>NC_051172.1:58120188-58720188 GCF_013339725.1 Rhipicephalus microplus
AAAAACTGGGCACGTATACACTCGGGAAAACATACTCAGCTACTTTGTGTGTTACGCGCTCACAGCGAGTGCTCGCGACAGCACGCATTGAGACACGGGCGTCATTCGAACGCTTATCTCGGTGTATACGTTCGTTGGCGGTCGGAAGGAACGAGCTGCCTCTTGCACTGAGCGAATTTTGTGCGCGAACGAGCGCGCAAAGCAGCGTGTTCTCGGCGCCGTTCAGAGCCAGGTGCCTCGCTGAATGCTTCTGAGGCTTTTGTTCACCGAAGCTGCAGCACTGTGTGTGACGACGCGGCGAAAAGCGTTCGAACGCCATTCCGGCCGTGCGGACAGGAAGAGAGACGCCGAGAGCGTATATACACCTGAAACCGGGCTCCCTGCAGCGCTGTCGAGGAGTTGTTGGCCGCCGCGCGAGCGCAGCCGCATAAGCTATACATGAATGTATACGGCTTGGCTCACAAAGTGGCCGGAGTTTCAATGTCGCAATGCTCTACGTCGCTGACAAAATGCACGCGATAAAAAAGTAGCGGCAGTAAAGAAAGCGCTCGGGTAGCCACGTTATTTGCAATCGTAAGTTTCCCCGTGGAGCCGCTCGACTCATGAAAGTCGGCTTTATAAGCCACGTGAAGTGAGTGTCTTTATCAATGTTGAACTTATTCGCACGCACTATAGCTTTCCGAGAAAGAGGTAAATTGAGGCTGACAACGCGGATAAAGTCATGACGGCGCAATTCTCCAGCCTTAGCGATCTTGGGGATAGTCTAAATCTCGATGTGTCTGATGACACTCCACCGAAGGCTCAGAAATTAAAGACGTTACATTGTTTAAGGCTGAGTGGCATTCCTGGACGGCGGTCATACACATCAATGACCATTTTCAGATATTTTGCATCTGCTGTGGTGGATTAATGGAGGAGGAGGAGGAGGAAGAAAGTTTAAGCGGAAAGACAGGGAGGTTAGCCAGTTCTTAGACCGGCTGGCTACCCTGTGCTGGGGAAGGGGGTGAGGGGAATGAAAGATGTTAAAAAGAAATGTTGCGAAGAGAGGGAGAAATTACAAAAAAAATTGCGACAGAGGAAAGGCAACATCAAAGAGTATAAGACACTAAAGTTTGTCTCTGAGGCCAGTTGTCCGCAAAAAGCGCAGCAAAACTTTCAAAGCCTTCTGGGCTGAGGATGGGCTCGGCCAATGACCCAGAATCCTTTGTTACGACAAAGGCCAATTGTCTAGTCTATCCAGAGCGGCAGTGAGTTCTTGTCTTTGCACGTTGAAATGGGTGCACTCACACAAAACGTGCGCGATGGTTTCTTCGCAACTGCAGTAAGTGCATGTAGGAGAGCTGGCCATCCCAATGAGATAAGAGTATGCGTTCGTGAAGGCCACTCCAAGCCACAGGTGGCATAGAAGAGTCTCCTCAGTTCGAGATATCCTTGGTGGAAGGCGAAACTGCAGATCGGGATCCAAGTTATGCAGGCGCGCGTTTGTGAAGTCTGGTGAGTTCCACTGTACCAGTGTGAGGTCACGTGCCAGCGAACGAAGTCTTGTAGCTGCGTCGGTTCTTGAGAACGGGATGGCTGTGTATTGGGTACCATCGTGTGCAGATCTAGCGGCCTCATCTGCGCGGTCATTGCCATACATACCGCAATGACCTGGTATCCACTGATACACTATGTTGTGCTGTTTTTCGGTTGCTTGGTGATGAAGAAGCCTTATTTCAGCTACTAACTGTTCATTAGGTCCATGGCGAAAGGGTGACATAAGACATTGAAGAGATGCCTTCGAGTCCGAGAAGATCGACCAAATTCCCGAAGGCCATGGCACTGCGCTGGTGTGCACAAGGTCATGGGTTTGAGTTCTCCCTACGACGGTGGTATTTCGATGGTGGCGAAATGCAAGATATGTCCTGGACACTGATTTACGCCCAACGAACTCCACGCAGTAAGAATTAATCCGGAGTTTTCACCTAGACGTGCGTCGAGAAAACATGGTGTTTTCGGCCCGCAAAACTTTGCAGTGCTGCCCTACAGGTTCGAACTTGTCCCAACACAAACTTGTTTTAAAATTAAACTTCAGGAATTCAGCAATATGTATTACGTCATCTAGAAGAACTTCAACAAGGAAAGTCAAATTTGTTGTGAGTGAACTAAAAAGCTACTGCATCAACTTTTCTTGCATACATATTATGCGACAACTATATTGCATATACTGCCAAAATTGAACTCTAGCATCTGCGCAAGCTTAGCATCTACAGCAGTCTCTGTGCTATCACGCCAGAGACCAGTGCTTAGCGCCGTGCTGAAAATATATCTATCCTGTATAATTCATATGACCCGAGGTGCAAGCAGGCAAAGTGAAGCATATATTCACCGCATCAGACTTGACGCAGTGTATGCGAAGCACTTCAAGTGTGAAATTCTACATACTACGTAATATTTTTTATATGTATTGCTCCGAAGACAACGTAAAACACGTCGTGTCTGATTACCACCACTCCCGTCGTAAAACTACTCAAAGCGATTGATTTTGAGAGCAGCCTTGTTAGGGTTCCTCGACGGCCGCGCCCCCTTGGAGGGGGGAGTTACTCCTTGAAGGGGCGAGTGCCACCTTCCGATCGGCGGCTGCCATTTGGCTCCCCCTGTCACACCGGGGCTCCCCCTGTCACACCGAGGTTGAGTGAGACACGTGCGCGACGTTTTCTCGGGCAAAAAGGCCTGGGTGTTGCATGCCACAGTGCACAAACCACTCTCGAAATGGCTACAGGGTGTTCATATTCCCGAAAGATCCAAAAAATGCGACTCTTTTGGCTTGTAAACATAAAGTGCGAGAAGTGGAAACCCACGGACCGTATGTGTTTGTGAAGCGTAGGTTATGCCATTTCAGCATTTCGTTAGTTATAACTTTAAGCACTCTCATATGGACACTTTCTATCGCGATAAAGCCTGATGTGATTGACTTTTTTACACCAGCTGCAGAAGGGCGCTAATCATTGTTGAGAAATTTGATTCCGATCGGGCTTAATTACCATCACCAGTGCACCGGTTGCAATACACCCGGTGCACATGCGTGCTCTGCACGTGCGTATTAAACTCGTTCATTGTGCGAAGCACAAAGTGCGTTGTTCTTAATCGCTTGCTGCACACAAACTGCAGTTGCGTGAAGAGGCGCGCCGACGTTGTGCGCTTGTTGCTACCGGCGTCTTGAAAGCACGCATCTCATCAGTTCATTGTCAAAGGATATTTTCTCAACGTCCCCGTTTATTTCGGAAAAAAAAACCGACACTCATTCACTTCTCTCTTATTGACCCATTGGCTTGGCCTGCAGAACCCACCGGCCGGGTTGGCGAAGCCATACGCGCTTAGACCGGCGAATGGCCGGCTGCCTCCAAAAGACATGCGCTGTGTTTAATTTGCAGTGAGTTGTAGCACTTGGTTTTGAAGTATAATAAATCACCCAAATAAAGCCGTGGCACCCAAAACTGTCGTATATTGAATGTAATTTGCTTTCTCATTGTTGTAAAGACGTGTGGCCGCTTCATTTTAACGATATCGATGAACGCTTTATAACAATTGCTAATTTACAATATATTCCTGTGGAAACCACGCTAAACCTGGTTTGATAGTCAATGTCTGGGTGCGATTCATGATTTAATGCCATAAAGGCCACATGTAGAACCCCAAATAGTAAGATATGTTTCAACAATTTTTTTGCCAGGCTGCTGTTTGAAGTAAGGTAAAAGAGATGAAAACAATGTTCGAAATACTGTGCGTTGCAGGGTGTGGTCTGTAAATGAGGTAGCTGATAAATAATTCTAAAACCAGATATGAAAATGCAATATGTAATCATAGTTTTTTTTTCATACAACACGAGAGCACATGGTTTTGTATTTTTTTTATCAGCCTGCTGGGAAACTGCTTTTACACTTTGGTGGAAGGCACACAACACACATACGCAATGAAAAGTAATCGGACTTGCGTCGGCATGTTTCACATCCTTAACCTATATAAATGTTACCAGCTAGTTCAGAAGAAGATAATCGAGGGTGTTAACGTGGCTGGCGTGGACTGTAGTTTTCTGCTGAGAGCAACTCCAGCTGCTAATGTCGCTTTTAAATTAAGAGTTGGTAAATATAAATAAAAAACTCTCCCACTATCAATTCGAGAACTTTGTATTCCTCCCATGTTGCTGTAGTACTACACGTTTTGACACAACCAAACATCATTCTGTAGGCGGCGGAGGCGTGGCGGAGCATCGATTAACCCTAAGCACTGTATACTTTGTTCGCACGTTGCACGAGCTTAGACAGTGGTATATATATATATATATATATATATATATATATATATATATATATATATTGTAGAGAAGCCGCCGAACACTGAAGTGGGTCAAACTCTCAAGTGTTCTCTAGTGGGTCTATCCAAAGAAGAACGCCGCTCGCGCTGAGAGTCCGTGCTTGGCCGTTACTGTCGCCATTGTGTATACTCGCTGTCTGCCTGCTAATAAACGCCATAACAAATTGGTGGAGAGTGCTACGATTCCCTTTGATGCCCTGGGAACTGCGTTCACGTACCCTGCAATCTACCATGTCCCACGACGCCTCTCAGCAAACGCCTCCTCCCATGCCACCCCCTTGTCCCGGTGCCCCCAGGATCCGAGATCCACCCATCTTCACGGGCGCCGATGGCACTGACGTGGAGGACTGGCTCGCTATTTACGAGCGCGTGAGCGTTCCCAACAAATGGGACGAGGACGGCAAGTTGACAAACTTGGTGTTCTACCTTGCGGGCGTTGCAAGCTTGTGGTACAACAACCACGCGTCCGATTTTGCAACCTGGTCCAATTTCAAGACCGCTATTACCAACGTTTTTGGACGCCCTGCCGTTCGTAAGCTGCAAGCCGAGCAGCGCTTACGCGAACGCGCTCAGCAGGCCGATGAATCATTCACCAGTTACATAGAAGATGTCCTGGACCTTTGCAAGAAATCCAACGACAGCATGTCCGAATCAGACAAGATCCGGAACGTCATGAAGGGCATTGACGATGATGCCTTCACGATGCTGCTTGCCAAAAACCCAGGCACAGTAGCTGAGGTCATCACGCTGTGCCAGAGCTACGAGGAGCTCCGCCGGCAGCGTTCGATGACCCATCGCTCTACACCACGAGATGCAGGGCTTGCAGGCTTGGAGGCGAGCTGTGATCAGGTGGCACTGCTGGCAGACCTGAAGTCCTCCATACGTGAGGAAATTGCGCGGCAGTTCTCTCTGCGGCCCTTTGCCCACCCACCGGCTGCTCAACAATCGGCCACTACCATTCTTCCACCCATCCGCCGAGCAATTGAGCAGGAAATAGCGGAGGTCATGCCGGCGTACCAACCACAACAGCTTCCGGCCCCTGCGCCCCCAAGTTACGCCCAAGTGGTCGCCAGGCCGCCTCCAGTCGTTCAACCGCCCGCCCCACTGACTTACGCCGAAGCTGCCGCACGACCTCCATCCTTTACAGCGGCTATGCCGGCTACGTATGTTGACGTGACCTCTCAGACTCAGCTCCAGCCCCCCCTGCAGCCTTTCCAGCCACAGTTCCGTCCATCGGCTCTTAGGTCATGGACAAGACCTACCCCAGCGAACCGATGGCGCACATCCGACAACCGGCCCATCTGCTTTGCCTGCGGTTACGCCGGTCACGTAGCCCGTTATTGCCATCGTGTACAGCCGGCTCCAACTTCTTCGCCTATTGCTGGCCACCTCAGCCGTCCCTATCACGACGAACCACCGTCTATGCCACCGCCGTCTCGCCCAGGTTCATCTCCTCGAAGGTCGCCGTCTCCACGACGTCGTTCCCTGTCCCCCATGAGGCCAAGTTCGGCTACTCATGAGCGGGAAAACTAGTCGTCGCAGTCCCCGAGGCAAGGACTGCGATGCTATTGCGATGTGAAAGCCCTCAGAGCCGCCCATCTAATGCCATAGACGTGCTTGTGGACGGTGTTCATGCATCTGCTCTTATTGGTACTGGAGCTGCAGTATCCATTATGGACGAAAACTTCTGCCGCTTGCTTCGAAAAGTGACGACGCCAATTTCTGGGTTGTCCCTTCGTACTGCCGGTTCACATCGTATCCATCCTTCAGCAGAGTGGACAGCTCGCGTTGTCGTTCAGGACGTTCTGTATGTCGGCCAATTCATCATCATTTCTGCATGCTCTCATGACGTCATCCTGGGGTGGGATTTTCTCTCCCGCAACGACGCCGTCATCCATTGTGCCGCTGCCGAAATTGAACTCTCACCCTTCTCGCATTTGACGCAGGAAGACAGTCCCTCGAAACTGAGTAAGATTCTCGTGAAAGACGATACCATAGTGCCTCCAAGTTCAGCAATGGGTGTATCTGTCTACTGCGCTGGACTCTCCGACACAATTGCACTCGTTTCGCCATCCGACCGTGCTTGCCGAAGGAAAGGGTTGCTAGTACCTTTCGCGACCGTGCAAATCACCCAGAGCAACGCCGCTATTTTTGTGACCAACCCATCCCCGTACACTGTTACCTTGGTTCGAGGGGAATGTCTCGGCAGAGTGGAACCAGTGGATAACGCACAAGTTCTGGGCGTACCTGATGACTCGCGTTGTCCCAGTTCGTGTACCGTCAGCGCTGTTTCCACTTATGATTCATCATCTCCTGATGTATTTGGCCCTTACATTGATGACAATCTTACGTCGGTACAGCGTTCCCAGCTTCTGGACCTGCTGCGAGAATATCATTCTTCTTTCGATGTCGGGCGAAGTTCTCTCGGTCGCACGTCCACTGTTACACATCGTATCGACACTGGTGCCCATTCACCATTACGGCAACGTCCCTACCGCGTGTCGCCTGCTGAACGTCGGGAAATTAACGAGCAGGTTGATGATATGCTCAGACGCGACGTTATTCGGCCCTCGGACAGTCCATGGGCGTCTCCTGTTGTTCTTGTCGCGAATAAAGATGGTTCTGCGTGGTTCTGTGTGGACTACAGACGGCTCAATAAGATCACTCGCAAGGATGTTTACCCACTGCCGCGCATCGATTACGCAATTGACAGCCTTCACGGAGCAGAATTTTTTTCTTCTCTCGATCTGCGCTCGGGGTACTGGCAAGTACCCATGGCTGATGACGCTCGACCGAAGACTGCGTTCATCACACCCGACGGCTTGTACGAATTCAACGTCATGCCGTTTGGTCTATGTAATGCACCTGCGACCTTTGAGCGCATGATGGACACCGTTCTGCGCAACTTGAAATGGCACACGTGCTTGTGTTACCTCGATGACGTTGTTGTGTTCGCTTCAGATTTCTCCACGCATCTCCAACGTCTGAAAGAAGTTTTCGCACGTGTGAGCAATGCCGGCTTGCAACTAAATCTGAAGAAGTGCCGCTTTGCAGCACGGCAACTCACCATCCTAGGGTACGTCGTGTCTAAGGATGGCATTCTTCCTGACCCAGCCAAGCTTCGGGCCGTGGCTGAATTCCCCAAACCTGCGTCCGTCAAAGAACTGCGTAGTTTCGTGGGCCTGTGCTCATATTTCCGACGCTTCATACGAAACTTTGCTACGATTATATCACCGCTGACGAAGCTCCTTGGAAGTAACGGGCCCCTCAATTCGTGGTCGTCTGAGTGCGACGACACGTTCGCGAAGCTCCGCCATTTGCTGACGTCTCCTCCCATTCTACGCCACTACGACCCCACGGCCCCGACGGAGGTGCACACGGACGCCAGTGGTGTAGGCCTCGGCGCTGTCCTGGCGCAGCGCAAACCCAGATTCTCTGAATATGTCGTAGCATATGCAAGCCGTACGCTCACGAGAGCCGAGACAAACTACACCGTCACGGAGAAAGAGTGCCTGGTGATCGTCTGGGTCCTTACAAAGTTTCGACCTTATTTGTATGGTCGCCCATTCGATGTCGTCACCGGCCATCATGCACTATGCTGGCTTTCATCATTGAAGGATCCCTCAGGCCGTCTCGCCCGTTGGGCTCTTCGCTTACAAGACTATGACATCCGCGTGCTGTACCGTAACGGACGCCAGCATGCTGACGCCGACGCCCTCTCGCGCTCCCCTCTTCCTGAAGGTGATGTGCTCTGCTCAGTATCCTCGGCTGCTGTTTCTGCCATTGATGTTGACATCATCGCTACCGAACAGCGAAAGGATAATTCGATCGGCCCGCTCATCGACTTGCTCTCTGATCCATCCGCAACGCCATCCACGCGTGCCTTGCGTCGTCAAGCTCGCCATTTCGCCATCCGTGACGGCCTTCTACACCGACGCAATTACGACGCCGATGGCCGGCAGTGGTTACTCGTGATACCCCGCAGTCTGCGGTCAGAGATATGTGAATCCTTCCATTCTGATCCGCAATGCGCGCACTCTGGGGTATTCAAAACCTACCGTCGCATTCGACAACGCTACTTCTGGCGCGGGATGTACCGCTACGTGCAGCAGTTCGTTCGCTCCTGCCTCGCTTGCCAACGCCGCAAACCGTCAGTACACATGTCGCCAGCCAGTCTGCAACCGTTACCTTGCCCTGAGCGTCCGTTTGGGCGCATAGGTATCAACTTGTATGGACCACTTCCTCTGACGTCGGCTGGTAACCGCTGGGCCATCGTCGCCGTAGATCATTTAACGCGATACGCCGAAACCGCCGCTATCCCTGCGGCTACTGCGCGTGATGTTGCGTCCTTCCTACTGCATCGATTTATACTGCACCACGGTCCACCTCAGGAGCTTCTCAGCGATCGAGGCCGTGCCTTCTTGTCAGAAGTCGTCGAAGCCATTCTCACGGAGTGCCATTCTGTCCACCGCAAAACAACTGCTTACCACCCGCAGACGAATGGTCTGACCGAACGCTTTAACCGCACCCTCGGTGACATGCTTTCGATGTACGTCGCCGCCAACCATACGAATTGGGATACTATACTGCCCTTCGTCACCTACGCCTACAACACCGCTCCTCAGAGCACGACCGGTTTTTCACCTTTCTTCTTGCTGTACGGAAGGCACCCGTCACACACCATCGACACGATACTCCCGTACACACCGGATCCATCTGAGTGTGCACCTATTTCCGAGACAGCCAGGCTTTCTGAAGAGTGTCGCGAGATGGCCAAGACATTTACGACGCATGAGCAAGAGCAGCAGAAGAGTATTCGTGATGGCTCCGCCACTTCTGAACCCACGTTCCTTCCTGGTTCCCTTGTATGGCTTTCAATCCCGACCTCTGTAGCTGGTATTTCTTCCAAACTACTCCCGAAATATGAAGGTCTCTACCGTGTAATCGAGCGCACATCTCCAGTCAACTATCTTGTCGAGCCAATTGAACAATCTTCGGACATGCGCCGTCGCGGGCGCGACATAGTCAACGTGGAGCGCCTGAAGGCTTACTATGACCTGCTCGTAGTGACAAGCTGTTAGGTCGCCAGGCGACTCCCTCTTCGACCCCGGGGTGATTGTAGAGAAGCCGCCGAACACTGAAGTGGGTCAAACTATCAAGTGTTCTCTAGTGGGTCTATCCAAAGAAGAACGCCGCTCGCGCTGAGAGTCCGTGCTTGGCCGTTACTGTCGCCATTGTGTATACTCGCTGTCTGCCTGCTAATAAACGCCAGAACATATATATATATATATAATAGAATATATATAATATATATATATATATATATATATATATATAAGTAATTGAGACTTTCTCTTACATCATCATCATCAGTCTGACTACATTCACTGCAGGATAAAGGCCTCTCCCATGTTCCGTCAGTCAACTCGGTCGTGTGCTTGCTGCCGCCAATATACGCCCGCAAACTTCGTAATCTCATCTGCCTACCTAACCTTCTGTCTCCCTCTAACCACTTGCCTTCTCTGGGAATCCAGTTAGTTACCCTTAATTAGCAGCGGTTATCCTGTGTACGCGCTACATGCCCGGCCCATTTCCATTTCCTGTTCTTAATTTCAACTATGATATCCTTAACCCTGGTTTGTTCCCTGATCCACTCTCTCTTTTCTTGTCTCTTAAGGTTGCACCTACTATATTCCTTTTCAATGCTCGCTGCGTCATTATCAATTTAGGATGAACCCTCTTTGTGTGTCTCCAGGTCTCTGCTCCGTAGCTAAGTACCAGCAAGATGCAGCTGGTATATACCTTCCTTTTCAGGGATAGTGGCAATCTACCTGTCATGATTTGAAAGTGCTTGCAAAGTGTGCTTCACCCCATTCTTATTGTTCTAGTAACTTCAATCCCGTGGTTCGGCTCCACGGTAATTACCTGTCCTTAGTAGACATAGTCTTTTGCAACTTCAAGTACACTACTACCTATCTCGAGGCGCTGCTCTTTCCCAAGGTTGTTGCACATTACTTTCGGTTCCAGACAGGCCACCATTGGAACCTTAATGCTAGAACCTTATCTAGTGAGGCAAATCTAGCTGTACTATTTCGAAGCGCTAGAACGTGTTAAATGGGATGTAATAGGGCTCAGTGAGGTTAGGAGGACAGATGAGGCCTATACGGTCCTACAGGACGGGCACGTCGTTTGCAATTGGAACTTGGCTGACAGAAGAGAACTGAGGGTGGGGTATCCTAATTCACGGAAACATAGAGCAATACTAAGCAATATTGAAAGAGTGGTAGCTATTGTAAATAAACTCAATCAGGGATACAGGATAAAGCTGGTACAGGCTTACGCGCCTACATCCCGCCATGATGACGCGTCAGCTCAAAGTTTCTAAGAAGACGTGGAATCGGCAATAAGTAAGGTGAAAACACCGTTTACTATACTGATGGGAGACTTCATTGTAAAGGTAGGGTAGAAGCAGGCTGGAGACCTGGCACTAAGAGACTATGAATCGGTACTAGAAGTGCCATAGAGGAGCTACATGTAGAATTCGCAGAACGCAATAGTTTATGGCTTTTGAATACCTTCTACCGAAAACGTGGTAACAGTAAGTGGACATGGAGGAGCCCTAATGGCGAAAATAAGATCGAATTAGGCTTTATACTGAGTGCACACCTAGGTATCGTGCAGGATGTGGCAGTGCTTGGCAAGGTACGATGCAGTGACTAGAGAATGCTACAGTCTAACATTCGCCCAGACATGAAGAAGGAACGACAGAAGAATATACGCAAGAAGCCAATCAATTAGCTAGCACTGAGAGGGAAAGTACAGAAATTCAGCCTCACTTAAGAACAGGTTCTCACCTCTCATCGAGGAAACCAACCTTAGCGTAGACGCAATGAATGATAATCTGACGAGTATCATTACAGAGTGTGCAGTGGAAGTTGGAGGTACTGTACCTAGGACACTGGCAAGCTGTCCCAGGAAACGAAGAACATCAAGAAGGGTCAAAGCATGAAGTCCTCAAGTACAACAGACAAAATAGAGTAGGTAGAGCTTTCGAAGTTAAATATTAAGCGTAAGGCATCTGATGTAAGAAGGTTTAACATGGAAATGATTGAACACGCTCTGAAGAATGGAGGAAGTGTCCAATCAGTGAAGAGAAAACTTGGGATGGGGAAAGATCGGATGTATGCATTAAGAGACAAAGAAGGAAAATTATTTACCAATATGAATAGGACAGGTAAATTAGCAGAAGAGTTTTACAGAGATCTGTACAGAAGCCAGGATAACCAGGACCTTAATATAAGAAGCAGCAGTAACCCAGGTGACACCCCACCAGTAATGATAGAAGATGTCGGAAAAGCCTTGGAGAACATGCAAAAAGGAAAAGCTTCCGGTGATGATCAGGTAACATCAGATCTGCTGAAAGATGGAAGACAGATTGTGTTAGAAAAACTATCGACGCTGTTTACGAGGTGTCTCCTGACGGGAAGAGTACCAGAATCTTGGAAGAATGCTAACATAATCTTAATACAGAAGAAAGGAGATGACAATGACTTGAAGAATCACAGGCCGATCAGCTTGCTCCCCGTAGTATAAAAGATATTTACAAAAGTTGTCGCTAACAGAAATAGGACAACATTAGAATTAAAACAAACAGAGGAACAAGCAGAATTTCGAACAGGATACTGAATAATCTTTTGTTACACTGGAACCTAAACCCACGCTACCTGCGTGGTAAACAGGTGTTTTGCGGCAGAGCGATGCTATTTCTTGAAACTCTATGAAAGAAACAAATCACAGCATACCGACGAGGTGAATGATGACGAAAAGGGCGAAGCAGACGGACGCTTGAGTGGATGCACGTACGGACGCACAGACGTACGAATGGACAGACGTATGGATGAACGCCGGGATGGATGGATGGAAGCACGGACGGATGCATAGACGGACGCACGGGTTGATGCACGGATGAACGGAAGCATGGACGGACGCTCAGATGAACGGATAGACGTGTGGACGTGTGAATGGACGGATAGACGCACGAATGAACGGATGGACGTGTGGGCGTGTGGATGGATAGATGGACGCTCAAATTGACGGATGGATAAAAGCAAGAATGAATGGACAGATGGAAGCGCGGACAAACTGATGGACTGTTTGCTCCATGTATCATCATTCACTATACGAATATGCTGTCATTTTTATTATTTATCATGCTACAAGTAACGACCTCTAGTATCGTACCATATTTATTTTTTAAGCGCGTATGCATTTCCTTATATCTACATGTACCACCCTCTACGGCAGGTTCAAGAACTAACGAGAGGTGGCTACACACGATTAAACGCGACGCTCAGCCTACGCCTAAAAGATCTTCGCGCAAAGAAAAAATCATACCAGTGTGATGCAATAGGAGGAGTTTTCCTAACGTATGTAACATTTCATGGCAAAACCATACAATAAAGTGATTTGTTCCACTAGTGCTTGCTATAGAGGTCCTCTAATTACAGAACGCTCAGAGATATTTAATCGATTTCCGCAGCAAAAGCAACAACAGAGTAAGCAGGTACGTAGTCTCAAAGTCACTTTACAGACGCGTAGTGGGTGGGCACGTAGCCAAGGAAGGTGCCGTAGACCCCGTCCTCTTCACGGAAGCTCAGATGAAAGGGTGTGCTTTACTGATAGCGAATAATAAAAAGTAGGTGTTTTTAATCTTCATAAAGTGCCCCTGACTGCCCTTTCTCCTCCCCACGAAAAAAGATTTTTGGCTGCAGGCCTGGTGGTGTGCCTTCGGTGAATCGGTAAAGAAAAAAAACGTGGTCTATTGAGTACTTAACTGCTCTACTTAACAGGTGTACTTGCATAACTCATTTGCATATACTGCTTTTAAAACGCAAACCAAATCGCGTGCATTCTATCGCAAGTGAATGTAGCTCTACAACAGCAGCAGTATTTCAAACATTAAATATACAAGTTTCTCTTTGTTATTCCACGTGGAAGTACTTGAGAAAAGACACAGCACACAACAGCAAGACAGTTGTATTTATTTTGGTTACAGAAATATGAACGCGCGAGAAAGTCCGGCATTTTTACGTGTACCTCGAACGCTAAATAGCGTCTGCGTCTAAATGCTGATTGTGCATCTCCGTCACTTTCCACAACGTTACTGAACACGCGCCAAAACGCACTCCCTCACCAGGGAAGGATTGGCCACCCTGGTGCAGTATCTGGCCACTACCTCCCACATGCTTACGTCAAATAACTCACGGCCCTCAGTCCTCAGCAGCTGCGAAGCAACTGACCACGGCGGCGGTCAGATCTGCAACGCCGCAGAGGGTGCTAAGAATCTCTGGATCCGGACAGGCCGCCATTGGAACATGAACTTGGCAAAGTTTAACGCTGGAACCTTATCTAGTGAGGGAAGTCTAGCTGTACTATTCGAGGAGCTAGAGGGTGTTAAATGGTATATAATAGGGCTCAGTGAGGTTAGGAGGACAGATGAGGCCTATACGGTGTTCCAGAATGGGTACGTCCTTTGCTACAAGGGCTTGGCAGACAGAAGAGAACTGGGAGTGGCGTTCCTAATTCACAGAAACATAGCTGGCAACATAGAGGAATACTATAGCATTAATGAAAGGGTGGTAGGTATCTTAATTAAACTGAATAAAAGATACAAGATAAAGGTAGTACAGGCTTACGCGCCTACATCCAGCCATGATGACGCTTCAGTTGAAAGCTTCTATGAAGACGTGGAATCGGCAATGAGTAAGGTCAAAACACAGTATACTATAGTGATGGGCGACTTTAATGCAAAGGTAGGGAAGAAGCAGGCGGGAGACCAGGCAGTAGGAGAT
This sequence comes from Rhipicephalus microplus, assembly GCF_013339725.1. Lineage (NCBI taxonomy): Eukaryota > Metazoa > Arthropoda > Arachnida > Ixodida > Ixodidae > Rhipicephalus > Rhipicephalus microplus. The sequence goes on from NC_051172.1 coordinate 58,134,393, forward strand.
TAAGGCATTGATACTAGAAACGCCAGAGGAGAGCTACTAGTAGAATTCGCACAACGCAATAATTTACGGATTTTGAATACCTTCTACCGAAAACGAGAAAACCGCGGAGCCCTAATGGCGTGAATAAGAACGAAATAGACTTTATAATGACTGCACACCCAGGAGTCGTGCAGGATGTGGAAGTGGTTGGCAAGGTAAGATGCAGTGACCATAGAATGGTACGGTCTCGAATTCGCCTAGACTTGAAGAAGGAACGACAGAAACTGATACGAAAGAAGCCAATCAATCGGCTAGCACTGAGAGGGAAAGTACAGGAACTCAGAGTTTCGCTGCAGAACAGGTACTCGGCTCTTAGTGAGGAAACCAACCTTAACGTAGATACAATGAATGATAATCAGACGAGTACCATTACGGAGTTTGCAGTGGAAGTTGGAGGCAGGGTAGTTAGACAGGACACTGGCAAGCTTTCCCAGGAAACGAAGAACCTAATTAAGAAGCGTCAAATCATGAAAGTGTCAAGTACAACAGACAAAATAGAACTGGCAGAGCTTTCGAAGTTGATTAATAGACGTAAGGTATGCGATGTAAGAATGTATAACATGGAGAGAATTGAAAACGCTCTGAAAAATGGAGGAAGTGTCAAAGCATTGAAGAGGAAACTTGGGATAGGCAAAAGTCGGATGTATGCACTAAGGGACAAAGAAGGCAAAATAACTACCAATATGGATAGGATAGTTAAAATAGCGGAGGAGATTTACAGAGATCTGTACAGTAGTCGAGACAACCACGACCTTAATACTATAAGAACTAGCAGTAACCCAAATTACACCCCACCAGTAATGATAGAAGAAGTCAGAAAAGCTTTGGAGGGCATGCAAAGGGGCAAAGCTGCTGGTGAGGATCAGGTAACATCAGATCTGCTGAAAGATGGAGGACAGATTGTGTTAGAAAAACTAGCCACCCTGTTTACGAGGTGTCTCCTGACGGGAAGAGTACCAGAGTCTTGGAAGAACGCTAACATCATCTTAATACATAAGAAAGAGATGACAAGGACTTGAAGAATTACAGGCCGATCAGCTTGCTCTCTGTAGTATACAAGCTATTTACAAAGGTAATTGCTAACAGAGTAAAGAAAACATTAGAATTCAATCAACCAAAGGAACAAGCAGGATTTCGAACAGGCTACTCAACAATTGACCACATTCATACTATCAATCAGGTAATAGAGAAATGCTCAGAGTATAACCAACCACTATACATAGCCTTCATAGATTACGAGAAGGCGTTTGATTCAGTAGAAATATCAGCCGTCATGCAAACACTGCGGAATCAGGGCGTAGATGAAGTATATATAAACATTCTGGAAGAAATATTCAGGGGATCAACTGCTACCATAGTGCTTCATAAAGAAAGCAACAAAATACCAATCAAGAAGGGTGTAAGGCAGGGGGACACAATTTCCCCAATGCTATTTACCGCGTGCTTACAGGAGGTTTTCAGAAGCCTAGAATGGGAACAGTTAGGGATAAGAGTCAATGGAGAATACCTTAGTAACCTGCGCTTCGCCGATGACATTGCATTGCTGAGTAACTCGGGGGACGAATTGCAACTCATGATTGCGGAGTTAGACAAGGAGAGCAGAAAGGTGGGTCTTAAAATAAATCTGCAGAAAACGAAAGTAATGTACAACAACCTCGGCAAGGAGCAGCGCTTCGAGATAGGTAATAGTGCACTTGAAGTTGTAAAAGACTATGTCTACTTAGGGCAGGTAATAACCGCGGAGCCGAACCACGAGATTGAAGTAACTAGAAGAAAAGAATGGGGTGGAGCACATTCGGCAAGCACTCTCGAATTATGACAGGTAGATTGCCACTATCCCTCAAGAGGAAGGTATATAACAGCTGTATCTTGCCGGTACTTAGCTACGGAGCAGAAACCTGGAAACTTACAAAGAGGGTTCAGCTTAAATTGAGGACGACGCAGCGAGCAATGGAAAGAAAAATGGTAGGTGTAACCTTAAGAGATAAGAAGAGAGCAGAGTGGATTAGGGAACAAACGGGGTTTAAGGATATCATAGCTGAAATCAAGAAGAAGAAATGAACATGGGCAGGGCATGTAGCGCGTAGACAGGATAACCGCTGGTCATTAAGGGTAACTGACTGGATTCCCAGAGAATGGAAGCGGGCTAGGGGGAGACAGAAGGTTAGGTGGGCAGATGAGATTAAGAAGTTTGCGGGTATAAATTGGCAGCAGCAAGCACAGGACCGGGTTAACTGGCGGAACATGGGAGAGGCCTTTGTCCTGCAGTGGACGTAGTCAGGCTGATGATGATGATGATGATGATGAACTCGAGGTGGTTAAACTCGGGGTGCTTAAAGGTGGGAAGTAGAGACGAAGCGCAAGCTGTAAGAAAGTGTGCGTGTGCCACCTCTCGTTTAGTCCTTGGAATGTCCGCTGGATGGCTGGGCTTCTATATGGGGAATATATAATGAAAAGATGCGAGATGGTGGTGCTTGGAGTACTCAATAGATGGAGGAACGGACACACAAACAGAAGCATGGACGGGCTTACGGATGGCTGCACCGATGGATGGACGCAAGGACGGACGCAGGGGCGGATGCATGGACGAACGCAGGGACGGACGCACAGATGGACGTGCGGACGCACGAACAGACACTCGCACGGACGGGCGAATGGACGCACGGACGGCCACACAGACGGACGCATGGACGGACGGATGCTTCGCCCCGCTCTCTATCATTCACTCCGTGGATATGCTGCCATTTTTTTGCTATGAGGGCAACTCAAACAACTGAATTTGATGCATAAAAAAGAGTAATTGTGCAGTTGCAGTATATTGTTTAGTGTTCTTTTTGTAATAACATTATTTAGTATACTACTTATATAATTTGCCCCACCGCAGTGGTCTAGTGGCTAAGGTACTCCACTGCTGACCCGCAGGTCCCGGTATCGAATCCCGGCTGCGGTGGCTGCATTTTCGATGGAGGAGGAAATGCTGTAGGCCCGTGTGCTCAGATTTAGGTGCACGTTAAACAACCTCAAAGGGCCGAAATTTCCGGAGCCCTCCACAACGGCGCCTCTCATAATCATATGGTGGTTTTGGGGCGTTAAACCCCACTTATCTATCTACATATATAGTAAACAGAGGTAAAAATATAACAATGTGGCCACTTTGTTCCCAACAATGAATCGCGTTACTTATTGCATGCCGCTGTGAGAAGAATCAATTGGCGTAAGGTAAAGCAATAAAAAAACGCATGTCTCGGCTTTGATAGAAACCGTAATAAGGAGATGTGAGTGTGGCCATTAATGGGTGATTGAGACGAAGGAAGGAAGACAGGGGGAAAAGAAAGGCAGGGAGGTTAAGCAGCCGATAGGCAGCCAGTATGCTACCCTGCGCATGGGAGAGGGATGGGGGATGGGGGAGATGAAAAAGAGCAGAGAGAGAAGAGAGAAACAGCACATTCGGCAGCACACGCGCGCACACTCAGTCATAGTCCAGTCTTGTCTTTCGCGGTGGGTGACATTGCTGTTACAGTCGCTTGTTCAAGTCGGTGTCGCGTAGCAATTTCAACAGAGCTTTCGTCGCCTTCGGATGCAATGTCTTCTCTCGGGCACTTATTTATTTATTTATTTATTTATTTATTTATTTATTTATTTATTTATTTATTTATTTATCACATACTGCGGACCAAGTATGGTCCATGCAGGAGAGGGCAATACAGTACAAAATTCTTCTACATACATACACTTCCGCTGCAGTATACATTCACTGCAGAACAAATTCATGTACATTAAAAACTCGTGAAAAACAAGGGACAAATACAGGCAAAGAAGCAGACTTAAGCAACAAAAAAGGGTATAATTTCATCTCGGCGTGTTGAGCATAGGGGAATCATGGGGCAGAGCATTCCAATCAGAGACAGTTCTCGGGAAAATGAATACTTGTAAATGTTAGTGCGTGCAAATATAGGTGTAATGCTACGACTATGTTTATGACATGAAGACCTGGTTGTGTCCTGTGTTATGTAATCTGGTGCGTGCAATCCTGATCTGGAAAAGTATAAAAGGCGGAAAAAGTTAAGCCGTGCAGTTTTCCTTCGATCGGCCAAAAGTTGGAGGTTCGCATCCTGCAACAGGGCTGACGGCGAATCGCGACATCTATACCGGTTGTATATAAATCGAGCAGCTAATCGTTGTATTTTTTCTATTTTCTGTATATTACCAGCTGTGTGGGGGTCCCACACAATGCTGGCATATTCAAGAGAAGGACGAACTATGACTTTATAGGCTCTAAGTTTTAGTGAACTAGAAGAACGACCCAATTTATATTTTAGAAAGCCTAATTTTCTCCTGGCAGCAGAACATATATCATCAATATGTGCTGTCCAGGTAAGCTTCGATGTAATCGTTACGCCCAAGTACTTGAATTCTTCTACTTGCCTAATAGCGTATCCACCTACATTATAAGTAAACTCCAGTTTTCGGATTTTGTTACTCAGACATAAATATACAGTTTTCTCAAAATTAATTACCATTTCCCACTTTTTACACCATTCTTTTATGTAGATTAAGTTCTCACACAAGTCATGCTGGTCAGAGATAGAATTTATGGTATTAAAAATTATGCAATCGTCTTCAAATAACTTAACAGACACGCCAGGTCGGATGGCTTGAACTAAATCATTAATATAAATATTAAATAGTATAGGCCCGAGAACTGACCCTTGCGGGACTCCAGATAACACCCCCAAATACCCAGAGGTGAAACCGTTTATATCTACGTACTGTTTTCTGTTCGTTAAGTATGCTATGACCCAGTTAATTATTTCCGGAGGAATGCCAATAACCTTCATCTTATCTATTAGCTTGATATGCGGGACCTTGTCAAAGGCCTTGGAAAAGTCCATAAAGATGACATCAACCTGTCCAGACTTGTCTAGAACTTTGGAGAACTCGTTAACAGTTGCTAATAATTGTGTGGTGGTAGATAATCCCCGTCAGAAGCTATGTTGCGCGCTGTGAATTACTTTATTTTGTTCAAGAAAAGTATTTAAATATTTCGCTATAATATGTTCAAGTAATTTGCAACAAATACAGGTAAGGGAGATTGGTCGATAATTACTGACTAATAATCTGTTACCTTTCTTAAATACCGGAATTACACGTGCTAGCAGCCAATCGTCGGGCACTGAACTAGTTTTAATCGAAACATCAAATATTATTACTAGGAATCTAGCTATAATTTCAGCATACCTCTTTAGAAAAACAGCTGGGATACCGTCAGGGCCGGTCGATTTTTTTTACGTCTAGCCGCAATAATAGTTCTGTCACCCCTTCCAAGGATATATTTATTAGGCTTGAAGGACCTGGCACCGTCATAATACTCAAGTTTTGTGGTCTTGAGAAAACGCTCTGAAAGTAGGAATTAAATGCGTTTGCTATTTCGTTTTTATTTGTGACAGTGGTTTCTCCGTTAATTATTTCATCAGGGATACGGTTGTCTTTGTTTTGCAAGAACTGGTAAAATTTTCGTGGACTCTCTGCCGCAAAGCGGCCTAGTGTCTCGGTGTAATAATGTTCCCTAGCCTCCTTCAACTTGGATGCTAAAGTATCTCTTAGATCGTGCAGAACTACATCATTAGCTATTTTTTGCTTTCTACGCCTTTTAATTTTGCGTTTTAGGTGAATTAGATCGCGCGTTATCCAGGGGTTTGTACGGCCAACTTTTTTAAGTTTATCTGGAACGAAATCGCGAATGCAGAAGTGACAATAAAATTTGAATTGTGTCCATAGCGAGTTAACACTGCCGTCGCAAAATGATAGCAAAGCTTCTTCTAGGTAGGTAGCTTGACAGAATAGTGTCCACAGACATTTGGCTGTTGTCGATGCGCGCAAAAGCGGACGCCAGTGACTGTCTCTGAATTTCATACAACGGACAGTCACACAGGATGTGGTGTAGCGTCTCTTCGCAATGACAGGCATCGCAGAGAGCGTTGTCGGCCATTCCTATGACAAAGGAATAAGATTTTGTAAATGCCACTCCTAGCCATAAGCGATGAAGAAGGGTGGCTTCTCTTCGGTCGAGTCCAGTGGGCATGCGGAGAGCCATCAAAGAGGACAGGCGACGGTAATCTATGCATTCCGTACAGAACGGTGCACATAGGGGCCACGCACCATGCATTCACACCTTTCGTCGTCCGCGTTCGTACGGACGGATTATTCCAGGCTATTTTTCACAGCTTAATTAGGGTGCATGATTTCATGCAGCAGATTTTGGTTGAAGTATGATTTGTTAGTTTGGCGACGTGCACTTCCTTACTGCTTTCTGCAGCGTAGCTGACCGCCGCCACCTTGTGCGTTACAGCAATAAGTGGAGTGACTCTTTTGGGGGTCGCAGCAGCATCAAAGCTAATCGCATTGTTGTATTTTAGCTCTATTTATTATCACCTCAATACGCAATATACAAGCCAATTTAGTAGCGAAAACAGCCTAATGCCATCTACTGCGAGCGCACTAAATTTTTTAAGAAGCAAATTCAGCTGCCTTGTATTGCCCCGATAGCAAAATAACGCAGTAAGGGGAATAAACATAAATTTTTTCTTTCCACCAAGCTAAAAAATATTTGATCAACTTTTCCGTAAACAAAAATGCTATTATTCTCAGTTGTACTCGCTTCTCCGATGATTTTTTCTCGGGCCGCCTTGGGGTGCTAGACGACACAACATAGGCCAAAGTGACGTTTTTGCCAAATTAGGGATTTGGTTTCCGAGCCTATGCTCCACACACACAAAACAAAAATAGGGGGCAATACTACGTGTCATGCCGAGTTTGATAAAGGTCATTTAGGAATTTTATCATTTATCGTCTTATGCGAAAAATTTCCGAAAATGCAATACTTTACTGAACTTTGTTTACGTGCCAGAAAATGAAAACTTTAAAGGTATACTATGAGGAAGTTTCCTGTAGTGAAAACTAGATGCTCGAAAAACGCATGAAAGCAAGTGAGAAAAAAAAAACATGCGAAACGATTTATAGAGAATTTTTTTCGTGCCTGGTTTTCCCTCTTTCGTGAATTTAAAATGGTGGTCATGTGCGCAAACAATTTTTGCCCCACAAAATATTTTGGGAAAATGCTGCACAGGCAAATTCAATACCAGTGCGCTTTTCTAAGATTTTTTAATAAAAAGTGAATTTCGGCGGGCGTCACGGCTGGTACAGTCGGCGGCAAATGAGCATGCCGGAAAGCTCCTTCCTCGCCGTCATCCTTGGTACGAACGACGCCGGTCTCGTTAGGTCGTGCTCATGGCTTGACTGTTGATGTTTTAATGTTTTATGCGGGGGGTTTTCAGCACGCTTCTGAGCACGTACGCATGGTACTGCCGATAGCTGGAGATGGTAGTAGGGCGTGTTGCATATAATCACCATGACTATAGCACTGTATCTTTATGCTTTAACTCTCTGCGAACATGTTTTTTTCCCATTTACTTCAAGTTTCCCAAGCCGTACTTTTAGTGATTTAACTTTGTCTTTAGCACCTCATACCGCGGGCGCGCTGAAGGAAGATGAAACCGGAGACCTGCTGAACAAATGCGCCGCCACGCGAATGCGTGGTTTTTCTGTTAACGGAAATGAGGCGGCTTTTTCGAAAGATTATCACTGATTGCATTGTTTTTACTTTCCAGAGGACCGTGCTTTTAGAGACAGGTAAGATTCTAAAAGAAGAAAACGCAAACAAAGCTTGTTTGTTCAAAGTTCGGTCTCCGCGCTCTCGCAGTCAGTGAAGGAGCAGTCGCGTTCGTTACTCGAGGACATATACAAGCAACAATGGAGAGAGAGAGAAAAGAGCAGAAAATGCAAAAGTAGAGAACAGAAAGAATGGAGACGGAAGCGGAGAAGTTGTCAGCGAAAAGCTTTGCCACATCGGCATACCTTTTATTTTATTTTATTTATCTCCGTAGGGACTTGGTTTTCTGCTCCTTCTTAGGCCGCCACACTGCAGCGTGACAAAAGACGTCAAGTAAAAGCCTTGTGTCTGTCGAGAAAGTGGCTCAGGTAAATGGCGCTGCGCGTCAGCCGGAGACATAATAACGCCATGACGTGGGGGCTGTGACGCAGAGCCGCCGTGGGTCGGTAGCTTTCTCCGACAGATTTGCGCCGATTTCACGTCAATAGAGCCAAAGGAAGACGACGGTGTGCTCTTGCGGTGGAGCCGGATGAACCTGGGGAGGATGGGGACCTTTAATCAAGTTCGGAGGACACAAGAACAAAAAAGCGAGCTCGAAAAGTGCAAACACGGGCGCAACTAGCGTCACGGGCTTTGTCTTCAGCAGTTCTTGCATGGAAGAGCTGGAAGATAGATGGGTACGACAAATTATCATTGTGCGACTCAAAACCATTGCGAACAATGAGTAAGGTTTGGCAGTCGTTCGACCAGAGAATGAAGAAAAGAGGAGTGGGAGATGGGGGAAGAGCGAAGGGGAAATAAGGGTGCCTACCGGCTACAAAATTCAGAGAGGCATGTGATTATATCCTTCTGGTCTCGTATTGTTCACTGGTAGTAACGTGAAGAAAAAGATAAACCAAATGGTCGCGTTCCAGGAGAGCTCTAAAGATAAGAGCACTATAAAAGAATCGTTTCAAGCGCCTTGTATTATCACTGCGGCGGTGTACGAGTTGTTTATGCGCACGTGTGCTGCGTGTGAAATTGTTCTCTTATCAGTTTTCGTGTTTCGCGATGGTCCTTTGTGTCTCTGGTTTATGAACTTTTCCGTACGAATTGGAATACGGCCTGAGCGGCAAGGAATACACATGGCGTTTGCAAAAAAACGACGAGCCGGTATTGTGTGACCACCGATGGAGAGGCTTTGTGTAGCCTAACGTGGAGTTCGCTGTAAATGGCAGCAATGTGCTACGTTGCCGGGAAAACAAACCGCCTTTGTATGCTGCTGTTCGACAGGAAGCCAAATCTATGTATGCACGCTGAGCTGGAAGACATGATGCGTGAGCTCTATTATACGTTTCTCTCCAACTGGAATAGAGTGTCAGGCGTCTGAAGCGCTCCTGTAGTGTCTGTTTTTTTTTCTATCTGTTTTGTTGTGGAGAAGTTGAGGCCCACGTTACCTCGGCTACTTCATATCGATTAGTTCTGCGGCAAAAGAAAAATAGTGAATGGTACCCAAACTGAACAATGAGCAAAAATAAACATAATAGCACACTGAAACCAGTTGAAATAACATGCGTATGTGTACACATACAGTTTGCTTGCAGCAGTTCACACTATCACAAAATGATCACATGCACACCTCTCTATTTCTACTCTCAGTATATGCACTAACACACTATTTCATATATGTAAACCCCTAGCTGTACATCACAAGTGCTTATCGAGTCCGGTCTCCGCTTAGTCTGTCAAGATGATGTTCGCCTTTTACTGAAGATGCATCTCAGGCCATAGTCTAAAAATTTTTTTAATATGAGGGCCCGTCTGTCCAAACTTGCAAGTTTATAATTCTTTCTTCATTTTTCTCTTTCATTTGCGTACTTTATGCACTCCAAAAGAATATGGTTATTATTTTCTTCTGCGCGAGAGCAGTGGCATTATGGTGAGTTGGATCGATGTATTTTGTGCAGGAAGCTGTTTGTGCATGCTACTTCCAGCTGAAGTCTGTGGATAGGTGTCGTGGGAGATCTCTCGCAATTGAAAAGTTTCTGTGCGGATCAACTTCATAAAGTATTGATTTTTTTAGGCTTGGGGCTATCAAACTACTTCTCCATGGAACAGGGGTTTGCTCTTTGCGTTAAAAAATTTCGCATATGCGCCCCAGACATAGGGATTGGGCAACCCCGTCCTTATTTTGATGCTTTATTGGCGAGGCTGCCTACCTCTTCATTACCCTTTATGCCAATATGGCTGGTTATCCATTAGAATACTATATTGTGACCCTGCGCTGAGGCATATTCCACAGTTTCTGCAATTCATTGTGCTATTTCGCCATTTTTATAGGTAATCTCGCAACTTGGATTCTTTGAAGAGCGGGTTTGCTGCCTGTGCTTACCACTCACTTTCGTGTCCCAGAATTTTCGCAGATAAACTGAACTGCTTCAAAAATAACCACCAATCCTGATGTCGTTGATGAAGATTAGTGGAATAATTTGTACATTTTCTTTTCTTGAAATTCAGGTATAAAGACCGCTAAGGCTGACACATCTTCAGTGCAGTACCCATATGTATATATCTTCGTCTTTTCATTGCGCATTGCAAGAAAATTGTGAAGTACCATCTGTGCCACCGCTAGAGGCACCATGTCTGCTTTTTTGCGTATGCCATCTATTTCAGAGATAAAGTTCAGAACCGGCAGCGTCCAAGGTAATTTTGATGGTTTCCATCATTTATATCCTAGTACTACCGCTCGGAATGATGACGCACAATCCTGCAGTCGTGTTACCATCCTTTGTGTTAATTCACCAGATAAAAAATGTTTGTCATGATGAGTGAAAATTCAAAATAAATTCCTAGATGTTTCTTTTGCTCGCAGTACTGCCAAAGGAGGTTGTCGAGCTTCTGCGTACACCAAATCACTGGAAGTCGACCGTGGTAACTCCAGACACACTCTCAAGCTCCTTGCAAATAACAAGTGAAGTCTTCTTTCAGTGGAAGCTAGAAGTTTGTGCAGCAGAGGCAGCGAGTAACTCACCATGGGGCGTATCCACGCAAAATGTAGGGCCATTAGCGACTCTGTGACCGTCCCATTTAGCCCCACAGGGATGACGGAGGATTCGAATGGCTTGATTCACTTTTTGTTCAAGGGACTGAACATGAGGCGATCATGTTAGTCTCCGGTCTAAAGTCACACTTAAAAAATCTATGAGTTTTTACCATTCAAATAGGCGTGTTTTCCAGAATAATCTGGAAATCTCAATGTCTCTCTAATATAATGCCAGACTCAGCGCCACACCTCTTCTTGTAAGAAAACAGTCTACATAATCTAATTCTTCTTGTAATGTTTGTTGGACATCCAAAAGCGATAGACCAGACATCCATATACTTATATCATCAGCATATTCTGAACATCTGATGTTAGGTGGAAGAATATACGGTAGCATCGCCATGACTGCATTAAAGAGTGTTCAAAATAGCACGCTGTCTTGTGGCACTCCTTAGCTGACGACACCTTCGGACGTTGGGCCCTCCTGTGTAACAAAAAAAAATTACCGGTGCTTCAGGAAGTCAGCGATCCAACACAGAATGTTACCCTTAAATCTTTGCAACGCTAGGCTTTCCAGAACATGAACGTGGCTCACTGTGTCGTATGCTCGTTGGACTTCAAGGAATATAGTGACAGTGGTGTTTCCTCGCGTACTTTGGATGCAGTATATTGTGCATCTACCTCCTCTAAATCAGGATGTGCTTTCTGGAAGTATATTTTTTCATGTCTCGCCACCATAACATTCGTTCGTTGACAATTTTCTCTATCACTTTCGAAATACAACTTGTCAAACTCACCGACCTAAAGGAATCTAGCGGCTTTAGCAACGGTACTACCTTTGGTACCTTCCAGCTTTCTGGGACCTTTTTTTTTTCTTGCCAACATTTATTGTAAATGTCCAACAGGTGTAATTTTTAGTTCTCACACAAATTAGCAAGTGCAGCGTGTCTAACTTTATCTGGACATGGTGAACGTGTTCGTTTCACTGAAGACAGCACATATTGTAGCTTCTCGGGCGTGAAGCTGTCCTCCACATCTGATGAACTGCATGACTGCAGAAAACTTCGATAGAATCAACGAAGCCGGTTATGCTGAGGACTAATATTCGCTAGTTTGGACGGCCTCTTCATTTCTCAGTATCAAATCGCAAAATCGGCAATCACACGTTCGCCAACTCCTCGAGGCAGCGTTAGAGCCTGTAGTGGTCTCAATACAAGCATTAGTTTCACGCCAACTCTCCGTCACTCAAAGTACAGGACATTACAGAATTCTGTAATAAGACCACCGCGAAGGAGAGAACGTATCTTTCAGTCGGAAATCCCTCACTGGAAATGCGATTTAACAACAGGCTCTGCACCACCAAAGCGAGTAAGATGCGAACAAAATATAAAGGCAAATCGTTAAGGATGAGCCAAATAGCTACACCAAACGCTGACTCTGGCGAATGACGCCTACTCGTGCGACAATGGTTCGCATGCAAACTCACTCGCAACGCGCCTTCTGGCGCACCGGCGTCGGTGAATCGCTGCAGAGAAAGCCCCAGCCACAACAGCCGGCGTTTCGCTCCCCTAGATATAGCGGCACGCGTGCGCCAATTTCAATAGCACCTGGTCGTCCCGACAGCTTTGTGCCAACGCGCGCGCGGGGACACGGCTTCCGACAGGAGTTTCTAGTTGGCCTACCCACTTGCGACGCGCACACTCGAACACGCGAAACACAAGCGCGCGCGCACACAGACAGCGAACAACGACGCGTCCGTTCAGGCTAGTGCAGTCTTTTCTTCACGCCCGCGGCCGTCACCGGAGTGAAAGCAATACCAGCGGGCCGGTGTTCCCGCCCTCTGCTTTCGCTCAGCTCTCGCTTTGACCGCACTCCATTACCTGCGCACTGTTCTTAGCCGCCGGGACCCAGGGGTGACTTTGGCGGGGTTAGGGGTCAGCTAGCGCCACTGGTGCCGCGCTACTGCAGTGCCTCTTTGACGGATCATTTATGAGATCAACCACCCTTTCGTTCAGTTGTGTGTAATAAATGAGCTACGAGCTCACTAGACGATATGCATCAATCGCTGACATGGCAGTCTTGGTAAGGTAAAAGAGCGTTGTGCCGGCAGATAGTTGTGGGTTTTATTCCCCGTACACCTAACGCCAGCTGTGCTGCAGGCACGAATAGTTGTCGCTGGAAACTCGAAGGCATGAATTCTTTGATCGAGCTCCTCATTATATTATGAATCCTATCTATAACCATTACTGGTGAGCTGACTAGACTCACATGTTTCTCAGTTCAGAATTCGCTTTTATAGCAATAGCAATTAAATAGACACTCTCGGCTGCATTTCGCCCCTGGCGTCGGCGTCGATATCGTGCGTGGTATATGTGTATGTATCTACTTATACGAAAACACAAGAAAAAAAAATCCCAGAAAAAAAAGAGCGGAATTGAACGCGAGAACTCCGCGTCGTGTGCGTTAACCACTGAGCCACCGAGAGGTACCTCCTTCAACGGTCAAACGCCAAGCTATTCATATCTACCACTTACCGCTGTTGGCGGGCATATCGGGGGTTGGGGGGGGGGGTGGGTACTATTGTGTTTTCAGCATTATCAGCAAGATGGCGCTGTGAGCGCGTGGCGGCTCTCATCTCTCACGCGTACTTTGGCCCGCGTAGAGAACAAGGGGGTGTACGCTCGATCGCGAGCCCCTATCTTGCAGTAGGGAGAATCGTACGTCTTGTCTAGCCTTTGTGTTTTGTCGGAACGATTGTGTTGTAGTTACCGGGCGCACAAAGGTCACTGCAATCGTTGCACAGTCTCCGTTTGCGAAAAAGGCGCGCTTGCTTTCAGGCACAGGGAAGTCACAACTGATACGCCTATTCGCGTTAATTTGTATCTGAGAGTACGTTTCGTGCGTCCTTTGTGCGTGAGAAACGTGGGGAACGTTTCGATCTGCTTGTCATTCTGCGCGTCACCTTCCAATTTGTCGCTATCGCGTTCATTGCTTCGCCTCTGCGGCACAGCTGCGACTTTTTTAAAGACTTAGGTTCATTCAATGCATGCCGTGGTTCTACTCTCCATTATATTCCCAACCATAATGCAACGCTCATTCTTCATTAGAGCATTGTTAAATCAGTGGGGAAAGCGTTTATTGTTAAATTTATATGATGTAGCTTTGTGACGCTCATTTCATCATACAAGTTGCAATAATGTTTTGCCGAGTGCTGGCTTTTCTTTCCCACTCGAATTCAATAAAAAAAACAAGAAAGAAATCGAGTACAAGAAATGCTACTTTCTATGGTGATCACTTTAAATTCTGAACTGACCAATATTCGCCGAAACCCCAAAACAATATCGTACGTAATCAGGTGAAACATTGATCGGCTCTACAGCGAAAGCTGTTATGAGATCACAACTCGGGGCTCACGCTGCGCCACAGTTGTCCGCCACCGCCGTCGGTGTCGGTAACCACATCACGCGAAATTGGAAAAAACGAAGACCTAGCTTTAGCGACACAGTGGGGCTAGAACCAGTGTTCGCTGGGTGCCAGCTCAGTATTCTACCACTGAGCTATGCCGGTTGCTCGCCACTTCTAGCCTTCACAGTACGACACTGTTACGGCCTAGTGACTTGCGGTGATACCACTGAGCTATGCCGGTGCTTGTGCCATGTTGGCAAGCTTGCCTTAGGCAGGCTTGATTTCGGGAAATCAATCACGTTATTACGACTTATAAGGCATTTTAAAACATCAAAAGAACAAGCAGTTATCAAGCACAATGCGTATAGCGTAACGAGTGGGTCGTCCGATGCTTTAACCAGTTACGAAAGCTTGTTTTTGTTCAGCTATTACTGTGGCGCATACCCACTTCAGGCATAATTCCTCATCGTCGTCAGCCACTGCATGAACAAATGGCACGAAATTCCTCGCTATAGTTTAACGGATACCACGCTTCTCAGAAGAATGACAAAAAATAGCATAGCGAATGCCGGCCTATACTACCCTAACATTTTTATAATTAATGCCGTAGTGGGCATCAAGCAAGTGTGCTTGCAGCCGTTACCCAATGAGTGTTTTGAAAGGCTCTCAAAGGCCGCTTTTCTAGCTTTCGATGTGGCTGCGCTGCGCCTTCCGCGAAGGCCTGGCGTTTTTTTCTTCTAAAAAGTTCTCTAAAGGCCTATCATCCAACTTGGCTACTTTATGTAAAGGCGATGAAGCATAGATTAAAGAAAAAGAAAAATATATGCTCGTTTTTGTCGCCATGGTGAAATATCCGCTTTAATGACGCTGTCTTGGCCGTGCTGTCGAGGATCCTTGAGAGTGACTCAAAGAAGCCCCCTTTTGTGTAGTATCTTCGATGAAGGTATTATAAATTCTGCTAAACCGCCCACATTATTGTTGCTACTGTAGCGCCTTTTGTTCGCTAATGGACGCTCATTATCTCACGGTCCCCAGCGGTCTCGATCGTGTGTATACCTCACCGTCACTTTTGCTGTGTGCTCGCGGTTCATAAGGACAGTTTATAAAAACCCAGCACGTTTTCTTCTTGAAGCTGTTTTCATGTCTTAAAGCAGCCGCGCGGCGTGGGCGAGAGGACGGTGACATATCCTTGGAGACTTCAAATATAAGTTCGTATAACCTGCCACCAGCAATTAGTAAGACTTCGCATACGTAACTGTTTTCTTAATTTGAAAGCTAAGTAATTCTACAGATTATTACCGATGCTTGTCTGGTGATGAAATGTCGCTTGCGCGCACACATGAGTAACGTATGCGTAGGTTCACCTTCGTTGCACCTTTCAGATAAAGAAACTTCGCTTCTGGCATGATATAGGGACGGTAGCGTTGAAGCTGCATCTGGCTGACGTGAAATGCCTTGGTTTGCTTAATCTTGCACGTTTTGATGCTTTGGTTGCCTTCTCCTTTTTACGGCGAAACTCTATCTGTGGCGAAGAGTGATGGAGTCGCCTTTTGCAAGACTCCCCCCTCTTGAGTATTATTTAGGATAACGCCGGTGCACTCCCCCCGGGTTTGGTTGTAGAGGCTCGATGAAAACACTTGGCGGAAGCCCTGTCACATCCTTCCGCGGCTACATTCGAAACTAGGGAAGTTCTTGCAATAAAAATATTCTTGAACGAAAAGAAAGCAGTGAATTGTTCATACATACACTATACCTGTTCACAGAACACGTACACTGTGTGCACATCACGCACGGTCGCCTCGAGGACGTGTGCGCCACAAACTTACTTGTGGCTTGGAAAGACTGCAATGGCTGAGGGTGCACTAATGCGTGATAGACGCTTTACAGTGGGCTGTCTGTGTAACTAAGAATAGGGCGTAAAAGAAGTCTCAATTCAGTGGTCACGCCGTCACAGTATATTAACATTTAACTGTTTACAGAAACATTTTTAGATGCGATGTGGCTCTTCAACTAGCCTGTGTAACGCTGTCCTTCCGTCCGCACCGCTCCCCTCGCCGCATGTGTTGGAGCGGTGCCAAATAGCTCATGCCCTCCTAGCAGTGCGCGATGACATCTCTCCCTCAATTGCCACGCGCTCGCCGCATGTCAGCTCTCTCTTTATTCACCCTCTCCACCACTCGCCACGCTGGAGCCGACTCCTTACGTGGGCATCATCTCCCCCGTGCCACATTTTTTCATCTGTAGGCAAGAAGAAGCCGCGGCGCTTGCGTGCCTCGAGAATCTCGCGGTGCCGACTATGTGAACAGCACGCCGCTGCTTGCCGCGTGTTCGCGCCGACAGGCGCGACGCCATCGCGGCATGCTGACGCCGTCGCGGCATGCATACCTTTCCCGGCTGTCGCTAGCGTTGCGAGGGTTAGCGAAGCCGATCGCGTTCGCCAATGGCGACGTCAACACCGACGAGGCGCGAGCCATGGAAGCCGAACGCAAGCGTCAGTAGTGGAAGACCAGCGACACCGACGAGGTTGGAGTCAAGAACACCGATCGCGTTCGAGTATACAGACAGCGCGCGGGCAACACCGACGAGACGCGAGCCAAGGAAGCCCAAAGCAAGCATCTTCAACGCGTCCTGCCTCCCGTGTCTTCGCGTTTCAAACAAACTTTTACACGAGTAAACGCTACAACAAGTTTCGCTTCAAGCCATTCTTCCTGCACCCGCGTCGACGCCCATTTCGACAGGCTCAACGCCGTGCACACCACTGCCGCTCTGCGTCCCGTCAGAGTTCGCTTCGGGGAGATGGTCCATAGTTTTTTTTTTGTGAGGGCATCATGAAAGCTTTCCGAAAATAATGGGTTTGAAAATATAGAAACGGCCGCCTACAGCACCTTGTGTTCACTGTAAGGAAGCTTTTATTTTCGCGTATTTTCTTGGACATTTCGGTATCATATAGCAAGGGGCGTCTCACTTTACGTATCGGTCTACTGCCCGCTGTTTCTTTTTCTCAATCTAATATATTCACTGGTTGGAGCTCATACGAGCATCAACATATAGTGTGCTTTGTTTTTATACCACAATTTATACTTCTACATTTGCATATTAGCGAACTCGCCAATGTCTATATCGTCAAAACATTCACAAACCATTGCTTGAAAGCGCAAACTCCGCGACTGCTGCAAGGAGAAGCAACCTATGAGGCGAAACAGCTGGTATCGGGCGACGCGAAGGTGAACAAGCATCATGTAACACACTCTGGCTCGACCTAAAGCCTCTAGAACTTCGTAAAGTAGCGACACTCTCCTCCTCCGCTCTAGTTCCTCCTTGGTGTCCTCTCCTCCGCACTCACTTTTTAAACATGGCGCCACCTACGTTGCTCCTGCGTAGCAGACGACCTATCGAAAAGTTAACGGTGCATGCCAGGCAGCATGCTGTAAGCATTCGCACTAGTCGTCTCGCTCTTGGTATCTTTTGTTTTTTCGGTATATTTCATTCAGGAGAGGTTATAACTTTTATATAGCGCCACACAATCGTCTTCGCAGACAGAACTCGTGAAAATCACAGAAATTAAAAAAATACATAAAAGAGCACCAAGGAAGTGTTCCTTTATCTTTTTGTAGAGCCCACTATTTTTCTCCGGTACCTTCTGCAAATTTATTAGCTGCACTTTTTGCTGTTTTGATTACTAATCCTAAAGCTATATACACGAGCGTAATGCTGGTTCAAGACACTGATGCAGTGCCGCATATCGTATCCAATTAATTACACAACCTTTGCCTATCTCGTATCGGCTGGTCTTGCAGCGACTGATTGCAAAAACAACGAAACACCTATGATGTAGGAAGTTAACGTTACACTCTGCAAGAGAACTTCTGAAACTCATACGTTGTCCACGACGTCCTCGCGAGGTGATGATGCACTGGAGTTACCAGTATGCAGGAGGGGTACCCGCCCTGAAGAATTTGTTGGGTATAGTATAGCTAATGCCACTCCACGAGTCTCTTCATGTATCGTACTGTATACCCCACAAGAAAACGGGCGTATTTGGGATGTCTGTTCCCCACAAAACAATGATGGGCATCTGGCTCGCTCACTCGCTTTTTTCTTTCACGAGATCTCTTCGCTCGCTTTTTCGTATGAGCTCTTTAACAATGTTGCGAAAAAAGCGTTTTTTCGGCTGGGTTTTTTTTTACGACACAAAAAAAGCCATAAATATCTTGTCTCTTTACTTCTACCATCGCCGGGCACGCGGTACTTCCAAGTCGTAAATTGCATCCGTGCTATTTGCTTGAAAAAGACATTTTGAGTGGGAAAGTTGCGAGTGCCCAGTTATCACGAAAGGAAACGCCATCTAGCCAGGTGACTGTTATTCATGAGTAGTCAATTAAACTACACTAAGCGTGCGAAATGTTTTTGGAGTGCAAGAAGCACATGGGCAATAGGTGTTGGCGGTATTATGCTAGTTAAAAAGTGGAGACTTCGATTTGATGTCAAATGTAGTCAAGCTTCTTGGACTTCGTTCTATAAGTTAAAATTGCGACATCATTCGCTCACGCTAGCTTAGGTTAAACTCCTGCTGAGAACATTATTTTTAGTCCGCCAGCAGGTTAAAACACAATATGACCTGACACCATCATTGTGTTCACTTTCCGTAATAAAGATGAAAAGAATAAGACATGTCATGCCATTCAAGATTGAATACAAAAGCTGGAAGTATGCCATATATTTCCAAATATTGATGCATCAGATATGTACGCTTAGTCTCCGTGCATGCAATTACACTGCTGACAACATAGCGTGCACGCATGAGTTTAAACATGCGCTAGCAGTTTCATAACTATGGTAAATAACGTGTCTTCTCCTGAATTGTTGCGGCATCCGAAGGCGCAGCAGCCACGCACGGCGACCGACACGCAGGTTGGGTTTGTGCACTAAGTATCTCCTAAGTATCTAAGTATCTCCGAACCCAACGCAAGTTGAATGGCAAGCACTCATTCATGAAGCACAGGCGGACACACAGGCGCTGCGCGCCATCACGTCCACGCTTCCGCACCCCAGATTAAAGTTGGCTGGCTCGGGCGATGGTAAACAGAGGAAATCCATCCGTGGTCCCACGTGACAGCAGTTGGCCAATACCGACGCGGCGCTGGCCTCAGAGAGGTCGGGGTAGGGAGAGAAGAGAGGAGGCGCGCGGTTAACCACGTACGTTGCTACTTGGGCTTTAGGTCGACTGGTTCTCCTAACGATGGCAGTAGACAGCTCAGAATCAAAGGAAAGAGCGGAGAACGTATTTCAGCAACTCGCTTGTATAGCTTCAAAGTGGGGTGAAAATAAGGTTTAGAGACTGAAATGGAAAATTTTAACGCACAATATTCTTTGGGACGTATTCAAGCAATGTTTGTTGCAAAGAGAGAAATAGAGACAGAAGTAAGGAAAAGAAGGGGGGTTATTCAGACTCACATCCGGTTTGCTACCCTACACGGGGGAACAACGGGTAAAAGAGGTGAAAAGAGAGAAGAACAGAAGAGAGATGAAAGTAACAGAATTACGATCTCACCTTGCAGCACACATTTGTAGCATCACTCACTCAGGTTTCTTGATTTCACGCACTTCAATATAGTGTTTCAGATGCCTTCTGCGCCCTCGAAGCAAAATTTCAAGATTGAGCTAATTTGTCAAGTGTTCTACCTCAAGAAACTTCCGGTCACTTAATTTATGACTCTCTAACATCGAAGTGGAAATGGTATATTTATGTGCAGTCAAAGTAAGGAAAGTTTCTTTTCACGTTTTCAAAGAAAAGGAATGCTCTTAAAATTCTAGCATACTTTTTGCATTGTTGTGTAAGGTTAGAACAGTACTTACTTGAAGTATTTGGTGAAGCACAGACTGAAACGTCATGAAAACTTGCGGGCTAGTCAACAAGGCTTTTCTTCACCACCCCTGCTAATGCGATACGTTGATATCGACAAAACCGCTAGTCGTCCACGGTATGAATTTGTAAACAGTGAAATCATTCGCAACGTAAAAAAAAGCGGGG
The DNA here is from genome assembly GCF_013339725.1 of Rhipicephalus microplus. NCBI lineage: Eukaryota > Metazoa > Arthropoda > Arachnida > Ixodida > Ixodidae > Rhipicephalus > Rhipicephalus microplus. The sequence continues at coordinate 58,154,559 of NC_051172.1, forward strand.
CCCTTTTCTGACAAGAACACGTGGGCGGCTCCGTAGAAAAGAAAGGGTTTCCGATGAGCCAACTCAAATTTGCGGAGGAATCATTCTAATTTTAAGGTGTGCTATGGAGGTAGGCAACGTATGTCGCAACGTGTAGGAGAAAAGCGTCAATAGTGGGTCAGCGTGCAATGGGTATTAGTGTGCGACAAAAAGACACCCCTGTTACACCATTTTCAGGGGCGAAGCGACACTATTTGAGCATGCATTTTCCATTGGTTCTTCTGGTGCGATGGATCGCGCCGATATCGTTGCACAAATGGCAACGCCGAAATGTACGCTGTTATAATTTTAATTCACGGTACAAACTACCTTGATTTCAGACTATACGGTGACACACATCGGCTATTTTTGTTGTGGGAAGTAGTAACGTACATGTCATGTGAGGTGACGATAAATACCGTTCACTTTTGATTGGTTTGACGCGACAAATAGCGTGCAATATTCATATGGTGGTAGCTAAGTCATAAGAGTGAATGCTAAAAGAGCAAAAAACCTTCTTACAATTTCTCAGAAATAAATCATTCCTGTTTCTAAACGATGTATTTTCGGAACAACGAACACAACACTAGCTTGTGAACGAGGCTATGGTTCGCCAGCAACTAAAGCCATTCAAGAATGCAACAGGTGGTGGGCGGCGGCGTTGCCGTAGAACTCGTCTTGCAAGCAAGCCGAAAAGTGACCCCATCAAAAGCATGTATGTGTGCCTTACACGGTGTGACCATGGGAGCGTCTGCTAGCCGACGCACGTGGTTCGTAGTAGCCATAAAAACGACACCGTCAAAAATTGTGGTAGCGAGGTACGTGTGAAGGCCATCATCAGGTGACTCTTTTGGTATGTCTTTATGAGCCGCACGCTGTGATTGGAAGCGGTCTTTGACGTGAGCAGGCGAGTAAAATGCAAAAGAGAACGTTTCTCGTCGTCGTCCGCTCAAGTATTGTACTTTGAGGACTCACAATTTCAGTTTCCGTGCACCAATTTCTACCATTAGTGTTGCAATAGTCTCAATAATTATCGCTGCATGCGTCTGGTGCTAAATAAGGCTGTCTCAAAAGTTTCGCAGGGGCCCCTTTAAGGCGTAGGCAAGTCCGACATTCTCTTAACCACCTCTAGTTCTCGGAGTGTTCACTAGATGACGCTCGCGTGGCACAGGTGATGAACTGAATAAGAGATGGCGCTGTGGCGCTCGCTGCGTGTTCTCGCGTGACAGGAGGCCGCGTTCGCACATGCGTTACAGTGGCTGGAATTGTACTTGCGTGAATATGCATTCGCTCTTGGCGCACTTCGTCTTCCGCCAGCCGTCTGTATCCTTCGAGTATGAGCGACGAAGACCAGGCGGCGCAGCGGAGAGGTCGAAAAATGGCTGAAGCTCGTGCTCGCCGTTTTTAGATGATGATGACTGGGCGAAGCTCTCCGAAGCTTCACGGGTACCGATTAAACCTTCGGAGATTCGCCCACTCATCATCATTCACCCCTTGGATATACTGTAATTTTTTCTTAGAGTGTATACTGAAGAAGTAACATACCGCACAAGCTAGACAGACAGCTGGACGAAGCAATTGTCGGGGCCTCTCTTTCTGTCTTTATGTCTTCGGCAGCACGTCATAGCTCTCAAGTTTGCTACCTATGGCTCAACAAGCTGTAGCGTTTTGCATCGCATAATGCCAGCGCGATTTGGGTGCGTAAACAGGGTAGGACAAAACAGCCTCCAACGAAACTTTCTTCGCGGCGAGACGGAAACATCATACTCTGTCTCTTTCTCGTTTCTGCGCGTCCGCCTATTTTGTACTTTGCGCAGTGAAACACTAAGGCGTCACTATATGGTGGTCCTCTTTCCCCCCTCTCTAGAAGAGGAAAGAAAAAGCAAATAAAGGAAGAAACAACGTGGAGCCACGTGTGTGTGTACTCAGTTGTTTGCGAAGGTGAAAGCACCCGCCTGCCGGTGACAACTGTGGCTCGCGGGAGCGTCGTGGCCCACATCTTTTGAGCAGTGTGCTGCGAGCGCCCCCATTTATTTGTTCCAGTAATGCGCTCGTCTTCGGGGTTGACCCCTTTTTTCCTGGGCGCGTGGCTCCGGCTGCTTTTACCTGAAAATCACAGAATGATACATGCTGCTTGTGTTACGGCCGATGAAAGAAACGAGAACGTGGGTCTTTGGAACGAAACTTGTTTATTTTCGCCGATTTATTATTGTGCCGCTTTCCCAATCCTCTGCAGCTGGTCTCCTCCTCACTCAAGGTTAGCGGGACAGGTGCTTTTCCAGCAAATAGGTTTCGGCCTCGGATTGCCGCAACACGCGTCCTTTTTTCCTCGTTGCCCAAGCTCTCTGCGATGTGAGGTGAGAGCCGGTGAACCTGGGCACGCGAGGGACGAGCAGAAAAGATCCGTACATATACCATGTGCCGAGGGAAATGAGGCAGGAGTCTGGTCAAATCTGGGCTGCCCGAAAGAGATCGTTCGATTCCCCCAGACGTCGCCGAAAACTTGAAAGGGGGTGCGGACCACCTCGGCTCGCGGCCGTTCGGCCATTGTGACGAACGGCGCAGGCGGCGGGTGTGGAGGCAAGGGATTACGCCGCTTCTCATGCATTTTTGATGATCGGACAAGGGAGAACTTTGGAGCAGGCCGCGTTGTGCTTCGGGTATTCGAAGGTGGCGTGCCTGCAGCCCAGGGCGCTCGAATGTGGGTTCCGCTGGGACAGAAGGCGACAACGCCTGGTGGGGCGACGTGGATTTGATGGGCCGCTGCAGGATTCTCCTTCGCTCTGTCCGCCAGTGACGTATTTTTGATTGCAGGAATAACAACCGAGGTACGCCCCCAATGCTTGCAGAACACCGGAACCTGCTGCATTACGAAACTTTGCCTCAGCACTGTGAGAAACTTGTTGAGTGAGCGACTTCCTTTCGTTGCTAGCCGGAAGTCCTACGTGATGTCTTCATGCGTTGAGCGGGTAGAGGAAGGAGGGCGGGTCGAACTGCTCATTCCCAATTAACGCTTTCATCGGTGATTTGTTATGGATATCCCATTACTCTCACAGTGTTATCAGTCCACCGGTACATCGGCCTTGAGTGTCTGTTGCAATTTTAGATACCGTTAAATCCGCGTGTTTGATCATTAGTATTAAAAGGCACCTTTCAACACCTTTCGGAAACGCTATAGATGTAATGGTGTATTTGGGCTTTCAGCCTATATAGTGGAACTTGTGCTCCAAGTTTCGGCTGAATGGTTTTTTAAGCAGCCATGTATATATATCATCAGGATATGGAAGGATGAAGGCATCCTTCACGTACGTGATCCATGGGCAAAGCTTAGAGTATGTAGGCTTTGAAGGGGCGCCACACGTGATCGCATGTTGCCTGAATTCCTCGTATTGCACAGCATGGGCACTGCAAGTCGTATGCATCGGGAAGCGGGAAATAATCTAATACAATATGGAAGAAAGACGAATGGAGAAGAAATACAATGGGGATGAAAGACGCACGAGGTTTTTGCGCGTCTTGTATGAAGAATAAAATACCAACTCATTTTAACAAAGATGCTTTTGAGCCCTAAATTTAGGAATATATATATATATATATATATATATATATATATATATATATATATATATATATATATATATATATATATATATATATATGGTTAAACAATGCAGCTACTTTTTGTTGAAATAGAAAATAAAAGGAGTTGTTGTCATCGTTACTTGCCGACGGCTATCCCTTGCCACTTCATTGTTACAAACAAAGAATAAGAAACGAAATGGCATATATACATCTTTATGCAGTACTGCATAGGTGAGTTCAAAAGTTCTAATTTGTGCAGAACAAACCCGTAGCCGCCACGCTCACTTTTGACCTATAGTACGCTCAGTAATGGTCAGAAATATTTGTTTCCTCGAAAAAAAAAGTGTTGCAGCACCTTCATTGCTTTGCGATTTATTATTGATGGCCATGGGCCTAGTATTTAATTCAACGCAAATGGCCGCTCGGGATCTAACTTGTGGAGCTCCTGTTCGAGTAACCATCGGTGTGTGTCGTGTTTCGGACAGTGTCGTGTTTCGAGCAACAGGTGACAGATAACTTCGTCGTCGTGCCCGCACGAACGTGCTGACAATGTTGCGCGCTGAATACGAACTATAAATCGCTTTGTGTACGCAGTTACGAGTCTTAGGCGATGCATCAGAGTATCGATACGCCTTGGAAGATGATCTAATTGACATTCAAGTTTGGATCCACAGCACATAGCATCAATTCCTTTGTTTTGTCTGTGAACCAGGTAGACAAGCATAATTAACGTTTCGTTGTTTTTAAAAATATGCTTACATTACATTAAGACATAAGAATGAGGGGGTTCGCGTATAATGATGAGCGGTGTTCGCCAACTCACCTGTCAATTTGTTTCCCTTGTTTCCGCAGTGTTTGGGAAACCACTGAAATGCCACTCAATGATTCGACTTCGTAGCTACTACTTATGCGTAGCTACTGCTCATACGCTTTTTTTTTTTGCTTTTTTTTCCTTACCTGAAACCAGGGCCTATGCGCAAATGAACAGAACAGTTTCAACCAGCAAAATTTTTTTGTCACCGTTGCGCCGGCAATGCCACCACATCCTTTCAGATGCGCTGTTTGATGGTTACGGACAAAAGCAGTAAATTTTGTGCTAAATATGAATGCAGTGCCCAAAGGCACAGCGTGGTTTATAGTTATACCATTACAAAGATTTATGAAAATAATATAACATAAGGTATAATAATGAAGTTCTACATCTCGTGCTTTGTTGAAGGATAAATTATGTTTTTCTAACGTGTTCTAGAAATTGTGACATATATAAATATTTGAATTTTATTTTATTGAGGCTGTTATTAACATTATTATTGTCATGCTCTTTTGAAATATAATGCCCCATTGTATATAGTAATAAATACAACATATTCAAGACTTCTGTATACGTCTTTTGTAAAACCTTATTTGTCGAAATACTTGAACTGTTTTGTTTATAACCATTACGATGCCTGCATTGCTCTTGACACTTTACATACAGATTCGAAACATCTAGCCAAGCTTTTAGTAGCCGCTCGATATTTCTAGTAAAACAAAAATTAATTGAACTGAAGGCACTTCCTGAATGCCAATTCACGCGATACAAAGCTTTTGCGCAACAGGCCATAGTGACAAAGCCATACACTTCGACCTAATTAGGCTCTCTAGTCTATGCGCGCGCAATGCGGATCAGGAGCACGCGTGATTCTACTTGACATGAATGAATGCCTGGCTCACTCATTTTTTTAACTTTTAAAGTTTGCTTTATAAGTAACGAAAGCCACTTGAGAGGAGATGGAGGCTTTTTACATTCAAAGGAAGGGGTAAAAGTGCATGGGCAAACCGTCCGTGGCACTTCGTGAAAAGGAGGTGGGATACGTGGGTTCTGCGCAGTCAGGTTGAAGCAATTCTCAGAAGTTTTCTACTGTTACGCATTTGTTTGCAAGTAGGTGTAATCAATATTTCTTTTTCCTTTTTCTATGGTGTTTACGCATGTGTCATATTTCTCCGTGATTAGATTCTTCCTTGTGCCCTTTTTGCTCTGCTGCGCAATCGCCATTGTGTGCTTATGTGACTATAGGTCCTGTGCCTGATATATGTATGTGTTGCTGCTGATAAAATTTAGTTGCGAGCAAGGTTAAACCTCCAACTAGTCCAACTTTCGCTCCTTGTGTTATAAAGTTTGACAAAGCGTTTTTCCAGCCACCAGGCGGGAAAAACTAGGCGGGTTAGTACCAACGCTGGCCTCATGCTCGCATTATAAATGCGATTCCGTGGCGTACGGAAGTGCGCTAATCGACCGCATCCGCTCGAGCACAATGGACAATAATTGAAATCCTCTCTCTCTCGATGCAGATCGCGATAAGCACAACGGGCACTTTTTCGGCTAGTTTTTTTTATATAACGAATGGCGCAATTACCTTGTCGTCTCGCCTGTATGTAATGTGCCTAGTTTCTTTTTGTCTTTTTTTTTTTTGCGATCTGCGAGTCCCTCTTTCGCAAAATTATTTCGTAGTTCTATCTGCTATACCAGGAGATAATTGGTTTGTAGCCTGATTTCGCGTAGCATTTGTGTTCAGCAGCATGTGTGCCTACCTATAGCAAAGAGATTTATATTCATGAACTTTGATGATATGTGAATTTGGCTCCAGTGTCTACAAGTTCAACTGTCGTATGATACACTATCAGTTCAGTAGCCACCATGAAACACCGCGGTGGAATAAGAGAGTGTGAAACACCTTTAGCGCCGTTGATTATGGGTAATATGATTAGATCTCTAGGGACGAAACAGAAATGTAAACACACTTTTGGCTTCTATTGTACGCAGACTTCCTCCTACCCTACACGCTCCACTATATTCTACGTATCTCCCGGCCTTGCATGGCAACAAAAACCACGCCGCAATAACGGTCAGAGGGTGATCTATTTGGCCAGAAGCAACTGTATATCACTCACTTCGCACTCCAGTGGTCTTCTGACAGCCTATATATTGCGGGAAGAGTGTAATCGGGGCGATAAAATCACCTCGTTAGCAGCGCAAGAAAACCAAATATCTCCTGCTTGAGGCCAAGCGTATTGTGCAATATACACATAAACTGGGGCGTAACAGCCGTCTTGGCATTATCTGTTCGCACCGCGATGGTGGGACATGCTTCAGTGTATCACGCATCAAAGAGATCCCCCTCCCCGCTTCGCACGTACAAAAGGGAGTAGGAGGGTATAGGAAGGAACGAATATTCAAGCGCGGAGAGTTGCTTTTAATCGATAAATCGATGCGCCAATTGCTCCGTCGATTTGTGCTTCCCTCAAGATTGATCATGCACGCGCGCCCTCTTGCGCCTTTGTCGGCACAAGATGAGCCGCCTCGTGTATCCGCGGGCATCTCCCATCTCGGACGGTGACGCGTCGCGGCAGCTTACAACAACGCCTTCCGCCTATGCGAGCGCCGACTCACAGCCTCGCAACCCTGACGCGCGAGTGATCTCGACTGTCGCTCGACGCGATAACAGGCGGCAGCAGCTGCGTGGGGTGCTCTCGCCTCGAACCGAATGTCGTGGCGCTGCGTTTGTTTTATGTTTGTAGGAACGGGGCCGGCTTGCGAGACGCCTTCGGGCCGTCGCCCCCGTGCCCGAGTGCGCGCGCAGACGCGTGTCACCGACTGCCGTCCGGAAAGTGTTTCCTGGTGCGCCTCCTGTTCGACTCCTGCGTCGTGAGAGCTCACAAGTATTCGGGAGATGAGTGACGTGTCTGTCGAATATTACGCACGAGCCTCGTGTATCCCTGCCGCCCTCGATTTTCGCACGCTAACATGGTGTTACGTGACGGCTTACTGGCGTTTGTATGTTTTTTTTTCAGTTCTAATAGAAAGAAAGAAAAAAAGAAAGAAAGAAGGAAGGAAGGAAACAAAGAAAGAAAGAAACAGAGAAAGAAAGAATGATTGTAAAAGGGGCGACAGTACATACCGAATCCATACCTCTTCGTTTTATAGTAATCATTTTATAGTAATCCGTTTTATAGTAATTCATTTTATAATTATCATCAATGAGGAACCTTATGATGCATTGCAACGATTCCACTATCTTATTAAGAAAGGATCATAAACGAAATGCTGGCACCACTCATGAAGCGGGCGCACGTGACGAGCGAGCGTGTAGCTTCCTCGCTTTTCGTTCGCGGATTGAGAGCGGTGCGGTGCGCCTTTCTAATGGAAATCAAGGGTTACTGAGCTGGCTTTTCTCGACAAAGACATACAAGTTGCCTGGTGGAGCACTTTATTTGCAGGTAGTTTGCTTCCTATCGTAGCCCAACAAACTTATTTGTGAGGTCCTCCGGGGGGCATGTATGCCGAATGAAAGTGCCTGTTCTGGCTTCCACATTTAGCCGACTGTTTCGGGCTGAAATCCACTCGTTCTAAAAAAAAGACACAAAATTCTTGTAGGATGCATTAGAAGCGCTGTGCAAGAGATAGTCTAGAAACGGCAAGCTTTAACAAAGCCGCATTGAAACGAATGGGTGGATAGCGAAAACGTGGCTCACGCAAGGGATTGTGGGCTGTGTCACCCGTCTGCAACCGCTTCCGGTTCGAGACGCCGTTATGTAGTGAGGACATTCTTGCCAGTTGCGGCGCTTTTCGCGCGTTCAACCCTTTATTCGTGATACCCTCTTCTTACAAATTGCTCCATAATCGATCGCTATGCAGCATGGTTCAATAACAAATTCAATCACTACGAGGTAGCTATAATGGTGCGAGCGGTCATTTTTTTTCATTGAAGTGGCTTGCACTTCCCGACACATGCTTCTTGTTTTGCAGTAAAGGTTAGTATCGCACATGTTTTGTAACATACAAAGATTTTATGCACATCATAGGATCACGAAGTATGTTTGCTTGTTTGCATGCTGCTCACGTAGCCGTGAAATGGTTTATTTACTCTTGGGTTGCAAAGATACCATTCCGGGCTCGATATAGCGAATGGCCGTAGCATATTGTTGTATCGTAGAATAGTTTCTCGTCTAAAATTCATTTATCAGCTATGCCATGGCCCCTTCGAAATATCACCCGAACGTCACATAACGTACCCACCCATGCGCTTTAATCGTATTCATCACAACAAGACAGCTAGGCAACCATTCAGTCACCTCAACGTACACCAGCATTCATCATTTTCTCATTCTCTTTGATTTTGGAACAAGTTACCAAAAGAAGTGGTTCATGTTGACACAACACAGTCGTCTGCTCATCTTTTCAATAATCTATCTCTTGATTTTTAAACTGCTGCTATATCTTATTTATGCTCCTCATTGGTGCTGCGAATTGTTGTGTTTTTGTATTGCTATATGTTTATTACAATTCTCACTCATACATATTGCAAATTTTTGTAACTTTTACACCTTTTATTGATTTTTTTATTGTTCTGACTGACAGTTATGTACCCACTCCTGCTTGGGCCTGGATAGGGCCTGCGGTATTTGTTAAATAAAGTAAATATTGTGTTTTGAACGCTATAAATGAAATGAGCTCGTACTTCTCTGACTTTTCTTTTGTTGTTGTTATTTTGCACCTCTCAATATCCCTCTACATGAGGTGTCGTCCTACATACACTCAAACTTTTTTTTTTCAATTCATGCGAAATTCTCTGCACTCAGTGTTTAGTTGCGCAACATAGCCCTTAAGGCTACAAGTTGGAGTATCATTCAAGCTATCGACACTTTACGCTTGCAAAGCTGACATAACAGCGACGCCATACCATGCTATGCTCGTTGCTTCAAAAGCGTCTTCAATCGTTTACGTCCCACGATACCGTTATTGGAGTGGCCGTTTTGTGGGCCTTTTACGCCCTCACCTGTTTCCATAAATTTGACAGACAATTAGCGAAGCAGATTGTGCAATCGATATATACTGCAGTGGCATACTTGATCGCGCAAAGTACGCGTACATATACGGACATTGTACGTATATTGATATTTGAGAGCACGTGCACACATACGCGAGTGATTTTGAAGTGGTCGCGGTATGTGTATGCGCTCGAAAACACTAAATTGAGGTAATTCTGCGAAATATTACTGCGTGTTACAAAGCGTAACCACGCGCTGTGCTTGAAACCCATTCCTCGTTTTTCTCCATGTCCACGTCTCGCTTCGTTGTCTAAAATGCGCGAACTATTATCTATCCATTCACAAAAAGCATTAAAGAACACAATTATTGAATGAGCAGCAGCAAAAGCGCAACCGAATCACACCTGTTTCTTCCCCGATTACACCACGCAGCAGGCACCTTGAAGCAGCGAAGGGGTAGGCCTCGAACCGGAAGTAGCAGACGACGCGCCGTTTTGCTATCCACCCATTGAGACGAAGCGTAAAAGCCACTTGCTTACTAATGATTGCTGCTAATTCACGTCTGGAAACCAAGGTGTCATTATGAGATGCGTCATCTTGGGAGCTCGGGATATTAATTTCGCCCACTTGGGGTTGAAGGACGTGGATGTTCTCTGCGTTTCATTCTCATTGAAATGTGGCCACCATGGCCGGAAAGCAGCTATAGCATACTTTTTGATTCACGCTCGCGCACTTTTTCTCTCACTTTCGGCATAGCGTTCGCTCGAGAACATTAACACACTGGTACATTATGTGAAGTATCACTGCTACCAAGATTACTTTGAATGACATTAGAATTGACGTCGTCATTGAAGTTGTTACTTAACTGGGCTAATGTTGATAAATGATAGAGGTTATCTCCGAAATATTTTCAAGGTGAAAGGTGAAGTAGATAAAACGAAAAGTGCTTATCAGTGTGTTAACAGACAATCTCTGGCCCCGCCGAGGTGGTCTAGGGGTTAAGGTAGTTGGCTGCTGACCTGCAGGTCACGGGATCGAATCCCGGCTGCGACGGCTGCATTTCAGGTGGAGGCGGAAATGTTATAGGCCCATGTGCTCAGATTTGAGAGCACGTTAAAGAACATAAGGTGGTCGAAATTTCTAAAGCTCTCCACTACGGCGTCTGTCATAATCATATGGTGGTTTTGGGACCTTAAACCCCACATATCATCATCAAAAGACAATCACTGCTATCACGTAATACGTAGTGTGCCTATTCATACATCCACTAATCCTCGCATAAACTTTTCATTGAATGAAGAATTCTTAAAGAGAAATTTTCAGAAGTGGACATCATTACGTGCCAAGACAACATTCTGACTGTGAGGCGCATTGGATATTTGGGTGTTTCCGATGATTTTAACAAACTGGGATTATATGACATGAACCCAGCTTTTAAATCGATTAGCTCAATGTACGCCCTTCACTACCGATGCCCAGCCCACAGCCTATACCTTAGCAGCGCAACGCCAAAGGAAGAACGAGAGAGGTAGAGACAGAAATGACGAAGAGGTGAACGATGTAGTACCTAGTTTTCCAAATATATAAAAGAAAAAAATAAGAACTAAATAATTCGTGCGAAACGAAGGTGTTAATGAAGTACGTTATTGTGCTAGGTCATTGATGCTCTTCCCCGTCCTTAAAGACCAACTCCAACGATTTTTCGAGGCTAGTGGATCGCAATGAAATTCACTGGCTACGTTCATTTGCACGTTTGCGCCATTCATGCAATATTGCAGGCTTGATAGTTTCCCAGATTCTTTTCAAATTAATTTCATAGCTTGCCTTGAAACGCCCACCTCGCTTGCCACAATTAACGGCAACATTGTGTGTGTGACGTTGAGTTTCGCCTGGCGGCAGTGACGAACTGATGTGGCACTGCAGCGTCGGCTTGTCTGCTATGGATTGTGTGGGTTTAGCCGGCGCTTCTTTGGTTGAGCCAGCGATTTCCTTTTCCGTGTTGGTGGACGTACGATAGGTGCCAAGTTGTGTGATGTTGTGATTCATACACGATGCGCTATATCTTGATTATAAGAGCGTACGCGTTTTAGCCGATCGCCGCGGGTGGCATGAACAGGATGTGCAGTCTGGCGGACATTATGTGCAATCAGGCAGGTTCCGACAGCGTCAGACAAATCTTTACGTCAGACGTAGAAGCGCACTCGCTTGGGTTTCGGTTTCGGTATTGCGGTTTTTCGGTAATTAAGAATTATTTTCAATTTTTTTGAGCATATCAGTTATCGAACGCGTGAGAAGAGTGTTTAAAGAACACAAAAGCATCATTATCCTGACATGGTAAAAAAATCGCCGGAGTTGGCCTTTAAAAGTCACCCAACAATGTGTGTTTTTCAGCAAAAACTAGAGGCAGAGGGTCCATTGTGCCTATATACAGGTCTGAAAAGTGGGCCATAAAAGAGCATTTTGGGGTGGAACAAAAAACATTTTGGGGTTGTGGTTGGCAGTCGGTGGGACTTCCGAGAGGACGCACAGCGGCCACTTCAGGGAGCGGCGCCACTGCGGCCCTTGCGTGGCCTCTTCGTGCGGCAGACGGGCTATTATGACCAGCAGAGCAAGGACATGGCCTCCAAGGGACGCTTATTGGCGTACCGTCCAAACGCGGTACGCGTCCTGCAGGAACGCGAGTGGTGTCCGTGTGCGCTGCAGGGAACGCTCAACGGCATCGCTGGTACACACAGCCCGCCAGCTCGCACGAGTGAACAAGATATGGCGGAAGAGCCATGTTGCCAGGCTGAATTTTCTAAAAAGTTGCCAAGCTGAAGGAAGCGAAAATTTCTTGATTTGACACTCAGCTCAACAGGGCACATTATAACTTGCCGAAATGCTGGCGCTCACTTAGCCAACTGCTGTTACGTCATGGCTTGTGAGTGGGCCAGTGTAGCCTGACTCACCGATGGCTCGTGTGCTTATAGTATTATTTAATTCTAAATTGGAGTGCTTGACCAAATGCGCAACGTTCTGCCAACTTGTTTGTGAATGCGACCGTATTAACCCACATGATACAGATTGTGATCGAAAATTTCGTTTCAACTCCCCTTTAGCTTGTTTCGTGTTGACCTGGGTCTTGAGCACATTTACCAATAACACAGATAAAGCCACCAAGCGGCCGCAGTGGGTAGAATATAGCTGCTGTTAAGTACTTAGTATTAGAGTTGAGCTCGAAAATGTGAAATAAAGCATAGGGTTCGAAGTGCACGTTTACTGTGACAGGATCACAGAGAAGTCGTCTATTGGATTAAGCTGGTGGCAGGCGGTAGACGTGGCCGAATTTAGCGTTATGCGACCAGGTGAACTGTCTCATAGGCCTGCTGTACTCAGGCACACGTCGAATATCCCAGGCCTTGCGCCATGTCTTTCGGCAATAATCTATTTTATTGCGCTGGCAGCGAAAGGGTCCCAAAGTATAAAAGGAACGGGACAACATATTCTATGGGAAGTATCACATATTGAAATGAATGGTGAGTGGATGAAGTAGATAGAAAGAGAGAAAAAGAAGAAATTGACGAGCAAAACAGATGTCGAGCAGAAATAGCCTACACGGGTCTTCATATTCTTACAAGAAAACGTATATTTACAGATATTTACAACGATTACACGCGATCACAATGCCTGGCGCACTGGCGGGCTGGAACCAGTCTCTATCCACTTCGTAGTCTTCCCTTTTAGCCAGGGACCCTCTACCGCTTTATGCCCCAATCCCACTACTGCCTTGTGGCACTACCCCGCGGCGTTAAAGCGCCGACCCGGCGCTTGTCACGAAAGGGGAGTGTTGGGTGACACATAAGGCTTCAGTCTTACGACGTGCACAACAGTGGATGGTGGTGGCATTGAGTGCGCTTCGTCGACGACTCGCTGTATCTCGTAGGTGAGGTTGCTGATCTTGCGAAGGACTTTGTATGGTCCGTCATAGCGAAATAAAAGTTTTTCGGAGAGGCCGATGTGACGACATGGGGTCCACAAGAGTACGAGAGAACCTGGTGCATACGAAACTTCACGGTGGTGACGATCGTATCGATCTTTCTGAGAGGCTTGAGAAAGCATGAGTCGTTCTCGGGCAATCTGTCGTGCTGCGTCAGCTCGCTCTATGGCATCGCGGACGTATGTGACAGGGGAGCTTGAACCAGCGGGAAGGAGTGTATCAAGAGGCAGAGAAGGTTCCCGTCCATAAAGAAGGTAGAACGGGGAATAGCCTGCGGTGTCATGTCTGGAGGAGTTGTAAGCGAAGGTGACGTAGGGTAACGTTGCGTCCCAGTCACGGTGGTCTGGAGAAACATACATTGACAACATGTCCGTGATAGTGCGATTCAGGCGCTCTGTAAGTCCATTAGTTTGTGGATGGTATGCCGTTGTGAACTTGTGGTTCGTGGAACAAGAACGTACGATATCCTGGACGACGCGAGATAAAAAGTATCGGCCTTGGTCAGTAACGAGCTGTCGAGGAGCGCCGTGATGCAATATGATGTCATGTAGCAGAAAGTCGGCGACATCGGTAGCGCAGCTGGTTGGAAGAGCGCGGGTGATCGCATAACGTGTCGCGTAGTCGGTCGCCACGGCAACCCATTTGTTCCCGGATGCAGAAGTGGGAAATGGCCCGAGAAGGTCGAGCCCTACGCGGTAGAATGGTTCAGCAGGGATCTCAATAGGGTTAAGAAGGCCAGCTGGAAGCGATGTTGGTCGTTTTCGACGTTGACAAAGGTCGCAGCTGGCAACATACTTTTGCACCGAGCGATATAGGCGTGGCCAGAAAAAACGGCGCCGGACGCGATCATAAGTGCGAGTGACTCCCAGGTGACCAGCGGCAGGTTCATCGTGAAGCTGTCGGAGAACATCTACACGCAAATGGGAAGGCACGACAAGAAGGCGGTCAGGGCCGTTAGGGCGCATGTTGTGGCGGTAGAGAACTCCTTCATGAAGGAAATACAAGTTCAGAGAAGTGGGTGGAGTAGCGGAACTCAGGCTTTCTATGATGGGAAGTAAATCCGGGTCGCGGCGTTGCTCAGAAGCGATATCAAGAAAGCCTGATATTGATAAGACGCAAGCCTCCGTAGCTCTCTCTGTGGCGTCTGGTGGATCCACTGGATACCGTGACAGGCAGTCGGCGTCTTGATGGAGGTGACCAGATTTATACACGACCGAGAAGGTGTATTCTTGGAGGCGTAGAGACCAACGACCGAGACGTCCCGTGGGATCCTTTAGCGAGGAAAGCCAGCAGAGTGCATGATGATCAGTTACAACAGTAAAACTGCGGCCGAAGAGGTACGGGCGAAATTTAGCGACAGCCCAAACAAGAGCAAGACACTCTCTTTCGGTGATTGAATAATTCCTCTCGGCAGGGGATAAAAGGCGGCTGGCGTAGGCGATGACACAGTCACGTCCATGCTGACGCTGAGCTAAAACAGCACCAATTCCGTGGCCACTCGCGTCCGTACGAACTTCTGTCGGGGTAGTCTGATCGAAGTGGGCTAATATTGGCGTAGTCGTGAGGGCTGCAATGAGCGCCGAAAATGCAGCACTCTGAGGCGAATTCCAAGTAAATGGGACGTCTTTTTAAGAAGCTCGGTGAGAGGCCGCGCAATATCGGCGAAATTTCGGATGAAGCGGCGAAAATAGGAGCACAAACCAAGGAAGCTCCGGACATCCTTATGAGAAGAGGGCACGGGAAATTGAGTCAATGCGCGAATTTTGTCCGGATCGGGCTGTACCCCAGATGCGTTAACGAGGTGACCAAGTACAGTTATTTCGCGACGGCCGAAACGGCATTTGGAAGAGTTCAGCTGGAGACCAGCGTTGCGAAATACTTGGAGAATACTGGACAGTCGCTCTAGATGGCTTGCGAACGTCGGTGAAAAAACAATTATATCATCCAAGTAACATAAGCAAGTGGACCATTTGAAGCCGCGCAGAAGGGAGTCCATCATGCGCTCAAAGGTGGCCGGCGCATTACAAAGCCCAAACGGCATTACTTTAAATTGATATAACCCATCGGGGGTTACAAATGCTGTTTTTTCTCGGTCCCGTGGGTCAACAGCGATCTGCCAATAACCAGATCGAAGGTCAATGGACGAGAAAAACTTTGCGCCATGAAGGCAGTCAAGGGCGTCATCTATTCTTGGTAAAGGGTAAACGTCCTTCTTAGTGACCTTGTTGAGATGTCTATAGTCGACGCAAAACCGCCATGTGTTGTCCTTCTTCTTGACAAGCACTACCGGGGATGCCCACGGACTAGATGAGTGTTCGACGACGCCTTTGGCGAGCATTTTCTCGACCTCTTTCTGGATGACAGAGCGTTCGGCGGCGGAGACGCGGTAAGGGCGGCGATGAATTGGGTTGGCATCGCCGGTGTTGATGTGATGGGTCACAACTGATGTCTTGCCTAAAGGGCGGTTGTCAAGATCGAATATGTCCGCATAGGATGTCAACAGACGGTGGACGTCTTGTGCTTCGGAGGGCGAAAGATCTGGCGCTATCATTTTGGCAATGTCAATGCTTGACAGGTTGGGCGCAGTGAGCAAGTTGACATGTGGAGTAGGTTGCTGAGCCGACAGTTCAGAAATATCACACTCTTGCAGCGACGACATGACGCCTAGTTTAATACCAGCAGGCAGCACATGCGTGGAGAAACCAAAGTTCAAAAGAGACAGATGGGTCTGATTGTGGCATACTCTCACCACGGTGTGCGGGACAGCAATGGAGTGCTTTAGCACAACGTCGGTAATAGGTGAAACGACATATTCACCATCGCGCACAGGCGGATCACACACGAGCTGCACGTAAGTCGCGGCTTGTGGCGGAAGATGCAGGAACTCGGTGGCACAAAGGCGACTTTGAGCGTCATGGGCAACAGCGGCGTCAAAAGGCAGTTCCAACTGAAGAAGACCTGTCGAGCAGTCGATAAGGGCGGAGTGCGCAGAGAGAAAGTCGAGGCCAAGAATCACGTCATGTGGGCACTGCTCAAGCACGGTGAACAATACGACGGTCTGGCGCCCAGCAATACATACGCGAGAGGTACACATGCCGAGAACGGCAGATGTGCTCCCATCGGCAAGCATTACTGCACACTTAATAGGAGGCATGATCACTTTTCGCAGTTTAGTACAGAGAGCAGCGCTCATGACTGAAATTTGTGCACCAGTGTCTATCAGGGCTGTAACGGTAACGTCATCCACCAAAAGGTCCAAAATATTGCGGCGTGTAGGAATCGTCAACAGAGGATTTGCAGAATGGGTCGTTAATGCAGCGTCACCTCCGGGAGCTGCATGGTCTAGTTTCCCGAGGTTGAGGGCCCAGGTCGTGCAGGGGACCTGGATCGAGAAATCATCGGCGAGAGAGATCGGCAGCCTTGGGGTGATGGCGACCGGCTGAACCTTCGGCCCTGAACGTTAGTAGGAGCAGGCTGTGGATCGTACGGAGTAGAAAAGCGGCGAGAACTGCCTTCAAAGCGACGCCATGTCCCAGTGTTCCAAGATGAATTGGATGACCAACGATTGCGACAGTAGCGTGCAATGTGGCCGGCGCGAGAGCAGTGAAAGCAGATTGGTCTATCATCCGACGTTCTCCATTCAGCAGGGTTCCGGTAGCGGGAAGGGTAGCGTGAAGGGTACACCGGAATCTGGTTAACAGAAGCCGAGCTCTCGGTGGTGCGAACAGCGCAAACAGGTGTGATGCCGAGATTTGCTATTTCTTGGCGAACGACGGCTTGGATGAGGGAGACGGTGGATGCGTTGTCTTGAGGACCGTCAGAGGCGATGGCTGCAGGAGCCATTGCTTCGAGTTCGCGACGAACGATTCGGGTGACATTTTCGGACGATGTAGCTTGCGTGAACTTGGGGCTGTCTTCACAGGTCGAAGTGGCTGCAGTATTAGGCAGACGCGCAAACTGGCGGGTTATGCGACGGTTCTTGGCGTGCTCGAAGCGCTGACACTCCTTCACAACCGCGTCGACGGTGGCGCAATCTTTAACGATCAACAAATTGAAGGCGTCATCGGCAATTCCCTTCAATATGTGAGCGATTTTGTCAGTTTCGCTCATGTTCTCGTCCACCTTTCGACAGAGGCCCAATACGTCCTGTATGTAAGATACATACGATTCTGTCGATGTCTGCACGCGACATTCCAGGTCTTTCCTCGCGGCCTGCTGTCGCCCAAATGGCCTGCTGAATAACTCGAGAAGCTTCAGTTTGCAAACGTCCCAGCTGGTCAACTCCGACTCATGCGTCTCATACCAGGTGAGTGCCGTATCCCGCAAGTAAAATACAACGTTGGCCAGCATCAACGTAGGGTCCCACCTATAGTATTCGCTCACGCGCTCGTACAAAGCGACCCAATCTTCAACATTCACCTTGTCCTTGCCTGTGCCCGAGAAGGTTCCGGGGTCTCGTGGAGGCAGGAGAATCAGAGGAGGCAGCTGCTGCTGCTGGTGCTGGTGCTGCTGGTGCTGGTGCTGCTGCTGCTGCTGCTGCTGCAGCTGCGGCTGATGTTGCTCTTGTGGGTGGGCCTGTTGAGCCATTGCAGAAAAATGAAGGTGGCGACCACTCCGAAGTTCCGTGTTAGTTTGCCGGAAAAGCCAGGTAGGCGTACCCAGCACCTCCACCAATAATCTTACAAGAAAACGTATATTTACAGATATTTACAACGATTACACGCGATCACAATGCCTGGCGCACTGGCGGGCTGGAACCAGTCTCTATCCACTTCGTAGTCTTCCCTTTTAGCCAGGGACCCTCTACCGCTTTATGCCCCAATCCCACTACTGCCTTGTGGCAATATATAATATGCCCGCACGATCGGTGTGCCGTGAGGAGAAGCGAGGCAGGGCGGTGGCTTCCATCGCCCTGCGCACCGTAGAGGGCATTGGTTCCGCTACGTCTGTGCGTGCGTTTGTTGGCCAACCATTCCCGTGATAACGGGGAGGTCACATCGGTCAGCCGAGGCCCTGGTAGCAGGGGCGCTCGAGAGACTCGGAGAAAAGAAAACGGGTTCAGAACTAATGAAGACGTGCGCGACGGCGGGGAGAAGGATAGGGCGCACCCCTTGCGTAAGAGCAGATTTGCGCCACACGAACGGCAAGACGCCGAGGGAACAACGTGGGACTGAAGGCGGGCGGGTAAAGAAGGGGAGGAGGGGGGGGGGAAGACGTGTGATGGCGCGTGAGTTGATCGTGGGCGATATATAATGGCACCTGGGTCCCCGGGAGGTGTGCAAACTAAACAAGTAGTCCTGTGTCTAATGTCGCGCCGGCTTTGTGGGAGTATGGAAGGAGGAAGCGGGAAGAGACCACGCTTGTGAACGGTTCAACGTTGTATCGAACAGAGAGGAGGCAAAGCCATGGTGATGGAGCGGAAGACCACTCCTGCGCTAGGTAGCGCACACCTGACTGGAGAGACCCAAAGAGCATTAGCGACCGAGTTCAATGAATCGGCTAGTGTCCCAAACCCTTGCATGAGAAAATTTAAAAAAAACAATACAGGAAAATGACTTCATGCAGAAGTGCCTTTATTGCTGGTTTCGTTCTTTTTTTTAAGACGATAGTCTTTCCTGAGGACCTTCAACACCAAAATTTTGGTCTATCTGTGCTATTGTCTGTTTGTCCGCGCTAATGATATTCTAAACGACAACCCCACAATACGTCAAATGGCCAACCTCATCCACAGCTCCCGCCAATATTGTTCAAGTTTCAGCGTATATGTTTGTGTGATTGTCCATTCAAAGCAATTATTGCGCATATCTGAGGCACCATAAGAACACGTCGATATTTTCCACGTGTGGATTTATAATAGAGAAGGCACACATAAGCAATTTTAAGGACCGTAGCGTTTATCACGCTGCGCTGAGGTGCAACACGTGGCTCAAAAAGGCAAGTTTTTCCAAAACTAGAATAGCCACTGTAGCTTTGCGTTATACACCTTATCGCCTCCGAGACAGGCGTGCATCTTTCTCCGCGGGCGTGCACGCCTTTCTTCGTTTTCGAAGATAACTGCCAGATGGCGCTCGTGTCTAACGTGCCTCTATTCGTTCGTTCGCCTCGGCCGCGCGGATCGAGACTCTCTAACGCAACGCTTCCAGAATATAATTCACCGATTTTCTTGCGCAGAACATCAAATAAACGTTATGTTAACTCTCTCCACACGCAAGACTATCGTCTTTCGACGACATTTGCAGTGAAACGTGCAAATACGGGGCATTTTTTTTTGGCACGACGAATTAATGATAATAAATACAATTTAACGGGACGTTTTCTTGTGGCACAAAGACCTCAGTTTATCTGGCGTAGAAAAAAAAAACAAATTTATCTCTTGCATGTTCATCGATGCGTTTTAGACGATGTGAGAACAGTTAATGTATGGACTAACTGCCGCTTTTTATTCGAAAATGGCTGGATGATTGTTTGCGGTACCGTGTGGTTCAGAAAGCCTTCAGAAACACAGACGAGTAAATGCCAGGGATACCCCGCATCTCTAAAGCGAAGTAACTGTTCATTGAAACTGTCAGTCATGAGCTCAGGGCAAGACCTGCGCAATGCATTGGACAGAAATAATTTCGTTATACGCCTTTTTACCAAATTCGAGTGTGCTGAGTCAAACTGGAGCAGTGTCTTGCTTAGGTCCCTCCCTGATGACTGACAGCAATCTTTTGCAATCAGCCCTGTGGCCCGGACCATAAGAGCAGTTGGCCTCCGCGGTTGAAGGAGATGACGGAGATGAGCGCAGTATGAATGAGATACCTATCTCCTTCATACTGCGTTCGAGAATGGACACCAGGTGACATTTCAGTGGCTGCCAAGTCGCTGCGGCGTGATAGGCAATGAACGCATCATTTTTAACACACATTTCCATTTTATTGCACACACGCACACGCACACGCACACGCACACACACACACGCACACACACACACACACACACACACACACACACACACACACAATCCAATTGGAGGAGAGATTATTGCGATTGCAGCTAGCACTGTTCCTTCATAAAAATCCAAATGAACGTAAGGTGCATGCTTGCGCTATGATATAACTTCCCTCAATATACCTTGAAGAAAATGGCAGCCCTGAGGAGAGTGATAAGCAGGCTGCGTTTATTTCAGCTCCGAAAACGGCTCGGACAACTCCATTCAGAGTGTATACAGTTCTCGTGCAAATGAGGGGCGGATTTGAGGAGAGCAACATCTGCTTCTCGTATCCATGCAGGTTCTTGTATTTGTTTACCTTTTTGCACTGCCACGTCGTACTTCAGCAATATCGTCATATGCCTTCGTACACAACACTGCAGCTTGGTCCATACCCAGCCACCGGCTTCGCGTCCTGGAACGGCACGTAGTTATACACCGGAAGCATCAAACGCGGGTCACTGGGAGGGCTTTGGTGTTACGACAGTGCTTGCCGCGAATTCACGCGTAGCACTCGCTGGTGTTTACTGCAAAATACAAAACTGAGCGTGCAAATGACTTGCGGCTCGCGTAACGCGGAAATGAGACATGTAAAGTCGCGGCGCGAGAGGGGCAATGTGCGTTACGTTATCTCCGCAAGATTCCATGAAGACAAAGGCCAAAACTTGCGCCCACAGATGAGCGCGCTGCGCACCTGCCCCGTGCCGGTTGCGTAGCGTGGTGTGAACTCTTCCAGCAGGAGCGCAGTAAAGTATATCAGCAGGGCGCATCTTTAGGGCGGCTTGACGGAGGCTTCGGCCTTTTATGGGGTCAGCGGCGCGAGCGTATACGCTGTGAGCTCACAGAAGATCCGCTCCTCAAGTCACTTTTTTTTTTACTTTAAGTGTGTGTAAAACGTTGGGGTCGCGACCGATGTGCTTCAGCCTGAATGCTCAGCCAGCGTTGCCTTGGGTGCGGTCGTTCGCAATTTACGATGTCATCTGGGAAGCATAAATTGGGTATCTGTTTGTCGCGCCTCATTATACGACCAGTGGCGCCCTGCAGTGGGCGTGCACCATTGTCTTGAAGCACAGTGCATGACATTAACGACCTGGGGCCCTCCATGGCCGTCTTTGGACGAGCCGTTCCTCTCGCCAGTGTAATTACGCTTGGCGCTCTGCTCAAACATTCCCTCCCTTCGGATGCTCTCTAAACGCAGGCGTATACTTTCGGGGCCCTTTGAGCCCATGCATTGCACTGGCCATCCTACTCACCACTCCGTAAATCAATCATTCAGAATGCACAGTGAAACTCGCCTCTCGTTCCCGTTGTGTAGCGGTCGTTGTAGCACCGCCTTGATTGGACCTTGCAAACGCTCGAGTTTCACGCAATTAGACGAACGTTGTATACCATTTGCTTCGAGAGCAACTCCTGCCGCGGAAAGCGAGAGTCCCGCTTTACAATGTTGCGTCCGTGGATCTCCTCTCCTGCGTTCTCGCGTTGCACTGAGCAATGTAACAATTTTGAAATTCACTTAGTTTGCTTAAGGTGCCAGCGTTTCCCAATCCCCAAAAAGGGTGTGCGAGGGCGCCTTTGAATGTTTTCAAATCACTTTATGGACCGGCATGGTCTCTCTCCCGTTTGTGGAGAGGAGGTTCGCAAATGTAACTGCGTAGTCACTTCGCTTAAGCATCTTCGCTGCACTAATGAGTAATCACGGGGCTTGACGTGGCACCTCTTGTTACATGTGAAGCAGTGTAACTCAATTGGGGCAGACGCTTATCTCGTTAAGTGTCGTTGGCAGGCCCTCGTCCACAGAACTGATCTGATTATAGCGGTTGGTCATTATTCGCTTACATACCAAAAGCATTTTATCGTGGATTAAGTTTAGAATTATATGCCTACATATTATAGAGGTTAGGTATATATCATACAGCAGATAGAAGCACTCTGTTATCCGCAACATTATTTCGTTCTTCCAAATATTACTTTCGAACTCGACACCGGTGACAGAAGATACCGCAACGCTTATGCCAGGTAACCCACGCTGCCGTTCAACGATAAACAAGCACGACGCGGAAAATGTGTGCAGAGCTCCTCAGACTACGCGGGAAATCGTGTACACAGGAGATGCGGTCGACCATAATTATAGAACGCCCACACGTGAGCCAAATCATCGTTGTTGAGAAAATTCGGCGCCGACATTCGCGTGTATGTTAGGCTGTTCCCTCACTGCACGCAGGAAATGTGAGTCCACTCCCTTACAGTGCATTTTATGTTATCGCTACATCTTATAAACTGTATTAGAACTTGAGCGCATGAATTTGCAAGACAATCTTCGGTGCGCTGGATTAGTTTCATTTTTTTTTCGAGATATCAATCAAGTTGAACATAAGAATCGTGAACAAAACGAATACTTTGTCACATGCCAAAGATTGTAAAACCTCAGTTAACTGACAACCCATAAAATAGGAGCCTTGCTCGTGTTTTTCAACTTTCCGAAGCTAGGGCCCCCTGAATAATTCCAGACCGTTACTGATATTTGATGTCTGCAGCAACAATGGCCTTGTCAGGTCGTATTCTGAAAGCCAGATACTGAAATCTGAAGCGAATATTTGCTTATTTTGCCCCACAAGTTATAAAAAAACAAATCAGTTTATTTATAAACATATGGCACTCCCGTTTCGCGTTTAACAGTTTTTCATCTGTGCTACCCGAGGGATCGCTGCTCAGTATCCCGATTAAGCTTTCAGGTGGGTAAATAAGGGTCGGCGCGAGTCCAATTTGATGTCCCACTAGGACAACGCTGAGCATCGCTAAGTGATGCGTGTGCTCTCGAATCCTTCAGATTATGAAGCCGTGGAAAGCATGTGGGTCATTATCTGTAGTTTTTATTTAAGGTGTTATGATGATAATTGAGAGAGGAACCACCGTAGAGGTTTTCGTCCTTAATTTCTACTTATCGCAGAGTTGCCAGAAAAAAAACACAATTGGCGTGCCTCCTGTGCTCTTCTTGGCTGAATATTAACTATAGTGCATGGCTTCATATAGTAACAAACCACAAGTCGACTTCCCTAGTTCTTTCGTTCGGTGTGCTTGAGTGTTTTCGTTCGCCGTCACAACGCCTCCTTTATTCGATTGTCAGTGCAAACGCACGCTTCTCAAGCTTCTCAACGGGAGCCGTCGGTCCACCTTTATTCAGGCAGTGGTCATATGGTGGTCGTGATGCAGCGCTAATGAGGGGTCGCGCTGCTTGCGTCCCACGTGCGTCCTAGCTCTTTCCCCCGAAGATGCGATAGGCGTGTGTCCCCCACCAATATCATACGTCTGTCAGATTCACTCCTTCATGCTGCTCCTTTCTGGCTCGAGACAATGCCGCCGCCGCGTCACAAAGCAGCGCATGCAGAAACGTTGCAGTGACGCTTCCTCATTGGTTGCCCGCATAGCGCCACCAATGGTTGGCACGCTATCTCAAAACACTATGTATTTCACAGAGCCAGCGTGACTGGCAATATTGTGTGAGACTCGCTCGCTGGATTCCGTGCCGACCGGTTGTGCCCTCGTGATCTCTGACGACAGTGCAGCTCTGGCCGACTGGGTTGGTCTTTCACCACCTCCTGACACCGGTCCCCGACGACGACGACAGCGTAGCCCTAACCAACTGGGTAAGCCCTCCTGTCGCCGACAAGAGCTATCGCTGAGTGGTGCCCCGTCCTCGGACTCCTGCAACCACGTCCGTCTTTCCTGTCTTCTCCTTACTTCCATCGCTCCCTGTCCCTTCACCTCGCTCTCTCCTTCTTCTCTCTCTCTATCTCTATACCTTTTAATCCTATCCTTTTATTCTCTTCTCTACCGTGAGCTACTGTTGAGGTGTCCTCCCCCTGAGAGACAGTTCCGGGGCTCACTTTTGTCTCGTTTTCATTTACAATCACTTCCCCAATATTGTGAACCCGAGGAACGCAAAAACGCCGCCCTATGGATCTGTACACAACTGAACAAAAAAAATTACTTCATATGATTTCTGTCGTGAGGCACTGCTTGAGGGGCTACTCTCCCCCACGACCGTAAAGCTCACCCGAAGGCTAAGCGATGAAAGAGACCGGAAAAGGGCTAGCGGAGAGGGTGGTGAACAGTTGGATCGGGCTCATCTGGCTAGCATTGATAAAATAGAGAGGCATTGGTCGTCCTTAACACGGCCGATGGATGCGGCGCTTGTAAGCCCTCAACTAAAGCGCGAGAGTCCAAAAGTGCATGCTCTACGTGAGAGTGCGAGGGCCTGTATTTGTCGCTGATGCATGTCCTGTTGGTAGTCGAGGGGAGCAGACCTTCAGAGCCTTTTGCTGCTTGCGTAACGGAAAGCCTCCCATGCTAAGTGTCCGCCTCTCTAAAACTTCAACGCTGAATGCTCAATCCAGTAAGCGTAATCTTCCATGGCCGAGCTATTTCGAAAGGGATTTTGCGGATTCGCCGCAGGGGGCGAATGCCAGCTGTCACCATTGCCTCTGTGCTTGCTTCGAAAGCAAAATTGAGACCTTTTCCGACTGGCTCAATGCCAAAACGAGCGGCATGTCCCCAAATGACGTGACGGGTTGGGGTTAGCGGCCCCGAAGGTTAACATTGACTTTTTCCTTTTTTTTTGTGCTGTATACTTCTTACTCGCCGCAGTACATTAAATGAGACAAAAAGTGGCCCGTTTTCAATTCACATCATTCCTCGTGTGTAGATACAATGCGAAAAACGGGTGCCCTTTTCACGCACTGTTAAAACATGCGCTGCAATACTCAAGTGTGAGGGCACTGTGCGTGAAATTCGACAGCCTTTAACAAGTTGGGTAAGATTTTTTTGTGCAGTGTATGGCTGTACAACAAGTCTAATTATACTACATTATGGCCCTTATTCAGAAAGTACAAGTAATAACAACAACAACAATAATATTTACTCAATGAATGAATGAATCAATCAATCAATTATTTAACGTGCCCTGGAACAACCATATATGGTTTAGGTGCAGGCGCACGAAAAAATATAACAATGCAAATAAACAATACAATCGGACACTCTTCAGAAAAATCAAATGTAGAGAAAACAAACAGAAAAAAAAAGAAATCAGCGAAAAATGGGAAGAATAAAAAGACAAGAAGAGAATCATGAAAAAGAAGTGAAAAATAATGCGGAATATACTCAACTATGTTGAAACCTTCCTGAAAGATGGAAAAGAGAAAAATCTGTAAATTTTCAAAAACTTTGTTAAGACAGTGCAGGGCGGAGATAAAAACAATAACAGTGGACTGTGAAAAACTGCAAGATCATGTAAGTGAACATTACATAGACATTGTATTCCGTGAGCATTAGAGTGTTGAAAGTAGTTGGCAGATCCATGAAATGGTCGATTCTCTCTGGTTAACTTACACGGAAGCCGAAAATTTACACAACTGAGAAGCAAAGGGCAGGGTATCATCCCGTGAACTAGTTTGTGAAGAAATAAGAAGTCAGCGTGATTTCGTCAGCAGTTAAGTGAAGGCAATGATAATAATCTGGCAGTGTTAGAGTGAGTTGCAGAGTCATTTCTAGCAAAACGATGGTTGTAAACGCTCATGACATTTTTCTGAATTCGCTCAATAGCGCCACTGCTTGATTTAACAACAACAACAACAACAACAACAACAACAACAACGACAACAACAACAACGACAACAACAACAACAACAACAATAATAATAATAATAATAATAATAATAATAATAATAATAATAATCATTGCTGGGCTTTTACGAGCTAAATGCACAATATGACCCTAAACCGCACTGTATGTGAGTGACAGCAGATTCATTTTGACCACTTGTGGTATTTTAACGCATACCATGCAGTACATGAGCGTTCTTGTGTTTTAGACCCCACCGAAATGCGTCCGCCACCACCAGTAGTTGAAATATGGCATCCTCGAGCGAGTTCACAAAGAACTCGCTGGCGGCTACTTGTTTGTTCTGCCCATATGAGAACTTGTGAACTCACCTATGTACGACTGTACATATGTATATATGCTATTCTGGTTTTTTATTTTTTATTTCTGACAATCAATTGATTGATTTGTGGGGTTTAACGTCCCAAAACCACCATATGTATATGAGAGACACCGTAGCGGTGGGCTCCGAAAATTTCGACCACTTGGGGTTCTTAAACGTGCACCCAAGTCTGAGCACACGGGCCTACAACGTTTCCGCCTCCATCGGAAACGCAGCCGCCGCAGCCGGGATTCGATCCCGCGACCTGCAGGTCAGCAGCCGAGTACCTTAGCCACTAGACCACCGTGGCGGGGTTTCTTACAATCAAGTGGAAAGCGTCAGCCATCACCTAGTAATGGTGACAACGACTCGTTCGCTCATTTTCTATTTCCAAAAAAACAAAAAACTCATGATATGATAACTCTTCGTTAGAGAAACTTTCAGCCAGCCGTGATACTGTTATAAGTGTGGTTAATAAAAGTAGCTGACTAGTCGCAAAGAGTCTTTACATCAGAAAAGCTTCGATAATATGGCACTCGATATATGCGTAACTCCACATCAACGTGCCGCTATAATTTAGAGGGAACCACTGATGCGCACTTTGAAACCGAGGATAGTCTATCCTAATGTGGTTTTCATTGCACATAAAAAGTAACCTGTGGTGGGTGTGTGCGTTACTTATGTAACTAATCGCTTCAGAGTACTTTCTTGACGGTGGTTTTGAGCTATTCGTTACATTGCGTAAGCGCGGCTGACAACGCTTACTTAACGAGACACGTGGACAAGAGCTTTCTTTGCCCATATCAGTTTCCCGTTACCTGCTTAAGTAAAGCGTTCGGCGAAAGCTTTCGAAACAACTTGCTTCGCCTGTTGCCGAATCGCGATACGCAACAGAAAAATAAAATCGTACAAAGCGCAATATTACATTTTGTAGCTTCTTTTAGCTTGCTTATTTTCGCGGTTTCATGGCGCGAAGGGACGTAGGAAAGAAAAAAAAAAAAGTGGCGCATAACGTATACCGTGCTCCTTTTACCGAAGTGTTGTTTCCATAACGACCTGATTAGTGACACAGGAAATCTTAAAGCAGGCTTAAAGAATGAGTGGTATGGCGGTCATACTTTGTGACGTCGCCCATAGACTATTTTACATATGGCTGTCGGTGTCGCCATGTTGGGCTGATAATCTTGCCATTTTTTTTATTCTTAACTAAACGAACAATGCTCTGGTGGACGCATACGTATACATGAAAACAATTGCATTTGTGCATTCAAAGTTTTATGAACTCATAAATATATGCCATGATATACAAAAGAAAAAATAGTTTAACATCTCTAAGTGGCAGCGCCATATGTCTGCGTAAAATTGTCTGTATCGAATATATAGGGCAACGGCCCATGGCACTGTCCTAGAAGCACAGTCCGAGAGTGGCAGAGAATTTTCTTTATTCTCGTAATAATAGTAACAGACATTAGCGTGGTATTAAGTACAAGCCAACACAACTTCCATGTTATGATTATCATGATTGCTCCCTGCACTTGTGTTAGTCGTCCATTCACGTTACGTAACACCAAATTTGGTATACGTGAAGCTACCGAAACGGCCGAGAGCGCGCTATGAGTGTAGCAAGTAGTAATGTTTTACATGACATGCATATCATGGTTATCATGCTTGGACGTGTCGTTTACCTTCGTCATCGATTGACGTCACATAATACCAAATTTGGCGTATGATTGATTGATATGTGTGGTTTAACGTCCTAAAACCATCGTATACATTGTGAGAGACACCGTAGTGGAGAGCTCGAGTAATTTCGACCACTTGGGGTTGTTTAATATGCACACAAATCTGAACACATGGGCCTACATCATGTTCTCCTCCATTAAGAATGCAGCCGCCGTAGCCGGAATTCGATCCCGCGACTTGCGGGTCAACAGCCGAGTACCTTATCCACTAGACCACCGCGGCGGGGTAATTTGGCATATGTGAAGCTAGCGAAACAGCTCGAGCGCATCATGAGCGTGGTATATAGTGATGTTCTTACATGACACGTATGTTGTGATTACCACGTTTGCAACGTTTGCACCAGTCATAACCTTCGTCATTCATTCACGCCATGTACACTAAATTTGGTATATGTGAGGCAAACAAATCGGCTGCTAGCGCACTATGAGAGTAGCAAGTAGTCATATTTTACATTAAGCGATGTCGTGATTATCATGTTTTGACGTGTCATTACTTTTGACGTCCGTTCGTGTCACGTAATATCAAATTTGGTATGTGTCAAGCTCGTGAAACGGCCGCGAGTGCATCATGAGCGTGGTACGTAGTCATATTCTTACATGGCATGCATGTCATGATTATCATGTTTGCACCAGTCACATACCATCGTCATCAATTCACGTCAAGTATAACACCAAATTCGGTATATGTGAAGCTAGCGAAACGGACGTGAGCGCATTATGACCATAGCATGTAGTCATGTTTTACGAGACACGCATATTATGATTGCGATGTTTGGAGGTGCATTTAGCTTCGTCATCCATTCACGTCACGTAATACCAGATTTGGTATATGTGAAGCTAGCGAAACGGCCGCGAGCGCACCATGGGCGTGGCGTGTAGTCATGACTTGCATGACATGCATGTCATGATTTCCACGTTTGGGCCTGTCACTTATGTGTGCCTACGGTCATGTCACATCATAGCAGTTTTGCAATGTCATGTGAACGAAACCATCGCAAGAGCAGCAAGACCGTAAAACGTAAATCATGACAGTCATGGCAAATATGTCTTGATTTTCATGTTATGACTATAGCCACTTATGCTCATCATGCCATACTAATTTTGGTATAGATCCCATTATCAATGGCCAGAAGAGCTAAATGTCGTAGATAGATAGATAGATAGATAGATAGATAGATAGATAGAAAGAAGATAGATAGATAGATAGATAGATAGATAGATAGATAGATAGATAGATAGATAGATAGATAGATAGATAGATAGATAGATAGATAGATATGCCCAAAGTCACCTAACTTCGCCAAGAAATGCTTCGCATTTAAATATACTCCGCTCAGGGCTCCCTCGGTCGTCTCAAACTCAGCATAATTTTTCTGAACCGTACTTACTCGGACTCGCCCTCACGAAAACGTTCTTCGTCCGGAATCACTCAGACTCAGACTCATGGCTCCATCTGAGTCTGAGTGAGCCAAGTGTGTCAACTCATGAGTCCGTCGGCCCAGAATTGGCTTGTTCGACCATGGCGTCAATGCTTTTTAACACCAATATCTTACCTAACCAGTGCTCTTCTTGGCGCCTTTTGGTATTGTACCCTGGGGTACGAGTTATGAGTGGTTAGAAACCAGTGAGGATATTTTTTTCTTGAAAGAGCTGACAACATAAATAATAATTATCGAAAACTGCTCTGGAAGAGTTGGTGGCGAGGGGGGGATATCAAGGCACCCCCTGACGTGATTCCCGCGTCTGATCAATAAATATTTAAATGAACGATACTGCTTTGTAATTCGTTTAAGTAGATGGCAGTATAAACGTGTATACAGGTAAGGCTGGCAGTAATACTGAAGAGGAGTCAGTACGAATCTATATTATAATGCTAGAAATAAAAGAGATAACTGAAAAACCAGCATTATGCTTGTCCTTTCAATTTTTACTTTCTCTCGTCTACGCAAGAAAGATATTATGTAATTACCAATGGTTCGTTGTTCCTAACAAAGTGTCAATGCTCTTTTTTTCCCTCAAATAAAAGGTAATACTGATAGACAAGTGTAACTTGCGACATTCCAACGCTCGCTATGCCATTGGAGCATTTTCGAGAAGCGTAGATACCGTTGTTTGATATATATATATATATATATATATATATATATATATATATATATATATATATATATATATATATATATATATATATATATATATATATATATACGGAGAGAGAGAGATAGAGAAATGCGTGCTTGTCTTATGCGTCATGCATATGTGAGCAAAATGCAACTGACTCGACGTTGCCTCAATTTTTTTTCTGCGGAGCAAGCAAGCCAACAAGCAAGTCGATTCGAGCTTCCACCTATTCGTTGAGTTTTTCTTTCTTTGTTCTTATTGCTGAGTTGACATGGTTGTCAACAACGCAGGTCGTAAAATGAAACGGCAAAGGTGAGCCGCGTAATGCAGTCAGCCTGAAATCTGATCTGAAAGTTTTTTTTTCCCGAGGTTACCAAAGTTTCCATGGTTGTTGACATCCAACCACCACCTTCGCGACGACGCAAGTGCAATTCCCGCACGACGTGCCGAAAGGGTGCTCTGGCAAGAGGCACGGCCGGTAGAGCACGCGCATATGCGATGCCTGTTTTGCATTTTCGAGCGCGTAGCTCTGCTTCGGTAGCCTTCTCACGCCGTAGGAAGAATAGCAGCAATGGACAGCTTCCGTAAAAGTTTCTCGTTCGTGAAGCCGAGAAAAAGAAGTAGAGGTGCACCGAAAAGGCATAAGCACCTGGAATGCGATGCAGCCAAAGCGGAATCCACGAAGTCAGCTCAGCATCCCAAATCAAGGTAAAGCTGAAATAAGACTTGCTGAGCAAAGAATGCATTGATAAAAGAATAAAAGAATATATGAAGGCAAAAGAGTCTGTAGTTACAAGTCGGCGAAACGAGCGTGCGTGCTCGTTACAGAGGCTTCTTTTCAGACAACAATCCATCGAAATGGGCGGAATTCGAGGACGCAATTGGAGAAATTCGAGAATGCCGCCTGGCCGACCTTGACAGGAACGGTGTTTGGGAATTTCGGCAACGAGAGTGTGCGTGGCGGGGAGGCACGGGCGCTTAGAGAATATCGAGGGGTGGCGCGCTGTTTCCGCATTTACTTCTCGCCCAATTTTTTTGTTGTTTCCGATTGCACGGGTGGAACGGCGACTTGTAACTTTTTGGTGATCGCGCGCCTGAAAAGAAGCGCTGACGTCACACCGGCGGCGGAGGCCCGTGTGCAGGGGGCGCCGGGAGGGTGGACTGCTCCGATCGATGGCACCTGTCCCCCCCGGACCAGCAACAGTTGGTCGGGCCGGCCGTGGTGTGGCGCCCCGAGTCCTGGCCGCGCGCCTCCCGCCGAGCCGACTTGGGCCGAGCCCGCCTCCGGGAACGAGGGTGCGCGCGAGCTTCGAGTCTCTCGTTCGTCGGCACGTGAAGCACGCCGGCGCTGTTATCGCGAGGAGCCGCCGTTCCTTCTTCCCACTTACACTGTCGAGCTTGGCAAGCCTCACGAGCCGCGATTATTGCCCGACAAATTTTGCGCGCTCGCGCACTTGTTTTGCGAGCGGCGGGGCAAGGTTTATTTCCAGTGTTCCGGCGGGAAACAAAAAGAACGGTCGCCCACGTGCACACCTTGGAGTCCTTCCAGAGGCGTGCGGTCGCGCTGCAAGTCACTTCCCCAGTCGCGAGCGCGCGAGAGGTGACGCCTCCTCCTTAGCGTGTAGAGCGCATCTGTGAATGACTCCACCGCTCACGTGACTGCTGTTGCGTTCCGAAGGCGGCGAGAGCGTGCGGCAGCCCTCGCTTCGCGCGTTTTACAAGACCTCGCAAAGCGTCCGGAACAGCTCCGGCCGCCGCGGCGTTTTGGTGGAACGGCTGGCGAGTCCGCAGCAGCTGGCGTGGAACACGACTCTCGGGCTCTCCTCCAAGTCGGCATACGCACACACACACACAAACACTTCCCGGCGGCAGCGAGCGTTGCAACCTGTTGGTGTCGGTCACGCGGTGGGACCCCTTTGGGACTGTGGCTCACGGGCGCTGCGGCATGCGACAAGCGATTCGCCCATCCGAGCGCCCATCGTGCTGAAAAGCGAGGCTTCTGACTTCTGGCTATGTCGCTCAACAAGGATCCGCGTCATTTCAAGAAGTGTAAGAGCGCCACTTTTCGAGTCGACGGGCTGTCCTACACCATAGGTGAGCGCAAACCTCTTCCCACGGTGCATGCCTTGGCGCGCCTAGTCGTTGACAGCTGTAGTCGGCTGATGGATTGCGCGAGGAAAGGATGATGGCGTTCTCGAGGCCACAAGCCTGTGTTGACTGCTCAGCGCAATCCCCGACAAACTTCCGTCATAGTTTCAAAGGGGCTTCAACGCGCCAAACTCGAGAATGAAGTCTAGTTTAAAACACATTTCGTTCGCATCCCATCCGCTCATGGACTGTGGATGCTCTGGTAATCTATCCGCTTACTGTGTTGTTGATTTGTCGTATGGTTTTTTTTTCTGTGCAGTAAAATCTGTGTAAATTAGTTCCAAAAAGAGCTCACAACTTCTTTTGTCGGAGCAAAAACAGTGCGTTTAAGCTGGATACGTGCTTAATCCTGCATATGGTGAATTGAATGTGCGTACGGTGAAGCTGTACATCAGCTATAGGATGCCGCAGGAACGTAGAATGTTCTCGCCACAGTATTTGTCGCCAATTCTTTGGAATAAAATCGCTTAACATCGCTTGTATGTAGACCCGAGATGGTGAGATTCGTCAACCCGAAGCTGTCCGCATCTAATTATCATTATGTTGCTTTGCCACATCCAAACAGAATACTATCCAACAGAGCGAGACTGAACGTTTTTGACGTGTGATGACAGGAACGACAAAAATGTTCAAGATGGCTCCGCAAATTACAGTCTGCTAGCAGCAAATCCATCACTGTCGATCTCGGAGGGCTTGAATATTTCGAAACCAAAGCAAAAGAGGTTTTTCATCACGAGCACCATTTTTTGTGGTTTGAAGGCTAGGCTAGACAGTTTAATTGAGCTCTGAATGGACACAGAAACGCGCACCATTTCCGACTGTGGTGCATCCAAGCCAAAAAGTCACAGAAAGACATATTGTTTCTCTGCCGGGTGGGCTTCTTCAGCTAAAGTTCGAAAAGGACGTAGCGTGGAGCGTTGTTAAACTCAGCCGCATTATTTGAAGTGCACTGCTGTCATTTTGTAAATCACAGAGACTGCGACTGCGCGTATCTGTTATGAAAGCGTGTAATGATAACGAAAATACTCATAACTATACGTAGTTTATAATGACACATGCAGCTATGCGTCGTTTACAATGACACATTTTACAGTTACACATGCAGCTTTCGGCGCGGCACATACCTAGGTCGCATGAAGTAGAATGTAACTAACTTTCGCGCGCACCCACAAGGTCAAGTGCGATAGTAATAGCAGGATTAGTGTACCTGAGTCGAGAAAATCTGTTCTGAAAAATTTTGCAATTTTCAGATATGCTGTGCTTGAACATTATGATGGCTTGAGGGAAGATTTCATTGTTTTACAGTTTTTCACTTCCGTCAAGCCGCGTAGAAGTGAAGTTTAGTTTATTAACTAGTTTTCATTGTTTTTCTAGCAAAGTTAAAAAAGTGTCTACAGAATAAACAAGGCTACAGAATAAGCTTTAAAATAATTTCTATAAATAATTCACTGGTTATTATCAATTCATTGGTTTATTAACGTTTGAACTAATTTTAAAGATATGTTATGCATTTTATTTATTAAGGCCAATGAATTCTATTGGATGGCACTCTTTTTGAAACGTTTGGTAACGGTGACATCACCTTTGTGAGGATCGTTCCAAAAATGTGAAAGAAATTGCAATGGCGTTCAAAATATTTGCGTACTTCAGTTTGAAGGGAGGTTTTACTCAAAAAGAAGTGACTTGAACGTTTTTGCTACATTTTGACCATGCTTACATGGAAAACTTGCGCTATTTTCAAGATTACTTTCTCCTGAATGCGCCTTGAAAACTCACCGATTTTAATCTTTACATTGATTTGTCCACCCTTAAATTTTCAATTGAAACGTAATTGGGTGAAATATTGTTACACTCTTATTTTTTATGTAAGAGATGCCCACATTTTCCAGCAGTCTAACTGAACGGTTTGTACAGTACTTTGTGCTAAATGTCACAAGAAGCGTTAAAGGATTCTGTTAACTCAGTCATTTATGTACCATGTATGAGAAAAAGGAAAGCATAAAGGAAAGAGGGTACAGGAGCTGTGTAACACCTCTTTCAGAGTGCTGCCGTTATTTCGTAGTTCAGCAGCTGCTGCGGAGTTCTCAGCAGTGACTGTTTCGGAACCGCACAACATCTCTCGAACAAGTAGAGTTGCGAAAGAAGACTAACATCGTGTTTTCTGTTGACAAGCTTTACCACGATGCTCAGTTGCTGCGTCAGATAGCCTGCTTTGCGTGGCAGCCGTGAAGCTGCTGACATAGTTATGCAGCTCTTTCGGTGTCCTGTTCTCCGTCGGTGCATGCGTATATGTCTTTACTTTTGCTAGCTAATTAGTTATATTGAGCAATATGCATTATCACTCTGCTTTGTCGTATCACTAAATTAAATTGCCGGATAAAGAGTGACGCAAAACGGTGTCCTTGAAAAGAAACATTACTGATGACAGAACATGTCCACAAAAATAGCACAAATGAAGAAGCCTGGTCCGAAAACTTTAGGCAAGCTATCACTCTCGCAAGAATAAAAAGTAGTTGGAGAATCATACGCACTTGCGATGGTTCATGGCTTAATTGGGTAGAAACAACAGCGCAAAGGGACTGTATGTAGGATGTCCTGTCAATGTGGGCTGTTTCTGCCCAAGAAATACCCATTGCTGAAAATTTAAATAACAAGTTCAACAGCGTATTACCTTTGTTCTTTTGTATCATCTCTCTTTTGCCGAATAGGAAGCAAACAGATAAATTCCAATTTGCAGTATTTCCGTGTGCCTGACAAAACAAATAGCCTAAACACTAGAGATGCCAGTTCTTCACTTTCTGAAGAAGCGCTTAAATTTAAAGGAAGCAAAAAAAAAACAGTTTCATTTCTGTGTTATTATTCTTATTACGCTACGACTAAAAAGCGTGGCAGACTTCAGCCAGCACTCACCGTAATGTCCGATGACTCCACACTTTTGCTTCGGAAAATGCTAAAACAACACTTCGGAGCCATGATTAAGACGCCTGGTCTCTTTCCGTCTATATAACAGTTT
The DNA here is from genome assembly GCF_013339725.1 of Rhipicephalus microplus. Lineage (NCBI taxonomy): Eukaryota > Metazoa > Arthropoda > Arachnida > Ixodida > Ixodidae > Rhipicephalus > Rhipicephalus microplus. Next base: position 58,189,918 of record NC_051172.1, read on the forward strand.
ACTAATGTTGCTACTGTCTTAGCTGTCCACCAGGGTGTAGCAGTGAGGCTCGGATTCCGACCCGAAAGTTGCGAGTTCTATCCAGGCTGCGGCACTCGCGTTCAGCTGAAGGCGAAATGGTCCGTGCAGTGTCAGTACGCGTTATAGAATACCAGAAGATGCAAGTTTACGATTGCATGGCGTCCCTCACGTAGTACTTTTGGGACGAATTAATTGCCATATTACTACCCCGCTTATTGATCAAAAATTGCAAACCACAAAGCGCATTACTTGTGTGAGAGAAAATAAATTTACCAGGTAGTTCGCTCGCAGATGTTTTGATCATCTCGTTCGCCCAGAGCATTCGCTAAGCACATTATCTAGATTGGGACTAACGGTAGTGTATTAGTACCAACACTGAAATATTATGTTACCTGTTTTTCTTATCGTAACGAAATGCTCATCGGACAAAGTGTCTAATTATGGAATTGTTATGCGCAAAATGCAGTTAAACATTCTCTTTTACAATTTGCGGTATAGGTGAAGTCATTTTACGATTTGTGGCATAGGTGAAGTCATATGAACAACACATGTGGAATACAGCGGTAGATAAGCGCGAAAGCGATTATACGCCCGCTAAGAAGCGAGGCTCTGGCTTTAAGAAAGTAATGTTGTCTCTATGAAGTCTGTGCTGCTGTGGGTTCATGTTCGTGCGCTGTCTTGCTCTTTACTCTCGCAAGCACCTTACAATCTTGAACAGCATGCGTGGACTTCACCACTCAGCACTGTACAAAGAAAAAGTCCAAGCATCACTCGGCCTTTCTATTGCGGTCTAGCGACTATAAACGGGTAATTTGGCCTCGCGTGACTCGCAACTTATCTATGTAATTTCACGCTTGTCGATACGCTATTCTCCAATGAAGATAAGTCGCTATCTTCCAGCGAAATGAGTGGGAAAACTAAATGAATGCAGTTCCCGTGCCAAGCTGATCGTGTGCACTCAACAACACGGCGTGCCCCAGCATTTAGTTCGCATTACCGGTACGGTACTTTTTCTGCGTAGGCGGCCTAGGCATTGCGTAAGTTCTTCGCAGTCTATACACATGACCGCCGGTCTCCGCAGGAGGCACGCAACGAGGCAGCAGTGAAGTGTATATGTATACGTACATGCTCAGTCTAGAGGGAGAGTGGTGCAGCGTCTGCAGGAGACGGAAAAATAAACCGCCTCCGGAATATACCTGAAGGTACCAAATGGCACGCTAAAGGATTTAGCACAGCGGCACGCTGCACTCGAAGCTATAGAGTAGAAATATTCCAACCAAACTTAATGGATGACAGTTGCTGCTCCGCTTCTTTCTTCCCCCCTTACTGCTGGTTGTGTTATATGCTGTGTCGGTCTGGTGGTCAGTTTCTTCAATTCATACGAATGAGCACTACACTGTCGGGTGCGCATGAATCTCGCACAATCTTTCAAATCGGCGTACAAAAAAGATAGGTGAAACGGCAGCAGATTTCACACTTTGTGGCTCACCCAAAAACATAGGCGCTTGCGCATCATACGTGAGGATGGAGATGATTCCCAGAAGCATGGCATAACCAACCACGGGGGATCGCTTAGTGGGGAACACTTGGAAGCAATTCGTTAAGCGATTCTTTCTCCTCATCGAAGCATCGGTCTGAGGATCCAGATATAGTACATTCTCTGCCTCGAACCGTGTGGTCCCATACCATTTGCGAATGGGGGATAACCTTATTGTGTGTTCATTCCTTTTAAAATGTGCAGTAGGCGCGACCTGGAGAAAGCACTCCAATTACACACTTCCGATGCTTGCGACCACTGGATTCTGGAGACGAAAGTATGGTGTCAGCGCTGTAATTTCGTACCCGGAGCCTTTTTTTTTTCTTTTTTAGGCATTGTGTCGTGTTTCTTTTTCGTCAAAGACAAAAAATCATGGCTGTGTTTTTTTTTTCACGTAATGACCTCGGTTCCTTCCCATTTCTAAGTAGGTGCCAAAAAATTAGGGACCCTAAAGCTACGTGTTTAGGAGTTGAACGCGATAGCGATCTTCTATTTCTAGTGCGTACTTCAAACACTTAGTGCATGAAACCTTTTCGAACTTGCTATGCGTCCATTATATAAGTGGCCTTAAGCAAACAGGTGCCGTGGCCTGTGTGACTTTTGTAGTGGGTTACCGGCTTTTAACCACGGAGCCATTCTGTTACATGTTCTGACGCCCCTTTGCAACGGGCGCTTATAGCACGCATTATAACTGCGATAGCTAGTTCGTGCTGTATTGGGAGGCATGTATGAAGGACGCGGGTTTTTGTGAAACTTGAGTTGCTTTCACTGCGTTTCCGAGCAGAGAAAATTATTTTGCTGTATTCACAAGCAGACGCGTGACCATGAGGTAGAACATCTGCTTGTCATGCAAAGAACCCGGGTCCGTTCCCCACCCGGACCCAGGATTGGTTTTTTGTTGTTTTTTTTCTTTGCATCGTTATTGATCTGTCGGCCACGCATCCGATGAGGATTTTCCATTCATAGCCAACAAAAGCGACGCAGACGCTGGAATTTCTGTGAAACGAGCTCTTTAATACTGTCGCGTTAATAAAGTTTATCACTGCAGATCATCTGCAACTTCTGAGACGTAACTTCTTTGAAATACACACTGTCATAAGGCAATCATTTCTCTTTGCCTTTACGTATACACACTCATATCAAGAAGATGCATTAGTTGACCATTCGACCGATGAGAATTCGCCTTATTGTCAAACAATATATTTTTGTGAAGTAAATCAGCACGAAAGATGGAGTGGAAGACATAGTACAACATGACCAGTGCTGAAATACCAACTGAGCTTTATTTAAAGAAAGTGCCTTTTTATAGTGTCGCATGTCACTTCCGTCCAGAGGCCACACGCACAAAAACGAGTAATAACAAAAACCATGAACGCTGTCTAATAACAAAATCAGAACTGACGCGAAGGCCATGTCTGAGTAACCTCTAAGCTTTTGGTTTTGAGTAGACAGTGTTGGGTTTCGTTTGTTGATCATCTTCTAACAGAGCAGCCTCCTTCTTGTAGTACGTGGCTGTGGGTTCATTGTCTTTAACCAGGTGCCACATTGTATAGTCGCCTTGATATCGGGCTTTTTGTGCTGATTGAAAGGATCACACGCAAAGCCGTGTTTTAACGAAAGCTGGATGTGTGCACCCAACATGTTAAACCGTGAATGTGTCTCCGAACATGGTAGAGCCCTTGGCCCGGCTGTGGGCTTAGTTAGGATGACGATCGTGGTGGTCGTGTTTGTGCTGTTGCTGCTGCTGCTGCTGATGATCATGATGATGATTAATGTGTCTTATAAAGTGGTTCGACGATTGGCATGCGCGTCTGTACAATCAACTCTGCGTCTGTTCCGCTTTTGTGAAAAGAACATTCATGTTTGTTGTTTTCACTGGTTTTTGTGCGTGTGGCATCTTGACGGTGGGGGCATGCGACACTATTTCTTTAAGAAAGACACTTTCTTCAAATAAAGTTCGTTTGTTAGTTCAGCACTGGCCATGTTGTACTAGGTCTTTAGTCCAGTCTTTCACGCTAACTTATTTCGCAAATGTCGGATGAACTTGCCCAGACAAAAGCACTGCTAAGACGATGTCGTATTGCGTTACATGGGGCGAACAAAAGAACAGGACTATACAACGGTAATGCCACGCTGCTAAGCCTAACATTTGATTGTCAAGACTCCAACTTATTCAAGCACTTCACTCGTGGGCCTTCAACCGAAATGGACTCAGAGAGGGGCTGTCCTTCATAAGAAACTGCAAACGTTCATCTAGTGGGATACACATGCGCGCTCTCCGATCAAAATTATTTGTAAAATTTCATGCTATGCACAGCGCGAACCTACAAACACGCCCATAGACGCATAGACTCGTTAAACTTGCAGAAAGCCCGGAATGACTCGTCGCCTACACGAAGGCTCTATACATGTCTGGGTTGCATGTGATGTGCGGTCGGTCCACTACAAGGATGTGCAGCTTTAAGTACGAGTCGTGATGCGAATGCATAAGAGCGACCTTCAGAGACATGTTTGTACGCTAGCTGCGACTGCAGACACATGCACCAATGTTGCAAGCGCTGTAGTGAACGAGGCCAGGGCTGCAGCAAAACGTAGTATAGAGGCATATTTGAACGGAAAATGATGTTCGGCTTAATTCAGCAGCATACGTTTTTATAGAACCTGTTTCACCTCAGTCTCTTTATCTATAAAAATTGCAGCGGAAGTGAAAAAAGAAAGTTCCGAATTTCATCGCGTTCACTCAGTGCGATGCCTCTTTCGGAGAGTTGACTTTTGTACATGAATCTTCACTCTTTCTTTGCCCACATATAACTTGCCTTTTTGTATATTTTTATTTCTTTCTTAATTTACCTATCATAATCTGCCCACTATTCCCGTGTAAGGTATCTGATTAACCTCCCTGCCTTTCTCCTCCCTTCATATTTTGAATACTGGTCCACTGGCAGGCACCTGCATTCAGTACGGCGTTACACACTCTCAGAAAAGAAAAAAAAAGTTAATGGCTTCTTTCTTTTGTTATGTGAAATTAACAACTTAAGTATTATGCTTCATTAACAACCTAATCGCGCACATGTGTGCTGACTGTATGCGCTATAGAATTATATAGCCCCATAACTTTATTCCTCATCCGAACGTATTCATACCTATCAATATATATATATATATATATATATATATATATTAAAATCGCATTGTCTACACTATACGCACTTTGCAGGCAATTATAATGCACCCTTAGCAGTTGTTGACAGGTTTTGTAGGTTTTGACAGGTTTGAGCATTCGCATTGCTAACGATTGCGTTGATTCGAGTCTCACTAGTAACGATTACAGCTTACCTTAGTTGCTCAGTGACTACTTAATTTAGTTAGGACTGCCACTGCTGTTGCAACCGGCATTTACCACCTTTGTTTTATCAGCGTTGCGACATCATAAAATTGCTACCCTAAGGTCGCTAAAGAGAGTGGCATTTTTGTAATAGTGATTATTTAGTACTTGTAGAGCAGTGAGGTAAAAAAATCCGGCAGATCCCATGCATTATGGGAATCCATTTGATGCCAAACCTTCGTGCAATCGTAGCCTATACCGATTTGATTTGTGGGGTTTAACGTCCCAAAACCACGATATGATTATGAGAGACGCCGTAGTGGAGGGCTCCGGAAATTTGGACCACCTGTGGTTCTTTAACGTGCGCCCAAATCTGAGCACACGGGCCTACGACATTTCCCGTAGCCTATACCGAGATTTTCGCGCTTTGAACCTGTAGTATTGCCTCGTGATTCCACGTATTCGTGTAAATTGAGTACATACACCCATGTCGCGTGCCTGCACGCCGAGCGCACCGGCTTGTAAATAATTGTTCATGGAAGGACGCAACGTCGGCACTCGCGTCAGGGCGGAGACGCCACTCAATGGCCATGAAGTGTGCGTTCTACGGGGCGATGATGGTCTCGTCATACGTAGGGTTCGTAGGTGTATAATTAATAATAATAGTATCTCGGGTTTTACTTCTCAAAACCACAATATGATCATGAGAGATGTGGTTGCGGACGTGACCCCGGAAAGTTTGACCGTCTGCTGTTCTTTAACGTGCACTAGCTGACATCGCCCAGAACATAGGCCTCTATAGTAATTCGCCTCCATCGAAATGGGACCACCACGGCCGGAACCAAACCCATGGTCAACGAAGGTGCGTTCGCGCTACGGGTGACTACAGCTTGAAGAATCATAGATATGTAATGTTTGTTGCATTGATATAAAAGTGAATAGCCCTCCCTCCCAGCCCAATCGGCATTCTCCTTGCATGGCTCTTGTCTAGTATGACGATAGTTGTAGCGCGAGAACAAAACGACGACACATCGACAAGAAGGACATGAAGGACACGAGCGCTAGGTCCTTCGTGTCCTTATTGTCTCTTCGTCGTCGTTTTGTTCTCGCGCTATAACTATCGTCATGCCATACCAAGTAGCCCAAGCTGCCACACTTCTTGTGTAGCGTCTTCTTCTGAAGCAGTTTGATGCACTAGCTTGACATTGAAGTAGAATGCCTGCCTGTCATGCAGAAAACAGTGGCCCTCGACACTACATTTTCTGTGGCACATGCGCCTTCACACAGTCGGTTTAAATTGGGAAATTTTGATTTCATATAGACCGAGAATCATCTGTGATCATCTGTGGCGCATACCCGCACACCATGGGCCGCGGTATGCGGGTACGGGCCACACGTGGCCGGTAGAAATTATTTCACAACATGCGCGGCAGGCAAGTCTCGTTGTTCAAGTCATTGCGAATCGTGCTCGGGCTGCATTAATGTCCTATGCCAATTTTGGTGTGTGCCAAGCAAGGCGGGCGACCACGAGAGCACAAACATGTTTTCGGATAGATAGATAGATAGATAGATAGATAGATAGATAGATAGATAGATAGATAGATAGATAGATAGATAGATAGATAGATAGATAGATAGATAGATAGATAGATAGATAGATAGATAGATAGATAGATAGATAGATAGATAGATAGATAGAAAATGACCAAAGTGCCCTTGGTTTGCTAGGAATTGATTTGCATTTAATTTGGTTCGCAATGGTTCGCAACATCAAGAGCATAATATTTTCCCCCTTGACAAGTGTTCACCTTGTTATAACTTATAATTGCCGCTACTACATTAAATGTTATGATTCAGTCTTCCTTTGATGTTTGACCGATTGAGATGACAAGCTTTGGATATATTATTCGCATTATTTTAGCGTGTTTTGTGAATTCGTCGTGGATTGTTATTTCTTCACTAAGAGCCTTCGAAAAACTGGCTTTACAAGAGCACATGCGTTGCCCTGAGGCAGGCGTTTCTTATTATATTTTTTTTGTCCTGTACTGCAGTTGGAAATTTTGAATTATCGAGACCTTCGTTTCTTTCTTTGAAAAACTGGCTTTGCAAGAGCACATGCATTGCCTTGAGGCAGGAGTTTCTATTTACACTCCTCTGTCCTGTAGTGCAGTTGGACATTTTGAATAATTGGGACCTACCTTTCTTTCTTTCTTTCTTTCTTTCTTTCTTTCTTTCTTTCTTTCTTTCTTTCTTTCTTTCTTTCTTTCTTTCTTTCTTTCTTTCTTTCTTTTCTTTCTTTCTTTCTTTCTTTCTTTCTTCTTTCTTTCTTTCTTCTTTCTTTCTTTCTTTTCTTTCTGTCTTTTTTATTCATTTCTTTGTTCTTTCAACGCGCTCTTTTCAAATCATACCATTAGATGAGCCAGGTTAAGCGTAAGCATTTTCTGTCACCAGCGAGTAAGTCAAGCGGCAAAACTGTCTTACTTGACTCAACAGCAAAAGCGGGCCACAGAAAGAAGCAACTCTGCTTCGAGACGGGCGGGAGCTGTCAGGTGGGAGCTGTCAGAATATACTGTTCGGCTGTTTCGTGGATCGGACTTTCAATTTCGTGGATGGACGAAAAGTGTTTTTTGGTCTCTCTGCGCTCCTTCGAGCTCAATGTCAAGCTCAGACAGGGCGCGCGTGTTGAAGCGTGCACGCTGGCATTTCACAGCTCGCACGGTAAATAGACGTCTTAACTGAAATATCTGATTTTCCGAAATACCGCCTCTTCTTCGTTGATTGTAATCTATGCTCAGTAAGGTTGCACAACGATGTAGCCTACTAGTTTACAATCTATTGTTTCCGGAGCATGACAGTACATATGAGGATTTTTTTTAATGAGCCAAATTACAAAACCAAAACTTGGCTAAATTTGGCTGCAACGAAAACTGTTTGCAAATGGTTGCATTCACGACACTGTTCAAAACAAAATGGACTTGATGTACACAAAAACAGGTACTCAAAGGAGCTACTGCGAATCAAAAATGAGCCAAATGCGAGGCATGTTTCTATCAAACTAGCCGAATCCACTCAACCAATGAGAGAACTTCCTGCGCACCCCGTGACCGAACAGCCAAAATGAGCGGCACTACTACGCTTCCCACCTGAACGTGTGGCTTTGTTTTGGTGTTTTTTATTCAAGTTTTCTCGTTTCAAATAGAAGAAGACGGTAACGAAGAGATTGGTTCCCAGACGAAGAAGTGGTCTTATACTACGTAATGTGCGCGGAGCGCGAAACGTACCACTGCCCAAGTGCGAGCACAAGAAAAAAAAAAGAACGTTGATGTGCTCTCTTGTTTGCACAACTTCCGCAAGAAGTTTCAAGGGCAAATTACTGGGACTTCCGAAACAACAGCGTGGTGCTTTTATTTTAATGTTTTGCTCCTCGGAGCCAATGAAGCGCCGGAGAACATCGGATACACGCTCCCCCCGTGGGCTCTCAGCGACATACAAGGAACGCCTCGACAGAGAAAAAGTGATTCCATTGTGTCGCGATATGTTTTGTGCTGTGCTAGGAGTCAGCCACAGTACTGTCACTATATTGCTGAAGCACAAGCATGAAAAAAGTCAAATGAAGTCTGAAAATCGAGGCGGCGACAACAAAGTAAGAAAGTATGGTCACAAGCGCGCCGCCGTAGTTTCATTTATAAAGCGTCTTCACGCTAGAGAGGCGCTTTAGTCTCTACAGAAGACGAAGGAGCTTTACCTGTCATCCGAGCTAGAATGCATTACTTGGGAAGTAAACACAGCGCAAAAATATAGACAAGGACAAAGAAAGAGACGACACCGCGCTGTACTCGCAACTAAACTTTATTGAAAGATACTTGCACATATATCAAGCATTTGACCCGGTCACGTGGTTGTTACACACGTGTTGCTTATCACTATGATTAGGCTTGTTTAATACCTTGTTTGCTTTGATGCGCAGACGCCTTTGGTTGTCCACGTGACCGGGTCAAATGCTTGATATATGTGCATGTATCTTTTAATAAAGTTAAGTCGTCTCTTTCTTTGTCCTTGTCTATATTTTTGCGCTGTGTTTACTTGCCAAGTATGAACCACCAACTAGCCCAACTTTCGCTATTATTAGAAAGCATTAGGAATGTTTGGCACATCTACAATGCTCAAGCTCCAAATAATGCGCTAGTGAAGTACGGCTTTTTTTCATGGTATTTTTTGGACAAAGTTCAACCTTTCTTTTGGAACGCCACGGACAGACGTGTGTTCAGTATGTCTGGGAAATGCACCCTACCTGCAAACGGTCTCCACCCCTGTACAGAAAAAAGACATCACGGAGCAACGTGTGCACAATTTTAAATACTAGGCTTTCTACGCTCTCTTGAGGGAAATACGAGCAAACCTGAAGACCATTTCCTTCGATTGTCAGCATAACCAAGCGATGCCTAACATTCCTGACCAGCAGGCACACTACAGCCGGCAACTTTACCAATACGACTTCTGCATAGCAAGAAATCAAGAAGATGGGTCAATGCCCAAACATGGTGTTCACTGTTATGCTTGAAGTGAGGACGAGAGTGCCAAAGGAAGCAATGAGGTGGCCAGCGCTCTGCACAGCACACTTCGAAGCCCCAGCTACGAGGGAGTCCAAGAAGTTCGTTTGGTATAGCCGACGGCTGTGCTGGCCAGAACGAAAACTCCACCATGTTAGGGATGCTTCTCTGGGGGCTCAAAAATGAAGCTCCTGCTCAGGCGTCGAAAATCAATGTAGTATTCCCTGTCACTGTTCACAGCTTCTTGCCGCCTGATCGAGTCTTCGGCAGTATTGAGAAACACACAAGGAAGCATGAAAAAAATACTCAGCACAAATGCCTACACATTTCTTTTTTTTTTTTTTTGCGGAACATGGCACAGTCTTGAAGCTCGGAAAGCACTGAGATGTCTACGACTGAAGGCCTATGCAACGCAAATACTGAAGCCCACATCGAGCCTGTCCTTTAATATTAGCACGGTTAAAGTTTTTTTATATGCAGCTTAACGCCAACAGACGAAGCCCAGAAGTCCGAGCAAAGCCACATTATAGGTTCTCTGTGTCAAAGTTTGTTCGACTGCTGAAAAAAGAGAAGGATTTGTCAGGTGCCCAGATAGGTGTGGTTTGCACAAGGTTAACTTGAACACCCTCAAAGTGAAAGACATTATGGGTCTCCTCGTTAAACACTTCGAAGAGTCGTGGCAGCAGCATGAAGAGCTCAAGTATTCTTCTAATGTTTTCAGCAGATTCCACTGGGATCAAGAAAGTGGAGTCGACGAACAGGAAGAGTGCACGTGTTGCCAAGAAGACACTCGTTCTGTCCACATCTAGACCTGGTCTCGGCACCCTGGGCCCCTCTTCTAGTGCAACAAAGGATTGCAGCTATAAAGTGGCAATTGTGTCTTTTCTGTGTTGCAAGAGCTGCATCAATAAAAGTTTTTTTTTTTTTCAAAATTGGCCAACTACTATGGGACGAATCTACTTGTGCCAGATCCAAACTTCAACGATTCATATCTGGTAAAATAATGACATTTTGTATCAGTGCTCCCATAATATTCTTTGGTGACATGCGTACCATGACAAAAAATTTATTCAACAGGTGCCACCGTTCTATCAATAGGAAAAACATCGTTTTTCTCAGTTTTACTTAAAGTGGATTCGGCTCTTTTAGAAAAAAATGGACTCCTCATATATATATATATATATATATATATATATATATATATATATATATATATATATATATATATATATATATATCGTATATCTGCTGTTTGAATCATATATATATATGATTCAAACAAGAAATTTTGTGGGTCCGGTGCAAATATAATTAGGAATAAATGAGCACACTTACCAAAATTTGATAGTTGTTTACTCTACGTTTCGGTGTATATATATATATATATATGAAACTCGCACTCCTTGATGTTTTTTTTTTCAATCAGTCATGGCTTGACAAGTGAGTGGAGCAGCTGTTTTGACGCTAACTTGAACGCACAATACTAGGGCTTCAGGCCATTGCTTGAGCGGTCACCGGGATACCCGGCTAAAAGGTTGCAAGCTGCGCTTCCTCTTTGACGCCGCCCGCGAAACAGCAGATGTCAGGTTCAAATGTGCGCCGCTGCGCAGTTCGTGCGAGCGACCTGACTCGGAAGTTTCCTCCCTGGAGTTCCTGGCCAGCACGCCTGCGTAGTAAGTACGTGATTTCCGTGCCAAAACGTGCGCGACAAACTTTGGACGGGATTATAGGATCACAGCAGCGGCCGCACGGGGCCAAGAACGTCACTAAGCGTTACCCGACGATTGGTTTCTAGAACTCTACATAAAGGCGTTTGTTCGAAGTGGTTTATGTCGCCTGTCGGGGCATCGTGGCAACGCGTCGCGTGACGCGTGTGCTAATGTTGCTGCTGATTTTACTTGTACAAGTAAAACTTGCCAACAACGCACCTCTAAAACTACGTTTCTTCGAGCTCTCGACGATGGTAAAACAAGATGCGACGTTATTTGCGGGTTAAACAGTAAGCGACTTCTGTATGTAAAGCAGGCATTTTTCCGCAATACGGTTACGGCGTTCCACAGCGTGCATCACAGAACCAGACGCGTCTGCAGGAGCACGCCGCGCATTCCCTCTCTCTCGCGCGCCTGAGCGTATGCGCGTACACGTACGTTTCGGGCCTGGCAACGATTACCGAGAATATTGTGCTTCTCGGCGTCGGGAACTCGTTATTTCTTTTGAGGCACAGACGTGCAGCGCATGCAACACAAGCTCGCGTGCCGGTGGCCGTCTGCCATCCCCGTCTCATCACTCGCCACGAGCAGACGATCTAGACGTCTCGCTCTCCGCGCAAGTATACGTCCCCGGAAGAAGAGGGGCACGCGCACCACACGTCGAAGTACATTTTGTTTTTCTTTTGCGCCGGTGATCAACGCCTCTCTTCTGGCGGAGTCGAGTACCACGCTGGGGGAGACGTTTTTTTTTTTTTGTTGTTGTTGTTGTTGCAAACAAGCAAACACATGCCCTCGCGTGCATGCACCTTTGTTTGCGCTTGACTCACGAGCGCTCGCTGTTCTTTCGCAAGGACCACCGTTACAGGAGATGCATGTCGGTCCTTGTTCACCCTTTGGATAATGTCGGTTCCGCGGAGTCGATCGCGTACTCAGAAGCGCGAGACACTTCAGGAGGTGCCGTGGCACTTTAGTATTCGCTGTCGGTGTTCACGTAACGCTCTTACGACTTGCATGTTGGTACTGTAGTTGTGTTTTGCCGCAGTGAGTGGGCACCCAGCGCCATTCAATTTGAAATGTGAGATCGAATTGATAAGCAAAACAAGAAAAAAAAAGAACGTCTTCCGGAAGAACTGAAACGGGTACCAGCCGCAGGCCAATCGTGATTTGCGACATTTCATCAGCAACGTCGGTTTACCGATGGCAGCGAAGACTAATTGGCGAAAACCTTAGTGCGCAATTCAGTTGTCTGTTGTTTTATGACACCCACTTTGCGCTGGATACCGCACTACACGCTAAAGGAGTGTGTAACCGAAAGTTCAGCTTTTAGTTTTCATGCTGTTTGTTTTTATTCTCATTAGACGCAAATTGAGCGGATATAATAGCCTGCTTTTGTATAGCTTGATTCCTAATTAAAAGGAAGTCATGATGTCAGTCATGAGGAATAGGCTGGCTTCGATTCATATGTATATTTGCGACGGCCGGCTGGCTGGCTGTGCCCGCACGCCTGGCTCGGTCTCTGTGCATTTTTGCACTGAAGGGTTTGAAGTCTCAGGAGGGAAGCCAACCCCACGGTAACATAATTACACTCCGCCATGTGCGGCAGCAGTAATATGTTCTACCATATATCTATAGTGCACTGACCGCACGAACGGCGATTTTATAGTGAGTGCACAGTGACGGGCTCATGATTCCTTTCTCCAGCTGTCGTCAGGCTGGCGCTGACGTTTCTTCGATGAGATCTCCAGTATTGTCATTCGCTGCACCTTTTTTACAGGCAATTTTGCAAAAGGACGCGGATGTTTGCGGTGGTGTATCTGTTTTTAGCTCTTTGGCGCTCAACATCGGCACTGGCCGCCTGCAAGCCTCCTCCTGTAATAAGGACACTCTAGGTGGGCTTGTGGGCTCAGTATACAAAAGCTAAGCCGTATCAATGGCTATAAAGTTGTACTCATATATTTTTACAAAGTTAAATAAGTGCTAATGAATATAGACAAAAAGAGAAGGCAGACACAGGACTGGCGCTTATATGCCTCGTTTTTGTGTTCGTCTTCTGTTGCGCTGATTTCACTTCGTTAAAATGCAGGACCACCAGCCCAACAGTCTGTCCCGCTGTGTTTTTATAGACAGAACGTAATGGTTATAATTGACATTCTAGCCGTAGCATGACAATAATTACGGTGATCAGCCAGGTTATTCATTTTAGGAGCTAAAAATAGTAGTACGCGAGTTCCCTAGATTCGCTGCGCCTAAAGGGCTACTGAACAAAAATAAGAAAAACGGACGAACTTCAAGATTCGACTCGGAAGATGCCACTGTTCCGATAAACGGACTTTATTTGCCGTATTTTTGAACACTTGTTTGTATTTTCGATGGATTGCCAGCGCGCGGCGGCTGCTCACGAGCGCGAGCTGTGACGTCAAACTCACCGAGGAGCATGCAGGATGCACGTGTTCCTGTCCTCCTCTTCCTTTTATCCAGTACTCCTTTCACTCCACTCTTTTCCTTCCACAAAAGCGCTGCTGCTTTGACCGAGCCGGAAGCATTGTTCACCGTTATTGCTGTTCATACCGGTTCTGAGAACCGGAGTGGTTTTGAGAACTGAAACACTCGAGACACGTTAAGATTCGAACCGGAGTCATTTGCGTGCCAGCACAGCATTTTACCACTGAGCCACGCCGGTGCCTGGAACTTGTTTGCAAACTGGTCTTAGGCAGGTTTGGTGTCGGGAGACTAATCGCGGTTTTGTGAGCAATAAAGCGTTTCAGAACAGCAAAGGAACAACCAGGTGTCACACAATGCGAATTGCGTAACGAGTGGATCGTTACGCAACCCAATACAAAAACTTGTTCTTGATTCCATATTAACTGTGGCACATACCCACTTAAGGCAAACTTCTTTATCGCCGTCAGCCACTGCATAAAAAGTTTACGCGAGTGTTCTGCGAACACCACGCTTCTCCGAACAATGACCAAGGATAACATAGTGAATACCAGCGTACTACACAAAAATTATGATTCTTATGGTGTAGTGGGCACCCAGCAAGCGTACTTGTAGAAGCTACCCAGAGAGTATTATGAAAAAGACTCTGAAAGGCCACTCTTCCAGCTTTCGCTCTGACTGTGCTTCGTGTCCCGCGCAGGACTGCTGTTTTTTTTTTATATCATGCAAAAGTTTGAAGAACTCTTACGAGCATATATGAACGGGAGATATTGGTGAGAAGTTCCAAGGCGAGACAGACATTGTTCGCGATGTATACCAGTAAATTCGTAAGATTGATAAGCAAAAGTTTGCGCATTCATTTTGCCAATAGTAACTGTCCTCCTCAGACCCGAGAATGCAACTCTGGGTTAAGTTGCTTGAGACTTCATTTTGCTCGTGTTGCAAGAAAGCGGGAAAAAAATGGCGGTCTTTAAGCTTCGTCTTTAAGAGTTGAACGCGATAGAGATATCCTGTCCCATACTTCAACGACTTTTGTATTATACGATGTTACTCGAGAAAGTTAAATGCGAATTACTACTGTGTAATTGATGAAGTTGAAAGTGGCTTTTGTCAGTGAAGCTTTCAAGGCATATGGCTACATTCTGCGTAATGGGTTACATATGCTTTGAACCATTCGCGTGAAATCTTTCCGAACTTTCTATGCACCCACTACGTGCCCTTAAAGGAATAGACGCAGTAAAATTTGCGCCTTTTGTAGTGGGTGGCCAGTTTTCATTTATGAAGCCATTATGATAATCACCGGTTCTGACGTACTATGGCAATGTACGCTTGTGCCACGCATTATTACTGCGATAATACATGTTTTGTTGGGAAGCATGCATACGGGACGCTTGTGTTTGTAAAGCATGAAAGTTACTTTCACTGCATTTCCAAGCTGAGGAAGCTATTTTCACGGTATTTACAAGCAATGTAAAATCTGACGCGCGTTTAACTTTTTTTTTTTATTTCTTGCTTGCCCTTTGGTAAACATTTGTTTGTGAACGCTGTATCTGCATAGGGAATAAAGAGAAGCGGATGTGTGGTAGAACACCTGCTTAACACGCAAATAACCCAGGTTCGAACCTTGCTTAAACCCGGAATTGTTTATAATTTATTTTATTCGCATTTTTCTCGTTTTTCTTTTGGTGACGCACTAGATGATGTTTTTTCGCTCACAGCCAACGTCTTCGACGCCGGAATTTCTGTGAAACAAGCTCTTTAACACTATCGCGTTTGAAATTGTTTTTGAAGAACAACAACAGAAAATTGACAAAAATCAATTATTTTTTACTATTTACCTTATTGAGTTAAAATTTTATGTATATAACTGAAGCAGATAGTAACTGCAATTTAGATCACAGGCTACGCAAAAAAAAAATTATTACAACTTCACTTGAGACCATTCAGCATTGTAGTCACACATCCTGGCCAAAGAGAAAACTACTAAACATTCTATTACCGCGCTGCGAGGACGAAAAAAAATGAATGTTTCTGGGAAACTCCATTTTTAAACCCACCGTTCATCATAGATACCCGACATGGAGTATCACCTCATTGAGTTTAAGTAATATCATGGATTCCACGCAATGAATTCAACATGAGGGTAAACATATTTGCTTCGGGATTGACTACGCTTGCTCGACATAATGGCACCGATTAGGCTTACAGAGCCTGAAGAGGTTGAAGATCTGGGCGTCGTTTTTTATATTGCAAATATGAAGCTCTTCGCATTTTATTTCACCTCAATTTCTTTTTTAAAATGTGAAAATTGTAGCGAAACTGAATTGTTATGATCAAATATGAAAGTTTAATCTGAAGGCAGCCCCGCTACGACGCTTCTGATGCAAACTCCGCGTTACTAAAATCCCAGCAAACTTTTCTGCTAACCATTCAGATAATAACCTTAGGTGGCTGCTGTTTAAATACCCCATCTGTTGCGCTACCACGGTTTGAGCGTAATACGTGGCCAGGCTGTAGGGCCGGCAATCGTAAGCACAGCTTCAAGTGTTATCTATCTATTATTATCTATCTATTCTATCTATCTATCTATCTATCTATCTATCTATCTATCTATCTATCTAATCATTATCTCTATCTACTCTATCATTCGCTGATCTGTCGGTCGTCTGTCTGTCTGTCTGTCTGTCTGTCTGTCTGTCTGTATGTCTGTCATGCTGTCTGTCTGTCGTATGTCTATTCTATCTATCTATCTATCTATCTATCTAGCTATCTATCTATCTATCTTATCTATCTATTCTATCTATTATCTATCTATCTATCTATCGTATTACTATATATTCTATCTATCTATCTATCATATCTCTCCTATTAATTCTATCTATCTATCTATCTATCTATCTATCTATCTATCTATCTCATCTATCTATCTATCTATCTATCTATCTATCTATCTATCTATCTATCTATCTATCTATCTATCTCTATCTATCTACTATCTATCTATCTATCTATCTAAGTAGCGACACACACAGGTGTGTCTGTGTGTGTTGCTGTTTTTTACCTGAAATATCATGGAACGTTTTCGCCAGGTTCGCATCCCCCTAGGCCCGTACTCAAGAAACGTCTTAAAGATATTCATAAAAGAATCATGATGCAAGAAAAATCCACCCATCACCATGGGACCTACCAGAAGCGAATTCGGCTGACCAATTAAAAAAACGCACATACAAATTTTTTGTTTCGTAAAGTGGGCCTTCGCTTACTAAACGTGTATCCTATGCATACAATGAAGTCTCGAGACGCTAACTAATAATACACAGTGAAAAATAACAGTGGGAGAGGAGGAATAAGAGGAATAATGAAGAAGAGTAATATAGATGAATGTAGAAAAAAACACCAAAATGCCTAGCAGCAGAGGGGTGATGGAGTGCACAGAATAAAACAATATATAATAATAAACAAAAATAAATAGAAAGGCATTCGAGATGGGCAAAAACAATCGACTGGAATGTTGCGGGGAGTTTTGGCCGAGTGCCCTCCCCGCATTCAATAGTTGACATTCTTTTCGAAGATTCCGCGGTATTCGGTTTGCATATATGGTACTTACTTATTGACGAAGAAAGCAAAAAGTTCCCAAACGTTTTCGCATATGCGGTGTGTGACTGTTTTACATGTGTGGATAAAGTACGACTCTTTTTGTTCCGCTTCTTCAGCACAGTGGGATGTCCTACGGAAGAAAGATGGCGCGCATATTTTGTCAAATGAAATTCCGGAAAGCCGAAGTGTTTTCTTTTAATTGCAAATTTTGTAGCGTCCGCTGAGTGGTTACTTCAACTCCGTCTCAGCGAGCTCCCTCCTGGATCGTAGCGATCATCTGGTAATGGTGTTTCTCGCACGAGCTACTCTATCTCTTCGAAACCACTAAGCTCCGGAATCCTCAAGCAAAAGGACGGTTAAATTGGCTTCTTTTCAGTGTATGGCGCCTGAAGAAGCCGCGAAAATTTTTATTCGCAAAGCAGACATTTCTAAATTCATCGGCCTGCGTTTGCACAAAGGAAGAACTTTCTCTACATCTTTTAGTCCCCTTTTCCCTATAGAAACGTTGCCGACCGGGCTCAGCCTGGGCCTCTCTTTCATGTTTCTATCTTTCTGTCCCTCTAAATACCTCGATAACGATATAAAATAATGCCCGATTGGAATTTTCATCTCCTCATCAACTTGAAAAAAATGTTACGGCGTTGGTGATAGAGGCGAGCGAAATACTGGGAGTTTAATTACCGTGCACCTCCAAGCGGCTTGCGTGTATATATACCAAAGCACTTATGATACGTTTGCAAGAAGATGAATGTTATTCCATCAGCTTGATTAATGTGCAAGTTGGACATAATGCGCGAGTAATAACAAGGATATATGGCTCCGCATATGCTTGAGCATTATTTGTAGATATACTGTAGGGTTATTTGTACCTGCGTGGTCTGCTTACGCGGATCCCGCAAAAAGCGCCTCTTAGTGCAGCATTGTGCAAGTTCTGTGCAGAAATTTAACTTTTTTTTTTCTTAGGCGAGAATGAATGCGAGCATATTAATAAATGCGAACCCCGTAACGTCACAAGCCGACATAACGAAACGGCTCACACATGCTGTTAGATTTCGATGAATATTTTCCCTATATAGTGGTTCAGTTGATATGCAGCACCTATAGCCCGTGCTGGCTGGACTTGCAATGTGCAATAAACACCGCGTCAGCGAAACTCGTCAGCGGTTTGCCACGGTGTAGCTTTCCCTCGAGAAGTTTTCACGCACATACTGTAGTTTTTTTTCTGGGAATCCTAGCGCGCATTCTTACTTGGAAGTTCGTTCTATACTATACGCACGTAACTGTATACCGTTGGTTTCCTTGACTCTGCTCTCTTTCAACGCGATGTATACCCACTCGATGCAGCGAGGATCAGAAAGGCCGCTTCACCGCAGCTGTCCGGACTCTTGTTTGCGTTCAGAAGCAAAGGTTCACGCATGCGAGAGGCGAGACGGCCTGCGCGCTGTGCAGACTCCCTGGTGTGCTTTGTGTTGCCCTCTTTGTGCTGATGACAGCCAAGCCGCCGCTCCATCGAAATTGCTCTAGTAGAAAGACGAGAGGGAGGTCTTATCTATTTTGGGAAGCTTTCAGTGTTGAGTTATATTGCGATAATTTCATTACCTCCGTGAATTTTATTTTTGTATTTTTATTTCTGCTGAAATAGGGAGTGAAGGCGGTCATCAAAATTCGATGACGCTTCGCAAAGTTGTTTTCTAAATGAGGCGTGACTCATTAAAATTAGTGCCAAACGTATCGATTGTTTTAGTAAATCGCGTAGCTATCGGGGTGCGCGGCGCTGATGTCTTGGAGAACCGTGACCCTCCCCTTTCGTATAATGAACTGACAAAATATTTTTACCTGGCGCGGAGACAATACCCTCCACCACATAGAAAACTAAGCAGACCTCAGGCTCTGACACTCGGGCTTCTTCAGGTCGGGGCGCACCCTAATCCCGCGCTATTGAACAAAATTTATCCCGAAATGCAGCCAACTAGTACACGTTCCTTCTGCCACAATATAGCTACCTTGGAACATATGCTATGGCGGCGCGCCGCGTTACGCTGTGGGAAAGTCATCACGCCGTCTAAATGGGAGGGTGCTATTGCAAGCTCTGGACTCGAACAACACCTTTGGGCAGTCCACCGGGCCCGCGACGCAGCAGAGAGACTTGGTCTTTCTGTCCTGATGTGGTAGTGGTCCGCAACGTACTAAAGCACGTTCCGAAGGACCAAATAAGGTTCATTCATCCATCCATCCATCTATATCCGACAAGTTAGCCGAGATCAAAACGACGCTGTATGTTCAGGCTTCTTGACAAAATGTGGCCTTACAGCAAGCCGCAGGTAGTTTTTACTGACGTTTCGTGAGTTTTAGGTGTGCGAGCTGCTGGCGTAATTATTGTGTGTAGATGGAGTGATTCCAGTGAAGGTCTATTCTAATGCGACCTAAAGTGATGAGCCATGGAATAGCTGCGTGCATATAAGTGGTCGCAATGCACTAATAAATTTGCCGTAATGAAGTGGTTAGAGCAATCAGGTGCATGCATATTTTGTTACCTTCCAGCCACGATGACATCACGAAAAGCCAAAGACAGTAATATTTGACAATATCGTAGTGCTATCAGGCAGTACGATGTAAAATGGTCGATAGACCAGACGGTCATTTCAGTGCGTATCTCTCACATAAGAGTATACCAGCGACTTCATGGCAGATCCCGTCAACACGGGCGGGATCGTAAAATTTTATTACAGCCATGCCCATAATTAACGCTGAAGAAATGACCTATTTGTGCAAGCTGGAGTGACCGCCCTTCATCTTCTGCGGCACTTTTTTTTGTTATTTCTATCCCTCCCCCCTCGAGCAGTAAACCAAATATTCTCACGTTGATCTCTCGGTCTTTCACATTCCACGTTTTTCCCTCTCTGTCTCTCTCTCTCTCTTTGTTGCTATATCAGAGCAAATTTATTTTCCCGTTCAGCAACATGCTTTCCGAGGACAGGATCTCTTCCGTGGATGCAAGTTTTTTTGTTGCATTTTTCTACATGCAGAGGGAGGGCAATTTCACGTACAGGAAACATCCGCAGTGCGGATTTCCTTGGCACTTTTCCTCAATGGTATGGATAAATGCGTACACCCGTCTCTTAGAGTAAAGCGTGTCGTAGACACAGAAGTGAACGACGCTCAGTGCGCGAATCTCAACATTGTCGGTACTGCCGTTCCACCGACAACAGCAGTGTAACGATCGTTTGAGGACGGCGGTGAACGTCCTCTTTATAGATCGTACACTTGGCGCGCTGACGTGAATTTACGTTGGTGGTAAAACGGTAACGCCAAGAACAACTATTTCTGTTGTGGCACTACCCGAGGGCTAGCACACTGATGCCAAGTGGCAAGCCATTTGGGCAGTTTGTCTTCTCTACGGTGGGCATTCTCGCGCACCCTTTAGAAACTTTAAAAAAAAAAGGGGGGGGGGGCATTTTCTTGTAGATATCGAGGGTGCATGTAAAATAAAATAAAAACTGTAATAATAAGACGAGAGGATCAAAAGGTAAACGAGAGAGGCATTGTACAACGCGTGAATTACGAACGGCCTGAAAGGTATACCTCCTCACGCAGCTGGCATCTTTTGGAACCTGGTGGCTATGTTGTTGAATACTTATTGGTTGCGGCTGTTGGCATGGCTTTTTGGAGCTCTTGTTGGCACACATCGTACGTTGGGTCGGGAAGAGGATCTTGTTTCACTTTTTGTAAGCATTTGTTTAGGACTGGAGGAATAAAACACGACTACAAGTTGCTACAACATTATCGAGTTATACTTCGAAAAAAAAAAATGACAGGGCAATACACGTCGAAAAGCAACAAATGCGGTAACGCTGCACGTCGGGTTTATGAAGGAATATTGGTCGTATAGCATTTTGACTGAAACATAGACTGTACTTTCAATTCAGCTACATTTACAACCACCTAACAACAACTCCCTTGGCTGGTTTTAATATCGTTGACCGGCAATGTGTAGGCCATCCAGCGAGTATACGGGAGGCGGCTGGGAGACAGGGCCTCTCCACAACCCCTAGCATGGCCTAGGCTTAGGCCTCAATACGCTGGTTTGAATAATGTGGTTCGCTCACACACTTGTCGTGCGACACCATTAGAGGTGCACTAGCGCAAATCACAGTACCTCTTCAAGTATGGTGTCACCTTTGGGTGTTGTCTTTGGAAAGTATAATGGACCTCACGAGGTTCATCACTTGCTGAAGCACATCGGTTACCCCTGAGGCTGCAAACATTTGAGACAGCTAGCTCGATACACCGCAACAGCAATCCTTAATTAAGCACTTTTAATTCTTTTAATTAGTTCATTAAAAAGTCTTCATATCGACATTATAGATGATGGCGGCGTTACTTAGAACCAATAATGCCTTTTTCAAGTTACTTGAGTCATCTCACCAAGGCAAGCGAACAAATCTCTATTCCTCCGTTTACCTTTCAATTTCTGAATTATGAATGAGCCTGAATTGTCTTTGAAAATCACTTTAGAGCATTAACGCTCGTGTCTGACAAAGCCACCGCCAAGCATTTCCATGGATGTATTTTTTGCCCTTCTACAGAAATTCGATGGTCATTTTGCGTACCGCATCCCCTCTCATCAGTCTACGCAGCGATTGATGAGAAGTACAGGTGCAGACTTGGACGTTTGGAACGTTTTCATCCTTACAGACTTTCGCTCTCTCTTAACTTAACAGTTTGCAAAAAAAAAATGACGCCAATATACTCAGTCGTAAGTACCATCATTAAGTGTGCCGGAAGAAGACTGCATGTCGTACAGTGTTCCTGGTTAATGAGTGGACACCTTAGTATACGTGTGTTTTTACAAATGAAGAAAGGCTGATTTTATTGGTGCTCGTGTCGTATGTGCTTACCCGGTAATGTCGTGTAGGCTTGACGACGTTCATCTGTTGATTCGACAGTCTCCTTGAGTGGCCCCCAGAGGAGTGTCCTGCAAATGGATCGTTTTCTTTCCGTGTTCGTGGTCGTAAATAGCACCATCGTTCTATAGCACCTTTTCTCAATTTAAGGTTTGGCTTGTTTTTTTCTTGGTGTGTGTAAGCGCCTATACGAACCGACAAGGCCGTTTAGACAGTCTATAGCGTGCGCATTGTGCATGGTTCCTGCGAGACGCTTGAATACCCTGTACTAGTGTGTCCGGCTTTCCTTACGATGCGCAAATCACTAATTAGGGAATATAATCTGCTTGGCTTTCGGTGTACGACGTTTGATTGTTTGCGTGCGCTCGGTTGTAATTATCAACGCAATCACACTCATTGCACGCTACTTTCCTACAAGACATCGATGTGGCTGTCCGTTTGTATATAGAGCACTTTTATTGTTTTGTGAGTGATCAAACCATAATTTTCTTTTGAGATTTTAGTGTTCTTCGGAAGTTCGCTTCACCCGCGTGTCATTTGCTCTCTGCGAGTGTGTTCCTTATGTGGCACTCTAATCTTTGCCATTGCTTTACGCAAGCCATAATGTCTATGAGCTTATTCTTTCTTTAGTCTTTCCATAAATGCTTAATCCATTCCAACTTGCGCAAATGCCAAGTCTTTATCTTTCCTGTTCTATTCTTCCAGATTTGGAGTTCTGTATTTATGCCATTCAATCTTAATTGTATAGGGAGGGGTTATATACGCCTCCTGATGGCAATCGCCAGGCTTTTCACAGCATATTTCCCACTAAGTTGACGGCGCTTTTTATTTATTGCGCCAAGTACCAAAAATCTTTTTTCCTGATAAAGTTATAGTCAAGACTTTCGTGTGACTGTCCTCCCCCTGAAACACACGCGCTCGAGCCCATTGCGGTCCAAACACTTCGGGGGAGAGGATGGGGCTTGCGTTACGCTTAGGTTCTTCGTATTGCCCACAAGAACAATGACATACTGTCTTATTTGTAGAAAAAAAAACACACGTGCGGTACGGCTTCTTTAAAGTTAATATGCGAAACTGAACTGTCGTTAGGACTATTTGACTTGTATCGTCACCAAAGGCACTCGCTCGCGTTTTACAAATATCGGGGTTGTCGGAAGTTATAGCACGCACGCAGAAGTAGCAGCTGATTGCATTTGCGAAAATAAAAGGTTTTTAACACAGCAACCTGTTGTGCAAAAGTTTTTAGGGTGAAAATTTCAGATATTATCAATGAGAGATGACTATATATGCATGGCGGAAATAGTCGATTGATTTAGGGAGGAGATACCAGTGTTTTCGGGACTGACATAAAATGAAATAGCCGGAAAGTTGGGATAAACTGTAAGTCAGAAATATACACCAGCAAAGACCACTAAGTAAATATGGAAAGCTCGGAAATATCGATTTGCTCACACAGTAGACACGTTCACAAGGGAGGGTTCTAGAAAAAGCGCAAACTCACGGTGTTTGTTTATCGGCACAAACACTGATTAAATAGGGCGGAAAATGGCATCAAGAGTAGATACATGAAGGCGAGAATAAACACCTTGTCCCTTCAGAACAGCGGCGAATATAAAGAAGGAAAAGTAGTATGTATCTTAGCATTGCCATGCATGCACTTGTGATCTTCGAATCAGTGGGATTAAGATTATTGGTGGTGGTGACAGGGCCAAGGCACATTTGGAGTTTGAAACTTTAGCAATATCAAAGGAGGTGACTGGTAACTGACCGCGTTATTGACCCTTCTATCATCCTGTATAGTACAGCAAAGATGCTTCATGATACGCAATTGCATTGGCCGGCAAACTCGCTCCTGAGTCGACTCTCTCAAGCTCGCTCAAACCGCGAGTCTGAGTTTGAGTCAGGCCGTGTGGGTATAACATTCAGCTGAGTTTCAGTTCGAGTGAGTGAGGCTGAGAAAAATTAAAGTTAGTCTGAGTCCGAGTGACTCCGGCTGAGGAAAACTTTGGAGAGAGTGAGTCCGAGTTAGCCCTGACGGCCAAATATATTTCATGAGTGAATTTGAGTGAGGTTTTCAGTTTTTTGCCGACATATGAACACGTGTAATTACTTATTTCATTCTTGTCTCTGTGCATTCGCTCTTGGTGCCATTTCTTATATTTATTCATTTCTTTGACCGCCATGAATAAAAATAGTGCTTGCTTCTCGCTTGTCCTCATACTCCTTCTTGAGAAGGAAGGAAAGACAAGAACAAGAAGAGAGAAGCCAGAGAAGTTAACCAGACACATGCCCGCTTTGCTACCTCTCTTGAGAACGTGTCATTTTATTCATGCACCCTGATACATTTAAGGAAAGAAGTGTAAATTTAAGGGGTCGTTTTCTTTGCTAGACACAATATCAATGAGAGCCAACAGACAATGATGCCAAAAAAGTATGGGGTGTTATTAGGAGTACATCTAATGTAAATTTGATGAAAGAAAAGTGGACGAAAGGATACTTTCTCACCGGCCGCATTTGAACCTGCGGGCTTCGGATTATGTGATGCATACATTTAAGTATGCATAACACACAGTTACATCGGCTACCGAGTTTAACTGGAGACCGAAGGAGAATTACCAACATGATGAAAGCAATATTTTTACCTCATCACAATAAACTATGCGATAAAGATTGGTATGATGAAGCACACATAAAAAAATGATGATTGCACTAAATCACTCAAGGCTTCAAACAGTGAAAGTGGACGATTCCGAAGACTGATCTAGTTGCTTCTATGCTGTTTCTAAGCTTTAGCAACGTGATGCAGGTTGTTTCCACAAGCTGCTTGTAGGTCCTTGTTACCGACAGCCCTATTTTATGCAGCATCACGGAATCCGCCAACAATATTCTCTCACGTGGGGTATGCTTAGCTGCACAGTGGGTACCTTTGCGCATGGGCATTGCGGGCAATGAAGAATCGGATCGCCTTGCTTTGTCTTGCAACGGTATTGATTGTGACTGTCCGGGAATTCCATGTACGATGGACAACACTCTTCTGCTTGTACGCTGACAACTCCTAAAGCAGCACTCAGACCAGCGTGTGGCGAACGCATCGTTCCCTCCCCGTGATCGTGGCCATGGCCTCGTCGTTCCAGAGCGCTGTTATGTAAACTAAGAATGGGCTCTGTGCCGGTGCGTGAACAATTACACGGTCAAGAGCGTGTTGACAGTATATTTTCCGCTGCTTGTGGCTCTTGCAAAACACTTGAGCATCTCACAGTGCATTATCCCGCATTTGCTACGCAGCGCGGGCTTTGCTGATTAAGGAGTATAGATTCCTGGGGCTTAAGCGCATGACCCTAGATGATTATCTCTTTCCGAGAGGTTGTGCTTCCCGGCGCGACCAGGCCCACCGAGCTCTACTTGCTTTTACGGACCGAATATACCTGGCCACCCGCTTATACACTTCATTTTCTAGTTTTCTTGTACTTGTATAGGTCTTCGTCGTGTTCTCTTTAATTCCCTCTCTTCTTTCCTCTTTCTCTCCTCCCATATTCTTTTCCTCTGTTTCTTCCCTCCTCCCGAAAGAGTCATCGGGAGTTTGGCCCCTTCAGATGGCAGTCGCCAGCTTGCTCGCTCCCTCTTTCCTCTGTGTTCTTGTGTATCCGTTTATGAAAATCCAATAAATAAACAAATAAGCTCTAGCTAAGTGATACTCATTTCTACGTTGATTCTCGGGGCAGAGAGGTTTTAATTAAACGGCGGACTATCACTGACACTCGCTGAAACCAAGTATACCTCTCATAGATGTATACGGGCTTGTCGTCATCGGCGCAGGTCATCCATCGCTTCGGCGTCTTCTCGCAGCCGCTGTCGCCTTTCCCGTTACCTATGGTACATTCTCTCGTTGTTGTACATACTCGGGTTTTTCGGCACGCCGGCACGCTTCGCAGCCATGTGTCGTTCTAACTGTGTCCTCTTTCATTTCTAGAGGACCAGTGCTGAGTATTGGGATTTACCAAATTCCTGTGACACATACTTTTTGTGATGATGGTAGTTTTCTGATATATCGCACAGATCTATAGCCGCTCTTTTCTGATAGGTCACACAAGTTACGGTTAAAAGAAACAGCTTCGCTAGTCCTGCAAATGAGACAATTCCGCCAGTGTTCACAAAGGTCTCAGACTCGATCTAGTTGTTTTAAACAGCGAATTGCATGCGATCACAATTCGTAACGTCTCGTTAAGAGTAAATAGCAAATGACACAGAACGTTTGCAAACGCAAAGCTTTCCGAATGCTCAAGAATTCCTTAATATCAGCTTCCGATCCGGGAGGTAGTGGGTTCAAATGCCGGTGCCGTCAATGATTTACCGGTTGTTCTAATCAGTAAAGGGGCCCCGCAAGCTTGCGTGTGGTTGTCCATAGGTTATATCTAAAGGTAACCGCGTAAAGACCTGTGAAGTTTTCTGGGCGCATTTGATCTAACCAAAGCCTTGGTGTAATGGTCGAGCAACCGCCGCGGCTTCAGAAAGCAAAGAATTGTTGCCGCGATATACGCAGTATTAAAATAGGTACAATCGCGCATCTGACAGGCTTCTCTGCAGAACAATGTTTTTAATCGCTTGAAAGCACACACAACCTCTGCAAAATACACACAACCTGTCTCCAGATCTAACTTTTGTTGTTATATTGTTTGAGCGGTACCCTAGGTTCTTGTTCTTCACAGATGACCGAAATCTTCTGATGCAAGAACTGAGCCACTCTGAAGAACGTGTTAAGGTCCCGTGTCAGGCCAAAATGAAGGTTCAGCATGCCGTTGGTCACAAGCCTTGGTCGTAGTCTGGCCACCACTGTGTAACACCAAGGCTGGCGAACCATCTTACACCATCTTACAAATTTTCCGTTAGGTGTCAGAGTGCTTCACTGTCTCGCCGCACTCTTTCCGCTCTCAAGTGAACGCACCATGTTAAGATTTCAGTTCATAGCTGGCAGCGCTTCATTTGACGTTTTCATACAAAGAAACTGCTCGAGATACTGAAACTTTTCACCATTTTTCAGGATTCTAGCGTTGCGTCCGGTGAATAGTGCGGAGAACATTTCAAAGTAAATGATGCCATAGCGCTTCTTTATTTTTCAGTATTTACGGAGAACACTTTAACTCTGCTTTTCAATTAAGCACTTTAACAGTTTTTCTTGTTACCATGCATCCATATAAAGTATTCCTTAAAACACTTTATTACTTACACAAAGCCACTTGCGATGTGCGTTGGAGCGATATGATAATCAGGCCTTCATGCGTGATGAAGAATTCGGTGAAGTCAACAACATAAACAATTGTTGCCCGGTCCACCGTGCCCGACTGTTATCGCGTTAATAATGATCGCCACTAAGTCCCCAAACCTTCTTCTTCGAGGAAGTGCTTTTTTGTAATGGAAATTTCCATACGCCACGCAATAAAAAAGAAGGAATAGCGGTGACCGCATAGAACACTAAAAAAAACAGCAGTACACGCTTGAGCTTTACAAGCTAAACATCCGCCGCACTTCCCTCTATGCATACAGTCAGTTCTTCTTTAAGGGAACGCTTGGAAGTAACAGAAAAATTTCCCGTGATACATTAGGCTACACTGTAAACATATATTTATACTCTCAGAGTGATTTCAAGCAGAACCCCTTTTTTAGTTCACCTTATTTGAAAATTGAGTGTGTGTGGGCATTTTTCTTCCCCTAACAGCCATTTGGGTTGCGTAAGGGGCAGCGCTTTACAAAAGAAAAAAACACCTTTTAGAAGCTAAGGGTGTTATGTGTTATAGAAGCGGCCTATACGACACCGTATAAAATGATCATTCGGACCTGCTGATTAAAAAGTCCTTGGATATTAGGCGAGTTATTAAACAAGCACAGTATAAGTTTAAGTACATTCTGTGAATGTTTAATGTTCAACTATACGGAACAGGAATATCCCACTGGCGCTGCGCGGCGGCTCAAGATACCATTTGACAATGTACAAGAGGTGGTCAGTGTACGTCCATGGAGTATTTTACAATATTCTATGCTGTGTGCACGTTTTGGCGTGTACGCACGCTTTAGATGTTGATGTCATCTGTAGTGGGATGATTTCTGACATAGTATACTTTATTTTTCGCTGTTTTTCAGAGATAAGGGTGCTTAGACGATTGGCAACACCTTATGCTATGAATGTATTGATTCATCAAAACATGCAGGGGTGCCAGTTATAGACACGCTAAAACCCCCTTAGAGGTGTAATCTTGTTTGCTCTGTAGAGGGAAGAGTTCCGAACGAAACTCGTGGAACGTCCTAATCTCTTGAACATCTTTACTATACGGCCAGTTTTTTTTTTCTGTACATGAAGGCTTCTATAAGCTTGAGGGCGCGGCTTTGATTCGTGGCTCTTATTTTCATGAGGGGGGGGGGGGGAGGTTGAATTGCAAGGAACACCAGTGTACTTGCTTAAATTTAGGTGTGCGTAAAGAAACCTTGGGTATCAATATTAGTCCAGAGTTTGTCACTGCAGCAGGCGTCGTAATCATATCGTCATTTTGGCACGTAAAACCTGAGCAGTTATCACTTGTTTTTTTGCACCACTGCAGTTGATCACTACACTATGCTACAGGGAGTTTCTAAAAGGGGGTACGTATTTTTATCAAGCCTATATACGACCTTTTAATCAAACGCATTAGCCGACGATCGAGACTAATTTCATAAAACGTTTAGAATGATAGTGCATCTAACACGATGCAAACATTGAAGCCATACATTAGCAAAACACTTTTCTCCCCTGCCGGCCAGTTTATTCGAGTGTACAAATAGAGCAATATGAACACGGGGCGGCCTTTCATCACATCGTGGCGAAGACAAAGAATGTCGTGCAAGCGCTGCATTCCGTACTTTCCGCAGCTTATGTACGTACAGTTGCTCGTGCGATTTTCGTTGTTGTTGTTGTTGTTGTTGTTGTGGTTGCAAGCCCTTTTTCCCTATACTTTCTTGTTTTGCTGCCACTGTTATGTCCTTCATTGCCTGCGAAGAACACACTAAATGGGCTACAGGCGTCCGAACAGCAGATATGTTCGTGACCACTAACACCCGCCGCTTTCGGGCGCACGTAATACAAAATCAATGGGCACTTTCTTGTTTTTGCGACGTTCGTGTCGCAGATACATCTCCTTGAGACGTCTTCTTTACTCACGTTGCCATTAACTCTCTCACTGTCCTTCGTGGTTGTCTGTGAATCGATCCTGGCGTTAGGACGTCGCGCAGTATTCTTCCTCTTCTTCCTCGTCACTGTGCATCGATCATTCGGTGCCATTGTGTAAGCGAGAAAAGGCTGTTTGCACAAGGTGCTCTGATCGTTATTTTGCTCAGCGAATTCTGATTGCTCACGCACGGGCTAGGGTAGAAAGCAAAGTAGGCTTTCTGCTCACGTGGATTTCTCTCAGCGCACCTCTTGCTTTTTGTGTGTGTGTGTGTGTGTGTCTGATTGTTTCTGTTTGTGGAGTGCTTCGAACAGCACCTGTGCGTATACCGACGTAGTCGAGTAGTTATAGTGCTGGGCTTCTGACACGAAGACCGCTGAATCGAATCCCGGCAGTTCGATGAAGGCGGAAATGTTGTAGGCCCATGTGCTCGCAATTCGGGTACACGTTAAAGAACCCCGGCCAGGTTGTCGTAGTTTGCTGAACCCTCCACTAAGGCGTCTTTCATCATCATATCGTGGTTGTGGGACGTTGAACCCCACACATCAATCAAATCCCGGCAGTGGCGGTCGCATTTTCATAGAAGCGAAATTTTACAGGTTTTCCTGCTTAGATGTATGCGCCTGTTGAAGAACTCCAGGCGGTTGACATTTCTGAAGCTGTCCACTACGGCGTCCCTCATAATCATATCGTGGTTTGTTTTTTAAGAAGTAAAACTGCAGCATTTATTGTCAACAGTGCCTAAAGGTGATAAAGCAGTTTCGGTCGTGTCAACTAGTGTTTATTCATGATTTCCGCCAACATTTTATAATAATAATAATAATAATAATAATAATAATAATAATAATAATAATAATAATATCTTGGCTTTTGCGTCCCAAAACCACCAGGTAGGATTATGAGGGGCGCTCTAAGGACAGGTTCCGGAAATTTTGATCATCTGGTGTTGTTTAACGTGCACTGACATTTCACAGTACACGAGCCTCTACCACTTTGTCTCCAGCGAAATCCGACCTCCGGGATCGAACCCGCTACCTTCGGGCCAGGAGCCGAGAGCCGTGACCACTGATCCACCATGCATGGTGTATACTTCCATCATCAACACCGTCAAGAGCCTGAGAAGCTTGACTGGTACACTCTAAAAAAAGGAGAGAGTATACCTACTCTTTTTGGATGGTTTTGACTTGCCACGTATAAGCCTCTCTTTAGAAAGACTGGATGACTCTCTTGGGGGTTCAAAGTCGGCACGCTCTAGGAGAATTCCCTGACCATCTTTGGAAGAGTGCAAGAACTCCTTTGCGAAGGATCACTCTACCACTTCGTAAAGAGTCCAGTGACTCTTGCTTGTGACGCTTCTACATTGGGTCAGGTGACTCTATAAGCCTATTTTTAGCTACTCGATGGACTTGTGCTCTACTTTGCGCGACTAACGCTGAAAATGGTGAAGTATTCTTTTTAAGCAATTACAATGATACGTACTGTCGTGCCCAGCAACTGCAAAAAAATTAAACCACAAGTTTAGCATTATTTAAATACCACTCGTCTAAACACCAATTTCCAGCAGAGTAATACGAAGAGTGCGATGAATGGTCTGTGAGAATTCTAATGAGGTTATTCTCATTTACATGCTTATATAAGTATACATGGGTTACATGCTAATATGAGTCTACAGGGGATCAACTGCTACCATAGTGCTTCATAAAGAAAGCAACAGAATACCAATTAAGAAGGGTGTGGTAAGGGGATACAATCTCCTCAATGCTATTTACCGCGTGCTCACAGGAGGTTTTCAGAGGCCTAGAAAGGGAACAGTTAGGAATACGAGTTAATGGAGAGTACCTTAGTAACCTGCGCTTCGCCGATGACATTGCATTGCTGAGTAACTCAGGGGACGAATTGCAACTCAGGATTACGGAGTTAGACAAGGATAGCAGAAAGGTGGGTCTTAAAATTAATCTGCAGAAAACGACAGTAGTGTACAACAACCTCGGAAGAGAGCAGTGCTTCGAGATAGGTAATAGTGCACTTCAAGTTGTAAAAGACTATGTCTACTTAGGACAGGTAATAACCGCAGAGCCGAACCATGAGATTGAAGTAACTAGAAGAATAAGCATGGAGTGGAGCACATTCGGCAAGCACTCTCAAATTATGACAGGTAGATTGCCACTATCCCTCAAGAGGAAGGTATATAACAGCTGTATCTTGCCGGTACTTAGCTACGGAACAGAAACCTGGAGACTTACAAAGAGGGTTCAGCTTAAATTCAGGACGACGCAGCGAGCAATGGAAAGAAAAATGGTAGGTGTAACCTTAAGAGACAAGAAGAGAGCAGAGTGGATTAGGGAACAAACGAGGGTTAAGGATATCATAGCTGAAATCAAGAAGAGGAAATAGACATGGGCCGGGCGTGTAGCGCGTAGACAGGATAATCGCTAGTCATTGAGGGTAACTGACTGGATTCCCAGAGAAGGCAAGCGGGTTAGGGGGAGACAGAAGGTTAGGTGGGCAGATGAGATTAAGAATTTGCGGGTATAAATTGGCACCAGCAAGCACAGGACCGAGTTGACTGGCGGAACATGGGGCCTTTGTCCTGCAGTGAACGTAGTCAGGCTGATGATGATGATGATGATGATGAGTATAGCCAACAAAAGTATCTGTGATGTACATAGTGTCAAGTCACGCAAAATAAAGTGCAAATGTCCGCATTGTCTTAGCATATTTGTTCCTCATTATTATGAATAAATCAAAAAGTCGTGACTACTGCAGAAGTCAAACTTGTGGCTTGCTATGTTGGCTCTCCTGTTCAGCATGAGCAGCGATAAAAAAAAAGGAACCTGAAAAGATGAACGTGATACCAAGATCAGAAACACTCTTAAAAATTTGGCAAAACCTACACAATAGGTTATTTACACAGACTTAAATCTGGCTCACAACAAAACAACAAATGCACACCGGCAAATACGGATGAAGCCAGGTGTCTTGCCAATAATAAATAATGAAAATATGGGTTTTCCAAAGCCTTCAACAAGCGCCCCTCTCCCTCCCTCCGCCTCAACGAAAAATTCAAAGCATATCCACGGACTGAATTATAATGAGCGGGGCGAAGCATCCGTCCGTTCGTGTATCCGTTAATCCGTCCAACCGTGGGTCGATCTTCCCGTCCATGCGTCTGTCCGTCTGTATAACACCACCTCGCATGTATTCATCATACATTGATTATATACAAGTACCACCATCTAGCGCGCCTTCCAAGAGCTAAATGAGAGATGGCTATCTATTACATACATCGAGGACGCATGACCCACGGCCCAAGGAGCTTCGCTTCTAAATGTCTATCCCTGTGGCACGCACACAAAGTGGTTCTAAGACTGAGAGGAAGATAAAAGTGAGCCCCGTAACTGTCTGCTTCAGCGAGCGACACCTCAACAGTAGCTCACAAGGGATGGGGGTGAGGAAGGATTAAAAGAATAGGAATAAAGGTGTAGAGAGAGAGAAAGAGGCATGAGGTGGTAAGCCAGAGAGCGACGACATATCGAGGGGATAGGAGAGATAGGAAAGATGGAAACACGGTCACAGGAGTCCGAGGATGGGGCCCCACTTGCGAGAGCTCTTGTCGGCGTCAGGAGGTGGCGTAGAGCAAGTCCAGTCGATCAGAGCTACACTGTCGTCGGAGGTCGGCGTCAGGAGAAGACGTCGGGCGAGCGCAGTCGGCCAGAGCTACGCTGACGTCGGAGATCGCGAGGGCAAAACCGGTCGGCACGGAATTCAGCGAGCGAGGCCCCCCCCTGTGGCACATACCTCTCTCTCGGGTGTATGTGCCACCAGTGGTTACAAACGTGTATGTCCTACCGGTGGTTACAAACGATAACGGGAGACGAACGCGTGACGCCATAAAGAGCTTCGCCCCTAAAAATTCCCCGCTACAATAGGCACTGGCTTACATGTATCAAATCAAGTTTTTGATAAATCGCTTTAAAGTTTGCTCTCAGAATAAGGCTCCGCATATTTCGACAACCAAACCGATCTTCTTTCAGTCAGGGGCACGCCGTGAGTTATTGACCGTGGGATTTACAAACGTAACCTGTCCTTAAAGGGCCCCTGAAACACTTTTTCAAGTAACCATGGAATGAATTGACTGGAAGAGCTTATTGTCCCAAGAATTAAACGCCGTAAACATTTTAAGAATCCGTCCAGTACGAGTGGAGTTACAAATGTTTGTTGCATGCTACAATTGCATTCTTTCTTCTCTCGTCTCGACGAAAGCGCTGGAAGCTAAGCAGGGAGGGATGGCAGGGCCGAAGAAAAACGGCACGTGCGCGTCATGACCTTGAGCACTTTTTGTTTTTTTTTTCTTCAAATGCGCGGCTTCATCAGTGTGATTGCACACGCGCACGTGGACAAGTAGCGGCCTGCCACGACGATCTCTGTTACGAGAGAGCACGCCGTGTTCAAATCAGCCAATGGCTGATAGATGGGCTTGCTACGTGTGATTTTTGGGCATATGCCGTGATTTGTCGAGAGAACAGAAAGCAATTTTCAGCTGAATTTGATAGTTTATTGTGAATTCCAGGCCACGTGCTGTGCTATAATATTTGGCTCGCGTGTTGTCGGGAGCCTCTACTACCGATCAGCAGCGTTTTCTGACCATGCTCAAAAAGTGTTGCAGGGCCCCTTTAAGTACTCGGTTAAACACATGCAAGTACCAGCGCTTGAACGCCACTAACTCGCGCGAACGCCATCTACCTTAACATCAGCAGTGGCTTATGCTGGAGCTACCGCTCATAACTCCCACAGTCACGTATGCTCACTCGATTCTGTTATAACGCTGAACGTCTTCACAGGTGTAAGCAAAGCACGAGAACAGCAAACAGAAACGAGAGAAGAGAACGCACGGTGGCGGCCGCAACAACGCGCACTTTCGAACGTCTAGAGCTTTTTCCGTTACCGGCGAGGCGTGTCCTAAACATTTTTAATGACCCCCGCGTACGTGCTGGCAGCATCGCATCGTATCTGCACCTCAAGCTACCGTATTTAATCCAGCAAAAGCCATTATATACAGTGCTCGGTACACAGGCTTTCTCTTTTCATTTTTTTTCCTTTTTTCAACGTTTCCACCCGCAAAGGCACGCTGCACACTCGAGTATTGATAGGAACGTTATAAAGACGTAGCCTAAATCTCATATTAAAATGACATCAAACCCTTTAAGCAGTGCAGAGACAATATGCGATCAGCAACTAATCACCCTAGACAGGAGATCGCATCACTCGTTATATGAGTGGTGCAATCGTTTACATAACAGCGCACATAGTGGTGTTAACTCGTTTAGTTACAGTTTTAATCGGGCATCTGCCACAACCACGCAAAGTCATGCTACCATTGGAAATGGCTGACAGCCTACTTCCGCATGGCTGCTGCAGACGCCCAGCTAGCGCTGTGCAATTAGTACCCACGAAAACAGTACACTCACCGTTAATAGGCGCACGTTGTCCGTGTCCGCAGCTCGATGAATACTCCTTCATCCGAGCGTCACGTCGAGCACGCAGCTATGCGTGCCCGCCGCCGACGATGCGCATGTTCTCTCGAACTCGAAGCTACCTAGACATGTGATCAGCGTAACCAACACAGTGCATTCAATAGATAATGGAGACAGAGAGAGAGAGAGAGAGGGCAGAGGCAGCGGATCTCTGCGGCGGTTCTCTGCTGGCGGTGCGCCGCACCAGTGACTACTGGCTACACGCGATAACACGCAACCTAGGTGAGAGGGTAACCCGCCACAACGACGCCTACCAACAAACTCACGATATGCTGGCGTATAAGATGGCTGCTTGGACACTGAAACTCACTTCACGAGAGTTTTATGACACTCCTTATAACTGGAAACTCTCTTTTTCTGGTTCTACCTGCCTAAAGTTGTCAACTGAGTACCCCAACAGAATTATGCTGTCAGAATCCTCTTTTGACTCTTTTTAGGGTGTAGAAATAAAAACCAAGCCCGTACACGTGTTCTGCGCTTGTGCCGAGTACGTGCGCGATTGGCAGGATCTCGCGCCTTCGGGTGCTCATATAACGAACCAACAACGAAATACATCTTTTAACGTGAAAATGTTCTATGCCGGGGTCTACCACGACTCTGCT
The DNA here is from genome assembly GCF_013339725.1 of Rhipicephalus microplus. Lineage (NCBI taxonomy): Eukaryota > Metazoa > Arthropoda > Arachnida > Ixodida > Ixodidae > Rhipicephalus > Rhipicephalus microplus. The sequence goes on from NC_051172.1 coordinate 58,225,329, forward strand.
GACGTACATCTGTCACGAAAGTCACGTTTAGATGGCATAAAAAACCCAGACGAAAAGCATACGCTGCGCAGAATCGAACCAGCAACCTTATATTTCACGGAGCGTGGCGCTAACCATAATGCCACAAAACATGCGTTGTCTAGAAGGCTGATGGCGAGCCATTTATATGCACAATACATCATTTGGCAATCATCAGAGCTTCGAAACTTAAGCGCGGTTTTGTTATGAGTGGCGAGATGGCGCGACAGGCTCGCGTTGGGTGCGTTGGGTGCGCTATAAAGGTTGTCGCCTCCATGAAACGTGGTCTCTCCTGCGCGCGCGCTTATTAGACTCGTAATTCGGGAGAGGACGAAGGTCACTTCGCACGCTGCCACGGCCGCGTTTGCACAAGGAGTGCGCTGCTGACACACGACACAGGAAAAATTGTGACAGTTGTTCGCGCTTGTCCTGTGTATACTTGTGCGCTCGTTTCGTGCGTCTTTCTTTCTTCTTGAACAGCACTCTTTTGAGTGTCGAGCTGTGACAGCTGCTAGTCCCCGCTCGTCCTGTGTATGCAAATTTCGTGCGTACTTTCTGCTTCAGGTGTGCGCTCTAAGCTCCTAGCTGCTTGCGGTTCCTAACGTGACTTTGCAATTTGTTGCTGTTTCTGAAACAATGCATAATAAATGCTCAACTACCTCTGTAAAGAGGTAGTTGAGCGTTTGTATACCGATTCCTATATAGAGGGATGAATCTCGTTTTTTTTTGTACCTCTTCCTAGCGGTGTTGCGCGAAAAAAAATGAAAAGCAAAAACAAGAAACTAAACAGAGCCACGTTAAAAATGAGTTGCCAACTCGCTCAGCAGACCATGCTTTTTGTAACCACGGTGATTTTCAGGTTTTGTGTAGCATGCAGAAGTTCAACATATTTGTCACTGCAACTGTTCGCACAAAGGGCTATGCGCATGACGACGTGTTACACTCCCACTTCTTCGCTAGAGTGGATTAACAAAAATGAAACATGACCCCGTCTGAACTGTTCCGCACCGAGATAACAATACTATGAGTTGTGCATGGATGGATAGAGTAGCCGCAGACTGTGAAATCTCAAACAAGAGAATGCATCACATGGCTGGTTCCAACCACTGCGTAGTAGCTATGTGAGTTACACCCACGTATTATAGAAAACAAAGCAACAATATATTGAATTCTGGTCGACCCGTTTGGATCGCTGCACCAAAAGCGCTTATTCCGGCTTCTCTTCGTCGAAAGAAAGAGAAACATTCGTGTTTAGCCTTTTTTCGGTGTCCTGACTTGTCACTTATATAAACATCTCTCTGTATATATATATATATATATATATATATATATATATATATATATATATATATATATATATATATATATATATATATATATATATATATATGAGACAGAGAGACACGTTACTTTTTTTTGTACAGTCGCTCCTCCAACACTGTAAACAGAAATAAGCCGAGATGGGAGTAAATTACCTTGTCCTCTAGCGCACGCCCCGGTGGGAGTTTTATAAACACCGTCTAGAGGGAGTAAAAAATTTACTCCCCAATAGTAGGGAGTTCTTGCATGGTGCTAGGGGGGTTTTTATTTACATCCATCGGGGAATTTTTTCAGGTCAGTATGGGAGTAAATTTTTTGCTTCGACCGAGAAAAAAATTACGTGAGCAGCCGTACCTTGCGCAAGCGTAAGTTTAATGGCATTACCTCCAAAGCACATAACAAACATTACAGTACACAAACATGCTCACAACGTTCACGTAATATTGCAACACTCACACTCACCACAGCTTGCCAACCGCGCTCTACACCTATACTATTCAGTCACCGGGTATATATAGGCACCACATTGAAGAGAGTTGTATATGAGGCAAGTCAGGAGTCACCAGAAAAATTAAGAGAACAAAGTAAATTTTTTGTTTTCTTAGTGTATTTTAAAGTTTATAGATAAAAAAAAAATAAAAAAATTAAAATAAGTTTGCGGCGGCTGCATTTCCGATGGAGGCGGAAATGTTGTAGGCCCGTGTGCTCAGATTTGGGTGCACGTTAAAGAACCCCAGGTGGTCAAAATTCCCGGAGCCCTCCACTACGGCGTCTCTCATAATCATATGGTGGTTTTGGGACGTTAAACTGCACATATCAATCAATCAGATAAAAATAAGTTGCCTGTTTGGAAGGAATGCTTACGCTTTTTTTCAAATAGGCTTCCAAAAAGCTTTTACCAGTATAAAACCAAAATCGGAAGCGAGAATTTTTGTTTGATACGGCCAAAAAAAAAAAAAAAAAGGACGAGGACTCAAGTCAGGGTTTATTTATAGCGCTAGTGATCAGTGTACGCAGTGTATGCAGGTGTGAGTATATGCGGAATAGCAGATGAGTTCCACATTATTGACGTATAGTAACATGAAACTAATAGGTCTCTGCTTGCTGTAAACATTCGCGAGAAGAAATTTTGAATGGTACCGGGCCGGCTGTCATGGACGGATACGGAAGCCTCGTTGACATGGATATTTCATGTGACTCGTCAGTGACGAGTGTCATCAATAAAAGTATATATACCATGCACCGAGTCCACTGCATGACGATGGAAACATATTCTTAACGAGGTTAGGCTCCAAGTTAGCCATATGTTTGTTGAAGCGCTCGGTTATTGCGAATGTGTACTCAAGCCCATTTTTAAATTGATAGGCAAGATCTTTTAAATTTAAATCATACACTCACTCTCAATCCGTAGGGAAGATATAATGTCCTAACATAGCTAAGAAAAAAAAAAGGGGGGGGGGGATATGCTGAGTTAGCGGTCGGATTGACAAGGACAGCAGAGCGATTTCCGCAGAGCTGTCAGGAACGATGACACCCGTGGAAACATATCAATGGCTGTCTGATCATGAACCATGCACATGAAATATATTTTGTTATGTGGGATTTAACGTCCCGAAACCACCATATGGAGGATATTTTTAAAGCGTGTATCTTCGAAGAAGAAAAAGTGACACCTCTGCAAACCGAAATGATTGACCTGCTTCACGCGCCGACTTTTATTTTGGGTTTTGCCGCGGGACTCGATCGGGCCTTGGGTTCACACCTGGTTCGTTGCACTACCTTTTCTGTTTGCTCTCATGTTTTTACGTTTCTCGCTCGCGTGCGCACGTGGGTGAGAAAGACATAGATGGATGAAGATGTAAAGCGGTAATGTCATTTCACACTTATCTATACATAAGAAGGAACAGGAGATAAGAGAAAGATATGGATGTTGAGCAGTCTAAGAAATATTGATGCCCTACTATAGGGACGGGGATTGAGAAGTTTGGAAGTTAGTGAAAGAAAGAGAGAAGGGGGGGCGCACACACGCACACACAGTCCCACTCCTCAGAGTCACAATATCAACATTAGTTCACCACTGCCAGTGCAAGTCTGTCGCCTTGAAGAATTGTAGCTACGCATTCGCCTCCATCTGTGGTGACATCTTTGGACGACATTCTTAAATGGTTGCTGCCGCCATTTGTCAGTTGTGAAAGCGAGCTGGAGCGACTGAAAGTGGGTGCGTCTGCACGTTGTAGCGAGCACTGTCGCAGAAGTCGCGTTGTAAAGTCTCCTCGCTACCACAGGCGTCACAATGGTGGCCGTCAGTTATTCCGATGCCCAAGGAAAATCACCTTGTGAGGGTCACGGTTAGCCAAGATTCTCCGTGAAATTTACAGGTAGTTAGCAAGATGGTGGTAATGTAAAGGATAACCACGCGAAAGCGCAAACTACTCATAAGCAAGCCTCCTACGCAAGCGGTAATTTTCTATGTAGGGAAAAGAAAAAAAAAAACTTCCTACAGTAAACGTAGCGAAAATATAGAGCAACAAAACGAAGCTCGATAAAAAGTGAAATCTCGACAAACATCGAGAACCATATCAGGGTACCTTAGTTAAATCGTATTTGATAACACAGTGTTCGTTATAATCGTCACTCTGGGAAACAGGATTTATGCAGCCCGTTGTAAAATTAAGAAAAAGGGAAAAATGAAGAAAAGAACGTAGGAAACCTGCGTTGCAAAAGTCTTTGCTATTAATTACGGTTGCATGTCGACTGTGCAAACTGGACTATAATTGACCAAATTTAATCGTATATTTACAGGACATCTTTGTTTAATTTCTTGAAATTTTGTTTCCTGAGTCTGGAAATCGTTGTTGCTGTACATCGTTGACCTCCTCCATATATCAGTGAACCACTCGTTTAGGAATTGTTTAAACGCACACATATTTGCGTGTTCTCGTTGAGCGAGGGTAACCTCATTGCTCACCCTATATAGTGCGGCTGAAAAGCGTGCCGCAATCTGTTTGAGAAGATTACCTCCACAACTCAGGCGAAGGGGATCCCATCGACGTGGCGTGGATTGCAAACGATTAAACACTTACATGTGAATGAAAATACTACCATCACTCGTAGATTACAATATTATTCGAAAGTTTTATCCGACAATAAAACAAACAAACTTATAAGTGAAGTGCCAGAGAATGGAATGCCCTTCCATCCTATATCGCCCTCATCACCGACATTCCTCAATTCAAAGCTGCCATTGAAGACCAACTTTCAAATCATGAAACCTAACCTGACCCGCCAGTTTTTTTTTTTTTTTTTGTTCGCCACCCCTCATGTAATGTCCCTCATGGGACCTTTGAGGTATTATGAATAAATAAATAAATCAAACAGCCCCATCTACTCTCCTGTTCGAAAGACACCAAACGAAGATAAACTTCTGGTGCCACATGAGGTGCGTATAAAAGACAATAAACACGCCATGACTGTGTAGTGCAACTCGATCGCCTGTACTTCTCGCACCACAGATAGTCTAACGCTAACGCAGAGAGTGTTAACGCTAATGGAAGGCGCAGGCTCGTTTCGCAGCGTCTGTGCCAACGCAAGTGCGCTTCTCGCGCCGCGCGTCCCTTTGTGCTGTCAGTTCCGCCGGCGTTTGAAGCCTTCCATGGATCACTGAGGCCGACACCAGTGCTCCCGTTCGTCCTTGGTTGTTGGGCCCGCGGGGGGAGCTGCGTTCGTTTTCATCGTCCCCAGCTGCGAGCCTTTTCCCTTCCGTTGTGTCCAAGGCAGTATGAGCCAACTGCCGCAACGAGTGCGTTTAACCAGGTCGTGCGTCGTCGCAGCTCATCCGTATATGGCCGTAAATAACAAGAAATGAAAAATAAGACACGTAGCTTTCTTGAATCGTCGCGTGTGTTAAACACATGCGTTACTTTTCAACGCGCTGGCATGGAAGAGCTCGTTTCGCAGAAGCTCCGCGCCCTGACTTTGGCGGCGTCATTGTCGGAGGGTGTGAGTGAAGTATTAAAATTGTCCGTGAGTGAAAACTTCAGATGGATGAAATGAAATAAATAATCAAACTATTCGGTCCAAGCGAGAATCTAACCCAGGCCTACTGCGTGGCAAGTAGGTGTTCTGCCATGGAGCCATGCCATTGCTTTTAAGTGCAAACGCTTCATAAAAAAAAAGAAAGGCTGCGCGATGGTCATGCACAGAAGAATCTCCTTAGCGCATTGCGTGGCAGTATCGCAGAATAGCACAAGGTGTCGAAACATGTGTATTGCGCAACGATTGGCGGGTTAAATGCTGCATACGCCCGTTACAAGGTATCGAGTGGGGCAGCCTCAGGTCTGCGTGACACCTACGGACGCGCGCGTCATTATTTGAGAAAAGAAGAGTTGCGACGTGGGCAACTGTGCCTACCAGGATAGTTTAAAACGGCTATTGTTACGCGCCCAGATGATTTTTTCCTTGCTGCGTGGTCGAAGGCTTGGCAAACATGAGGCCTGATTATACTATCGTGTAGCTACTCTTAAAAGCGAAGCTCAAGCGTTCTCCAAGTTTATTATTATTATTATTATTATTATTATTATTATTATTATTATTATTATTATTATTATTATTATTATTATTATTATTATTATTATTATTATTATTATAGCGATGCCTCGTCGGCAACTATTGTGCGACGGGTGGGTTTTGGTTGTCTTCATTGCAACAACTGACGGCCCCGCATCATCTAGGTGGAGAGATGGTGCACATTTATACTCCAATTTTCTTACTGCACTCTGCTATGCAACATTGTGATAACTCAGTTGCCAAAATATAGATTTATATCAAGAAAACGCGTTAGCGATTAGGTCTGACAAAAAAAAAGAAAAAAAAACACAAACACAGTCCATGCCGTTGCAATGTAACACAAATCACCTCTTACTTGTCTCTTTATCTTTTTTTCAATCATGTGCACATCCGAGTGCGTTCTAATCGAAGGCTGCTGTTCGTTTACTTTGTGAGTGTTTGTAAATTTGCGTTTGAAACTGCAGTTCTGTAGTGACAGGTTTGTGGATGATTTTGTGCATGTGGTTGCGAGCGTCGGCCGTGGTGTTACCTTGGTTATGCCACCTTGCTTCTGAGCCGAACGTCGTGGGTTTGATGTTGGCCCTGGCGTTCTCAATTCGATCAAGGCGAAACGCGACCCCCCCTCCCCCCCCTCCCTTCCCCAGTTTACTGCAGTTGCCATTGCACGTTAAAAAAACAACACTAGATATTCGACATAGATGATCGTGTGGTGGTTCTGGCACGGTAAACTCCGAATAATATTGTTACAGCGAAAGCTGTTATGATGATGACGATGATGATGAACCTTCAGCTTTGCTGGCACTCGCCCACAAAGGGGGATCGGCCAAGAACCGGGCGGCAGGATCATCAAGTGTGCTAATTCAGGCGTTCAGGTAGTCTCGTAGCCGTAAATAATAACAATAGGCTAAGAGGGTAATCTCTTTGTTGCCCTTATGTACTCGCACACAGCAGAGAAAACCTCCCTGTGGCTATAACCTAATGTAATCCCTCCGAAGGATAAAATTATATCCACGTTTATTTTTAAACCTAGCTTCTTCATTGGTTCGACCAGGTATCTTTTCCTTTGATAAGCATAACGTTGACAGGCTAAAAAGAAATGATCTATTGATTCCGATTCCTTGCAAATTAGACACAACGCAGATGCTGTTAGTCCAGCTTTATGTAGGTAGTAATTCAGATGCGGAATTCTGCATCAGATCGCAACACGGATCACGCGCGGCACCGTAGTTGTCCGCCGCTGCCGGTGTCCGTAAGCACTATCGCGCGAAATAAGAAAAAACAAACCTCAGTAAATATAAAAAAACAGAGCACACAGTAAGGTTTAAATCCGGTTCCTCTGCGCGCCAGCCCAGTGTTCTGCCACTGAGTCACGCCGGTGCGGGGAACTTCTTCGCAAACTTGCCTTATAAGGCAAGTTTGTGATGTCTTTCCAGGCAATTTTGCGACTCCTTTCCGGACATAAAGCCTGCCTATAGGCAGGCTTCATGTCGGGAAAGGAGTCGTGTTAATGTGAGTAATAATGAATTTTAGATGAGTTAAGGAACAACCAGGCTGCGCGCAATGCGAATAGCGTAACCAGTGGGTCGTCCAATGGGTCAACCTTTTACAAAAGCTTGTTCTTGATCACCTATTAAGTGGTGCTCATACCCACTTCAGGCATAATTCTTCATCATTGTTATAGCTACTGCATGGACAATTTGCACGAAATTCTTTGCCAGTGTTTAGCGCATACCCCGCTTCTTCGTAGAATGACAAATGATAGCAAATAGTGAATGCTGGTTTACCACCCATAAATTATGAATATCAATAGCCTAGTGGGTACCCAGCAAGTGTGCTTTAGCAGTTATTCAAAGAGTGGTTAGAAAAATCTCTGAAAGAGCGCTCTTCCTGCTTTCGCTGTGACTGTGCTGCGCGTTCCGCGCAGGCCTAGCGTTTTTTTTATTACTATTATTGTGAGCTCTGTGTCTGCGCTTCGTCTTTACCATCCCCACTTGAGCTGCGAATTTGTGACAAAATCTAGAATAACTCCTTTAAACGCTAATTACGATACACTGTCTACGAATGTGCAAAATTCGTATATCATAATTCTAAGGTCCTTGTTATAACGTTCGAAAAAGAAAATAAGCAATATTTTGTCTGCTGTGAGGTTCAGTCACTAATTGTAATTAGCGTGTAAGTAAGTGTTTAATTATTCTCCCATCAATTGTGCTCAAGTTTCATATATAGATAATGGAAACACAGGTCCCATATGTATGCTCAATTAGTTTTTGGTTGTACTCTTTCCGAGAAAACAAAAGTAAAACTTTTGAGATTGGTTCTTGAACGCCGCACGTCAAACGACCCTTCGAAAATCGTAGTGCTTTCGTCAAAGTGATCGGTTACAGTCACATGCAGCTTACTGAGGTTAAGTGAACACATATTGACTATCGAGAAGGTTGAGTTCATTCAATGAGCGAGGCATCTTGCTCCCTTTTGACCGTACGTTGACACAATTAGTGTGAACAAGTTGCATGCACAAACGTAGCCTCCCACCACTGAATGTGGTACAGAACAGAACAGAAGGTTTTATTGTGCTAAATGAAGAAGAATACATGTGCATGATACACAGAAAGAGGTCCCATAGTCAGAGACTGCAAGGGGACCTCTTGTACAATGTAGAATTGAGAATGATTGTGATGTACATAGCAGGGAGACAGAGGTACAGTAAAATGTAATTGAAACAAAGAAAGTAAGAATATACCCTTGTAATCTCACAGAAACAATTTAAAAGCAAGAATAACGCGCTAACTTCAATGACAAGTGATTACAGAACGCAACTCACAATGAACAGGAATCAATTAGGAAACAGCAAAACAGGCTAGTTAGTTGACATGATATGATTTTTTAACTTCGATTTTAATTACCTTCAGGGGAACGGCATACTTTAATGTCGGAAGGTAAACTATGTAAACTAAACTTGGGGATCAATTGTTTTCCTACCGGTAGCGGAGTGAGCTGTGCTGTTCTTTATTTCTCTCTCCTGAAAGATTAGAATAAAATACATGCGCTGGAGTTCTGTTAGGAGCGGCACAAACAAACAGACCGCAGTCACGTCGAAAGACTGCCAGAGCCAGCATCGACTAAGAGCATACTTCGAGCATTCATCGTCTCTTATGTAAAGCTTGCTTCCAGTGAAGAATGCTCATAAGTGCAGACTCTCCGCGAGTGAATACGCTACTTTTCACGCTATTCACAGCAAAAGCTTGTTCCGGTGTCGGCGCGTGGCGAAACAAGTAAAGTTTTCTGCCCCCATCCCTCTCCTCATGCAAAGTGTATGGATAAATTAACTACGAAGAAGCGCTGGTGCAAGAACAGTTACACACCAAAATATAAGTGAGGACAAACTGGGAAGCTCTTTCAGCAACGCGGAGGTGAGCCACCTGGCTGCAACCGGTTCCTCGCAGAGCGGGTGCGGAAGAGCGAAGCGCTGAGAAGATTCGCATCTGTGAAGGGATGCGAGCGAAAAACCAATGTTTCGTGCATTGACGTCAAAAGGTGCAGGAACGCGCGAGTTGCGTTGTTTGTGCCGCTGTGCGGGCGGCTCATGCCTGGCCCACCGGCTGGCAAGCTGCAACGTAGGGGCTCTTTCGCACAACCGTATGCCAGCCCCTTGGCTGCGGCGCAGCCAGAGCCACGCGCCAAGAGCATCGACTTCCGCATGCAAACGCTCAGACTGCCATCGATCCCCGGAGCCAAAGAGCTTCCCTGGCTTTTACACTACTGTTGAGTTATAATAATTTGAGGACCGCTTCGCTGCGATATATGTAGGATGTAGGGACGGGACACGGACTAACTCTGTCTCTGAGTGAGTTTCCGTTCGTCAGAACTCGTGTAGTAACAAGGAGAAAGATACGTATTGATGAAATCAATGCTTTTTTTAAAACATGCTTCTGCTCTACAGACTTTTCAATCAGGTACATATAAAAATACTACTCATTCAAGTGTCACGCGTTTAGGAGAAAACAGTCAGATGTGTTCGTACACGAAATTTGGCACTATACCGTGGAAAGAACAGCCTACAATTCGAAGTCGGTCGTTTGAGTTGTTTTGGCCGTTGGAACATCACCTCCGGGTGCTGTTTTGTGCTTTCTTCTTTGTTTTGATATTCTTAACGTATGCCCCCCCCCCCCCCCACACGCACACATGACGCCAAATGGAGCGATCGTACAAATTTCCGAACCTAAAAGGAAGGTGGAAGCATTCTGTTTAAAAATTACTCAGAATAACTTGTCTTAAAGTATATCTAAGGTTTTTTAACGAGGGTCTTGGAAGTACATTTACTCTTTCGTCAAGAATGTCTTCGTACAAAAATGTCAGTGAAAGCATTTTTAAGTGTAAACGCCTCAAGGCACTTGAACGTTCTGGCAAAACATGATTAGCGTGTGCATTAGGAAAATGTAGGAATGAATGTTAGAAGAAACGAACATGAAGTCATTGTCCGGAGACTAAAAAACTGTTTGGTTTATGCTTTTCAAGTTTTAATTAAAAGGGACTAATCCGCGTATTCACAAACGCTGCTCGACTCGACTTTCACCCTTCACTTGACAGAGCTGCGCACTGCGCCGCTACTCGTATGAAAATGACGCTGCACTACTCAAGAACAGCAGCAAATTATATTGCTATGCAGTTACTTTTACTGCCTAGAGATGGCGCTTCTATCGGCTTTCTCAAGTGAAGGCGGAGCGTTGAGTGAAGGGGCATTCTAGAATACGGGGGTAAGACTATGAAGGCGCCGTAGTTCAAGGCTCCGTTTAAATTCGACCACCTCGGGTTCTTTAGCATTGCCTGGCATCGCACAGTACTGGTACCGATGATGGTGCTGACATGGAGTCGCAGTCACGTGTTAGACTTCTACTCCTAATGTAAAATCATCATTACACCCTTATCAATAAGGAATCTTGTTTCACCGGCTTTCTATATATTTTCTTAAGATACCTTTCGTCCATGATTCAGGCTTGCGTGAAACCAGTGTACTCTTCCCATCTAGATTGCAACATATGCCCGAAGCTTAATGAAGCTTTAAAAACTGTCCACGACCGCAACAGGTGTGGTGAAGTACCTGACCGTAATGGCCCTCAGTGCACAGCCAGCTAAAAGTGTAGTATCGCACGTATTTCTACCTGTGCATATTTAGGCACTGTTTAATATTAACATTAAATATTTCATATGCACATATTCGGCCCATTCTGACTGACCTGCCGCTACACATCAGGATTGATTTGTGCACTGCATGTGCCTAATTGTCGTTATATAATAATTTTCTTGTTACATAACCTTACTACATGGAGTATATTGATACTTTTTGACGTGGAACACAAGTGCGAGCAGCTGCTGGCTTCATCCTCACTACATTTCATCTCTTTTCACTCGTCGCGAAAACAGATGACAAGTGATGGAAATTGAGGTATTTCCGTGGTAGGCCTAATTGAAAGAGCACATGCGGCTAAATATGGCTGTAATAAAATGAAGATTTTGTGGCTTAGTGGATGGCATTGTGCTCATGCTGTGGCGACGCCGACGGTGTTCTAACCTCGGCAGGCCTCGGTGGCAGTTGCATTCAGATCCGACGGGGACAGAGTCTAAAGACACTCGCGTAGGGGGGACAGAGTCCAAAGACACTCGCGTAGGGTGCCAATAGTGAGCGTTATTAGCCAAAGACCCAGTGATTGGCATACGTATATCATCGATCAAAAGTCTTTCACAGTATATCCTCTCTGTCTTGTAAGACAGTCTATCAACTAGCTCGAGTGACCTCACCAAGACTGCCGAGGCAACCGCGAAATGATCGTTGTTATTGTGCTCAAAATATTTTCGTCCGCACATGACCTTTGCCATTAGCCAGCCTGTCATTGTAATATCAATGCACTGTTGTGGAGCTCTGCACACATTTATTCCCGATCCATAGTACGTGCTACTCATTGATGTGTGGGGTTTGACGTCCCAAAGCCACTATATCATTATGAGAGACGCCGTAGTGGAGGGCTCCGGAAGTTTCAACCCCCTGGGGTTCTTTAACGTGCACCCAAACCTGAGCTTACGGGCCTACAACATTTCCGCCTCCATCGGAAATGCAGCCGCCGCATAGTACGTGCTACTGCGCCTTGTACGACGTAACAGCGCTGCAGGTGCACCGTGGGTAGGTATACTCCACGATGGGGGGTGAAGGAGAAACCAGACTCGCAGCGTATGCTCCAACCGACTGCAGCATTTGCGAGCTAGTTAAAATGACCGAATGCGCGCTAACGAGGGCACGCGCACGTGGCATCTCGCGAGCCGAATTCTCCACGGGGCCCCCGGAGACGGAGTCGGCTGAAAGCCGCTGCCGCTCAATCTGCGCGCGCAACGAAGTTTCTGAGCAGGCATTCCCGGGCGGACCCGTTTATTTTCTCAAGTCGCGGCGTTCGCCCGCGCTTCGCTGCGCTCTGCCGCCGCTCATGCACGAGGTGCGGCTCTCGCAGCGCGGCCTAAACGGCTCCGCCTGCAGGGGGTTTGTTTTGTTTCGCGAAACGACGAGGGGACCATGCACGGCATCCAGCCTGGGAGGCACAGCTAAACGCCGCATAGAAACAGGACAAAGCTTTTAGGTGGTGTCAGCGAGTATAAGGGTATTTTCCCCTGCTGGCCCCGAAAAACCTTCGTGGGTAAAATAGCGTTTTCCGCACGACGCACTCGATTTTTTTTCTCGCTCTCTTTTTCTCTTAAACAGCGTGCGCGACCACGACCGTCTTTCGATTCGCTGATCTCTCTTCTTATTCGGCGACGTTTGGTACCAAGCGCATTTTATTAAAACTTTGCGTTTTCGAGAAGGTGTTATCCGTGCCGTTCCTCTCGCTTTCGAGTGGGTGGCTTCGCATAGCACCACGCGTATTCGAGAAATGGATTTTGGGAACGCACGCACCTCCTAGACAAGATCGCGCAGTTCCAGAATCTCTGGGGAAAGAAAAGAAGAGTAAAAGGAGAAGGACCTGTTTTTCCCTCTTTTTTTGTACTTCGCTATTTAGTCGAGTCGGCAGTCACAAGTGTCTTGAGGTTTTGCGTTCGCCCGGATAAGCTCTGGTAGGGATGGGCTTAGGGATCTGCTTGGTGCCGCTCTTCTTTGCCCGCCTTTTTCTTTTTCCATGTTTTCCCGATATATGCTCCCAACGCCGCGCACGTGGCTAGTCTTTTTAAGTTTGATGTCAAGCCGCAAAAAGCGATTTCCACTTCTCGCCTCAAGGAAGTTTTCGTGTATATGTGCCGGCCAAATGTAAAACGAAACGAAGGCGGGGGAAACTGCTCGGGGCTGTGTTTTCGTTGTTATGTAAATCGCGCAAAAAAAAAAGGAGCCCAGTAGCGGCACGACCGTCTGAGCATAGGAAAGTGGAGGCACTGGTTTTTGTGTCTGAAAGCGGCAGCTCCTCGCTCCGGTCCCTGACGGTGTCAAGCACAGAGAAGCCCGGAGCGTATACATCCGGCCTGGAGCAAGGTAGCTAGCGGCGTCAAACCTGTCTGCGCTGTTCGGCAGCCTTTGAAGCGCATCATAGAAGGACGCCATACACTGAAGCACAAATTTTTTGTAATGTCTGGGAGAATATAGGTAAAATAGAAATTGGTCTGCAATTTTCTACATAAACTTTGTTTTTGCCTTAAACGATGGCCTAACTATTTGCCAGTTTTAATTTCTCAAGAACTCACGGTCTGGCTGAAAATCCATTCAACATGAAGAGAAGTATTTCTGCGAATGCTTAAAAGCTCCTTCGTAGCGTGGCCGCAGTTACTCCATCGATTCCTGGTTGCTTATTTGGACGAAAACAAAACGTTATTCTCCTATAAGGTCTTCCTTCGACAGCCTGGGTAAATGAGCTCATGCTGAAACAGATTGTTTAAGCGTGCAAGTGCGTTCATGAGCACGCGAATTCCTAGAAAAACATGGGAAGTGATCGAACATGTGAACCACTATCTCTGGTTTCTCGGAAAACGATTTGAGTAATGCAGTGGGCGTGATCTTCCTTTTTTCATCTTTCAGGAAGCCTTTCGCATAGTTATGTATAGTTTATATTGCACTTCATTGTTCTGTCTCGTCCTATTATTATTCTCATCTTGTCTTTTTATTATTTTCATTTTGCGTTGGTCTCTTTTGTATGTGCGTATTCGCTCTGTTTATTTGATTTCTTGATCTGAAGACTACATTGTATTGTTTATTTTTTGGTTTTATTTTTGTGCGTGCCTTCGCAAGTCATATATGTTTCTTTCTGAACATGTTAAATTAATGATTGATTGACTGATTGATTTATTGAATGGTTTGTTGATTGATTGATTTCCCTGAAGACACATTTCCTCAATCATGTGATACCTAAGTTTCGTGAAATATTCAGCCAGCCTTAGATGTCCCGCTCTCACGTCCAGTGCAAAAATAGCCGAAAATTCTAATCGCGTCATTGAACAGCGTTTGCCTTCGATTGTTGCCGGTCATTTGATAACGGCTGGTGGTTTAGGAAATATACGTATATAGGGATGGCGATGGTGTTGTGTGAGATTCAGAACCAAGCTTTATTGGGCAACAGGGCCTGGCTACCCGTGCCTTAAAGGGGAACTCCCGTGCATTTTCGGCCATACTGAAATAATGGACAGTTGTAGTATACCGGGCTTACCGGGATAGCGGGCATACCGTGATAGAGGGATCGACGTGCACGTGCGCAGATACGGTATACGTTACCCGTACCACTTACCGTACGCGCGCTATTTTTCAGATTTAACGTTACCGTGGTAGCGTAAGTGTACGTAGTGTACGTACAACATGGCGGCGCTCTCGGACGCCCGCTTAAAACAGAGTTTGGCGCAGTTATTGAAAGATTCGCTTTGTTCGCAGCAAACTACTGTTTAGAATAGCTTCGCTTGCCTTCAGTTAGCTTCGATTACCGAGTATTACGGATACGTCCGCGTTGTTTCTTGAGATAGCTTCCCATTTTGAACGCGTCTAGGCCTAAAAGATCGATGTAAACAAATCGGCAACATAAATGTTTTTGCGTTTGGTGCGTGATTCATATTTATTTACTTTTATTATTACTAAAATAAAGTTGTAACAATGCTTCACGTGGTGGCATAGCAGACATTCTCGTTTCTTTTCCTTTTCACTGTTCTATAACGCATTACCCATCCAATAGGTGGCGCCCTTGTCCCAGCCGGGACACGTAAACAGCTAATCTATATGCCGCTAAACTATAGGACGCTGTCCACAACGAACGTTTGCAGCTCGGTAACGCCGTTCCCTTAACCACCGCTATCACGCTAACGGTTAACTATAACTGTCTAATGCTGTTTTCGAATGGTATTGACAGTCCTGCAAAAGCTTGGGTGGTTCGTTTTGCCCAGGCACTCGTCAATAATTTTAATTTAGCGATAAACGACGAGTCAAAACAGAAATCTAAACAGGAAGATGCTCCGTCATCCATCGCCGAATCCGTCGCCGATGACTGCGTGAGATCCGCTACACCCCGTCTACGCCACGGCTCGCCAGGGTGTAAACATAGCTCGCGTGCCTCTTTTGACGCGCGAAAAGCAAATTGGCGATGTCATCCGGTGCGGAATCGAGACGTGCCAGCTTGTCTGAACTTACCAGTGACAAGTTCAGCGAGGATTGCAGCTCCTCTCTGAACGTGGAAGCATCGCTTTTTGGTTTAGACCCGCCAGCGCGTGAAGCATCTGACATGCCTCGAATGGATTTCTTCGTTGCTCGATATTGTAGAACCCGACGTCGACTAACACGCTGTGTGCAGCGGACGAACCTGACTGTGCCCGCGTTGTCGTCGTCTCTTAGAAGAAAGCGCGTGCTGCATCCGTCTGCTGGGAAAGGTCGTTTTTTTTTTTTTTTTTTTGAAAAAGTAAGCTCCTACGTCACATACACAGGGTGGCCCGCGTTTACAAGTGTGATTCCAGAATCGGCTATCAATTTTGAAATATTTTTTTCTGAAAAACTAAATGACTTATGGTCGTATAATTTGGCACTAATTACCGCTGTAGTGATGAGAACACGTGGGCAAGGTTTTATTAAACTCAGTGAATATCGAAAAAACGCCGGAGTTCCCTTTTAAACTATAACTTTGAGATCAACAGCCTTAACATATATGGTCACCGAACAAATTCCACCGCCTTTGCGGCTTATAGTCTTGGGACTTTGGTGACCAGCGGGGGCCATTGTATTTGGGTATGCGGTTCACTGCTTGCACCTGCTTTCATTTAGACCGTCTGGTGGACGTTGCTTTCTTCCTGGAACCCACTGGTCGCAGCGCAAAGGTCACAGCGCTATGTTTTGATGACACGGGGCCGGCGTGTGTAGTATCTGATAGTTATACTTATACAGAAGGAAAAAGACTCGGTTGGCTAACTCGTACATGTCCATTGAACGCAAAAAAGAATCGAATTATTCCTCTGCATGCCGAGAACGCATAGCAATAGATTGATTGATATGTGGGGTTTAACGTCCCAAAACCACCACATGATTATGAGAGACGCCGTAGTGGAGGGCTCCGCAAATTTCGACCGCCTGTGGTTCTTTAACGTGCACCCAAACCTGGGCACGCGGGCCTAAAGCATTTCCGCCTCCATCGGAAATGCAGCCGCCGCCACCGAAATTCGATTCCGTGACCTGCACCTCAGCAGCCGAGTACCTTAGCTACTAAATACGCATAGAAATAATGCCAACTAATTATGCAATTAGAAATTAATGTAATTAGCAAGACGTTAGGTGGGATGCCAAGGCTTGCATCGCTGTCACTCCACCGCCATGTTTTAACACGCCTTTAGCCTGATGGCGCAAAGTGCTTAGCGCTTTGAGGTATGTTAATATACAATTGATATGTTTGCATATGTGTGAGCTCTGGTTGATTTAGTTGCGGCGTTTAGCTCCCCGAAGCAACTCAGGCTACGAGAAACACCGTAGTGGTGGTGTCCGGACAGTTTTTACCACTTTGGTGTCGCTAACGTGCACTGAAATCATACAGTTAGTGGGCCTTTCACATTTCACCTCCATAGAAATGCTACTGCGGTGGCCAGTAAGTACCCTGACTACTGTACCAAGCACTATGGCCACTTTACCACCACGGCATATTGCGCGTTCGTTGTGTTTTCACCAATAAATTCAATTTTTTGTGCGGCAGCGGGACAGTGCGTTGTAATGACTGCAAGTTATTCACGCAGCCATACCCGAATAAGACGTCCACATTTCAGAAGCACCAAGATTTAAAGTAAATCAAAATATTAACTGGTGAGTAGTAGATGTGATCAAGATGTGCTTAGCCAGTGTTAAAAAGAAAATCGGGAAAATATAGATCGAACAGGAATTGTTGCAGCCATAAGTACGAGTGTAGCAATAGCGGGGAAAAGAATGCCTTTATAGACAGTCTAAGTGACCATTGAATACTAGTGGTCCTGATCACTGTCGGTGGACATTCGTAACGTCAGTATTGTCATTACGCTTATTCAGTGTCTTGTCATTTCAGTGCGGCGTAAGGCGTCTGAAGACGCATGTGCCAATGAGCAATAGTGTAGCTTGTATACATTCCGAATATAAATAAGTAAAAAAAAGAACTCGTGTTAATTGGCACCTTTAAATGTCTTCACCGCCACACATGCTCACAGATTAACGTAAAATAATTGTCAATACAGACAGGAACATTGCATAAAACAGATTCGAACGTAGTCCACTTATACGGGAATGTCAAACTGTCACTCATAATGTTACGTCATAAGAAAATAACGCTAGACTACGAGTCATGAAACTAGAGCTAAGTCGGGGTTCACAATAAAACACGGAACACGTTCTATTATTGTTCTCTTATTTCGCTCCTGTTTCTTCAGACGAGTGATTATTTCGTACCTTCTTTGCATTTTGATCCTTCAAGGCAAAAGAAGAGCCGGAGGACCTCGGCCCTCGAAATACAACGATGTCATCTTTGGGACTTTGGCGTCGGAAGAATGGAATTCAGGGCACTTCGCCCATACCGCGCGTTCCTTGGCGGTTTTATTATCTCCCCGACGTTATCGTACAGGCTCTGCAAGGAAAGGTCTCGCGAAAGCTTCAGGCGAGTGCGCTCCCTGTCTAAAGAAAGAAAGAAAGAAAGAAAGAAAGAAAGAAAGAAAGAAAGAAAGAAAGAAGGAAAGAAAGAAAGAAAGAAAGAAAGAAAGGAATAGAAAAAGAAAGACAGGAAGAAAGAAAGCAAGAAAGAAGGAAGGAAAGAAAGAAAGAAAGAAAGAAAGAAAGAAAGAAAGAAAGAAAGAAAGAAAGAAAGAAAGAAAGAAAGAAAGAAAGAAAGAAAGAAAGACAGCAGTACTTTAGGGCGGAAATTAGTAATTGCGTACAAACGGGCATACAACACAGGCACGAGAAATTTGAAAACTCTGTCTTATTCTTATTTTTTATTCCCGGAAAACGCGCCATTCACTTTCGTCTCTTCGTCCTTTCAGAGACGCCCATGAGAAGAGAGGGAAGAGAGGCGCTAAAGTAGGCCACGCGCTGTCTTCCCGTCTTCGTCCTCTCCAACGCTACTTCCTCGGTGCAGGGACTTGCTTTACTCCTTTTTTATCCCCACTCGGCCATGGCAGTGCCGAGCCTTTTTTCATTAAGAAGCCTTCCACAAGGGCAGTCGGCATCTAGGCGCCTTCGCAAACCACTTCATTTGCACGCGAAAGTCCTCGGCTAACGAGTCCTCCTGCCGTGTGCTCAAAGGGAGTCGTCGCTTATTCGTGGTTTCTCTGCGGTCCTAGCCGGCAGCGCCGTCAAACGCACGCGTGTGATATGTGATGACTCGGCCGGGTGTCACCTCCTTTTTTTTTTTTGCTTTATTCGTCTATTTCGTACATCTTCTGGTCAGGAATACGAAGCTGCAGCGCCATGAAAAAGAAATTAATAAACAGGAGATGGGGAGGGATACGAAGCGTCGTGAACCTCGGAGTCATTAAATTTCGAAGACGCGAACAGGTCGATCAGACGGTGAGCTTGCAGTTATCGCGCGAGACAGGTTCCTCGCTAATGAGGCAACTTCGAGCAGCCTTCGCTTATTCTCGTTTCTGCGTAACCGGCCTTATATACGCTTCTTTTGTCGTGCTGGTGGATCGCCATGGGAGGGCCGCGGAATATGCAACAGGAAACCGTGAAGCGCCATGAGAGTGCGGTAACAATGAAACTTTGCCGGCGCTGTAATGACATAAATTCGGATGGGGCCGACTCAATTATAACGGCCAAATGAAGTGCTAATCAGTTAAGTAACAAGCACTAAAGGAACCTAATCGTTTTTTGGTTACATGATACCCGTGGCAAAAGAAGGTTAACTTGAACCTCTTATTACGAAATGCGACACATCCGGGAAGCGATAATAAAGTGTAGAAAAAATATACATATAAGACGTGTTGACGAGTGAAACCCGCACCAATGTGTTGAATTACGCTGGATAATGGTTGGATGCTATAGGGTTTAGGGCGATCACGGGACGTCAAAATTAAGAATAATATTACGGTGTATTGAGAAATAAAAGCGAGACTGAGTTTCGGTGCTGGCATAGAGTTGTGAGTATGCCATGCACTACCAAAACAAAAATTTGTAATCATAGGATGTATCAGTCCTGGAGGTCGTTTTAGAGCAAATATCATGCAATGAAAACTTCCTTATTTCGGTCATATGACGTAAGCTTCCAGTACCAAGGACCGAAATCTAATGCTATATAAACCGCAAGGTAAGAGGAAACAAGGCAGCTTATGCACAAAGATGGTACTTTAGAGGCAACAGGGAAATGTGGGTACAGACAGTTTGAAAAAATTGCCTTAAATATATGCTCAGTGTCGGTCGTGTACTCATGGTGTGACTACGGGAATCGCCATCAATTGGGCAGCACCTAAGTCTAACAGCAAATGTGCATGCGTGTTTTATCTATTCCAGAGCCAAGGAGTAGTCACGGCCGTATTTGTGCGCCGACATCTCCTTCTACAATGTAAACAGACAACGGGTATTTGAATGGGGGGGAGGGGGGGAGTGATTTTAAATGAAAACAAGAGAAAAGTGAGCCCCGTAACTGTCTCTCAGGCGAGGACACCTCAACAGTAGCTCACGAGGGATAGGGCTGAAGGAGGAATTAAAAGGATAGGATTAAAAGGCAAAGAGATAAAGAAGAGCGAGGCGCAAGGACAGCGAACGACGGAAATAAGGAGAAGATGGGAAAGATGGACACAGTCGCAGTAATCCGAGGACGGGGCACCACTCGGCTAGAGTTCTTGTCGGCAGGAGATGGCGTAGAGCGAGCCCAGTCGGCCAGAGCGGCGCTGTTGTCGGAGATCGCGGGGGCACAACCGATCGGTACGAAATCCAGCGAGTGAATCGGTGGTTGAACGCTTTCATTTGTGTACTATGAATCGTGTGTATTCAGCCTCGATTTACAATCGCGAGACCGACATCTTAGCCCAGGGGTCTCAAACTCACCACACCTATCAGGCCGCAGTAACAACGTATAGTTCATCGAGGGCCGAGACATGAAGCGGGTCAAAACAAGGGGGGGGGGGGTTTGAACAAGAGAGAGAGAGAGAGAGAGAGAGAGAGAGAGATAAATAGAGAGGAAAGACAGGGAGGTTAACCAAGCTTGGCTCGGTTGGCTACCCTACACTTGGGGTGGGGGAAAAGGGGAATAATAGAACGGAAAGAGACAGAAAAGAAAAGAGAAGCATAAATAGTCAGCTCGAGACTACACAGCACGGCCTCGCACAGTTTTTTCACAAGCGGTCGTGAAGTTTGGTGGTCCTTAAAAAGTACAAGAGGGCTTTCATGGCTTTGCGCGTATGGGAAGCCGTCGGCCAAGGTCCCAGGATCTTCTCTTCTGTAAGCGGCCGTGAATCCAGTTGACAGAGCTTGGCTTCCATAATACGTCGTTCAGTCTGGTATGCTGGGCAATGACATAGAATGTGCTCAAGCGTTTCCTCGCAGGCGCAGATGTTGCATGCCGAAGTGCTCGCCATTCCAAGGAGACGAGAGTACGAATTCGTAAATGCCACGCCCAACCTCATGCGACACAGTAAAGTTTCAGCGCATCGTGGGAACCCGGATGGAAAACGAAGTTGCAAGTTTGGGTCGATCGAGTACAGGTGCGTGTTGGAGAAACCCTGCGTATTCCATTGTAGGAGAGATATACGGCGAGCAAGTGATTGTAGTAGCCTTGCAACGTCCCTTCTCAAGAGTGGTATGGGCGTGCGCTGGTCTTGGTCATGAGCCGATCGAGCAGCTTCATCCGCGCGGTCATTGCCGACGATTCCGCAATGACTCGGCAACCACTGAAATACAATATCGTGACCTTCCGCGACCGCTTCGTGGTAGTCGTGCCTTATCTGATATAGTGATTGTTCATGTAGCCCGTGCTGCATAACAAACCGTAGTGACTGTAAGGCTGACCTGGAGTCGCAAAAGATGGCCCATTGGTTAGGTTGCTGGCGAAGAATGTACTTTACTGCACCTTGAAGTGCTGCGAGCTCTGCTGCTGTCGACGTCGTGGTGCGAGAAAACTTGTACTGAAGCAACACATTTTCAGATGGAACAACCACTGCTCCTGTGGAGCTGTTGGAATTAGTGGAGCCATCGGTGTAAACATGTATGCGGTCGAAGTATCTTTCGTCCAACAGACGCAAAGTCAATTGCTTCAGGGCTAGCGTTGACATGCGTGCCTTCTTAAAGATTCCAGGAACTCATAAGCGCACGTCAGGTTGACGAAGACTCCATGGCGCAGTTGCTGGATGCATCGCAAGTTTGAAGCCAGGCGGTAGTATGTCCTGATGTTTTGTCACGATACCGCAGTACGAAGAATGGTGCCTTCGAGCTGTCAAACACGCTAAATGATGTGACGGTAGCCGTGATAAATGCCGAATGTGTGCTCTCAGCGTCTCTACAATGATGTGCATTGTGACCGGTTGTTCTTGTGCAATAACAAGAGTTGACACTGTCGATGAGCATCTTGGAAGGCCAAGGCATGTCCGAAGTGCTTGGGCTTGTACGTTTTGCAGTGCACGGATGTTAGTCTTGCACGTGTTGGACAGGACAGGAAGGCTGTACCGGAGAGTTCCGAGAAAGAGGGCTGTATAAAGCTGGAACATGGAGTGCACGGATGGACCCCATGATTTTCCGGCGACGAACTTGAATACATTCTCAATGCCAATGAGCTTTTTCTTTAGGTATGTGACATGCGAGCTCCAGGTTAGGTCACGATCTACGATGACGCCTAAGAATCTATGAGTGCTCTTATATGGGATTGATCTGCCATCGATGCACAATGAGTAGAAAGACATCGGTTTGCGTGTAAACGCCACCGCTGCGCATTTTTCTGTGGCGATAGTCAAACCTTGCTGGCGAAGGTATGTCGATGTCATTGTTGCCGCTTTCTGTATTCTTGCGCGTACTTGAGGCCGTGTCACGCCGGACGCCCAAATGCAGATATCGCCAGCGTAGAGAGATATATAAGCCGTCTGTGGCAGCATTTCGGTGAGCCCCACGAGAACCAGGTTGAAAAGTGTTGGACTCAAAACACCACCTTGTGGCACCCCACGACTTGTGAAATACTTATTCGTAGACCCATCTTCAGTTAAAACGAACATGGATCTCTTTGCGAGGTAGCTTCTTACCCATCTAAAGACACGACCTCCAAGTTCAGCTGCTTCAAGAGCATTGAGAACAGCCTCGTGGGTCACGTTGTCATGGGCACCCTTCACGTCTAAGAACAGAGCTACCGACAGCCGCTTCTGAGCTGTCTGATGCTGAACAGAGGTCACTAAGTCAATAACGCTATCAACTGAGGACCGACCACGTCGAAAACCAGCCATAGCATCAGGATAGATGTTATAATGTTCCAGGTACCATTCCATGCGTGTAAGCAGCATCCTCTCCATGACCTTACCGACGCAGCTTGCTAGTGCTATAGGCCGGTATGATGCCAAGTCGAATGGAGACTTTCCGGGCTTCAGCCAAGGCACCAGGCGACTACACTTCCACTCATCAGGCACCATTCCATCATGCCAAGACTTATTGAAAATGTCCAGGAGACAGCGCTGTGCCTTCGGGCCTAGGTGACGTAGGGCAGTATAGGTCACTCCATCCGGACCTGGGGACGATGAGCGTCTGCATGTGTTCAATGCCGCATGAAGTTCTTCCATGGTGAATGCAACCTCCATTTGCTGATCTCGTGCGACTGGAACATCCTGTGGCATTAGATCGATCGGTATAGAGATGTCGCCGGCGATCTTTGCACAAAATTCCCCAGAAACATCAAGCTGTGAGCGACGTTGATGTAGCGCCAGAGCGGCGAAGGGGTGACGCTGTTGCGGACGCGAGTGAATACCTCGAAGAGTCCTCCATACGGGAGACAAGGGTTTGCGAGGGTCTAGCGAGTCACAAAAATTCTTCCACGGTTGTTCATGATGTTTGTGCATTCGACGCTGGATTTTTTTCTGAACAAATTTTTTGAACAAATTGTCAACTAACGTTGCCATTTGAAAGCGAGCATTTCTCATTTGTAATATATCGGTAAATTCTGAAGGGGCTTTAATGCATGGTTGCTAGAAACATATCGATTGAGATATTCAGAACGACTGCAATCTGTTGGTTCTAATATATAGTTTTTGTTCCACAGTTATCCTTTACAGCAGGGGTCGCCAACATGCGGCCCGCGTAGCAGTATCATGCGTCCCCAGGCATTACCTCATACCCTCTTCTCTTCTTTTATCTGGAATGTAGATGAGAATTTTGACCAAAAATAACATTTTCCCTCGTAAACTATGCTTCGTTGGAGCATTGTGACATCCTCACGAATAATAGTCATGCAGCGTAATCTAGTTTTGCTCGTTAATGTCGATCCGTCGAATTTTTAAAACTGCCGTGCGGCCCTACGCTGGGAAGGCTTCATGCAACATAACCACCCGCCTCGAAAGGTTACCGACCCCTGCTTTGCAGCATGCATGGTGACAGCATGACGTGCCTCAGAAAAAGAATGATTGAGACCGATCACGCACGTCCATACGCTTCATGAACAAACGTGTTGGAAAAGAAGTGTGGGACGAGGACCATCACGACCCGCGTTGGGCCGCTAGCGAGGTGTCCGCGTCTTTGAGACCCGTCCTAGACCACAGATTCCAACAAGAGCAGACCGAATGTTCGAACACCGTCCAATGAGAAAGCAGTAGTAGGATTGAACAGTCAATTGCTCAAATACACAGAAAATAATCGAGAACACGGTACCCACAAAATGGCATTACCTCAGCGAAATCGAAACAGGGGAAAGGGGGGGGGGGTCACTGTCGACGACTGTATTCAAGTAGCGTGCTGCATTCCTTCAGCTCGCACGTTCGTCCTTCAAGGAAGTATCGTCGTCGTCTCGGGAAAGGGAATTCCTCATGGGGAATTCAGCGAGCCGCTCGGGAAGTGAGGAACGAGGAAGTGCGAGGAGCCAATCGCGTGCGCCCTCCCCCCCGCGCATCGGCTCGCATTCGTGTCACGCTGCTCGCAGGGTCGCAAAGAAGAGCACTCTGGAACGCGGGTCACGACTCCCTTTTCATCGGCACCGTGCTCTGCCGCACTATTTTCCCGCCTTTTCTACGAGGAGCGCGGCTCTGGCAGAGAGCTTGTAATTGGGCGTCGCCAAGCAGCGACTGCGCCCCCTTCCCTTTCCAACACGTAATGCCTTTGTGACGCATCTAAAGCTTACGCATTTCCAGTGCGCTGTACTCAGTTATTTCGTGCTTTGTTTATGCCTGCTTGTTTCTTTTCGCACTCCACACCACGTATTCTAAACGTTTCCTTTGCATCTTAGGCTGAAAGGGCACATGCGTCTGACGCGAGCGTTCATGCGTGAACTCATCTCTTTAAACAGGAGTTTCGCCGCTGCTGACTTTCTCTATACCATAAATGCGTGATACATGTTTTCCGCTTTGACATTACGAGGAATAATTTTCCTTCAGGGATTTCGCGACGCCTATAACTTCGGCTTCACTGCTTGCGCTCACGCCGCCGAAGAACGCGCGCGGTCTAAAGGCCCGTTGAGACTTGGTCGGTAGCAAGGCTTGATAAACTAATCTCTTCCCATACCCCTCAAAGAAAATAACAAGTAGATTTGTATCGTTAGCATGGGAAGTGTTACGCTCGTCGGACTTCTGTATTCCGAAGTCTTTTCGATGTTGTTGGTGGTGTTGTTGTCGTCGTCTTACTTTCAGTGTGATGAACGTGCTCACGCGAATTGTGGCGTAGGGCGGAAAGGAAGCGTCGGATAGTTTAGATGCTGTCATTTAGAACTTATGAAACGTTGCATATTGACATTCCTTTATAGCTGGCATCACAACCGTGACAGTTGGCGTTATAGGCATCACTGAGACAAACGTGGATGCTACTGCACGTATGTGACGTGTGACCAACAATGGGACCTGTCTGTTCGAGGGTGTCCAATTGCATTCTAGCTTCTTTCGTGTAATGATGATTTTTTGGTCTGGCCTCGTCAGGTACCATAATTGCGTTGATGGTTGTGATTAGGCAGAATCATTGCGATTAGTTCGAATAGTAATGTCGTATGCTGCTTAGAGGAAATATGCAATCTAAAGTTATCGGCTTTTCTCAGAATAAACGTGCAGAAGGGTGAATAGGTAATCTGACAGCATGCATAATATAGATGCACTGCATGCGCCTTCGAGAGTGCTGGTGGCTATGTATTTATACGTCGATACAGGGTGGGCTAGCTGCGCGGCCATTATCAGCAATGTAGACCCACTGTTCGGAAAACCATGAAACATACTTAGGGTTCGACCTTGTATTCTTAGAATCTTTGCGGTAATATTATTACTATTGCTATATAATCGGCAAATGCGTCTATGTGCAAAGAGAAGTTACGGGAAAAAACTCTTTCTGGCTTCGACTCCTGTTTTCGTGGGGTGCTTCGATACAAATATGAACAAATATTTTTGGTGACACATGTGCTTGCCTGTCTATTACGTTTATCTCCTCAATGAACAACAACCGGTAAAATCTGCGCTGGTTTATACTTCTTAGACAAATTCCAGACAAGTTCAAGGCTCATGCTGTCTCGCTGAGTATGACAAAAAAAAATATGGGCGTGGGCTGTCCGATCGTAAATTTTTTTGGCCTATAGAATACCAACATACGCAGTACCGAGTCACTTCAGGCAGATTCTTATAATGAACACTAGATTTTTTTTGGGGGGGGGGGGGCACAGGACTTTGTACTATACTGCGACTTTTAAATCGTAGTATATATACCTCACTTCCCGTGCCCAAGGTGTAATGGAGAAGAGCTTCCCCTGCTCACTGAAAATTGATTTGAAAGTAAGCTTCTTTCTGTCTTTTCTATCTTCACGTCCCGTTTATCCGCGCAGTTCCGAGAAAGAGTAAGCGCTGCTTGTGGTGATGTTGTTCGTGAATTATATACAGAAAATTTAGAACGGAAGCCATATAATCCACGAGCACAAGGGTCGCGCAGATTTTGGTGCCTCGCGTTGACTTGTGGACTTTCTGCAGTTCAGCTCCTAATTGCCCATTGTCCAATTTAAAAATAACGCTGTTCTCCGCAGTGATTGCGTTTTTAGCTTATACGCTCATGGCACGTTGCGCGCACGAGTAATGTTCCGCATATAGTTCTGCAGAAGAAAAACAAGAGAGACGAGAACCTTTGGGAACTTTCTCACGAACCACCACAAATAGCCTTTGCACACTAATCTCATATTATCCCAAAGCGCTATAAAGATTTCTTTCTTTCTTTTTTTTTGCATTGGAAGGTCCGCCGGTATGCATCGCATATTTCGCTACTTAAGCAGACTGACTTATTCCTCCGCTCAAGCTTACAATGAATTACCATGCAAACAGCAATATTATAAATATAAAGCTTTCTTTTTCTCAATTACTCGCAGATCACGAGCGTGCGTATTTGGCCGTGCGGTATTGCTATGGACAATGTCCTGCACAGAAGACATGAAGTCATCTGTTAGTACTTCCTTAATGCACACTGTGCACTTTCAAAGTTCCTATTGACTAAGTAAACCTTCCTAAAAGGAAGCAAATGTGTCGAAATGACCTAGTTCCGAGTGCCTATAAATCGGGTTGTTTTGTAATTCATATACTCTGCGTGACAGTTCATAAGTAGCAAAATATACATGATTAGTTATTGCACATACCACCTTTCTACATTCAGAAATGACGGAGATGTTATTCCGGGTTACAGTCGGTGCTCGTGGCATCAGTAATCCACCAATCTTCACGGACTTTTGACTGAGTCATCGACTTCTCCTCGGTATTTGGCTTGAACAGGAGCATGCCTCATCATATAAAATAAAGTGTAATCATGATCTATCCTGCCTGTTATTCTATGTCCTCCTCACTGGCATTGAACTCCTTGACACTACGCGAGAGACTCTGACAAGTATTGGGAGGCACTGGGAAGTGTTAACTGCTATGCTGTGCAATTACCACCCCATGCATGAACACGCATGCTCTGCCTTTCCGTCTCTTTCGCACTCTGTTTTCATTTATTGATCGCGTCTTAGCATTGCCATCTTACGTTCCTTCTAATCGCAAGATATCTCCCTTACGCCCACGGTGGGACAAAAGTACGCGTATCGCACTGGCCTATTGGAACCTAAATCTCGCAAGAACATCCTCATCATCCTCATTCAACAACGTCCTCATCATTGCCATCATCGGTAAATGGCGCAGCTGCTTGATTTTGCGGCGTCCATACGTGTCCGTCTTCGTCTGGCTATGAACAGGAAAGAACCGGTGTGACCTCCTCCGAGTGAGAAATGACGTAACGCAATGACGTCATCATGTGACCACATTGTCACAGATCGCCGAAATTGTGATGTCGTGATCACATCGCATGATGTTACGGCATGACGTCTCACATAAACATAGGCCGGTGAAAACTGTGAAGCTCACTCAGACTCACTCGTGAAGTATATTTCGCGCTTTGTACTCGCAAGGACTCAAGGTCACTAAAATATTACTCACCCAGACTCAGACTCACATACCGAACTGAGTCAGAGTGAGTCCGCGTGAATGGCCTCATGAGTGAGTTCACCAGCCTATGCAAGTGGCGTCATCTTTTCATGTCGTGGATTGTTCAAAGGTCGATCCCGAAGGCAGCGCAACACAAAATGACGTGTAGCAAGCTCGTCAAATTTTGTGGACGTCGTCATCCTATTGCGTTGTCCCCCTTCCTGATGCTTTCTATACCACCAATGTGTCGCGCTACCTCGGCGTTTGGCCCACCTTTGACCTTGCGATGACATCATACAATGACTTGATGAGATAACATCATGGGTGACGCCATGCGACGTAATGTTGGTGTCATTCTGTGTCATCCACGCCGGACGCTCAATCTTCCAACTCATGAAACATGCGAGGCTTTCGCCTTAGTATTAGCAAAACTTGAATTTTCTTCCACGTGTTTCTGCATGAATACGGGCCTTACCGCATTGAGTATTGTTTTCTTTTTTGTATTTTCGTTGGAGGAAACTCTAGTCACTGGCAATATTGTTCCTGTCGAAACTTCTAGTTGCCGTTGGTGCAGTTACTGCTTATCAACCTCAAAATTATAGCAGCGACGTTAATGCCTTTTCTTACGGTTAATACACCTCGTAGCTTACACAATAGTCAGTGAAAAAAAAAAGAAGTTTTGCAAATCGGAATCGCTGGTTCTATGATAGGGCATCTCAGCTGAATACAAGGGGACCGGCTTATGTCAGTGGCAGCAAATTGCAGTTCAAATGGGTGTCGTTTTACATCAGCTCCAAACCTGCTCTCGGTAGGCTTGGTTTCAATCGAACGTCTTCCGCGATAGTTGCGCAACCATTTTATATGTCTAGGTCACCCCGCCGTTATAGCGAATGTTATCGCTCTCTCCCCAGTGACCAGATCGGAGCAAATGACGCTGCTAGAGCACTCAAAGGCGCGAAAACGTAGGCCCCGGCAGAGCCAGCAAGCCAGCCTATGAGATTCTATATCGTCTTGCTACCCACCGACGGCTGTGTGCGCTGTTTAGCGCAAGCCTGCAACGAAGTTCTGGCAGAGTAAAGGCCGTCCATGAGGCACACACTGCGTGACCGCATCTGGGGGCCTGAGTGGACTTCACTATATAG
Source organism: Rhipicephalus microplus (assembly GCF_013339725.1). Taxonomy (NCBI): domain Eukaryota; kingdom Metazoa; phylum Arthropoda; class Arachnida; order Ixodida; family Ixodidae; genus Rhipicephalus; species Rhipicephalus microplus. The sequence continues at coordinate 58,254,404 of NC_051172.1, forward strand.
TTGTGTTCAAAGCGTTAGCCCGAACAATGCTCGAGAGGAGGTTAAACTTATAATGAGGCGACCGATTGGAGCGCAAGATGGGAGCGCGAAGCAACGCAACGTTTTACGCGCGCAGTATTGAACTCACTGCCTGTGTGACGGGGTGATGGTTAATTTCTCAAAATCTCAATAAATATTGAACCGGCACCCACACTCGAGCCAACACGCCGGGCGCGCATGTTGTGTAACGACGCCCAATCGCCTTCTGCTTCCGTGATCTTGGTTTACTGCTGAGATATAGCACGAGGATCTGCACCGCGTGAGATTATATGGGGCAATGTTTTGGCCGTTCCGCTCGATGGAGCCGTTTCGCGAGGACCTGTCATGATCCGCATTTGGAAGTTAGTCAGTTCCAGCCGCATTTTTGCCGTGTTTTGTCCACAAACTTGTGTAAGGCGTCGTCCGCTGCTTCTGGAGGGCTTGGCCACGTATGTGCCGCTTTTGTGAGTGATGCCTTGTTTATGTCGAGCTGCGTAATTGCTTATGTACATAATTTCCTGGCTGAAATAGCAACGCGCTCTTATAGGTATTCCCTTTAACGTGTTGAATTGCCGTCAACAAATTAATAAATTTTCTTTAAAGGTTGAACTGATAAAATAAGTAATACCCGTTCCACGGCCGCTAGAAGGTGGAGATCAAGCGGCCGTGCCCTTTCTGATGCGATACTGTTTTCGTGGGGCCAACTTTTTTTTTTTCGAAGTGATACATTAAGAGGCTTTCGCACATCGGCGTGTCCGCCATGAAAATGGGTGATATGCCTGTGTGCGAATCTGACGGAAGTGATCGAAGAGATTAATGAGCGCTTTTCGGGGTGCCTTTGTTCCCCCCCACGACGTTCAGTGTGTACCCCTTCGGACAGTATTATAGACTAAATAACGTTTTCGGAACAGAAGGCTCTTGCATGGAGGCTGTGTGAGCCTTTAGAGCACGAAGAGACAAGAGCGTTGTTGCAGACACCTCTTTTGACAAGTCTGCGGGGGCCATTACGGACCTGGTGTCTTTGTGAGAGACAGCAGCAGCGAACTCTGCTCTTGCTCCTCCACTATGGTCTTCAGGAAACCACACGTGCGCCTCATCATCTGTCATTTTGTTCCTTCTTGTCGTCGTTCTCATTTGCTTATTTTTTGTCCTGCTATTTATTTATTTATTTGTCATACTGTTAACCCTCACTTGAGGGTCGTTACAGGGAGGGGGAAGAGTTGAGTTGCACAAAATTAATATTTGAAAAAAAAATTGTAAGATGAACTCAGTAACATATGGCATAATTATATGAGAAACACAGTTACATGCTTTTTCACTCAACACATTTACAACATGACATCCATGACCAATGAAACATTTGTAAGGAAACACATACATGAACACTGATAACTATACATACTCAACAAAATGGCTATCAAGAGCAACCTCAAAATCACTCAAAGTTCTTTTTTGCATCATATCATTCGGCAATTCATTCCACATAATAATAGCATCAGGAAAGAAGCGAGAAAAAGCTTGATGAATGACAAGCGAGACGAAGCTTGATCAAGTATCATAAGAAATGGGACAAGGGTCCGCGGGACCCTCATTCCATTGACGTGAGATAATATTGGCTCGATGAGTTGCGCACGAAGCGACACTGTTCCACAGAATACACTTTCCGTTGTATATGGCGGCATTATCTCATTGACGTCATATTTGTGAATGTTGTCTCATACGGACTTTCTCACCATCAGTGCTAAAATGCGGTTAAACGAATAGTGTCATGTCAGCACTTCAACCTTGGTTATCATATCTTAGTTATCGTAAGAACTATCGCAGGCAAGCTTCACCCATATTACTTTGTACGTTCTTGAGTGAACTTGATCGTCAGAAACAACCAGTACAAATATCATGCTTTCACTGAGAATTCATTAAATATCAGCACGAAGTACGCATAAGCCACATTAACAATGTTTTACTAAGCTCTCAACGCCTATATTCAACCAATGAGAATAGAAGTAGTTGCTGCCGATCTAGCTGATCACATTTGTTCTGGCCCAGTTTTGTCACACATTGATCCCTCCTTACCCTTAGTTTCTTTCGCTTACTGCATAAAAATGTCATGAGATCCTGATGGCATAACAAGAAACAATTGACTAATTCTGAGCAGACGCTGTTAATGTTTGTGAAATTACAGGGTGATAGCTGTGGGTGATAGCGGTGGTGACAGTGGTGGGAGCTGGCGTCGTTATCCACGAATTTCTTTCTGACCTTACTGAAATTCCGAGCATATTGCTAGCCCACTTCTGCCATTCTAGGACTGTGCAATGAAGTTGTTATGGGGGGAGAGGGGTATTCGATCTCCTTTTAATGGCGGGACGGGCCAGTGCTTATATCCTACGCACCAATTCTAAAGCATCTAGCTGAGTACTGCTGGTACTCTGAACGTGACGTTCTCGTCAAAGAGCGCCCGGGGACAGCGTTCAGCAGTACGTAGGGCCTGCACAATGAATGTGTTGCAAAAGGCCGACGCCGTAATTCAGCTGACGCATAACCCGCACTTAACCAGGGAGCTAATTTAGCGTGGCAACACTAGTGCGCAGAGAGTCCTACTCTACTATAGACTCCACAGCCGGGGGTCTGTCGACGCTGGCGCGCCAGGCTTTACGGACCAATCGGTCGCAGCAGACGCATGGCGCAAGAACGAAATGTGCATGGACTGAGCCGCCCAGTTCTGAGCAAATTTCTCTCGAGACCTAATATGCGCAGGAGAGTTACCACTTGCACGACAATGAAGGCAGACGTTGGGCCATCGTACGTATTCAAGCTGCCGGCCAAGGGCCTGCCGAGTACGTGCTTTTCCCCTTCGACGTGAGCCGTGTGAAGGCTGTGGGTGATCCTCTTGGGACACGAGAGGAATGAGCAAAAGGACCCCGTCGAAGCGGAGAGAAATGAAATAAGCTGGGCGAAGAAAAGGTGTCCGCCTAGCTGGCCGTCCAGTCGTTGTGACATCACGTGCAATAGACCCCTCTCTCTCTGGCTTCATTCGAGAGTGGGGACACGTCTTTATATGGCAGAGCCGTCCGAGGCTGCAGCCTCTCTGTCACGCGTGGAATCTGCACAGGCCAGCTGCCTGCGCCCAGCTTTCGGTCTACCTTCGGCCGGCTCCACTGTTTTTCTTTCGGGCCGGCCCCTGCGAGACACGACTTCCCGTTGCCCGGGCGCCTTGTTACCGCTCTGGGCGGAAATGCCACTGCATCCGGCAGAGCCGTCTTCGGATTGTTGCGGTGCTTCCGTTTATCTGTATTTGGCTCGGCTGCTTCTTTCTCGCTGACTTCGCCACCGGTGGTCTCTAGGATTCTGTGATCGACTGCGAGAATGCGCAGTCCCTGCGATGCATGAGTAAGATAACGCCACATGCTCTGATTTCGAGCTGTAAATGTGTTTGAACTTCTGACAATGCTTGTTCTCCCTTATTTTTTTTGTTCAATGTCGTGGTGCTTTTATATGCCACCATGCTGTCACTTGTTTCATTGGAAATGGGAAACAATATATTTCAGCATCGCTGGGGAAATGGTATTGGTGGCATCATCCATTTATAGGCAGATCCGGCATCTAATAAAAGGCGCGACATCATTTGCTACTAATAACTCGAACGTCCACGCAGAAAGTTCAAAATATATATAGCAACAGCAAATGTAGAGCGCCGCAGATTGTATATAGTTCCCTAATAGCGTTCCGCAGCCGCTGCTTTTTGCTTTTCGTTCCCATCAGCGTATTCATGCGCTTACACGCTACACACAATGAGGTCATTAGTTGAGGTCAGCCAGCCAGGTGGCTGAGAGTAATTCATAATTTAATATAGCAATAAATCTGTGCATCTCTGAAGTAAACTGTTCTGAATAATTCTCGGAAGCGTGTACGTAACCACAGCGTCGAGCTCATCCGCACAACTGGAAACACACACAAAGCTATCGTGATAGGTATCAGCAGGGTGTTCTTAAAAAAAGATGTCTAAGAATTAAAAGTGCAGCTCAAGTAATATGTAATATGTTCACGTTGTGTAGGGGTTGCATCGCAGAAATATGCTCGCTAGTCCAGCAACTTCTGAGACAACGGGCAGTCCCAGGAAAATAATAAACTGCTACTAATTAGCAAAGAGAGCCTAAATCTTGTCAATGATGTGTTGTAGTGACCTAATTTGTTATGTGAAATGAGGGGACGCTGCACCGCAGGCACAGCTTTTGACAAAGACGTGAATGACCGAGATTCTACACTGGCGTAGAGCAGAACAGTCTGCGCTTTTATTTATGTCCGGTGGCTTTGTTATTTACATTTGTACAGAAACTATTAGGCCTCATTGTCGTGCTGAGTTCTATATCTCTATTTGGATGAAATTTACTGTTTACCATCTGCGTTTGCTGTATATATATGCGTATCAAGTTGCCAGCACTCCCGATGGGACTACACTGCAAGGCGCTATCGCGGTATCATTATTTCCATTATCCGTCGCTTACTATACGCTCTTCCTGTCTTCACTGTCCCTTCTGTCCTTTATATACATCGTATCGAAATCCCCTTGCTTGTCTTCTTGTTCACCTTTTCATCTTTCTTTCTTTTTCAATTTGTAACTGATGGGGCCGCAGAAATAGACCAACAAAAAGGTGTCCTTCAACGACGGGCGATAGCCGCATTTCTGCCCTCGGACACTCGGCGTGCTTGTAATTATAACGACATGTTTGCACTGCAAGTTTGTGTTTGCCAAAGTTTGTGCACCACATGAAAATCGGCAGACTGTCACATCACTCATTTTATTTCTTGTTTTGTTTTTCTTCGCTCTCCAAAGTTTTATACCAAGTAGGCGCTCCGGCGCGAGGGACGCCGAGAGCGTGCTTGCTTGCTCTTTCAATTTGTGCTGCCCCGCCACCGTCAATCCTTAGCCGCAGGCCCGACGCCCGCCGAGATGGCGTCTGGGTCAACTCCCGCTTTCACGGCCCTGAATCGCTTGTTCAAGCCGCCGACGTGTTCACGGGGGATTACACGCCCGCGCGAACCCTTGTTACAAGAACGACCACTACACCGAGAGGCCCGGCGACTGACGGTGGTCCGCGGTCGTTTATGAAATGGCGATGGCACCGCTTGGCAAAGCCTCGAGACTGTTAACAAGAACGTCTGAGTCCACTGACTATTAACGTCTATATATGGCGATATAGTGTAATCTCGCTTCAGCCAACTGACCGAATGGCCCGGGCTTAGCGGCAGCATAATGTGAAAGTATTTTGAGAGCGTTGCGTCACGAATTTGCCGTAAGGTTTTTTTTTGTTCGATTTCTTTACTGGTTCGTTTTTTTCTTTTGGGGTAACCACTTTTTTCCTTCATTAAACGTCCATAAATGGAGTAGCCAAGGTTATATGAACTTCGCGCCCTCAATAGCAAGTGAATTAGAAGAGTACATAAGAAAAGTGCTCATCAGCTCCTCCCATTTACGCTAAATGCTATTGATCTGCCTTCCCTAACGTTCACGTCACCGTTAGGTATGGCTTTTAGCCGTTTTAGAGAGTCAATTTTTTGCTCCATATAGTCGCTGTCTCTAGCACATAGACTGAACTTATCTAATTGTATTTCTCCATAGAAACATAACGAATGATAACTTAGTATCCTCCAACCATTTTGGTTTATTGCTAAAATACAACTACATGTTGGCGCACAAATAAAGCACCGGTTACTGCTTAGCTATGAAATGTGTCGAGCATATAGCATGCAAGGTTCGGAAGCAAATGTCATACAACTTTATCAAAGTGACATGACGACAGACAATTTGTGGTATGCGTACAACACAAGAGTTTGTCAACACATGAATAAGACTTGAAATAACTCAAGGAACGTACAAACGAAACTATCAAAAATAATAATAATAATATTGCCACCTAAGACGTTCTCCCAATAGTTGGCGGCGCATACAACATGCACTTGGGTTATTACGTACATACATACATAGCTTAACACTCAACATAATATAGGTACATGCCAATCATGTTGAGCGTCCGTTGAAAGTTTGCAGGCCACTATCCGAAGATTCCTATGGTCTCGTGGCCGGTAACTTTCGACAGATTCAGTAGATATACACAGCACCATTGAAAGAAAAGGAACATAAGAATGCTAATAGCAGTCATTGATGCCGCTATTCTTTCTAGAGTTAATACTATTGAAGTGCATTTTTCTAATAGTTATGTCTAGATTGTGGCGATCTATTCCTGTGTTAGGAACATCCCGTGAAATTTAATTTCAAAGGAAGACAATGTAAGACATTGTTAGCATAGTACACCTGAGTCAAGGGAGTTGGTAGAAATTTGTTTGGGGGCAATAGGGGGGGGGGGGGAGCTTTCAGTTTTGAGTGGGGGGCCCCTCCTTGAAGTGGCCATTATCGCTCTCTATTTCATGATGAAAAATATTTGGGGAGAGGACACGTCTTGGGTGTGCTACCCCTTGGCTACACCCCTAACCTGAATAGCCACCTTTTGTACTTCTCCGCTGTGTTTTTAGTGGTTTTTATGGTTTGTTTAAAGTATATGTATGCACTTGCCTCCAGTGTTAATTCAATTGCCTGGCACAGTTTGAATGTGCAGTAGCGAGCAGCATCTATACGCCTGAGCTATAGACGTATCATTTCAGCTTTATTTCCCATTCCCCTCTTTTGCCTATTTCACCGTGGCTGAGTTCCAATTATCGACAGCATCGAGGACAGTTTACGCTGGCAGCTTAGGAGACAGCATCGAGCCTATGTTGTCCGAGGAATGGAACGTGTCTGGATCGTGCCTATATAGGCGACGAGACGCCACCTTGCGTAGTTAAGACAATGCTAAGACACACAGACGCAACTGTTATGTTTCAAGCTTATTTCGCGTTCAAATCTAAAAAAACTGAACTTTAACCTCACCAACATTGAGCGCGTGGGGAAGCGTCTGCTTGTGTGCAGACGACTATTGCGGTCAAATCCGAGCTATCGGAGAAATTCGCTGAGCCGCCATCTTGTTTAGACAGCAAAGTAGCCTGCATCGTTTTTGTCTACGATGCCGTTTCCTTGAAGCGTTCTATTTTGCTGGCTACGTGAGAAACGGAATGAGACTTAAGATGGCCGCCGTCCACTTAGCTGTACATTCAGTCGTTTACAGTGATCATTAGAACACACTCTGCATATTAAACTTTGTGTGGAGTATCAAGTCAGGGATGCCATCCTCCTGCACACTTCAGCTTGCGCTTCGCAGAACGTGGCTCGTTTCCTTCCTCGGTTTTTCTTGGAAGTTTTGATACGACGCAGCTTATAGTCGAAGTTGCAGAACATATTTTACTGCTGTAGGGGCTCTGCAAGTGAAGCGAATCAGCGAACCCGGACCGGTTTGTTACGTGGCTAGTATCACTGTATCAGCAAGCCTTTACGGCAACTAAGATTTTTTTATGTATCTTTCTCGCATACTTCTTACTTTTCACGTTGTCTTTGCGTCTTTTCGCAGCATTGCAACATGGCCTATGTCTGCAACACCCACTAAGCCATTCCGATAAGTATAGCTGGTTACCGATTTCCATCCCAGCGTCTGCACAGAGACGTGTTCGGGTTCCGTTTGATGCACTAATGAGCCCGTCGTACACCGAAACCCCCGCGGTGCCCCTGTCATCCCTCTTAGCGTAATCCGTTGAATCTTTCCACGCCACTGCACACTCCCGATTTCGTCTTGATTTCGTGGCCAGCTTTTTTTTTCTCTATGTGATATGAATATTCACCATTCCTGATGTTGAGCTTGCGAGATTCGTACGGGATGCGCAGAGCTCCGGTTCCCTGTCTTTTACGGTTGCGATGCAGAGAAAGGAGTCGAACTGCAATAGATATACAGTGGGTGCCTAAGCCAAGAATTTACTTGATTTTTGTTGAATGCAAGCACCACTTTATGGGTCTAGTCATATGATACATTAGAAGACTCTTTTTACAACAGGACTTTTGCTGCGTCATAACAACTGCCGATATATACTTTTAAACAAAATAATGATTCAAGTGGAACGCTAAAGAGCCATTCTGCGAATTACACTGTGGGAAGAAAGAACAAGACTTCATTGGTGTTCGCTTTCATACGAACTTTTTGTTTTCATCGGGTGACTCAGCGTGCATTTTTTAGCGTGTGCTAATATATAAACACACGAGTATTTCACCTCCTGCCTTGCCTGTGAATGCGTTTTTTAAAGGGATCTTGCATCACTTTCCCGAGTAATCGTTGAATGATCTCATTATTGGAGTTTATAATTTTGAGAAGAAAAATTCAGTTGATCCATCCGTTATACGAATCGGTATAACACGAAGGTAAAACCCGTCATTAATGGAGTATAGTTGAATGTTTACTGCACATAAATACAAGGTAGCTTGCACCATGTCTATTGGTAGTTGACAGTTATAGCAGCGCTTAACGTGAATGCACCTACTGGACGCTTGGTGGTATATTCCCATCCCACTCACTGGACGCTTGGTGGTATATTCCCATCCCACTCACTCACGTCCACGATGAATGAATGACCAAGCAGTTGTGGTAGCTGTGGTAGTTAACAGTGTGGGTGCAATCATACAAAGCGGTGTGACAACCAGAAGAGCGTCGCTGATTGGACGCAGAGCTAGTTTGCCTTCCCACGGCATGTTAAACATTTGTTGAACTAGCGGTCAAATTAGCGGGCATCGCAACGCGCGTCGTTTTCTCATGTATATAGCCAGGCCGCGATATTTCTAGGAAAGAGAGCAAGAGGGAACGTGGTGTTACAGTCACGCGAAGCAGACGAGCGTAGCGTCGCAGAACTCTTTCTTTAATGCATCGACGCTATGAGCAAGACCGATGGATGGATGGATGGATATGGCTGTACCCTTTAGATCGGGCGGTGGCTAGCGCCACCAAGCCGTAATACTTAATTAACTCAAAACTATATTTATTTATTTTTTCCTTAAAAAGTGAGTTCGAGGATTCGTACTTTGCAGTGAAGAGTTTAATTTTCACTCGTGCCTTGACTTTAGCCACCAATCAGATAACCTCCTTCTAGTTAAGTCTACTTGCTTAGAGTCTATTTTGCCCTCCCGGTCCCTAAACCCGAGTGCTTTGAAAAACTCTGCGCCATCATCCTGAACTATAGGGGGCCGATGCTTGCGTGAAGGTCGCCACCTGGCGGTATGAATCACTGACAGAATTGCACTTGCGTTGGAAACGCGCCACATGGAACGGACGCGTAGCAATGACGTGTTGCAGGAGCGAACCACGGAGGTCACGGTCATGGTGCACAAATTCACTTTACCTCTCCGATAGGAGTCGTAAAGGGAAGTTATATGTGAAGGAAGTGACGTAAATAAAAGAAAGTGACAGTATATCTGAATGATAAAAGTTGCAGTAGAGAAGTACTTGTTAGAGCTGCGTGGACAATTTTTTTATTTTTAGAAGAGTGTTTCAAATGGAAAGAGACCTCACGAGATAGTGCATATTTGACAAGCTTCTAGCTGCCTCGGCATTTCGTCATTGTGACACCTTAATCACCAGCACAAGCCGGGATAGATGCTGCTTGTCATAGACTTTGGTTTTCGGCGACAGTACAGTCTTGTAAATTAGCCTGGAACACTGTTCAATCAATCAATAAATCAATCAATCAATCAATCAATCAATCAATCAATCAATCAACCAGTCAATCAATCAATCAAATATAGTAGTGTTAATAAAGAATGCCATCAAACTCCAAAACAATGGACATCCCCAATTTGAAAGAAATCATTGTGCCTATAGCATTTTCACATGCTCTCCCAAGCGACGCCGGTGTTACAGCTTACCGCATCGACATGTGTAGGTTTGTTAGTCATACAATGAGTACACCAGGGTGTTTGAATCTGTGTCGCAGCACGGGTTCGATTAACTCCGATACCCTCAAGGTCTGGCATTGGCAAGACGATCCTACACTGCTTACGTGCTTTCAGCTGCCACGGCTTCGCCAGCAGTTGGTTGACGAGAGATCGCGCATATATTGTCGCGTTGGTGCTTGGCTGTGCGCGGGATCGGCTGGCACTTTCGTTCATCGATGCGCCGGGGGTGTATCGACCGAGTTCAGCGGGAGTCGCGCGGCGCCGGCCGTTTCGGCACTCGACAACGTCCAAAGTGCCGTCCTGCAGTACCCCTCTCGGCGCGCTCGTAATTGCAGCCGGCCGACGCGTAGGGCGCCTGTAACGAGGATTGCCCTGGAACGCGCTTCACTTGTTGCGCATCATCGCGCTGACACCCAGCTTGTTAGGAGGAGAGCCCCATGTTCCTTCCTTGCCCCCCTCCTCCACACGGCGCGCTTCTAATGAGGCCCGGCTAATAATTGTCTGTGTGCCTGACCGGTATATCAAAGCGTGGCCTGGGCGGTTCCACCCAGGCGAGGCCGAGGGCGCGTCGTCTCCAAAGTAGCGTCACCAAATCTGCCGCGTTCTTCGGCCACAACCCACTTATACGCGAGGCGGCTTTCCCTACGCGCGCAATGGCGGTTGGCAGCGGGTGGTGCTTGTTATACTACGAGAGGTAGCTTCGGGCACCCGTGTTGTCCAGCCAGTAGACGTGCCCGGCAAGAATGCGAACCACTGCAGTGCGGCTCCCTGCCATGACTGTATATATACTTGAGCACAACCGCGTGCCCTGGCCTTTCTTGGCGGCACGCCGGAGATGGGAAAGCGCAGGCAGTGGACATCCTGCACAGGATATTGCGGCGACTGTCAATAACTTAATTCACTGTCACTCAACAGTGTATAGAAAGCGGAACTCCGTTCCGCTTTCTATACACTTTTGCACTTTGTGCACTTTGTGCAACCTTTCCAGTGTTCAACATTAACATCGGAAACACCGGAACGTCGAAAAGGTGGACATCGGATAGCATGGCTGTTAAATGATAGGGCAAGAAATGTTAACACTCTTTTTGTTCGTGCCAGTTAGCTTCGGTATAGGAGATGTTTTGCGGCATAAGATTCCAGCTTTGCTGAAATCTTCAAGAAAAGAAAAATAGACGCTTGTAATTATGATCGGGAAGAAAGAAAATCGATGAGCCTAACTGCTGTAAGACACAAACCATTTGAAAACGCTACGTAACGAGGTCTAGAAAATTGAAGGAAGGTATTTGTAGTTTTCGTATGAAAGCACAAGTTTCGACCTGCCAAACATAAAATGCAAATTCAAGAAAAACCATCTCGTCGTTGGCAAGGTCTGAACCTACAACCTCCGCGTTGCGCGTTTACTACACCACAAAATGTAGTACAGCTGTTCTATTTCCCTATACCTGGCTATGTGTACTCATAGGAACATTTACGAAGTTGAAATGGCTCCAGCCATAGTTAAAAGGGAGCCTGACGTTCAGGGAGTTATTTTATTTTTTATTGTTTATTCATGAAACACCCCCAGCACCCGAGGGCGTTATAGCGGGGAGGTTACATCAATGAATTATGTACATCATTGTATACACACAAAATACATCAACAACTAAAATACACCTTTGTTCGCACACATAATACAGTCATTTTCACACATAAATACATCTTCCTTCAGCTTACAGCTCGGGATTACAACATTGAATAAAATACATCTTCATTCACACTATGTTCTTGCTTTTCAGTTGGCTTATTCTACTGTTTAATTGTTCTGGGAAAAAAATGAATGGGCATAAATGTTTGTTATAGATTGGTATTCCAGGATCTTGCAACTATGATCGAAACGTTTTGATATGTAATGAGGTTTGTGTAGGTAAATGTCCTTATTATTTCCAGTTTTATTTTTGTAAATCAAATAAACTTCAATCTCTATTTATGGCGGTGGTCAGCAAGACACTCCCTTCTTAGCTCAGCCTTCATTGGAGTGCAGCTCTCCCACCTTCCGTACCAAACCCCAAGACGAACCTAGCAGCGCAATTCTAAATTTGTTCAAGTACAGCAATGAAAGTTACCTGGACGAGGTCCCACACGACACAACAGTATTTCAAGATAGGTCAAATACAAGTAGTGTACGCCATGCGTTTCAAGCTCACATGCGAACATTGCATGTTTCTTTGAATAAAATTCAAGGCCTTACCAGCTTTTGCTATGAGAGTGTCCACCTGAGGCTTCCAATAACGCTCAGATGATAGTAGAACACCTAGATACTTATACGTACTATCTTGTTTCAACCGTACATTGTTCAGATGATAACGTGACTGAACTGGTTTCATCTTTTTAGTAAATGAAATATGTACACACTTTGTTATATTTAAATCTTTTTTTCCATTTGATACACCAGCTATGAATCAGTGATGAGTGTTTCTGAAGTTCTGTTGTATCTCGGGGATCGAAACATTTCTGTTCACCGCACAGTCATCCGCAAACAACTATATAGAAGATGAGATTCCTTCAGAGGTATCGTTGACATAAATTAAAAATAATAGCGGACCAAAAACGGAGCCCTCTGTGGTCCCCTGAGGTAACATTTGCATATTCGAAGCATTTTCCGTTTAATAGTACGCTTTATCTTCTTTGAGAAAGATAGCATTCGATCCATTTTAACACAGTCTTATCAATGTTCACTGTGGCAAGTTTAAACAGTAAAAGTGAATGTGACACCATGTTGAAAGCTTTCCGAAAATCCAGAAACACATCGTCAACCTGTCCTACAGTATCTACACCCGATATTATATCGTGAGAAAATTCTACCGATTGTGTTGTGCAAGACAGCCCTCTGCAAAATCCGTCCTGCTTGTTGATTAGAACCTTATGCTTATTTAAATGATTTATAATTTATTTTTATAAAATATGTTCGAGTATTTTAAACGGAATAGACGTAAGCGATATTGTTCTATAGTTACCAACGTCTTTTTTTGGAACCACCCTTATGTATCGGTACCACGTGCACAACTTTCCAGTTTTGTGGTAGGCTACCTGTCTCTAAAGATTTTTTAAAAATTGCAAAAAGGTACATAGAAATTGGCTCCGCACAATGCTTGAGTACCCGCGGAGAAATTTCATCTGGACCACTAGATTTACTCTCATCAACGTTCTGAAAGAATTTTTAAATTCCGTTAACACTAAGCTCAACAGGAAGCATAGGTAAAATGCTCATAATATCTGGTTGATAATCACAGCTGTGTTTGGGTAAGAATACCGAGTGGAAAAAGTTGTTCAGACATGTAGCTTTATCCCCGTCATCCGTAATTGGCTTGCCATTATAATTCAACTCTTGTATTCCAAATGACTCTGAGCCACACCGTTTGTCCTTCCAAAACATTTTAAGATTTGATTTCATTTTGCTGCTCAGCTCAGTGAAGTAATCATCTTTAGCTTTTTCTAATTTCAGCTTATATACGTGGCTAATCTGCTACAGTTTCTCGGAGTGAGTTACTGATTTGCTTTTTTTTTGAATGCACGAAACGCCCTCTTCCTTTTGTTTATAAGTTTTAATATGGGTGCTGTTACCCATTGGTGTTTGTGCTTTTTTTAGCTGTGAAGACACAACACTGGGGATATGTGTATTTGTTAACTCAGGTAATATAGTCCTAAATTTGTGCCAAATATTATGCACATTACCCTCCTCAAAAAGGCACTCGAAAACAGGGAACGAATTACGAAGTTTTTCAGAAATAGCATCGTAGCCGCCGTTCTCGTAAAAGTAGATCCTTCTACTCGTAGGCAACTTCGCACTAACTGTTTCCTTTTCGATACAAGCACCAACAACAAGATGTTCACCAATTTCTGGATATACAGTTACGTTACTTACGAAACTCGGTGCGTTACAAAACTGCAAGTCTAACACGGCGTCATTGCGAGTAGGGGCGGTAACGTACTGCGTCAAACCAAAAGTGTCGACGATATTTTTCATCGCAAGGTTGTTGTGCCCGCTCAAACTTATACACGAACCATTACCCTAAGATAAGCCAGGCAGAATAAAATCGCCCACGAGAAGTATTGTCTGGGCTGATGCTTTTAACAGAATTTCATATAATGTTCACATTATGCTAATATCTGAGCTCGGTGAGCGATAAACCACTCTGACCAAGAACTTCAACTTATCTGGCAAGATTATCTTGCACCATACAGACTCCACTGCGCCGCACTTATAATCAAGTTCCATTGACTGTAAAGAGGAGCGGACAAGCCAGAAGACGCCACCACCTGCTGTGGGCTTATCTTTGCGATAGACCACGTAATTTTGCGGAAACACCTTACAATCACCAATCGAGGGCTTCAACAAAGATTCTGTGCCAAGGACTATGTCAGCGTTGACACTTTCAAGTGAGCCCGAGAACTCAACAGCTTTATTAAATACGCTTCGGTTGTTCACCATAACTGCAACAAGTTGTTGACATTGGTAATTCTCTTTTGTTCTAGTTTGTCATTGCCTGCGTACTGGGACGACCTCTTCTTTTTGTTCATCCCACCTGGAAGCTCTGCCGTTATTGATCAGTTTGTCAAAATTTAGTTCCACTTTATTGTTTTTATCTTCACTTTTTGTCTTAGCATATTCCGACAGCTTATTCCTGACTTTTCTCGTCTGAGGCGAGTAGTCCTCGCTAACGCTATACTGGGAATTCTTGAATGTTTTGGCATTAAGAAGCAATGCCTGGCGTTCTTTATACAATGAGAATTTAACAATAATTGGCCTCTTTTTTTTTTCAATATAGCGTCCTAAGCGACGTGCTCTTTCCACAGATTCAAGTTTCATTCCAAGGCTCATCTTGTAAATATTCGTTATTATAGCTTTGGATTCAACCCAGGATTCTGAGGTTTTATCATCAACGCCTTAGGAAACAAGATTTTTCCGGCGACTTCTGTTTGCGAGATCACTTGTTTTCTTCTGAAGATCTTTAACTTGTTGCATGAGTTGTCGTAATATACCTGCCTGTTCTGTTACAATCTTCGTGATGTCCCTTATCTGTTTTGAGTTTGGCTAAGATTATCTTCACTTCCATAATTATGTTCTCATTTTTTTCGAACCTGGATTCAACGCCATTTAACTATGAAATTAAAGTTTACTGCCCACTTCGCAAACTGTTCAGCACTTCCATCTCCTGAGTCTTAGAAGGCCCTGGGTTCAATTTAACATCCCCGGCGAGTATTAACAACAAAATAAACTACAACACTCTGTTAGAAAATAATCGAAATCTCTTCAAACGCGACGTATGTATCATGCATCCATGGTTTTTGTTACGAACACTTGGCAACGTGAGAGGAGCCGGCAATCCATATACAAGTCTCCGCGATTGAGATGGGTAGTAATTACTAACCTGCACCAGCAACAGTTGACTGCATGTGTTGGTTGCGGAAGCATGCATCGCCACGTGTTGTCCTCTCCTCACAAATCCCACTTTTACTTTCCCCCATGTTTCGGAGGCCATGAGCATGCACAGGGGGCAATGTTCCTAGCAAGCGGTCAGCGTTTGCAAGTGCGTGCTGAATGGACAAAGACTCGAGCAAGAGCCTCCTTCCCAGATTCTTTTCTGGTTCGAGAACAGAAGCGCCGTCATAGTCAATATCTTTTTCGTCTGTGGATAGGGCCATTTCAACTTTGACAATCTTCTATCCAGCCAGACGTGTTTCTGTCTAAATGAGTACATTTAGGTCATGTGAAAATCTGTGACGTCGGATATTCACGTTCACCTAATTTGCTGAACAAGAGACTGACAAACTTGAGAAGAAATATTTATGAAATATATATTTATATATATTTCATAATGTAAATATATATATATATATATATATATATATATATATATATATACACACATATATATATATATATATATATATATATATATATATATATATATATATATATATATATATATATATATATATATATTCCGAGATAATTGAAAATGAAAAAAAGAATTCTCTACTTTGGCAAGGTTCAACAAGTATGCCAGCCTATGCAATTAATATACATAAAGAAAAAATGTAAACCACCACTGTGCCCGAAGAGCCCTTTTCGTCAACCAGTGTACAAGGAACTACCCTGAATCGCAGCCACATCCTAAATTAGTGCTCCACGTCAATCACCTCGCTGCATCATGTACACGTAGCATAGAAATTGGCAGATCCCGCGTACAGTGGGAATCGATGGTATGCGAAGCACGAATGAGGAATGTTGATATGTCACTTTAAAATCAGCCTAACGTTAACGCAACGACATAGTCGTTAATTATGCCGCACGTCACTTCCATGTCATGGTTATCATGTTTGGACGTGTCATTTAGCTTTGTCGTCTGCACACGGCACGTGACCCCAAATTTGGTATATGTGGAGCTGTTGAAACGGCCACGAGCATGCTATGAGCGTAGCATGTATTCATGTTCCACATGACACGCATGCCATGATTATTATGTTTGGACGTGTCATATACCTTCGTCGTCTATTCACGTCACGTGATCACAAATTTGGTATATGTCGAGGTAGCGAAACGGCTGCGAGCGCATCATGAGTGTGGCACGTAGTCATGTTACATGACAAGCATATCGTGATTATCATGTTTGGACGTGTCGTTTACTCTCGCCGTCCGTTCATGTCACGTAATACCAAATTTTATATATCTTAAGCTAGCAAAACGGCCGCGAGTGCATCATGAGTGTGGCATGTAGTCATGTTGTTACATGACACGCATACCAAGATACCATGTTTAGGCGTGTCGTTTACTCTCGCCGTCCATTCGCGTCACGTAATGCCAAATTTGATATATGTGAAGCTAGCGAAACGGTCACGAACGAATCATGAGTGTGGCATGAAGTCATAGTCATACACAACACGCCTCTAATGATTATCATGTTTGCACCACTCACATACCTTCATCATCTATTCACGTGACGTAATACCAAATTTAGTATATGTGAAGCTAGCGAAACGGCTGCGAGAGCATCATGAGCATGGCTTGTAGTCATGCTGTAACGTGACACGCCTCTCATGATTATTATGTTTGCCCCAGTCACATACCTTCATCATTCATTCACGTCCCGTAATATCATATTTGGTGTATGTGAAGCTAGCGAAACGGCCGTGAGTGGATCATGAGTGTGGCATGTAGTCATGTTGTTACATGACACCTATGTCATAAATTCTATGTTAGGGTCTGTCACTTGTGTTCGCCATGCAGTCATGTCATACCATACCAGTTTTGCTACATATAATGTGAACGAAACCACCGAAAGAGCAATAGCAACATGAAATGTGAATCATGATTCATGACAAACATGCCATGATTTTCATGTTATGACAAGTCACGTATGGTCATCATACAGCCATGTTATGCCTTACCAATTATGGTATTGATACCATTATCGAAATGGCCAGGAGAGCTAAATGTCATAGGCGGATGCATACATACATACATACATACATACATACATACATACATACATACATACATACATACGTACGTACGTACGTACGCACATACATACATACATACATACACACACACATACATACAAACAAACAAACAAACAAACATACATACATACATACATACATACATACATACATACATACATACATACATACATACATACATACACACATACATACATACATACATACATACATACATACATACATACACACACATACATACATACATACATACATACATACATACATACATACATACATACATACATACATACATACATACATACATACATACATACATACATACATACATACATACATACATACATACATACATACATACATACATACATACATACGGTCAAAGTCGCCGAAGCTCACTAAGAAATGCTTCGCATTTAAAAAGTGCGCGCCCAGTCCTGAAAGCGCAAGCTACAGAACAACCTTGCCCATGCGCAATACAATTTCATCCTTGTGTGACCTTAAATCATTCACTATGTCTTACGAAAATTCGGAATAAGCGGCAAATTATTAGCTTTATGAGCTGGTAACTTCATCTTAGGGCTTGGGGCACCATGTTTTGAAGCCTTTAGCCATTGTTTCTGCAGCTGCCGCACCGTACGATGTGAAAACATGCCTCAGTATAACTGAAGCGCAACCATTTAATTTCGACTTTTAACGTTTGTTTCAGTTCTACCACCATCCGCATATTAATCACGAACACCTCTCATGGAAGCTATGCAGTCACAGCCAAAAAATAATAAAAAATAATTGTTCGGCAGTATAACAAGCACAAGAATTATATTATGTTTATCAATAGACATCAAAGCAATAGTGACATGATAGGCTAAGAGAGCCTAAAAATAACGTAAAAAGAAAAGAAGCATAGAAAAAACAAATTAAAACTTATAACGTAACTGCAGCGACCTAAGAGTCCTTGCGTGGCTTAAGTGACATGTTTATTCCGTTCCACGGAAGTGTGTTTTCATTCATGCATACACTGCGTCAGCAACGAAGAGAACCTGTTGCGATCGTAAACTTGTAAAGCCCCCGAGTCATTGTCCCCTTGCGTCGCAAGCAGTTTTGTTGTCTTGCATTGTTCCTTGAACATCACTGGTCGTGTGTTACCAAGGTTTCCCTGTGTTTTTTTTTCTCTTTGGCAATGTTATGAGCGAAAGAGTGGTTGTCTTGCTTGTTGCAGGGGTAAACCGCAGGAATTACACAAAGGCCTTATAGAAGCATTCTTCTTTTTCTTTCTTTATTTTCCCAATACCTGCTACTTGAAACCATAAGGAGCAAGTGACAAGCGTATATTGCCAGTATAAACTTAAAATGAACAACACAACGCTGGTACTTGTGCAAAGCAGCGAGAATAGGCTCCAGTTTCAGTTTTATGACGACAAACATAAAGTTTTAAACTGAATTTTCCCAGCTCTTACAGCTGCTTCGAATTGCATTAAAATAGGGTTCAAGTGAGATTATATTACATCAAGATCGCAATTATTTAATTATACGGTTCTCTTTTTGTAGTCACCTAGTGTAATCATTGTATATCGAACCGCTATCGCTTAGTTAGTTTTTCGTTCGTTCATCACCTTTGCCTATTTTGCAAGGATTCACTCTCGCTATTTGCTTTTATGATAAAAGCAATACGCGTATTGACCTTGTTTTCCTTGGTAGTGAATACTTTAGAAGGTCAGAGAGAGAAGAACACACATCATAAAGTATCCAAATAGTAACATCCGTTCTCTACAGACAATATCCCGGCGTGTTTTTGTTAGCGAACGTTCTTAACGACAGATGTTTTGTTTTGCAAACCTTCAATATGCGTACTTCATCCGGTCCCAGTAAGACACGCCTCGTCCGATATCACATTGTTTTTTTTTTTCAAGTAAAAATCAAAGTTAGATCAGTAAAAACACACATAAAGGGGAACTCCGGTGCATTTTCGACGATACTGAGTAACGCTGTTTTCAAATAGTATTGACAGTCGTGCAAAAGCTAGCGTGGTTCATTTTTCCCGGACAATCGTGAATAATTTTAATTTGGCCATAAACGACTAGTCGAAAGAGAAACCGAAACTGGGAGCTGCTCCGTCATCTATGGTGGACATCGAATGACGTCACAAGAATCCGTCACCAATGGCGTCACGAGGTCCGCTACCCCCCGCCACGTCTGGCCAGGCTGTAAACTTAGCTCACGAGCCTTCTCTGACGCGCGAAAAGAAAGTTGGCGATGTCATCAGACGCGGAATTAAGGTGTGCCAGCTCGTCTGAACTTACCAGTGACAAGTTCAGCGATGGCTGAAGCGACTGTCTGTGCGCGGAAGCATCGCTTTTGGATTAGACCCGCCGGCGCGTTAAGCCTCTGACATGCCCCGAATGGATTTCTTTGTCGCTCAATATTGTAGGACACAACGTCAATGACGACTAACACGCTGTATGCAGCTGACAAAACTGAACTGTGCTCGCGTTGTCGTCGCTGGTCGTCGCCTCGTAGAAGAGAGCGCGCGCTGCATCCGTCTGCTTGGACAGGCGGGGTTTTTGAAAAAGAGTAGACACTTATGTCACATACACAGGGTGGCCAGCGTTTACAAGCGTGATTCCAGATTCGGCTACCAAGTTCAAAAATTTGTTTTTTTTTAGAAAACTTAATGACTTACGGTTGTGTAATTTGGCACATATCACCGCGAAAGCGACGAGAACACTTGTTCAGAGTTTTATTGCAATCAGTGAATATCGAAAAAATGCCGAAGTTTCCCTTTAAGTCGGAGATCACAAACGCACGTGTTCTATGACGAGCACTCCGTCAACGCTTTGAGTAAATTACACGATGCTCAGAAATCAGTAATACAATAGTTTCGAACACCTTGAACCAAATACGTGGAAAATAATGATTTCTTCCTTCATGGGTTTGGATGATGGGCGTGCCTAAGCTGATGCATGCATGTGATGCGGCTTCTAGAAGCCACGCACCGCTCATTGATTATAAGTATGTTTAGTATCGGCATAGGCGTCGCCATGGTACAAGGGCGTTGCTGTGGACTCCTTGATAATGCTGCGCTGTTGGTCGGCCACCTTCCTGAACAATCTTTTTTTCTTTCCGTGTTACAGGAGCAAGCGTACCGATTAAAATGAGCTGGAGAATCGTAGTTAATGAAGCCAAGAGCTATGAGAATGTGCAACAGAAAAAAGAAGCAAATAAATTTCTGGAGACGTTCTTCAGGCACTTTCGAGTGCTTTATACACTGTAAATCATACCATAGCTGCTCTTACGTCGGGCTTTCAAGCCTTGCCGAGAATGCCCCCTTGAAAAAACGAAGTAAATTGAATACAATGTGCTGCGATCGACAAGAGCAGTATGGGTGGAAGGCCATGGCCCCTCCATGCATTCGTAAACCCAGCGTGAGCACCACACCTGAAAACGGATGAAACGTTAAGTGGTTTGAAACCCTTCGCAAGTTCGTAGCCCCAAAGAAACAAAAAAGTAATAATAATAATAAATGCATATCAATCCATTCAAGCAGCAAAGTACTTGTATGCTGCATCAAGAACTTTTTTCGAGGCAAAGTCGCGATAGTTTCGCAAGAAAACGCTACTATGCTCCTAGTGAGAAGGTTTCTGAGCTCAGCTGAGCCCTGAGTAATGAACGACACAGTATCGCGACTGCGAGGTGCCTTTGGGGGGAGGGGAAAAGGCTGCTTTGGGAGGTCTCCACGCTTTGTTTCGCTTCACGTCCAGACATTGCCTCTTCACGCTCGAAAGAACTGGTGGTGCAAGTCGCAGCCGTATTGCTTCTTCTCTCACTCTCTTCCTTTTCTTTCCCAGCTTTTCCTTTCTGACGTAAAAAAAATCGGTCTGGTTCAGATCACACCGGCGTCATCCGTCACCTTCCAAATTTCGCAAGTATCCAACGTAGCTCCGAGAGAAACAACGTGGCGTAATGCAAGAAGGACTCGCACAAATGCTTGCTCACTCGAGCTTGAAAAAAAGCGTAGCAACTGTCCCTAATAAATACGTGAGAGAGCTGCGATCATTCGCGTTTCGCATATTGCTACCTGTTATACTTCCCTCGATGCTCTATAGCCAACGCATTCTCATTGCTAAAAGCGTTGTCTTATCGATCTTACTTTCCTTAATGGGCGTCATTTGCGTTGCGCGTCACTTTCGAAATTCAGTGGGGAGCGTCAAGCGTTAGGGCCTTTTCAAGTCCTCGGAAAACGTGTTCCACTCCCCTTTATTTTCCCTTTGTTGCCCCACGAAAAATATAATATTCCCGATTGGAAGTTGGCGTGGGTGCCTGCATGTGGTGTTTTCCAATAATAACTGCCCTCCCCTTCTTTTCATTCACGCTTGAAGAATATAAAATCAATTTTTACGTTGACTTTCTCATTATGCAATGCAACTGTAATCGTAATCAATGGTGCAAAGGTGTGCCCGGTGCACCGGGTGGCGTCCTCACCGATGATAGCTTGTAAATATAACTTGGCTATAACTAAACCGTGTTTATTGCAAATGTGATTCTACACGTGTTGAGCTTCCTGTTATATTCCTCCAACAATGTGAGGAAAAATTGCTAAATTTAAAATATGGAGCCTTATTTAGCTGAATTGGCTCAAAATCTTTCTTAGAACACTAATAAAAAATGTCAGTTATTTTTAAACTGATATAATATTGCTTTTAACGCTAATATTTTACACCGTTGTTTGAAAAATAAACAAACTGGCGAGGAAAAAAAGGAAAAATAAAGGGCAAGTTTTCCTTTATATTTCCCTCAGCCCTCAGCGGAAGCTGACGTTGATGAATCGAGATCGCAGTATGCAGGAAAAATATTTTCACTTCCAACATCTGCAGCATCACTTAAATGGACACTAAGGTCAAATAACAATTTATGTCAGAGTCAAAGCTTACTGTATGGCAACATCTAAAACGACAACATAAGCAACAGGGCTGCCATACTTACCGAGAAATTAGTGTGAATGCGCGAGAACACATGCGCCGTGGTAGAACATTTGTAAAATGATGCCGATGACGCCATACTTACCGCCTACAATTAATCACTGGTAATCGAAGTATCTGCACTAAACTAAAAAAGCTTCCTTGCATCAAGAGACCTAATAAAATGCTGCTCATTAGTTTCAGTTTGATTCATGAAAAAAAAAAGAACCGCCGGACATTACTATGGGGAATGCAGGGAGCTGTTCAAAAGTTCATTTTTCACCTCGTTAAACCGGACAGGTCGTGCCATCTGGCGGGACCCAGTTGAATGAAGCACGTGTGTCATCTCGGAGGCCATGGCAAGAAATTGTTCAATGGCCGTTGTTGCTGCTGTGGCTCCCGCTGCTTTTGCTTTGCTGCTACTAGTGTCGGTGGCCGCGCAGTAAAGCAGGGCAACGTTGGGCACGGCAATAGTGACGCGACAGTTTCCACTTTGAGGCGAGTAATTTTAAGTGTGATTATTCGGTGCGGACTACTCAAACGTGATTTCATTCGAAAACAAGCTCTTCATTGGCACAAAAGTAGCACTGTGACATTTCTGTACAGCTATTTCAGTAATCGACATCCATTTAATATTCGACTTTAGTGTCACCACCGCAAGTAAGGCTCGGAACAACGTCGACGCACGAGGCTGGAATGGCGAAGCATCTAGCTAAGGATACGCCGCAGGGAGCATCCTTGCTGTATATAAACGATTACATTATGCGTGAACATTGGTGGCGTAAACGTTGTGGCATGTGCTCTTCACCGTACGATAGCGAAGGTGACCCAATGGCCCGTGTTTTTCGTTGCTTTGTCGTAATAAAGGTTCCTGCTAGACACACACCGCTTGTTGCCAAGAAAATCAGGCAGCCTGTGTCGCAAAGCGGCTGGAGTGCACGTGAGCAGTGAAAGTGAGCGAGTGCCGTGCTTTCTCTCATGCAAGACGAAGGGATTCGAGGCAGTTCCTGTTCAACCTCTCGCTTCCCGACCATATATATATTTATTTATATATGGTCGGGAAGCGAGAGTTTATCCAAGATACCGAGTCCCGTGAGATCTTCCTTCAGTATGCAGATGCCTGGTAATATGCACATATCTAGTGTGAATATATATATATATATATATATATATATATATATATATATATATATATATATATATATATATATATATATATATATATATATATATATATATATATATATATAGTTATATATATATATATATATATATATATATATATATATATATATATATATATATATATATATATATAATGTATATATATATTTATATATATATATATATATATATATATATATATATATATATATAATGAGATCTAACAGACAGTATGCCAAGGAATGTACAGGGGAAGTTATTAGAACCAATGGAATGTAAATAAGAAAGAAAAGTGGATGAAAAAATAACGGTTGGTTATTTTTTCATCCTCTTTTCTTTCTTATTTACATTCCATTGGTTCTAATAACTTCCCCTGTACATTCCTTGGCATTATTGTCTGTTAGATCTCATTATTATTGTGTCAAAACACGGAAAAACGACTCTTAGGTATACACTTCTTTCCCTTATTAATTAATGAGGATCTCGTACTGGCAGACTTGGTGTCGTTAGGTTGTATACGAGGGACTCTTTGCCTAGCTGCCAGCTCGTGATAAGTTCACGTGTTACATGACGCCAAACAGGTTCATCAAAAGTGTGCCCCACTCGCCTCCATGGCTTTAGGTGGCGCTGACTGATACTCTTACGTTTAATTCACATATACACCCAATAAAGTGACTTGGCGGATAGCCGCCATAGTAGCTCAGAGGTAGAGCATCGAACGCGTTATTCGAAGGTCGCAGGTTCAGTACCTGCTCACGGCAAGTTATCTTTTCATTGCCCCACTTTTCTTTCTTCACATGTACTTTACAATCGGTCTATTAACTTTCCCTATACATTTCTTGGCATTATTCTCTGTCATCTTATTAATATTGTGTCAAAACACGGTAAAACGAGCCCGTAAGTATACAGTTCTTTCCCTTGCACACACACACACACACACACACACACACACATATATATATATATATATATATATGTATGTGTGTGTGTGTGTGTGTCAGTCACGTAAGGCTAGTGTACGCGGTGTGTACGTGTGCGCGTATACCGAGTGGGTTTAAATACAGACCTTCCTGGAGAGATTTGCGATGGGCTACGCGTGTCAGGCCGGGCGCACAGGCCCCGCCGTTCAGGTTGTTTCGATGCGGGGGCACGTGCCCAAGATGCTTCTCGGACCGGGCCCGTCCGAGCAGTGGTGGCGCCATTTACGGCACCATCGCTGCTGCGCGGCCAGATAAAGGAGGCAGAATTGCATCCAGTCCGAATTTATGTCTTCTCAGAGCTATTCCGCAGACGTGATTTTATCCAACCGCCTCTTTCAAATGGAGAAGCAGTCCGCCATATTCAATGTTTTTTTTTTTTCGTTCGGGAGCCATTCCCTGTAGGTTTTTCTTTTTATTTTTGATGGCTCCGTGAATATCTCAAGAACGACTTTTTTATCCGTGAAATTGATGGCTTCGATTTACTATAACCTTGCAAAGGTGCACGTAAATGTGAGCACTGCTGAAACTTTTTTTGTTTCGGTTTTTTCTACTATACACTTGATCTTAAATTATGCCAATACGAGAGGTATAGTCGTCGTTCTGACGGAAATTGATCGCCTTCCAACAAGTGGCAGAACCATTCGCATAGTGTAGCCTAACGTCGACATTTGCTTTGGCATGGACGTTTACATAAAACACGGAGCAGGATTTACGTGCGGTCCTGGGCGACGCATTTTGAGCCTGCCTGCAAAACTATAATGCATTGCTGAGGAGTCTGTTAATCTAAATAGTGTGCGTAATTTTTCTTTTTTTAATTTCAAAAGCCTGTTCTTAGGTGTAGTTGAACGTGATGCCATAGATACAAATACGAAGTTGCTTGATGTAAGAAGCCTAGCAATGAGTGGTGGAATATTCGGTCAATATGACGATCAAGATTTATTGGTCGTAATTAAAACTCATTGTTCGCGTGCAGATGGCAACAAATGGGGCCCATACTGACATTCTTATAGCTTCGTGGTGTAGACGTTTTGTGACACTTCTGCAGCAGAGTGCTTTTCATTAATCAACAAAGGACGCCCTTTTGCATTTGGAGACAATTCATACTTAACCTTAGAAACTGTCTTCCTGATAGAAAATTACTTTGTACATGGCCCCACAAGTATTACGGGCTACTTTACGTGCTCCTTTAAGGTAGCACGTCCTACGTGCTACTTAAGAAAGTAAATAAACCTAGAATAGTTGTAAGTTCAGTAGAAAAACGAAAGGACAGGATAAAGCAAAACGTGGCCAATGGCGCAGAGTAACAAGGACAACAAAAAAAAAAAAACTCAAACAAAATAACTCCAGGCTTCATTCTTTCGTAGTTCATAAAATATTTGCTCTCTTTTATCTGCTTGATTTTGCTAACTCGAAAACATACCGTACAGAGCCGTGTTGTATATAATCATTATGCCCAACCAGAGAATAAATATGAAAGTTTCGACCATGTGGTGGCCTTTAACCTGCTGTGACATTGAACTGTTGCCTTGCGCCTCCAACCAAATTCTAGTGCCGCTACCGGGATCGAGCCCGCCACCACCACGATGAACAAGTGTAGAGACTGACTTTTAGAAACACCATAAGCAACCTTTCGGGATGTACTGTTTCGTGGCGTAGGTACTAGGCGGCAAATAAATTGATTGATTGATATGTGGGGTTTAACGTCCCCAAACCACCATATGTATATGAGAGACACCGTAGTGAATGGCTCCGGAAATTTCGACCACCTGGGGTTCTTTATTGTGCACCCGAATTAGAGCACATGGGCCTACAGCATTTTCGCCTCCCTCGAAAATGCTGGATCTAATCCCAGCTACGGCGGCTGCATTTTTGAGGGAGGCGAAAATGCAGCCGCCGTAGCCGGTATTCGGTTCAGCGACCTTCGGGCCATCAGCCGAGTACCTTAGCTACTAGACTACCACGGCAGAGCAGCAAATGAATTACACATTGCGTTAAAGATGTTATTCCTCCATGTAGTGCATGACAGGCCTATATTCATTTGAACATCTTGTCCCGGGTCAAATATTTTCAGCTGTCTTAAAGCTAATTATACTGAAGCTTTCTGAACCCTTATGTCACACACTATTCGAGGAAGTAGAAAATAAGAAAAAAAAACGTACATCACCTCACTTTAAAACTGAAAATCGACTTGTTCCGCGCTCACATATAGTCTCGGCCCTGTTTTTATGTCCTTAACAGACAACCTGGAATATACTTCTGCGGTCGACTGTGCAATTCCGTACAGAACAAAAGACGGGGATAAAGAAAACCCACATTTGGGTTCATCCGCGTATACACAAAACTTCCGACTGACCAGTGCTGCGCAGACGTTGCTATAGCTCATGCGGCCGGAACACATCAGCAAGAAATCGCGCTCACATTCACGTCAGTGGCAGCATTCATTTGAATGACAGCGTCACTTTCGCTGCGCTTGTATCAGTGGTCAAGTACTTTTTTTTTCTTTTTCATTTCCTTCCCGTCTTTCAACCGAGTGGCTTGACGTGTGACTTGTCAGTGTCAGGCTGAAGGGCTGCGCTGTTGTTCCTTCTGGTTCGCAGCGTCCATGTGCGCCGCAGAGCGACGCTGGATATGTTTTTATTTTTTCAGGGACGGCGTCAATTTATGGGATGACAGTTAGCGCTAATGCACCCACTACCAAGTGGCCACTCTTCCACCGAGCACCAAACGCCGCTGTGATCAGCGGTCTCAAAAATTATTGAGCCATTTAGACCCTATTAGGTGATATCATCTGCCACGACGAAAAAAAAAAACGAAGAGCGCGTCGTATTATATATATAGCGGTGAGAAAACCACCGGCAGAATTTTTTGGATGAAATGGGATTTGGAATATTCTTCAGGGTAGACGTGTTCTCGCATTTTAGAGATTGGTCTATATTTTTTTTTCAAATAGCAAAAAAATTCCATGGCTTTTGCTGCAAAAAGGCATGCGCCGTAGAGAGAATGTAACATGTATACCTGCACAATCTCAAACGCTTTCGGAACGCACACAAAAAAAATGGCAAAGATTTTCTTGTTACGGCATGCGCAATCGAATTGACATGTTCGGTGGATGCTTTCGTGAATGACAATTCATGAACTCAGCTAAGTTCTAGTTTGAACGGCCATAGCACGAAGAATATCCGAAAGCTCTGGCGTTTGGCTCTATGCATGCAGCCATAGCGTGGAGCTCGTGAGTGGTCTCGTCGCGGGTTTCTACAGCATTTCTTAATGAAATCGAAAAGACAGAAAAAGAATACAAACGGGCCGACGGATGAATGTACAAAGAAAACGTTGTTTTAAACGTTCGTACCTTTAGTTGGTCTTTTAGACGATTAGGTCAAAACCGAAAGGATGCACACAAGCGCGCGCCCGCGCACAAACGCACACACAGACACACACACAGACACACACACAGACACACACACACACACACAGGCACAGAAAACGTGCGTGCGAGTCAAAAAAGAAACTTATTATATACAATGTATTTTTTTCATAAACAGTGTTGTTTTAGGTGCGTGACGCCATTACAGACTGGCAAGCGTTTGCAGGATCGTTTCAGGAAGCTCATTGTCCTTGAGTACAGATTCTTTCTTCCTCATTTTTGTTTGTGAGAGTCTGCGTTGGTGACTGATCAGGTCCCGGCGTAATACTTAATGGGAAATTGATCGACGACAGGTCAGTCGAAGAGGCTAGTTTACACAAACCAAAGACGCTATTCTGGAGTGCCACATGCACTGTCCTCTTAATTAAGACCTGTTCCTGTCAAATTGGTGGCAATATTTCTCCTACTGCTTTCCCGAGAGTGGAAAACGGCTTTCGTGGCTTAGTTTCTTGTTTGAACTTTGGGCGGAGTAATTTACCCGGGACTATAGCTGGAAATAGGCGGTCTCCACTTGTCTCTACGTAAATGTAATTTGTTTTTTTAGGATGGATGCGTGCATGTGACGTCTCCGTGGCTCTCGGAGGAGCACCAGGCTTGTTTGTGCCCTACAATCGCTCATCCCGCACAATTGCCGTGGCCTTAACATATACCGCGGAGGGTTGAACGCGTGGCTAAGACACTTCACTCTCCCCCGTCCTTGTGAGGGCTTCTCTTCATTCCGAAGAAAATATGCGTTCCTCTTTTCTTCTATTTTCATTCAGTGTGTTCTCGTTCTCCAGCGGCCATCACACTATGCTTGCCGAGCATGCATGGCACATCTACACAGTGTCTGGCTGTGCGTGCGGGCTCTGTCAATGAACGGAGCTTATACTTGGTGTGTTCGGGCGTCGTGGTCTTGGTGCCACCGACAGATTGCCGATTAATCTTGGAGATGGATGCCACTCCAACACCCTCTAAGCTTTAATACGCTTATTGTTCTGAGATACTATACTGTATTTGTTGTTTCTTGCCCGCTTGTCTCTTCCTGGAAAGCGTCGAAGCGATTACCGGTCATTTACTGCCAGTGAGTGGCAGCCTTGTGACGGGAAGGTAGTAGTGCCAAAAAAACACTAGAGCGTATGAGGAGCATTTTACATGGATTTCTTCCCATATCGCTCTTTTACGATCAATCTAGCAAGTTGTAGGAAGCACCAGTTTTTTTTTTTCGAAAGAAAAATAAAGAAGAGACAAGTGTGTAACGTTATCGCGGTGCTATATGTTATCCTGTATGGTTGCAACAAAAGATGCGCTTAAGCGCCCGTCCTATTTAAAGATACGAAATAGACGTCGCAATTCAAAACGGTGATGATTAATCATGGCTTCATCGGACCGCCGCTGAGCGAGAGCGTCCTCGGCAGCCTCCGAGACTGGGCGTAAGCTTTAAGTAATGAATCATGTCACATACGCTCGCAATCCGTACCGGTGCTTCGGTGCCGCTCGATACTGCCAGGCGCTTTTGTTACCGCGCTGACGTCACTGTTATTTCCTCAGGTGCAGATGATTCTGGCACTCATTAGTATTCCGCGTCATTAATCACCGCGCATGTCTGCTTTATATATATGTCGATGTATTTCAATACATTTAGCATGAGAAGTCAAGCAGAAGTTAAATATAAACTCGAAGGCAAAATGGACTTTCGAGTGGTAGCTTTAAGGGAAAGAGCTCGTCATCGGCATATTTCTGCAGTGCTGCGCACATATATGCATTTTGTTACTGTTCTTGGTTAGTCCTGATTTTTAGTCCTGAGAGTAACGTCTAGGCGACTACTCGCAAAAAGTCGGACAGATGCGTAAATGTGTGTTTATCGCACATCTCACTCTTCAGACGATTAAAACTACACAATCTCTGCTGTTGAGAACGAGCTAGATTTGATGTCGATATTATAGGGGCACCTGAGTTTCCTCCGACACGACGAAATTGGTTGGAGGAGCATTTAAGCAGCGCCCTTATTTGCAGTCTGCCCGCGCCTGTCTGCTCGCTGACGCGCACAGTTACACCGTTTGCGTCTGAAGCGTCACAAGAATCCACTCCTCGCAACTAGTAATCAGCATGCTATATCGCCAAACCCCAGTTCGCTCTGAGCGCTTAGTTCCGTCGTTGTGAGTCGTGTATACAAAATCGTTAGCAGGCAACATGTCGTTGCAAACTATAATGATTGTTACCTGGGCGCCATGCTGGAGTAAACGCGCACTAACGAGATGAATACACGCAAGATGAGCGCCTAACCTCACTTAACAAGCACTTACAAAAACGTCTGGCCTACTATAATCGAGGGTAATTCTTCTGGGAGGAGGAAGAGAAAGAGAACGAGATATCTTGGTATACTGGTAACAGGTTCGCTAGCCTGCAGTGTGATTGCAACATGCACGTGTGCGTGTGCGTGTGTGTATGTGTGTCGTGTGTGTGTTGTCTGTGTGTGTGTGTGTTTGTGTGTGAAAGACAAAGAGAGAGAGAGTGTGTGTGTGTTGGAGCCAAGAAACCAACGTTAAGCCTCTCAAACCGACCAGATTCGCTGTTCCTTAAAGGGACGCTATAAAGAAAAGGGCGATATTATTCGCGTGTTAGTACAGTATACAATTTCACTTTTTCACTTAATGTTAGCAAATGTGCTCTGCTTGTACTTCTTCTATGCGTTCCCGTATTTATTTTACTTCATTATCGAAATGATCCAATTCCACAAGTAACGGCACTAAAATATCTAGGCATATTTTACGTAGACAATTTAAATTGGCAGCAACAAGCAGAATCAAACACCCGTAAAGCAGAAAGCACCTTAAGATTGCTACGACGGCTTTGAAGTAACAATTCAGGGATGCGCAGGGATACGTTACTTATCATATGCAAACTTTACGTACGCCCAATTCTGAAGTTTGGTTGCGTTCTGTTTTCCGGAAGTGCTGAGTACAAATTAAGACATCTTATATTGCTAGAAAGATAAGCTCTGCGGCTGCGTCTAAGGCTACCTAGGTGTGTTGCGAATAGCGTGTTTTATTTGGAAGCTCTAATCATTCCACTTGATGCAAGGTTTAGACAGCTTACCATGCAAACATTTTTAAAACTCTATGATTCGCCCCGATATCGTTCAGAGACAGTTTTTATCAAATATCCAGTTTCTTTAAGCGCCCGCGGTGTCGTTATCAAAGACCCCAAGTCATTTTCGTCGAGTCTCTGTTATCAAATCTTCACATTTCCCTCCAGCATTTAACTCTGTAAACCTTATGCTCGATGCCAGTTGACTTAGTTTTCGATGACATTTTCCAAAAAACGCCAAGTTACTTACAAAGCACGTTCTGGAGGGCCTCCTTCAAGACCGTCTCAGTCATTTTCCTAATTAAGTAGTAATTTTGACGGATTCAACGCAAAATCTTCAAAAGGCTGGAGTAGGTATTTTTTCTCGTGAGCTTAATTGGTCTTTTGCGCTCCAATTTCCTGACTTCACACCATTTTATCCCGCAGAATTCCTGGCTATTACATTGGCTCTTCAAAAACTAAGTTCTCAGCAATCAAAGACTATTATTAGTTTGGACGCTTTGTCTGTTTGTACACATCTAACGTCCGCAAAGCAGTCTCCTCTTCTCAGCATATTTTGGTCTCTCGTACCGCGTCGCCTATCAGAAGTTCGGTTTCTGTGGGTCCCCGGGCATGCTGGAATTGCACTAAATGAAACTGCTGACTTGCTCGCTTCGGCATCTTTAAATTTTCTGGTGGTACTAGGAGCTCCACAGTTTTCTTTTATTACTGCCGAACGATTCAAATGCCTGTTAATCTTAACAAATCAACGAAACATCGCTCCTACAATTTGAAGAATTTCGGCACTTGCAATTTACACGGAAGACCGAAAAATGCTTTTCCCGTCAATGTGAGGTGACCCTCACAAGCTTTTGCTGTAGAGTTCCTCGGTTAAACTTTTATCTCCACAAATCAGGATTTTCATTAACTAACCTATGTGCAGTTTGCAATGAACCGGAAACAATAGAACACTTTCTTCTCACATGCCGCCACTTCGTCTCACTGCGCCGAATATTTCTTGAGAGACCGATTGGTATGTTCGGATTGGCAGTTAATACATCCACCCTTTTATTGTTTGGAACCAGTCAGTTGGGTGCGGGCCGCAGTGCTGTTCTGTCAGCGCTACACAAATTCATTCAGGCAACCCGAAGGATACGCTGCTAGTGGTACTGCCAGATATGTCCAATTATTTGTCCCCCTTCTTCATTTTTGCTAATTTGTTTTATATATTCTGGTTTATCGAATTTTTCTCCACTTTTCACGTTTTTAAAGGAACATATATTAATCTTCTTATCTAATTTCTCTCTTTTTTAGCAAGCGTTGTGCAAAAAATTCCCGTTATAAGGTACAGTGTGGCCAATCCCCCTTGTGGGTATGAGTTAAGATCTTCTAGACGACAAGACAACACAATTTAACAGTCTCAAAAACACCACTCTTACGGCGAGGCGACGCTCGGTAATCGTGAAAACGCGCCAAAATAAAATGTGGGTGGAGATGCCATTTCGAAATTCCCGCACAATACACACCGCGGAGTCATATATTTTGATAGTGTCTACTGGGTCCTGCGTAGTTTCTAATCGGTAAAAATGAATTGCATTTGCATCTGTGTTTGCCATAGACCTAACATGCAGAGTTTCAGAAAATTTCATTGCACCTATGTCACGAAATTACAAAAACATTTTTTTTTTCAATTATGATGCCACGCGCATAAATATCGGCGCGAAATTTAAAAGTTCCGCTTGAATATTGATTTTCCCCGCTTATGATGAACCTATGAGAGTGAAACTTGTGATGTTATAGTTCCCAGAGTACAGTTTATCAATCTAAATCAAGTTAGTATTTCACTTTAATATCTCTTTACGCGGCTGGTGTAAGCACTAATTATCTTTTTTCTTGTATTGTCTGAACTAAAAGCATGACTAGCTCTGACTTAGTAGCAATGGAAAAGTCATTTAGTTTACTTTCTCAGTCAGATGGCGTGTCATCTGTTCAATTTCAAAAACCAGCTTCTCGTGCATACCACGGCGAGATGGTGCAAGTGCCGCCCTTGACTGCAGAGTCGCCATCATTAATTGAACGTCACGCGACACGTGACACTGCGAGCACTGCATGCGTCACTGTTGTGAGGTGATATGTCTCGAACGTGATTATTGTGAATTTCGTTGGCATCACGATTGCTGCAGTTGATCTGTTGGGCAGAACTGCGTCGTCGGTGTAGATAACAGGAGTAAAGGGAGTTGCTTAAAGCTGGCGATGGCAAATCTACTTTTTTTTTTCTGGATGCCAGCTATTGTCAGTCCAATGCTCAGCTTAGTTAGACACTATGGTCAAATCAAAGTTTTTGCGGGGGGCGTGAAGCACCGAATGTTCGCTATATCTTATGTGGTTGCTTGGGCGAGTTGGTACGACATTGTTCGCTATGTGTCGTCACCGTTAGGCAGAACGAGGTTTGTGGTCTATCTGCTGATAGATGGGCTGGGTGGTGACAGAAAATACGAACAAGGTGCCTTATATCTGTCCTAAATACTTAACATCAATATGATGGCTTGATAGGTGCTCGCGGTGATGGCTATTGTTGTCACTGATAATGCGCTCAGAGGCCGGATTTGACAAAACCTGTTCGTTTGGGCCTTATAATGCTGTCTAAAACTAGTAAAGTTGTTTTGCTTGTTTTGGTTAACGTAGGCAAGCTGTACCGGCAGACAACGTAGGCCACAACCGTCCGCCGTGGTGGTGTAGTGGTTACGGTGCTCAGCTACTGACCCGGAGGTCACATTTCGGTGGAGGCGAAAGGGTAGAGGCTCTTGTACTGTGCGATATCAGTGCACGTTAAAGAACACCACTGAGAGAGAGAGAATAAGGTTGAAAGGCAATGACGTTAACCATGGCTGAGCCCGCTAGGCTACCTTGCACTGGGGAAGGGGATAAAGGGAATAAGATTTAGAGAGAGAACGAAACAAAAGTCACTCATTCTGTCGACGTAATGGCACTTCTGTGCTTAATATCGCAGATGGTGAGTTACGCTCGTGTCTTAATCAAATAAGCTCATTCGTTTCATTACGTAACCTGTTTGCGCGGTTCCACGCACCCAAAAATCTTGCCGATGGTGAAGCCATGATGGTGCCCCGCTTGCGTTCTCAAGCAGCAGACTTCTGAAGGCTTGCGAGTGATGGTGTCAAGCAGTTGCAACACGCTTCCAGCTGTCGGTGTCTGCATCTTGCTCAGCAGCACAGGCTAGCAGTGGAGCTGACGCTTCGTTCTTACTGCAGTCCGAACGCAACCGTCTCAAATGACAGTGACGCCTCTACCAGCAACGCAGGTGACGCGCGGCCCGAACTACCAAAGATACTTGCGCCTGATGAGAGGCGTCAGACTTCGATGGTGAGGGGCGCTTCATCGGTATACCTCGTAACCTGACGTACGAAGACGGAAAAGTTATCGGCATGGTCAGCACCCTGGTCACAGAAGACCAGGTGGCCGAAATTTCCGTAGCCCTCCACCAAGCCGTCTCTCATAATAATACCTTGGTTTTGGTACGTAACACCCCAGATATTATTATTATTATTATTATTATTATTATTATTATTATTATTATTATTATTATTATTATTATTATTATTATTAACGTAGTCTATAACCAGTGAGTGGCAGCCACCTTCACACGTATACAGAATATGCCTTTCGTATTCCAGCTGCCTGAGGCTATTCAGTCAAGGCGATCGCTATATCTGTCATTCCTTTCACTACTTTTTTTTTTCTGTATTCTCGCTACAACCGTTGCTGTGAGTTCTTGAGCTGCAGTCCACGCTCTATTGCAAACGAGAACAACCGGCCGACCAGCCGCCCATTTCGCGGTTGTTACGAAGTTGTAGCATTTGGTGAAGAGCAGTATGTATAATATCACTGACCATTGTGCGGCTCCTTCCCTTGTGTATATCCTGATAATGGTTACTATAGGAGGCCAGGACATGTGCAGTTGTCAAACAACAGTGCGCATGACACGCGCGTCTCTCAGTGTCTCGTTCTGTGCGCGCGCTTGTGAGCTTGCGTACGTATACACGTACGCAGCCGTCTGAAAGGACATTGACGCATCAACTAGCCCGCGCGTACTATAGTACGCTACCAGTTACCAGTTAGAGTGTTCGCCTGCTACGTTCCGTTCGTTTGGCGCGGAAATACGTGGGGCTGCAGGGGCGTTGGAAAAACCGAAGAGGAGCGGGCTACGAAGCAGCTTACCGCGGCTGAGCCGGCGCCTTTCGACTTTATATATAGAGCGGATGTCGGCTCCTGATTCGCTGCGGCCGTGACCCTCTTTCTTTCACTTCCGCTCTTCCTCCCTCCTTCGTGTACTTTTCACACACGCGGGAGAGCCGCTATAAGGCTACTTTTCGTGTGTCGTTTTCGCTGTAACTTTTACCCGCGATCTGCAGTGTTCATTTAGAGTTTAGAGCGGCGCTTGTTGCTTCCTTTCGCGAGGGCGACCGAAGTAGGGTGCCTCGTCTGAGAGCAGCAGAAGCTGCACATCAAGAGTACGTGACGTCGCCTTCGATTTGCTCTGGCGAGGGCAGCAGCTTAGCAGCGGGGCGACGAGACGAGTTGGCGCTGCAGCAGCCCGCTCTGCCTGCGCTCCCCGCTCGCCCGTCCTCGGCTGGCTGTGTTTGCGCTAGCGCCTAGTCCTCTTGCTGCTAGAGGATCTGTTTGCGCCAGGGATGTAGCGGTTTTGCGCCGCGACCACAAGCTTTCGCCGCAGTCGTAGCGCTCGGAGATTTGGTCTACCGTGCCGTTGTCTCATAAATTTAGCTGTCGACAGGAGAGAAAAAAAAACATAAATGTGACATGGTAAACAAAGAAACTTTCCTCGGCAGCCCTTCTTCTTTCTTTATTTCTGGTCGTCCACCAGGCAAGCGACGTGAGGTTTTGATGACAGCCGGTTTTACTCGCGATTACCACGTTTTGTTATTGTGTTTTTTTTCTGACACCGCGTCGTCTTTGACTTTCCAGTAAGGAATGGGATTTAGCGAGCGTGCGGCGTCAAGCTGCTTAGGTAAAAGCAAACCCAG
Source organism: Rhipicephalus microplus (assembly GCF_013339725.1). Taxonomy (NCBI): domain Eukaryota; kingdom Metazoa; phylum Arthropoda; class Arachnida; order Ixodida; family Ixodidae; genus Rhipicephalus; species Rhipicephalus microplus. The sequence goes on from NC_051172.1 coordinate 58,290,415, forward strand.
GACGAGGCTGTGGACAAAAAATATTGTTTCAAGCACTTATGTACGAAGACACGAACAAATGCGAAATTTCTTGCAGCAGTTCTGCTTTGCTTCTGATCAGTGGCCGCTTATGATTGCCGCTGCCCCTGCCATAGTCATGGCAGTCATCATTGATAAAAAAAGTCACAGCTTTGCCGCAAAGGGTAAGCAACGAAATGAACGTGATAGCAACAAACTGAAAGTTCATGCGAAGAATGGCAAGCAGATCGAAACTTTCACCGCGTTTCTCACGCACAAATGATGCACGAAACGTTTTCAGAGCTACAGATATACCCCAATAAGCGTCTCAGTTGTTACTTCGCTGTGTCTGAAAAGCGAGCTTTTTCGCAAATGGAGAACGTGCAACGAGTGCAGTGACCTTTGTGCGCCCGGTAACTACAATAGAATCGTTCCGATGAAAGCCCAAGGCCTATGATTGTCCCCACTGCCAGATAAGCAAGCGCACACATGAGGGTCCCCTCTCTGCAGAACTAAGTATGCGTGGGAAACGAAAGCGCGCGCCGACGCGTCGTGACGATCTGGGAACGCGCGCTCATGGGGACCATATCACCGGTAATGCTGAGAACACGTTAGTTTCCCCGAGACTCCCATCGCCATCGGTAAGTGGAAGACATAAATAGCCTGCCGTTCAATCGTCCTAGGAGGCGCTCCTTCGTGGCTCAGTGGCTTACGCCTCGCACTTACAGTTCAGAGGTCGGTCGTTCAATTCCGCGCACCGGAATCGTTTTCTGGATTAATTTTCTTCTTGCGTTTTCATATATAAATAGAAACGTATACATATACGGTAAATAACGCCGACGTCGACGCCATAGACTATTCTCTACTCCATTCTCGGCAAAATCCAACCGAGAGTGCCCATATCATTGCTATCACAATAAAACTCGTGTGGCACTGTAATTGGTGATAGTTGATTCATGATTAGCGTAGCGTACAGCCTAATCTTTAAAGCAACGCACAGATGCAAAAAAGGGGCGACGCGGCACTTGATTTCACATAATACCCTTGTTACCTGGTACGATTTATTATACATAAAAAAATCCAACACTTATATTATAGTGCCTTCATAAATAGAGAAAGTTTTCGTTATTTTGAGTTTGGAAATGTTGCCGGTTTTGTGAGTATACAAATCTAAGTTTCTGGAATTGTTTTTCTTCTAAATTAAAATTAATGCGCTTACACAGTTCAGACAGTAGCCATTGTGAAAAACTCACAAATTGCGCACTACTCCGCGGGTAAACTGAATGCGTCTGAGCATGTGCGGAAAGGGCTCCTTATTTGATGTTGCGTATTTGGGAAACGTTCCATACATCTGAAGCTAGTGAGTACTCAAGCGATATCAATCTCTGTTGTTTGATCTCGGCAAGCTGGAAGCGCTCAGTTTGTGCCTTTGTGCTTGCCCACTGAAGCTCCGCTGCTTTACTCTAGCCAATCGAGGTAGAGAAAGTATAAGGTATGTGCAAGGAGGTTATATTAGTATGAAAATTTCCGGTTTGATACCCTACACTAGGAAAAGGGCAACGGGCATGAAAAGCTAAGGAGAAAAAAAGAAAAGAGGAATAGTTGAAAAAAAATAAAACGCACCCACACTCAGGCACGGGAGTGTCATAGTCGTTTTTGGAAGTCCGGTTGACTGCAGAAACTTCAGCAGCGCTTCGTCGCTTTCTGGGAAGAAGCTCAAACCTGCCGGCACTCCAGCATTGACTGCTCCTAAAGCTGCCGGTCATCAAACCGCTCTAGCAAACAGTGCTGCGTGTGATCACTGCGGCAGTGAGTGAACTATTGCACGCCTCCTTTGTGGCTGTCCTCATTACAGCTCCCAAAGACAGCAGCTACTCGAACCAATAAGTTGGGCAAAGGTGCTCTTGATTTCTTTTCTTTTTTTTTCTTCTCTCAAGTCGATGACGTAGGCTTTGTAGAAGCACTATAATAGAAGAAAGTCGCCAGTTTCTATTTATTTATTTATTTAATTATTTATGAATACTGCAATCCCTACTAGGGATTTTCGCAGAGTGGGTTACATGAATTACATGAATGCTCAATATGCAGACAAACAAATTTTCAAAACTGGAAGATAAAAACACACAGAAACAAAAGTACGCACAAAGCAACCTAAATATGCAAAAATTCGAATGTTTATGGGGACAGAGCTTAATTGGCATGCTATATTAAACACTGTTATCGAGGCTAGAAGAAAACAATGTTAAGGATGGCTGTAAAACTTCGGTGTTGGTTAGTTTGTTCCAGTCGTTTATAGTTCGTGGAAAGAATGAATATTTATTGTGTTCTTGTATTTTCCTAATTTTGGACGTGTTGTCAACCATGCGGTTCTCCAACACGCACGCGCCGAAGAGAGCAAGCAAATGAACGAGTGACGTGAGTGCATCCCGGCAAACACGATGCGCCAACTGTGTCTTGCGTCGTCGACAGCGGCGTGTTTAATCCTGAAGGGCATCCCGCTCTCGAGCCTGTCCGATTGTTTTATTGCGGCCGTATAATGAGCGTGCGCGGCGGCGTCGTTACACGGCTTGTCCGGCATCAGTTCATCGCCACCCCGGGCTGCACGCCGATGTCGAGTGGCTGCAACCACGCGGCTAATGCCCGCGAGCGTCTGGTGCGATTTTATTGCACTGACCGGAGCCGTCCGGGAAAGCCGCGGCAGATTAGCGCTTCTGCGCGCGAGGTTCTCGCCTACATCTCTCGGCTGAGAAGCCCTATACGCCGCCGTTCACTTAGCGCCGGCCGCACATAAAGTAGCGCCCCCTCCTCCCCTGTCTGTTCTTTGCGGGGAAAACAGCCAGAGGCGCACGGCACGCGTTGTGTAAAGCCAGCTCGCTTGCGTTTTTGTCCAATTTCATTTCAGCCAGAAGCTGCTGGAGAAATAAGTGTGTGATGCGGGAAGTGACTGCTCGTTTAGCTACGTCGCTTTTACATCTATTTTGTTTACAGTGCCGTGAAACTGGCAGCCATACGGCTGTGTCTAATCGTGCACTGCTTCGCAGGTTCTCATTTTGTTGCTTCGGTAAAAGAAAAAAAAATTGGCGTTTGGGGAGTATTTTTGCCTCATAACTATACAATCGCCACCTAAATTGTTCGCGTCTCTTTTGCTGAGGACGCGCCTCTCACCCCTTCCCTGCCAGATTCACATCGCACTGATGAACTACACGCCATTCGTGACTAAGAAGGGCCGTGACCGTGGGGCTGATGGAAGCAGAGTACGCGAGGTAGGTGACGATTATAGTTGTGTGACAGAAACACTCCCCAATTATTCGATTTTTTTTCATAGAGTATATACACTTGTAGTTATTGGTGGCAAGAGCATTGCGTGACAATCTTGTTTGTCTCCCAACCACTTACGGTCAAACACTCACTTCCATTTTCCCGACGTTTGGAAACATTTTTTTCTTAAAGAAAGAAAACTTGTACGAAATCCCTGGGTTCGGGTACGAGTAAGTAGTTGGTATATATAATATCATATCTTTGTAGAGAAAGGTCAGTTAAAAATCAGTATAACTAATGAGCATTACTTGGCATGAGTTCTCTGATAGAGCGGACAGTTTTTTCGTGAGCAGCCGGATTGTTGCGGTACCTGGCGCAGCAGATCTCATCCACGGGCTTGTTTTTACGGGGCCGTTGTTGTTCGCTGCTGCTGCGCGAAGAAGCACAATGTTGCCTAAGTAATACACCACTGCGCACGAATGCCGACGTACGAGTGCCACAACTGGACAGCTGAGTCAAGGGCCGCCTCCTTATTTTGAACCGTGAGGTTGCACATTTTTATAGAATCCCCCTTTTATGTCCAGCGTGCTTATTCTGTCTGTATTGTTGATGTGATCTCTTGTTGCATTGCTGGTTTACGTAAGCGTCGACAACACCTGAAGTTATATAACGATCGGAAGAGCTAAATGCCTGCCATGGACAGTTAGGACAATATTACTATTTGGAAAATGTGTAACTATGTCTTTACTAATACATGTGGGGAGTGTATACCTCAAGGCGTATATTTACTTTATATGTCAGGCTCTTGTAGACATTATTATTATTATTATTATTATTATTATTATTATTATTATTATTATTATATTATTATTATTATTATATTATTATTATTAGTGAACGGACAACATAGTTTGTGAAGTATTCATCGCCGTGAAACAAGAGCTTTGTGCGGCCTGCCCTTCGAAGAAAAGGCATTCTGTATGGACAAGGAAAGTGTGTTTCGCTTCCTATGCGAGAATACACGTGCCCATACGAGAAAAATTTTGTGCTCTTTTTCGTGTGAGACTTGGGAGACAATATTATAATTTATAAGGGAAATCGACAACAGCGAATTTAGGTTTTGTGAGAGGGTACCTTTGAGGGATGCACTGAAATATGTGTCACTCTGAAGTGTATCTTTGTAGTTAACCTTCAACTGGCCGATTTTAGCGAACAGTAATTTTTATGCTAAGCAACCTCTAACTCCTTACTTTAGAAATGACACGTTCAAGTCGTCGACTGTGACGTGTGGCATACCTGTTTGACTTCCGCAGTCTGTATATAAAACTATTTAAACTGAGTGCTTTGAACTCTACCAAAGATACACACTATATAGACGCTGGAAACCTCCTTGTGCCTTTAGTACTTATATTTAAAAAGTCTATGTTTGCGTAAATTACAGCCAGTACTGCTGTCGCATGCATAGGGGAAAAAATTGCGGAGGATCAAAGCACATAGCAAAGTGTGTTTCAGCTCCACTGACTTGAAACCCCTAGGGAGAATTGAAGCACGCACTCTTCTTCTTCCCTACACACCCGGTTCCAGTTCCCTACGGCACGTAGGGAAGGGTGCTTCAGTTGGCCTAACGTATGCGGCTATATACTCGTTGTTCTGTTGTCTTCTTCATTTTTATTGGACCACTGTCGAGTAGTGGGATTGGCCTGATTTTCGTTTTTATGATAAACTGTGGCTACAAAACACACCATGAGGACATCAGACGCTGACAACCCGATACTTATATAAGGTGCTTCGCCACGTCATATTCACGTCATGATTGCGTCACAAATTTTGCCCACTTCGTGTAATCATGATGCCATGATAGGATGACGGTAGTTCAATGTTTACAGTCATGTTGCTTAAGAAAATGACCACTGTTTTAAAAGTTGAAAGAGCGAGAGAGATTGAGCTTTGCTACGCTGGCCGCATACAGTACCAAGAAGAAAAAAAAAGATTTTCTCTGAAGGTTCTCTTGAAATAAATCTTTGCAGCAGTATCTGTACATAGGCTGTCTTCAAGAATTGAGTCAACCACTTGCTTTTCGAGTCACGGTGCACGATCTATACTTGGGCGTCACGTTGGCTGACTAGGTGCTTCCGTTCGTTCTGTCTCTAATTCGGCGGGTGTATCCTGCTTCAACAGTTGCTGACGTGTGCCATTAAGCGTGCCTTGTTCGTCGTGCACGTATAGGGCCGCTACACTTGTCTCCTGTTTGTGCGTCTATGTAGGCTCGGCTACAGCGCATATTGCTATCGCAATAGTTGTTTTTCCTTCGGCTGGCCGACTGTCCTCCGGCATGTTCGCATCAGGCAATGGCAGCCGCTCGATCATAGTGAGCGCTCGCATAGCTTACGCACCTGCTGCATCCTTCGGGATGTCTGGTATCGCCGTTTCTTTATGTAGCACGTGCCATAGACTGCCCTATTCATCAATCGCATACTGTTTTACAGGGATCCAAGCGTCCAAATAAGGAGGTACAACAAGCACATATTGTTGAAAACGATCAACCGCGATTCACTTTTATTGAGGTGATCGGTTTTTACGCACATGGCGGGTCCACCCGCAGCAAAGCAACCATGTTTTTCTATCCAATATTAAATGCCCTTTCTGCAAACTGATATTATTTTCATATTTGCTCATAATTTCTCTTGTAATGTGAAGACTCACTCTGGCGACCTATAAAATGGCTGCGTCTTTTTACTCCTAAGCACGCCGCATGAATGTGACCACCCAGCCATGACGGTCGCATCACTCGCATATTGAAACGCACGGCATACTTTAATGCACAGCATAAGAGCGCATTAAAGAGTCACAGGTGTTCAAGATTAGACGTAAGTGCCCTGTTACTAAGTCTGTTCATTGGCCTGAATGTTTCTTCTAGACGTTAAATACCCCATCCTGATTTGATGTTTTCTGTGAACGGATATGGTAAACATGGATCGGTGAGAAGTCCTTTATTAGTCTTATTATTTATTAAATAGGGATTGGTGAGACATTGAGAGGTCTTTTTTATTTTTCATAGCAGTTATACGGAATTCGCGCCTCCGCCACTGTCGCAGTCGGCATCACATAGTATCAACGCGCCGGCGCGGCGTGCGTGTGGATGGTAAAAGCGGGAGAGTGCCCCGCCGCGGTGGTCTAGTGGCTAAGGTACTAGGCTGCTGACCCGCAGGGCGCGGGTTCGAATCCCGGCTGTGGCGGCTGCATTTCCGATGGAGGCGGAAATGTTGTAGGCCCGTGTGCTCAGATTTGGGTGCACGTTAAAGAACCCCAGGTGGTCGAAATATCCGGAGCCCTCCACTACGGCGTCTCTCGTAATCATGTAATGGTTTTGGGACGTTAAACCCCACATATCAATCAAAAGCGGGAGACACATAGCACGATTCGGAATCCGATGCGGCGCGCGACACCGCACGCCGCGTACGACGGTTCACGACACGTGCGGCGAACAGCCATCAGCCCTCAGGCTCCGCCCACATACGGCCCCTCAGCTTGCACGCTCGGACGACAACGTATCCTCTTTATTAAGTGCAAAATAAAGAAGCTTACGCAGCCAAGCCTTGTAGTCTAATAACGTCGCCAACAAAGCTACGCCTTCGCAAGCGACAAACATCGACACAGCCCACATTCATTATCGACTCCAAGCGTAGGCCTAACAAAGCCGACGTTCTCGGTAGCGCCGCTCTCTTTCCAACGTGAGTTCATTGTCGAGCGCTTCTTTTTACCAACACGATAAAAACTTGTACACTTATATGACGTTTTCACCCGTGCAACTGGTTTAATCGACGGCCTCCAAGTAAAAAGCAAAGGCGGGAACGAAGCGGGCCGTTTCTGCGAGACCGCCGGTACCACTGTTCGTTTACCTGCGAAATGGACTGCAGTCATCACGGCTCGACATCTCGTCGTTGGTTCGGAAACCGGCGTGGCCTTGCATAAATAACACACATCAGGCATTGCTTTATTCAGTCATGACTTATTTCACGTCAGAAACAGTTTATCCAATGTTTTTGATGCCACTGACAATGGTGATATCCAAAGTTACGTGGGCCATCGGAGCGGCGAGGCGGAAACTTGCGACGGGCACCTGCCAGTGGCACCCCTTGTCACGCTCCCGCGCTGCCATTGGCTGCGGCCACTGAACCAGCGCGGCTGCCGCGCGGCTACATTCAGCAAGTTGGATGCACGCGCGGCGTGCGAATCATCGCCACATGCTGTTGGACGCCTGTCGGATGCGGCTGTTGGCACGAACGGCAGTACGGCAAATAGCATCCGAATTCGCACCATGTGTCTCCCGCTTAAGGCGAAATTGCACTAGAGCGACACGACAACGACACAAGCCCGCCGAAGACACGAAGCATACGCAGACCATCAGCCGGCGAGTCGCTCGCCGACGTAGTCGCCAGACCACTAGGCCGACGACGACACCTGAAAAGACAGCATGTCGTCGTAGTGTAACATGATGAGAGACCGAAAGCACCAGCAAAACGCATCCGCAGACCTGTCGTAGGTGTGTCTTCGGGAGATCGGCGGCTGAGCGAAAAATTTGCCCCGTGTCTTTGCTTCAAACGACCACGAAGGGGACAATCTTCTAGAAGTTAACAATGCCCTCTCCGAGGCTTCCGCGGCGTCTGCATAGGCATTGCGGGCACCCAACTGAAGTATTTTCTTCACTTCCCTATTGTGTCCACCACCCCCGTGCCTTGTCACCGTGGATTATGGCGGAAGCTGCGCCGCAGTGGGAGCCGTAGAGGGACAATGGCAGAGCAGGGAGCATGACTGAAAATTAGGTGCAGGTGCGCAAGTGTAGTCAGTGACTACAGAATTGGCACGACAAGCACGACAAGGCGTGGGTGGAGCCTTCGAGACACCACCGGCGGACTGTTTGTGTTTTTGCAGTGTACATAGGCTGGCGACAAGAGAAAAGACACTTCCAAAAACAGCCCGCAGACCAAAATCGGTGTCGTGTCTCTCTAGTGTAAACGCGCATTTAGGCCTCCAGAGACACGCAGTGAGTTCAGAAGCGAGAGCCGCATGTGGGCCTACTAACGGCTCTGCAGGGCCAAGGCAACCTTCCGGCATCTGGTGCTAGTGTAAACGAAGTACCAACACTCACTATATCGTTCTTGCTAAGTAAATGAGTGTGAACCACACTGTCTTAAAACTTCGCAGCGTAAAATCGACGTTTAAGATTGTGAACCGACTAGCCCAGCAACGTATTCTTTTAAACCACACTGCGTTGCAGCACTGATCTCAATGGAACAGACAGTTGGCGTCAAGACAAATCAAGGCAATTATTCATTTTGGCACTGATGATCACCGATAATCTTTCATGGGTCTCCTTCACAATTGAAACGCAGCTCGTGAAACTCCGTTCTGGGTCCAACCTCACGCAAGACTGACAGTTGGGCTAGTTTGTGACACATTATAGGCGGTAACAGCGCACAAACTCATGGGACGAAGAACAGGGACCAAAACAAGCGCTGCTTGTTTGTTTGTTGACAGCGCTTATTTGTGTCCCTTCTCTTCGCCCCGTGAGTTTTTGCGCTGTTACCGCCCATAATGAAACCTCACACCAGTTTTTTGAGGCACCTGCAGCGCTATTCCAAACACTGCTGTCATTTTCAATTCATTGTAATAAAGCAAGATAGCCGAGCACGCACACGGGATTTGGTTCGGAGCTTTCAAAGCGAGAACACGTTTTTTGCCTGTGCTCTCGTCGGCCTTTTTTTTTTCTCACCTCCACTCCACGCCTCCACGCATGCAGCCCTTTTAAGGGCTAATCATGGAGGATAGGAAGAAGCTTGAGGACTCCGTCAGGAACATTGACCAAAACTATCTGGTCGCCGCCCATACTCAATTACAGGTTCCATATCAATAGCAATTATATGGACACTTTCCGCTGGATTTTGCCGCTGGCGTCGACGTCGCCGTCACTCACCGTATATGCATACGTTTCTTTATATAAGTAAACGCAAGAAATAAAAATAATCGAGAAAAAGACTCGGGCGCGTGGACTCGAACGTGCGACCACTGCATCGTGAATGCGAGCCATTAACCACTGAGCCATAGAGGAGCACCTCCTCTAGCCTGTATCTCCCACTTACCGCTGGTGACGGGAGCTCGGGGGGGGGGGGGGGCTGTCATGTTTTCAGCATTACCAGCAAGATGGTGCAAGGAGCGCACGTCGCCACATTGCGTGGCAGCGCGCTATTTAATCGTACTTTGCCCCGCTTAGAGGAGGGGGGTGACGCTCCCTCGCGCGCCCTTATCTCGCGGCGAGGATCGTACGTCTTGGCTGGCCTCGGGCTTTACCTAAAACGATTATGTTGCAGTTGCCGGGCGCTCAAAGGTAAACGTCACTGCAATCATTGCAGTCTCCGTTTGCGAAAAGCGCGTGCTTTTTAGTAACTACTGAGACACTTATTCGCGTTCATCTGTACCGGTGAGTACGTGTCGTGCGTCATTTGTGCGTGATAAATGCGTGGCACGTTTCGATCTGCTTACCATTCTACGCATGACCTTCCAATTTGTTGCTATCACTTTCATTGATTGGCCTTTGCGGCAAAGCTGTGGCTTCTTTGAATTGCTGCAAGGAGAGCAACGGAAGAAGCGCACTGAGGCACTCCCTCAAAAACCCCACAAGGATGAAGTCATTGCAACCTTACCGCGCACTCGTGCGCCATTCCAAAGTGCGGTACGCAAGTTCCGACAGGAACAGGCAGCTGCGACCGCCAATCACACCAAAGAGCCGGAGCTGACCGCGCTGGCTACTTCGAAGAAAAAAAAAGGCGAAATGAAAAGTGGTGACAATCAACAAGGGAGCCACCCCGAAGCACTACACGTCGGTCTCATCACCCGCAACAACGGAAACGAGTGACAAAAAAGGACCTATGCCTCTCAACCCCCTCTCCGACCATCTCTCCCCTGATGACTACCGAAGTCAACACGACCTTGGTGCCCGCACAAGATGCCCCGGCCTCCCCCATGACAGTGGGAAAACGCAGCGGCACAATCATCTCTAGACCGTTGGGGAAGCGAACCAACTTCCTCGCCGTGTTTCGCGACGCCATCGCCGTTTTTCTCGCTGAATTTGCCGCCACCCGACGCGTCCGCGTCAATTCTCGACGGAACCTAGTTGCGGCGGACGTGCAACCAGCTGCAGACCCTTCGGAGCTCCTCGAAGTTTGGAAGATCTCCTTCTTGAACGTCTAGTCGAAGCTCCTCACAGACAACACTTGTGTGAGTGTCGTCTACGGGGTCGACATGGACTAATACGCTGCTCACATCACGAGAAAAAATCACCTCGGCTCACTGTTCTTTTAAAGAATCCACTGTACCAGCGGAGGTATCCCTCCTAAAACTGCACCGGCTGGTCTGTCTGCGCTGCCTAGGCCCCTCCAGTGCACGCGTTGTGGTCATTTCGGCCACACAGTAAAAATTTTTGCACCCAAAAGGGTGTAAAAAGGGTGCTTTTACGAGAAAGCACCCTTTGCAACACCCTTTAACACCCATAAATGGTCGATTGAAAAAAAGCACCCCTTTGTTTGGGTGCTTGCCTCAATAGCACCCTAAAATAGGCTCTAAGGGTGCTTTTGTGCCGGAGAAGGGTGTAGGTGCCGATTCATCAGATGGAATATGCAGCATAAGAAGAACACATAATTATAATATTTGGGATTTTATGTCTCAAAAACCTCGATATGATTATGAGAGTCGTCGTAGTGGAAAGCTGCAAAGATTTTCACCATTTGGTGTTCTTTAATGAGCGCTCATATCGCACAGTGCAAAGGCTTCTACTTTTTAGCCTCCGCCTTAATTCGACTGCCACGGCCGGCATCGAACCCGCGACCTTCGGATTGGCGGCCAAGCAGTGCAGCTACTGCACGAATAAGTGGACCTTGCGTTAAATGATGGCCTAATTGACTTAGAATGTGTGAAGGTGCTCTCCGAATACAGCAGAATGTCAGCAGAAGCATATCGCGTTTCATCTATAATGGCAATTAACTGCGATTCATGTTACGAAAGCTTTCCTTAGCGTTGGTTATAAGCTGCATGTATGCTATGGATTATATACACAGAAATAATGTTCGCCCGAGTATGGGTGTGTGTGCGTGTAAGCGCGATTGTGTGTACACCCGTGCATGTGTGCGTGCGCGTGTATGTGCGAGTCCGTGCTTGTGTTAAGCGTGCCTGTGCACATGTGTACGCCCATGCATGCGTGCGTTTACGGTCGCGTGTGTGTGTGGCCGTATGTGTGTATACATGTATGTGTGTGCACCTGTGAATAAGTATGCGTGTGTATCAGCCCGTGCGCCCTCGAATTTCGTGTGTGTGGGGGGGGGGGGGGGAGAGGCAGTGCTTCTTATTGTTTAAGGTCCCACACCTGTTCAGACTGGGAGTCTATATGGGAGGTGGCTTAAGGAATGGTGGTGGTCAACGCACTGTACACGGACTATTCAGTACATGGAAAACAGCTGCACATTTGTGTACCTGATCGTTGCTTACGAACTTGCTGTGGTAGCTGATTAGGTCCGCTGAGGTGCTTCTACGCTCGAAAACGTGGGTTATGACCAATTCCCACGGAAAGCTGTCACTGCACTTATGCACAACCATCGTTTATATTAACAACGTTTAACAAGAACGTGCCCTGCCTTTGCTACAGGTGCTTAGCTAGCTCATTGGGTAACCATATGGAATTATGTGCTGATCATGTGGTCAGCAAAAAGTTTGTGATAACAACCTCGGCATGTTTCGTGGTGCGTGACAAGCCTTCTAAACATCCGCGACTGTGGATTAATTTGTTCCAGCTTCGACTACGCATTCAGTGTTTGCGGCACCATACGCGGAAGTGCCAGACACAGACAATGCAAAAAGAAATTTCTCTGGAAAAAGGTGTAGCGATGCTCTCCCGCTAATGCCACCGAGGACGAAATAATTATTGTTTCTGGCCATTCCATGGTGCACTTTGTTTTCCGCAAGTTTTGCTTCACTATTTTTCGCCCACTGCCATCGCATTCCGTCCAAATACTCAAAGAACCCGAGGCTGGTAAATAACCTGCGTCGCTGTGCGACTGGCTGGAAGGAGAGTTGCCATTTACAAGGAGTCATTCCGCGACGAACGGCCGTCCGCCGTATGCGCCATAGCGTTTGCCTTTCGGCGCCGTCCTGGCGGGTTTCCCGCTCCTCCCCCCCCCCCGCTCACCCCGGCCAGCGTTGCTCCCACAACGGCGGCGTAGATAAGCGAATAGTTGCGTCACCGAGCACCTGCGTCGACAGCTGCGGCGCCGGCCGCCGCCAGTGCCTCCTCCTTCTCTCTCTCAACGTCGCTCTCTCTGTCTCATCGTCTTTCAAATGCGTTGCGTTGGTCTGGGGTCTTGGTCGCTGTGTGTGTTCTAGCGAACAGGCGCATATTCAATGGTGGTCACGCATGACACCGTGTTCCAAGTGACGCTCAGATTAAGGAATATTCATGGAGTGGCGGACACGGACAACGTGGGCCTGTTAACGGTGAGTGTACTGTTTTCGTAAATAGTAATCATACAGCGCTAGCTGGGCGCCTGCAGCAGCTCTGCCGAAGTAGGCTGCCAGCCATTTACAACAGCATGCGTTCGCGGGCCTGTTGCAGATGCCCGATTAAACGTGTGACTTAACGAGTTCACACTGCTATGCGCGATGTTGTGTAAGTGCCTGCATCACTCATACAGTGAGTGATGTGATCACTTAACAAGGGCGGGATTAGTTGCTGATCGCACATTGTCTCTACACTGCACAAAGTGATTGATATTGTTTTAAGATGTGCTTTAGGCTACATCGTAATAACATTTCTATTAATACTCAAATGTGCAACGTGCTTCTGTAGGTGTAAGCGCAAAAAAAGAAAGAAAAAGCAAAAATTATGTACAGAGGCGCACTGTACGAAATGGCTTTTTTTTCTTTTGCTTAAAGACGGTATAGTTGGAGGTGCTGATATGCCGCGATGCTCCCAGCACGTGCGCCTCGGTCTTTTAAGCTATTTAGGACAAGTGCCACCAGCAACAGGGAAAGATCTAGCAGACTTCCAAATGCGCGTTGTTGTGGCCATCGCCGTGCGTTGTTTTCACTCGTTTCTGTTTGCTGTTTTCGTGCTTCGCTTTCATCTGCGATAATGTTCGGCGTTATAACAGAATCGTGACTGTTGGAGCTATGTGCGGTAGCTCTAGCTTAAGCCATGGCTGCTGCAACGTAGTCGGCGTCCGCGCGCCTTGGTGTCGTTCGAGCGCTCTTACTTGCGTGATTGTGTTTAACTGAGTATTTAGGCACGGGTTACGTTTGTAAATCCCGTAGTCAATAATCGCTAATAGCGTGCCCCTGATTGCCATCAGAGGATGGGCTTGGTTGTCGAAATATGCCAGACGCTTTTTCTGAAAGCAAGCTTTGATTTTTTTTAAAAAAAGAAGTACTTTGATTGATTGATTTGTGGGGTTTAACGTCCCAAAACCACTATATGATTATGAGAGACGCCGTAGTGGAGGGCTCCGGAAATTTCGACCACCTGGGGTTCTTTAACGTGCGCCCAAATCTGAGCACACGGGCCTACAACATTTCCGCCTCCATCGGAAATGCAGCCGCCGCAGCCGGGAATCGAACCCGCGACCTGCGGGTCAGCAGCCGAGTACCTTAGCCACTAGACCACCGCGGCGGGGCAAAGAAGTACTTTCATACGTGCAAGGCAGTGCCTATTGCAGGCCCGCAACTCTTTAAAAACTGGACGAGCAATCACATCTTTTGTCAAATAACAATGAATTAAGATGATTGAATTATAGATGACGAATTTCTGTGCTAGATTAGGTGCACAAAACACATGTTCGCAGCCCTACGTCTAGAAAGCAGGCAAATAGGAAGCACAGCGTCAAATTTGGATTAGATTCCATTGACGGAGCGTCTTGTGAGAGTAGAAAGAACGAGAAAATTGTTCATTTTTGATGCCCTGATAGAGGCAGTCATAATTGCACTGGTTGGTGACTTTTAACAATTCCACAGATTGTTAGAGGCGTGATTAAAGTCAGTAAATCTTTTACTTTTTTTTTGCAGACCTCTTCGCTAGTGCCACGCCCAAGATCATTTGTTCTCATGTAAAAGAGAAAGCAGAAATGTCTTCACTGTTTGTACATGAAGAGGTAAGTTTCTTGTGCATTTTGATTAATGTTACATGTTCTGAACGTTGTACTTAGGAATTGTTTTTCACACTGGCTCACTACCCTAGAAGGAATTTGATTCTTAGGTGTGTTCAGGCTTTCGTAAGTGCCATTTTTGAGCTGTAGTCTTACACTTCACCTCATTTTGGGAATTTGCTGTATGCTGGAAAACTCTTATCTTAATCATACGAAATTATTGGAATATATGGGTTGTATGCTTCGAGTTCAGTGTAATGTCAATTACACGCCATTTCGAAGGATACACACTACACATTGTTTATATATGGTGCTGCCAGAACACCACGAACATCCTTTTATGAGAAGTCATATTTGCTCTTATTACAGGATGAGAGGGTGCCGCTGACGTCCTGCGTAGTCTACCCCCCGGCCCCAGCCTAGAGCAAGCCTACTTCCTGAACCTCCACATGGATAACCGAAAAATCTTCCGTGTCAGTAATGACGAAGGAGGAGTGACAGCACTGATGAGTAGATTTTGTTTATTTTCAACATTGTCTACGGCCGCAAGGCCTTTAACATCCACCGTGATTGAGCGGCTTTTTCTCGGCGTGAGTTTGGACTTTATCAAAGAAGTTGTTCTAGCAGTACGACGCTGAAAATTTTAGTGTCACAATGCCTGAACAACTTTTTCTAGTGTGGTCATGGTAGATGAACAAACATTGTTATTTGTGTAAGTTATTTTGCTTAAATATAGCTGGACCATTCCATGCAAAACGTCCCAGCCACTTTGGCGACCATCTGAATTGTATTTGAAAAAAAAAAGTGCTGACTTACTGCGTTGAAAACAGTGAACTGCTAGAATATTTCAGCGAGAAAAAAAGTTTTGTTCATGTGGCTGGCTTATAACTTCCTGGCATAATGCCGTCTGTGTGCTGTTTGTGGAAAATTTCGTTTTAAAACTACCGCTTATTTTTTCTAAAGCAAATTCGGTCTACCTGTTAAGTAATTGTGCTTCTGTAAGGTATTTGAAGCTCAATAATAATAGTGCATTTTTTTTGCCACATTCGCTTCCTAGAATAAAGCCAAATTGTGTTATGTTTGCATTTTTTATTGCAATATTGCACTTTGTATGAATATCTGAGCAGTGAATACTTACTCCACAGAAGGTATATTTGGAGGAAAAAATATCTTTATACCTCTCAAGCTGCTGAAATATACGAGAAAATATCACGAATTTCACAAAATTGTGATTTTTGTCCGTATTGAGATGCAATTTGCTCCATGTTGTGATACAATGAAAACTCATCATTATACCTAAATTGTAAGAAAATGAAATTTTTTTCTGTAATAAACATCTTATTGCAAAAAGGACAGGAAAGAGCGCTGTCAACTGAATTTTATTGAAGGTGCTACGAGCGTTTTTATACTGAGCACAAGACCAGGGCTCATCTGCAACAAACAACACATGTGTGACCATGACAAAATAATTTTAACCCAGAAAAGAATACTCTTTTTCGGAAAAGATAAGTGAAGGTGTACTGATGCATTGATCCTTGGCCTTCCTGATAAAGAGTTCTAAAATCTCTCATTTTTCTGCTTGCTTTTTTTTCAAAAACCGTGTTTTATGAAACCTAGGACTACACTTACATTCTTTACGGTGCCCGGCCATGAGAGTACTATAGCGCTTCTTAACATTTAAAGCATGCTGTCTTGCTTGATCATTGAAGCATTGCCCAGTTTGTCCTATGTTTACTTTTCCACATGTTAGCGGCATCTTATACACATTAGATTGGCATTCAGTAAACCTATTCTAGTGACGAATGGTGCAAGATTGACTATTCTTGTTGCTGTAAGTACATGCACTTTTGAAAGCTTGCAAGGGGTGGAAAACAACAACGTCATATCTGCTGGCTCTTTTCCTAAAATTGTGAGACACCTTATGTACATAGTACCGTGTGACATGCAAAGGTGATTGGTCATTCCCTTTTCCTTTTGGTCCTGTTTCCTTTAACTTTACTTTCTGCAGGAGGGTTTCGCAAACAAGTGTGATGATGCTGTTGGGGTATTGGCTGGTGCTATCAGCCCAGGAGTGCTAAGAATGTTCTGCCTTTTCATAGTGGGCATTCAAAATTAGT
The DNA here is from genome assembly GCF_013339725.1 of Rhipicephalus microplus. Classification (NCBI taxonomy): domain Eukaryota; kingdom Metazoa; phylum Arthropoda; class Arachnida; order Ixodida; family Ixodidae; genus Rhipicephalus; species Rhipicephalus microplus. The sequence continues at coordinate 58,306,970 of NC_051172.1, forward strand.
AGAAATAAGAGTTGATACCTCAAGTACTCAGGCCACCCTTCAGAAGTCATGTTAGCACAAAGGTGAGGTCAGGTTTAAAAACCAGATTAAAAAACTAAAAGATGCTGAGTATCCCAACAGAATCATCACACCCGTTTGCAAAACCCTCCTGCAGAAAGTAAAGTTAAAAAAGACAGGACCAACAAAAAACAATGACCAAAACCTTTGCATGTTATACCACATCATGTGTCTCACAATTATAAAAATAGCCAGCAGATATAATATTAGCGTGTTGTTTTCCACCCCTTGCAAGCTTTCAAAAGTGTGTGTACTAAACAGCAACAGGAATAGTCAATCTTGCCCCATTCGTCACGAGAATAGGTTTACTTAATGCCAATTTAACGTTTGTAGAAGTATTTTTTATCAGGTAAACCAATGATCAGTGCATCACTACACGTTCACTTATCCTTTCCGAGAGGGAGTATTCTTTTCCCTGTTAAGATTATTTTGTAGTGCTCACACGTGTCGTCGCGCATGAACACGGTTCTTGTACTCCGTATAAAAGCGCTCGTAGCACATTCATTAAATTCAGTTGACAGTCGGTGCTCTTTCCTGTCCTTTCTGTCTCTTCCTAAAGTTGTCGCGCTGTGACTAGCACACAACCACGATGAACCAACTCTCCCAAATTAAGCTCTTGTTACGTAACACGTAGACCGAGTTTCGTATGGAAAGAAGGAGCGGTGCTTTTAAAATAAAATTTTTCACATACAACACCTAGACGGCATTCCAGGAAGTTGAGAGGGCAGCCACGTGACCAAATATTTTTCCTCTCCTAAATATTCCAGAAGTTCACTATTTTCAATGCAGCACGAGTTTTTCGAATACATTTGAGATGGTTGCCAAAATGGCTGGGACATTTGGCATAAAGTGACCCAGCTGTGTCATTAGCCATAATTATGCATTACCTCTTTTGTTTTTTGTGCGTTTTGACTCAGTTTTGTGTTCGTTTTTAGCTTATTGTGTTTCTGATCATTGTATTGGTTTCTTAAGTATTCGCTAAAGTTATATGTGCGAAAACCCGTATATGTTTGCATGTACATCATTTCTCATAACCAATTGTTATACATCCAGGAATACAAAGCTTAATCCACTGTGATTGTATACATTTGAAAACACTATGCATATATATTTTTGTGTGCATCACTTCTTGGGAACGATTGTGTACATGAAGGCGTATATAGTGAAATCATGGTGATTGTATATATTTGAAAGAATCATAAGTATATATTTGCCTGTATTTCATTCCTATTAACCGGTTGTGTACATGAAGAAGTATTAAACTGGAAACCACTGGGATTGTAGATACTTGAAAGAACTATAGGGATATATTAGTGTATATTTCATTTGTAGTCTTTATGTACTTGAAGCAGTATACTAAACTGAAACCAGTGTAATTGTATGTTGCAAAGAATTGTCAATGAAGTGAAACTGAATAAATATAATAAACATTTGAGGTGTTGCATGTGTAGTGTACGTGTTTGTGAACGTATATCTGGTGAAAAAGTTGTGTGGCAGAAGAAAAGTTTATGTTTTATTTGCCTATTAAATAAACGCAATATACAAAAGCAGCAAGGCTTCATTTTCTGTAACGCGCATTATGCATATACTGTGAAGTATATATAGATCCAGCACAAGTTCATACACGATAGTACGCGTTTATATTTTTGCCCAGACGCAATGAATGGAGCTCGACAGGTGGCGCACCATTGATAATCAGGACCACTTTCTTCAAGTAGTGTGTAATCAGTGCATGCTGATATCTATTAGTGCAGTCTAAAAGAATACTGGCACCCCTGCCATGGGCACTCAACACCCTTGTGCACCCTTTTTGCACCCTCCTCAGAGGGTGCTAAAAAATGATGGACATCGAAGGCACCCTTCCTTAAGGGTGTTTTTGTAACACCCTACAGTTTTTTTACATGTACACCCTATTCTAAGGGTGCATGAAAAAGCACCCTTTTTGCAAGGTGCTGAATTAACACCCTTAGGGTGTCGTCCACGGGACAAGCTCACTTACACCCTTCTGGGTGTAAAAATTTTTACTGTGCACGCTACGAACACATGCTCGAGAGACGAGTGCTGCCTCAGTTGTAGCGGCAGCCAACCGAAAAGACCGTGCCCTGCGGAGCGCCCTCGCTGAATCAACTGCAGTGGCTCCCATCCAGCCAACGAGCCACGCTGCCCTTCCTGGCAGATTTATCGCAAGACCACCGTCATCATTGCCTCTTCGGATGGCCCCGTGACGCGCCGCCAAGTGTTGTGGAGACAGCCAGGTCCACTGTCAACATCGACAAGCATGGCAGCGCGGTAGTCGTGAAGCGTTGCTTCATTCGCGACGCTGCCAACGGTGGTGACCTACTGACGTCAGCAGCCACCCCTCGCCCTGCTATGACTGTGCCTCCTGCCTCTTCGACCACGACGACCCCGTCACCCCCTCCTCTGGATATGCCAGACCTCAAGGTCGACCCGAAGGACGCCATGACTGCCGCACTTGCTGCGGTAATTCGAGCAGTGCTTTTAACAGCGTCGCTTTGGAGTTTTAAATTCGCGATTTTAGCTGTAGCGTGAGCGAAAGATCAAGTGCATGTAGGCCACACCTTTCGAAGCTGGTAGACAACCAAAACGCGCATGTATGTCTTCAAGCCCTCAGATAACGTTGTTTTGGCGCCCCATTCTTTGACAGAGGAACCAGAACCACACTGGTTCCTTCAGTGATATCATGCTACTCGATTGGGGCAACACATATCATATTTTATCTACAGCTCCTCGAACGAATCTTATTTATTTATTTATTTATTTATTTAGTAGCAAGACACGACGTACGCTCCAGTTCTGTCCATTGTTTCTCTTTTAATGAGAAGCAGACATGCCTAAACGGCCAGCGACAACTCGGCACGAAAGCTATCGTTGCAGGCGTTAATGTGAAATCTGGCACTTAAAATTGTAATGACCAAACAAAAAACATGCAATGTGAAACCTATATTTCCTGGTGATGAAGAAGCAAGCAAAAGTACATATTTCGTGCGCGTATCCTGTGCGAGAAATAAAGTCGCGAGTTTCACAGCAGACCGAAGCAAAATAATCGTTTTATGATGCCCTGTCTAGATTTTGCAATGCCTCACCGTTACTGACTTCTAGCAGTCCAGAATGTCCTTATTTAGGCTGTTTCAATGACGGCAATTTCTCATTGATGGTCAGTAGAATGTGCGTGCTTACGAAACGCTTCAACTGCAGCTCCCTTTTCCTATTTACAGTGTAGGCCTAACACATCTTCATGCCGCCCAGCGGCGGCTTGGTTTTCTTCGTCGACTTTTTGTAAGGCTACGAGGTTTCGCAAACACGCGACGGTGAATATAACGCCCGGCTTTCCGACTTATGCAAGTCTATGGTGCGGGCAGAGTGTTTTCGATGGTTTCCAAGCTTTCCTGGAGGCAAGAAGGGCTAAGCGCATTTCTCTATCAGTATAACTCGTCCCCAAAAGTTTTAGTCAAACATGCGCGTTTTTCCTTTCTTTCTTAGTGTGTCTTTCTTTTTCTTCCTTTCTTCACGTGTATGAGGAAGAGCTGTACGGATTCGAAGGTGCGTTTTTGCTACCTTTTGTATGAAATTAGTTTTGCGCGTGTCACACACTTCGGGTGAGGCCCTGCCAATCCAACATCGACGTGCGGCAGACTCGCAGGCTTCCACTTTACGCTTCGGCCTGCGACGCCTGAAAGGCGTCGAAGTGGTACATCTCAAATTTATTAGCAGGTCGGTCGACTCGTGCGGGGTTGCACGTGGGGTGATGTATGAGCCTGTCCGACGTACTCATAGAGCAGACACTAAGATTTCATACAAAAACGAACAAGCATTTAATTAAAACAAGGGCAATCGGCAAGAGATTACAGAAGTAACAGAGGAAAAAACACTAATACGCGATGAAAAAAAAAAACACCAAAGCAAACTATGCTCTGAAAGAACACTACAACAGGTACAGACAAAACACAAATACGTGGTATGTTAATAAAATAAGAACATGATGAAACTGAAGGAGATACAGAGAAAATTTACAAGAAAAACTATCGTGGTCGCGCTTCTGAATTTCTAAGTGCGACGTAGCGCACACAACTACAATTAATTAAAAGCTGGTTATAATAAAATAACAGTTTAAAAAAAGTCACAATAAAAAGTTTCATATGGACCAGGCCAGCTCTTGGTACACGTAGGGGAGTTGACGGGGTGTCGCTGAAGGTCTCGCCAGCTTAGTAGACGACGAGTGTGCCCGGTATTGCAGCCGTCTCGATACGTTGCGCGGGTCGCATCATGCTCGCCGTCTACGCGAGACTCGCGACACTGACGACCGCACTTCTTGCTGGCTACACGTCAACTGCCGATTCCGATGCAGTTCAAGCTCTTTCGGGACGTCGCGTAGACCTCTCGAGGTCATTTCTTTTTCCTCGAACACATATTTCTCCTCTCGATACAGGTGTAGGCAAGACGCGGTGGCGCCGCCGCTGCGTCGCCAGTCGCCGGATGTCATTTTCCCAACACAAAAACGCCCTTCCTTGAACGATGGGGCACACGGGTGAAACGAAAATTGCAACCGTTTGTGACAGTGCTCAAACCTGCAAGTTGCTACCTAACAGCGTACTCGAACGAGAACGAGCTGGCGTCAGGAAAACGCTGCATTCACACTCCTCACAGTGCGGAGGTGTCGCTGCTTATGCGGGCCACGAAATAGGAAACGGTTGTTGGGCGGAACACGAGAGTAACAATCTCAATATGAAGGGCTCGCCTTTGAGCTCCGAAACCCGCATTTAATTTCAGGCGCAACACCTTTGCAGGTACATGTAAGTAAGTACTGAATGTATGGGATGCGGCGACGAGGAACAATGCGTTTACTTATTGCATACTTCCTGCTCTCCTTCACACCGCTGTTGATGCCGCACTCCATTATACGGGTCGTATCATTGAACGAGAATTCGCAAGAACAAAAGAATCACCCTTATTCACACACACACACACACACACACACACACACACACACACACACACACACACACACACACACACACACACACACACACACACACACACACACACACGCACGCACGCACACACGCACACGCACACGCACACGCATGCACGCACACGCACACGCACACGCACACACACACACACACACAGGCGCGCGCGCACTTAACGTCACTGTGAACCAAGTTTTCATCGTCCCATTTTCTTTGTTTCTTTCTCTTTCTCTGCGCTAACATCGTTGTGCGAGCCATCCAGCATAACATTTCGGGCCATCTCCGGTGACCCATAGACAGCAAGAAGCTATAAGACTACGAAAGCCCACTTTGTGCCTGAAATGCTATAGTCTCCACTTTTGCACCTGTTCTGTTGCTCATGTACCCGCTTTCGGCGAGGCACTTACGTCGTCCGCGACGAGGTTCTCTTGTTTCTCAACGCAATCGCTTTTCCCTCTCCCGTCCTGCAACCAGTGTTTTATTTATTTTTTCCTTTGTTATGTAGTATCGTCCCAGGGCGAAAGAATTTTCTCAAGACCGGTCATGTAAATCTACGCAACGTGTGGACGCGGAACTTTGAACTATGCAGCTGTTTGCTGTGCCAGCGAAGCAAGCCAGCGAGGTTATTTTGCTGCAGGTTCTCCAGTCGGAATTATGAATGGATTCTGCATACTTCCTTGCATGTGCATCAGCGCGCGTTTCTTCCACTGGTCTTTCGCAAATTGAGCCATTGAAAGCACACACAACAGCTATATTCCAGCAGCATAAGCTCGAAGTCCATAATAACACGATATCACATTTCTGTTTCTTACGTCGGTGTTCTTTCTTTCACCAAAGGCATATATGTCTGGTAGCGTGCGAACACGCCCAGATATGTAAACCTGTGAGAGTAAGTCTGTGTTTAAACATGGAAGCCACTAGTGTATCTGTAAAGTTTATGGGCAGCGTCAGGGGCCTAATTTAGGCTGACTGATTCATAAGTGCTCCGCCCTATTGGCCACCAGCAGTCGCCGTATATTGATCCTTGTTAAAACCCGGAATTTCACAGGGATCCCACCACTGCCACCAGTTGTTCAAACCGGTGATTTGACAGGATCTCGACGCTGCTATCCATTGTTTAGTTGTTGGGACTTTACCGTTACCGGCACCAGAGACTCGGGAGGAAGACGCTGAGCATGAAGAGACTCATGAGAAAAACTGTCATAATAATAATCATCATCAGCAGCAGCAGCTGTAGCAGCAGCAGCACAGCAGCGGCATCAGAAGCAGCAGCAGCCTTATTACTACGTCCGCTGAAGGACGAAGGCCTCTTCCATGTTACGCCAGTCAACTCAGTCCTGTGCTTTCTGCTGCCATTTTAACTTCCTAATCTCATCTGCTCACCTAATTTTCTGTCTACCCCTAACCCGCTTGCCTTCTCTGGAAATTCAGTCATGTACCTTCCATGACCACTGATTATACTGCCTACGCGCTACATGCCCGGCCTACGCCCATTTCGTCTTTTTGATTTCAACTATGATATCCTTAACCCCCGTTTGTTCCGTAATCCACTCTGCTCTCTTCTGGTCTCTTAAGGTTATACCTTTCATTTTCCTTTCCATCGCTCGCTGCGCAATCCTCTATTTAAGCTGAACCGTCTTCGTAAGTCTGCACGTTTCGGATCCGTAGCTAAGTACCGGCAAGATGCAGCTGTTAAATACCTTCCTATTGAAGGATAGTGGCAATCTACCAGTCATGATTTCAGAGTGCTTGCCAAATTTGTTCCAACCCATTCTTAATCTTCTGGTTACTTCAATCTCGTGGTTCAGCTCCGTTGTTATTACCTGCCCCAAATAGACCTAGTCTTTTACAACTTCAAGTGCACTATTATTGATCTCGAAGTGGCGTTCTTTTCTGAGGTTGTTGTACATTAATTGTTGTGCTGATTTATCTCTAGACGTATTTTTTTGCTCTTCTCTAACTCCGTAATCATGAGCTGCAATTCGTCCCCTGAGTTACTCAGCAATGCAATGTCATCGGTGAAGCGCAGGTTACTAAGGTACTACCCATTAGCTCTTATCCCAAACTAGTCCCATTCTACGCCTCTGAAAACCTCCTGTAAGCACGCGGTAAATAGCATTGGGGAGATTCTATTGCCCTGCCTTACACCTTTATTCTGTCGATTTCTTTATGGGGCAATACAGTGGCAGTTGATCCCTTGTGGATTTCTTCCAGGCTGTTTCTATATTCTTCGTCGAAGCCCGGATTCTGCAGTGTCTGCATGACTGCGGATATTTCTACTGAACCAAACGCCTTCTCGTAATTTATGAAGACCATGTATAATGGTTGGCTGTGTTCTGAGCATTTCTAAATTACCTTATTTTGTATGAATGTGGTCGATTGTTGAGGGTGCGGCCTCACTGGGGACCACCGCCGGTAACGCTCAACTGGCGCTCAACTGGCGCTCAACTGCTAACCCAAAGGTTGCGGTATCGAACCCCGACTGCAGCGGCTGTATTTTTGATGTAGGCAAAATTTTCGAGGCCCTTGTGCTTCGGTTTATGTGCACGTTAAAGAACCCCTGATGGTCGAAATTCCTGGAGCCCTCTTCCTCATAAACATACGGCGGTTTTGGGACGTTAAACACGAGATATAATATTATTATTACTTGTGGTTCTCGAACATCAACCTATCTATCTAAGCACAGGGGGGCCCCGCCGCGGTGGTCTAGTGGCTAAGGTACTCGGCTGCTGACCCGCAGGTCGCGGGTTCGAATCCCGGCTGCGGCGGCTGCATTTCCGATGGAGGCGGAAATGTTGTAGGCCCGTGTGCTCAGATTTGGGTGCACATTAAAGAACCCCAGGTGGTCGAAATTTCCGGAGCCCTCCACTACGGCGTCTCTCACAATCATATGGTGGTTTTGGGACGTTAAACCCCACAAATCAATCAATCAATCACGCTCATTTTACGGAGCTGATTGTCACCCATGCTGACCACGCCATTTCTTCAAAGAGGCTGGCGCGACCGAAATCATCTCGTACACTTTGAGGCGTCGTGACTGCATGCGCCTATAGCTTCCAGGCGAGGAGGATCGACAATACCCATATTTGGACGGCTGTCAGCAGGCCTGCATCCTTTCGGCAACTGTTTCGCCGAACAGCGAACACCCCTTTCTGCTTGGCTCCAGCCCCGATCCTAACGACCAGTAGCTTCCATTTTCTAGAACAAACAAAAAAAATGCACATACCATAACCAATTAGCAGACCTCTCTTTAGCCATAAATGCCGGTCGCACACAGACATGCGTATAGCTTGTGTTTCGCTCAAGAAGCTGACGTAAACTGCAGCCTTTTATGTATTTTATTGAGTTCTGGTAGCTACTTTTGGAGCAAACGAAATGAAATCGCGCGCATGCTTACCAAAAATACTTTTTGTTAACCAAAATTCTGTCATGTTTCCCTATTATCACCAGATAATAGATATTAGCTCCTAACGTAAATAAGATTCTGTCCAATTTGTCAAATGAGGCCACCCATTTTGATGAAATAGTAAAAGTTTGTTACCGGAAGAAAAAATATCGAGAAGCGTAAAATTAAAGAAAGTTGGGGAACTTGACCATATTCTTTTTACCGCCCTAAAATCTGTAGATTGTAGGGGCTGGGACAAATTAAAAAAATGAATAAAACTTGGCAGATCCCACGTAAAGTGGGAATCCATAATATGCGAAGAACGAATGAGGAAGGGTGATATGCCACTTTAAAATCACCGCAAAGTTACGAGGCGCTTCGATGTAGTACACAGTAAACCCAATTATAAATGTAATGCGCACTCAGGTATCAGGATAAGATGCAAGTATCTTGTTTATAGTTGGGTAACGACGGCACCTCTAGCGTTTGAAATACCAGCGCCAGCAGTGGTAGGTATGTGAATTATTCCGCACGCGACTTCCATGTCTTGATTATCATGTTTACGCCTGGAATTTGTGTTCGTCGTCCATTCATGTCATGTAACACCAAATTTCGTATAAGTGCATCTAGCGAAACGGCCACAAGCGCGCTAGGAGCGTAGCATGTGGTCATGTTTTACATGCCACACATATCACGAATATAATCTTTGGATGCATCACTTACCTTTGTCGTCCTTTCACGTCACGTAATACCAAATTTGGCATATGTGAAGCTAGCGAAACGGCCACGTGCGCATCATGAGCGTGGTATATAGACATGTTCTTACATGACACACATGTCATCATTATCATGTTCGCACCAGTCATACACCTTCGACATCCATTCACGTCACGTAACACCAAATTTGGTATATATGAAGCTAGCCAAACGGCCGCCAGCACATGCACAATGAGCGTATAGCATGTAGTCATGTTTTACATGACCATGTCATGATTATCAAGTTAGGTCATGTCATTTACCTTCATCGTTCATTCGTGTCACGTAATGCCAAATTTGGTATATGTGAAGCTAGCGAAACTTCCTCAAGCTCATCACGAGCGTGGCATGTAGTCATGTTCTTACATGACACGCATGTCATGATTATTGTGTTCGCACCAGTCATATACCTTCGTCATCCATTCAGGTCACGTAACACCGAATTTGGTATATGTGAAGCAAGCGGAACGGCTGCGAGCGCGCTATGAGCGTATCATGCAGTCATTTTTATCATGACGCGCATGTCAGGAATATCATGTATGCGCGTGCCATTTACCTTCGTATTCTCGTCGCGTAATACCAAATTTGGTATATGGGAAGCTAGTGAAACGACCGCGAGCGCATCATAAGCGTGGTATGTAGTCATGTTCTTACATTAAACGCATGTCATGATTATCATTTTTGCACTAGTCATATACTTTCACCATCTATTCATGTCACGTAACACCAAGTTTGGTATATGTGAAACAAGTGAAACGGCCGCGAGCACGCTATGAGCGTAGCATGTAGTCTTGTTTTACATGACACGCATGTCATGATCATCATGTTTTCACCAGTCATATACCTTCATCATCTATTCGCGTCACGTAATACAAAGTTTGGTATATGTGAAGATAGCGAAACGACCACGAGCGCATCATAAGTGTGGCATGTAGTGACGTTCTTACATGACACGCGTGCAATGATTATCATGTTTCCACCAGTCATATAGCTTCATTATGAATTCACGTCACGTAATACTAAATTCGGTTTATGTGAAGCTATCGAATTGGCCGCGAACGCATCAGGAGCGTGGCATGTAGTCATGTCCTTACAGGACACGCATGTCATGATTTCCACGTGAGGGCCTGTCTCTTATGTTCGCCATGCAGTCATGTCATGCCATACCAGTTTTGCGATAAATTAGTTTTGCGATAAACCACCGGAAGAGCAGCAAGTCCTTGATATGTAAACCATGGCATTCATGACATACATATCACGATTTTTATGTTATGAGTAGTCAATTATGCTCGTCATACAGTCATGTTATGCCATAAAAATTTTGGTATATATCCCATCGTGGAAACGGTCAGGTGAGCTATATGTCGAAGGTGGCTAGATAGATAGATAGATAGATAGATAGATAGATAGATAGATAGATAGATAGATAGATAGATAGATAGATAGATAGATAGATAGACAGACAGACAGACAGACAGACAGACAGACAGACAGACAGACAGACGGACGGACGGACGGACCGACGGACGGACGGACGGACGGACGGACGGACGGACGGACGGACGGACGGACGGACGGACGGACGGACAGACAGACAGACAGACAGACAGACAGACAGACAGACAGACAGACAGACGGACGGACGGACGGACGGACGGACGGACGGACGGACGGACGGACGGACGGACGGACGGACGGACGGACGGACGGACGGACAGATAGATAGATAGATAGATAGATAGATAGATAGATAGATAGATAGATAGATAGATAGATAGATAGATAGATACGCTCAAGGTTGCCGAAGTTCGCTAAGAAATGCTTCGCATAAAACGTGAGGCATGCGCGGCATACGCAGCATAGTCAGTGCTTAATCTGGATGAGCGACCTTTTCAAAGCTTGTTGTAGACTGTATTATGGCGCGTTCACACTTGAGAAGTGAAGTTGAAACGAAAACGCCAGAGCTGCCGGAAAACTACGACCGTGTGCGTCGAAGATGTTCACATTCGTTCTGCCCCATCCCGCCGCTGCGGCCGCCGCTACCTTGACAATTATTTCAATTTTGCCTGCTTTCTGAGAACTGAAGATGGTGCCGAATTGTAGTTATTCACGCAAAGTACTCAAAAAAAGCAGCTCGAAATTTTCAAACATTGTTTAGGGAGGTACTCCAGCATAAACAACTGGAGCGAACGCACCGGCAGCGGTGTGGCGGCAGATTCAACCAGCTGTACGCAAAAGCGAGACACGTTGGGGCACGCTGACGCGCTGCAGCTGCACCGAAGAGAAGCTGCCTCTCTCCGCAGTCCCTTCAGGCTTGGCACCAGCTGCCTGAATCTTTTCTAAATTTCGCGGGGGAGGGGAAGGGTTCAACCATATCTTGTTTCTTCATGTAACTGTATTCGTATGTGTGCTTGTATGCAAAACTCAATAAATTCGGAAAGGTTTGAACCCCCCGTCCCCTCTGGCTATAAACGCCACTGGAACGGAACGTCCTGGTGGTTATGTTGGCCGCTTCGAAAACACTTCTTATGCCACGACAAGATATTGACTTATGAGGTGTTGCGTCCAAACGCAAGCATTCGATCGTGAAAGAGACGATACAGAGAAATTTTCAACAGCAGATGCATTGAAAACATTTCTCTTACATATATATACTATGAGCGTTGTGTTCCGCTCCGATCGCTTACAGGCAGTGCGACCACCACGGACACATACTGAGCCAGGACGCTGTTTGCAGCCGACAATGCCATGACTTCTCAGCTACTTCGGCACAGGAGTCTGAGAATGCCGGTACTGTGGCCCAAGATAGGAGCACGGTCGCTGTGAGCAGGGAGACTGAATTGCGAAGTGCTTGGTTGTAGTGCCGTGGATAAGGCAGTTCAGGCGCAAGACACGAACAAAAAATAATTGCCCGCAGCTTCCCTCGGGGGAACACTGAGGAGGATGCGGAGCATATAATTGGTTAACAGGGTGTTAAAGTGCGACTTACTTGGGTCGATGGCTAAATTGGTTAACGTGGTTGTGAAATGGGGTGAACGAATGCAGTTGCAGGCGTCCCGGCACACACTTCCTCCGCCATATTACCAAGCGCCGTCCACTCCTTGTATGCATACGTACTTCGGCCTCTCGGAGATGAGTTTATCAGCGCAACGTTATAACTATTCCTGCACCCCAGACCTTGCAACTATGAAGTCTGGAAAGCCGCACTGACTGAATTATGCGTAATTCTAGACATTGTAGAGCATCTGCCTGAAAGCGAGGGGGAAGAAGAGAGATAGAGAGAGGAGATAGTGACACACACACACACACACACACACACACACACACACACACACACACACACACACACACACACACACACACACACACACACACACACACACACACATCTTAGGGCGGACTTGTTCGTAAGGGAAAGTTTTCAACCAGTCATGATTCCTCGCTTATCTTTAGTGAAGCTGACTGACCAATGAAAGAGGCCTTACGTGTCGAAAGCTTTGTAAACCAAGTCCCACATTATGAGGACCAAACTCAAATCGGAAGAAGATAAAAAAATGCAACAGGCCAAGAAGTGTCAGACATTAGTATACATAGTCAGAAGACGCCGAAAGGGAAGCATTGGTATAAATAAAAACAAATAATAGTGCATTTTTACTGCAGATATGGAGAGTGTTTTTTTTTATGCAAGATAGCTCATATGTCATTGGCATGCACTTTGGTGCATCGCGACATTTACAGCGAAAGCTTTTATTGGGTCACTTTTCGGGTCACGCGCAGTTGCATGTTGTCCGCCACCGCCACCGCCGGTGTCCGTAACCACATTGTGCTAAATTAGAAATAACCTTGCACCAATGACACAGTGAGGCTTGAACCCGGGTCCGCTGGGTTCAAGACCAATATTCTACCACTCAGTTATGCCGCTGCTTGTAATTTGTTGTCAAACTTGCCTTACGCAGGCATGACCTAGCACAAATGGCACAGTGGGGCTCGAACCCTGGTTCGCCGGGTGCCAGCCCAATATTCTACCACTGAGCTACACCGGTTTTTTTTTTCTTTAATGAATGACATTATCACCAGTAAAGTACACAGAACATACTTCATCAGAATTCAGACAAACACACACAAGCGTCAAGAACGGGAAGCCACTCCGGAACGGGGTCAAAAGTCTCGACAACACTGCGCACTTGAGCAGCTGCTTCTCGGAAGACAGATCTCGTCGACCGTGGTGGCTCGGCGTGTCTGAGCTACACCGGTTCTTGTGACATGTTGTCAAACTTGCCTTAGGCAGGCTTGACGTCGGAAAAGCAATTGCGTTAATACGATTTATAAAGCGTTTTAAAACAGCGAAAGAACAACCAGTCATAACACAATGCGATTAGCATAACCAGTGGGCCGTTCAATGCTCCAACCCGTTACAAAAGCTTGTTCTTGTTTCCCTATTAACTGTGGCGCATACCCACTACAGCCATAATTCCTCATCGTCGTCAGCCACCGCATGGACAATTGGCACAAAATTCATTGCAAGTGTTTAGCGGATACCATGCTTCTCAGAAGAATGACGAAAAATAGCGTAGCGAATGCGGGCCTACTACCCAAAAGTTTATTTATAATGCCCTAGTGGGTAGCAAGCAAGTGTACTTGCAGTAGTTACCGAATGAGTGTTTTGAAAAGGCACCGAAAGGGCACTCTAATAAAGTTGTTCTCACTCGCTCACTCTGAAAGGACACTCTTCTAGCTTTCGCTGTGACCGTGCTGCGCCTACCACACAGGCATGGCGTTTCTTTTTTTTTTTTTTTTTGTAGCCTGTTCATGCTTCGCAATGCAAACAATAAAAGGAGAAACCGGGTGGGGCAATCACCTGGAAACTTTGCAAGACCAGAGTTGCTGGCAACTTGTATCATGATCGTCGTTATCACCATGATTGTCATAATCAGGATGTTTTCTTAGATAATGCACTTTTTTTTTTAAATAAAAGTGTTACTACTGTCAGGCTCCTGTCGTTTTCGGAAACGAACTGTATCTAAGTAGAAGGGAAAAGTTTTCCACGCCTCAATTACATCGAAAGTAATAATTCACGAAAATTCGTTAATAAACTTTTCAATTATTTGATACCAGGTCACTGTTTATTGGCAGGATTGTAGGACTGGACAACTAACAGGCATGTCTATTTCTTAAAATCGCAGAAACGCCCGCCATTTGCGATATTATTCACCGAAAAAAAAAAGCCTCGATAGGCAATACGCATAAACTGAGGGCGCCGAGCGCGCAAGAAATGTTCCGTCTGTAATTACGTCCGACTGGAAGCTCTCGTGCTGAAATTTCGAAAAGAAGGCTCGGCGCAGTATATAATATGGCCAGGAAAAACGGCACCGCAGTGGCTGCCGCCTTACGCTGTACAATGCAAGCAATACTGGATATTGCGGCTTTATTGGGTGCAGTGCGAAATCACTCACTAAACGCAAAAAAAATCAGCGGTCCATTTGGGTACTTGCCGTTTCGCCTGGCCAGTTTAGGCAGCGACGCGCCTTTTTTTTTTTTCGAAGTTCTTCACGCCAACTTTCCCTCTGACGTAACACATCCGCTGCCTTCTCTGCGCGCCCGGTGGGCTCAGTTTCGGTGTCGCTTGGATCAGAGCCCTCAATTTCTAGTATTATTAAACCCGGCTTTCTCGCGCGATAGCCCATTCTACTGCAGAGCCATGCCGGTGCATGAAACTTCGTTGCAAACTTGCCTTAGGCCGGCTTGATGTCGGGAAAGGAATCGCGTTTGTATGAGTAATAAAGCGCTTTAGAACAGCAAAGGAATAACCAGGTGTCACACTATGCAAACTGCGTAACGAGTGGGTCGTCCAGTGCTCCATCCTATTACAAAATCTTGTTTTTGACAAACCTTCATGACTTCTTTGCGCAAACACGTACACGGACACAAAGAAAAGAGGCAAACAACACGGGCGCAAACCCACAACTGGTTTATTTTGAACAACGAACTGTACTTATATCTTGAAGATATAAGTACAGTTCGTTGTTCAAAATAAACCAGTTGTGGGTTTGCGCCCGTGTTGTTTGCCTCTTTTCCTTGTGTCCGTGTACGTGTTTGCGCAAAGAAGTCATGAATGAGTACCAACTCGCCCAACTTTCAGTACTGTTGTTTGAGAAACCTATTAACTGTGGTGCGTAGCCACTTTAGGCCTAATTCTACATCGTCGTCAGCCACCGCATAAAATATTTGCACAAAATTCCTTGCAAGTGTGTAGGTTTTCCGAAGAATTACGGAGAATAGCATAGTGAATGCCGACCTACCATCCAGAAATTATGCCTATTTATGGCCTATAGGGGGTACCCAGCAAGTGTGCTTGTAGAAGTTAACCAAAAACATCTTAATAGGCTCTGAAAGGCCGCCCTTCAGTTTTCGCTGTGACTGCAGTGTGCATGCTTTGCGTTCCGCGCAGACTTGGAGGTTTTTTTTTTCTTGCGGGATCTTTGTTCACTACAATTTTCGCGAGTTTTGTCTTCATAAATTGGGGCTTCTTATAGCTCTGTCATACCAAAAGACATTTAAGAAAAGGTTCTGAAAGGCAACTCTTCCAGCTTTTGCTGTGACTGCAGTGTGCTGTGCGGTGTCCGCTCAGGCCTAGCGGTTTTTTTTTCTTGATTTTTATTCGCTGCGAATTTTGTGAGTTTTCTTTTCTTAAATTGTGGCTTCTAAAAGATTTGCCATACTAGCAACGGCCCTAAAGCTTATAAAAAAAGTAAATGAACGAGTGTTTGTTAGTTTATACTTTGTATGTATTTTAGGCGCGGCCAAGATTTTTCTCTGTGTTATGGGGCCTAACTCTCATAGCATTTTTATAAAACAATACGTGTTATCTACAAAGAAAAAAACACTCTGTATTGGGGGAGACTTTCGTACTACTCCGAACGTATGCACCAAAAGTGCAATCGCTACAGATGAAGTGAAAGTTAACTCTAACAAAACAGCACGAAGGAACACAAAGTTGTTTTTTTAACCCATTATGAAATATGCATGAGCTGGTGTAAAGAGCCCTATTATCACTCCTTCATAGCGTGCACATAGTGTAGGTTATCAACGTTTCCCTTCTCGTGCTATAATATTTCCTGCTAAGCTTTTTATTTGCATAGAGACTGACATTCTAGATCGACGTTAGCTTGCTACTGAATGCTAATAAAAAGCTTATAAACAGCTTTATCAAACTGATATTAGGAATTGCGCAAAAACACGTTACTATTGATTGGCAAATTATATACGAGAACGCCGACAGTCGTTTTCTTTTCCTTTTTTCTTGCTTATTTCACTTTTTTCTTGCGTGCTAATATTCTGAGCGCTCAAGCAACATACTTTTTTCTTTTTTCTATCACGTTCAAGCCCTTCCTATTTCTAATGTTTAACTGGAGGCCTTTCTGGTTAAAACCTCCTGCGCATTTGTACATACTTTTTCAATCTTCTCCAGCTTTTCCTAACAGCTTTTAGCGTAGAAGTGTTTTGCGAACTTAATTATTACGTTTACTCTAAAAAAAAGATATCCAGGAATTCCTCAATAAACTTGCGTGTCCCAGCTTTTCTGTTAAATAGCGCCTGCAAGCACTATACCGGGCGTAATGCTCAGTCGGTGTGGCGTACAACTTTGAGCAAATTTAGATGACTCGAACTGTTTCAGTGCATTGCTGTGGGCGGAAGCTTGCATGTTCCGGAAACTCGTTCCAGAGAAACTCGAGCCATCTGAGCAGAAACCTGAGCTCAAAAGCTATTTCGTTACTCCTGACGTTAAAGACGAAAGGTGAACCGAAATATACGTACGGGGAAAAAAATTGGGGGGGTGCTTCGAGAATCAAGCTACAGAGCAGACGCGCATGTCAATTCTTAATTTTCGTGCGTGCACGCGAGTGTGCGAGCAACGTCTATTTAGTGGAATAGCAAAGCAGGCCACTTTAGAAATCCTGAGCGTCGGAGCGGCCCTTTCGGGTGCATTTTAATATGCAGAAGCTAGAATTTCATTTTAAACTACGCGTCGTGCAGTCTGGAGAATGCGAGTACCCAGTCCGTTGCTTAAAGCCTGGTCACACGGAGCGATTTCACTTTGCCTTGAGCTCAACCGGAAACAGGTTGCGTCACTCTTTGTCACCCAGGAAACGCGACGTAGGCCTTTGCATCGGGATTCACGATGCTTGAACTCCGGTTATGCGATTTCAACGTGCGAGGGATTCTTTATGCCATTCAAGCAGTTGCGTCATTTTGTGGTTTATATAATAATCATAATAATAATAATAATAATAATAATAATAATAATAATAATAATAATAATAATAATAATAACTTTTAGTGTTTATGTCACAACACCACGATGCGACTATGAGAGACGACCGTGTAGGGGAGAGATGCGAAAATTTCGACCACCCGGAGTCCTTCAACGTGCACCTAACTCGGCATGCACGGCCCTCTATGGCATTTTCGCCTCCATCGATGTGTGGCTGCCTCAGATGATACTCGATTTGGTCACTTTCGGGTCAGCAGTGGTAGCACTTTGACCACTGAACCGCCGCGGCGGTTGTACGACAAGTCAGATGTGGCAACGTGGTTACTTGGCCCACTCAGTAAGGAATCCGTTCAATGACAACGACTGGGTAATCAACGGTCAGCGCTGGGTATAATAAACGGTTAACGTTCGCCTGCATCTCTTCGTGTTTTCTCTGTTGTTACCGCTTCTCTGTTCAACATCGAAGGCAAAGTCGAAAGCAAAGAGTGAGTGATTTAGTGAGTGAGCGAGTGAGCGATCTTGAGTTTCTTGTTTTCCCTGCCATTTCCATCGCCCACGGAGTGTTTCATAACAGACGGTATACGTTAACCTTCCCAGTGCGTATATATTCTTGACTTCGTATATACTTTAGCAGATTTCTGCAACCGCAGTAATGGTGAGAACTCTGACTGTTTTCCTCTGCACTGTTTCCCTTCACCGAAAAAAAAAAAAACAGATATCGTTGAAGGCATCGTGAAAATAAGACTTGGGTCTTCGTGGGAAAGTAATTATCCCTGGCAGATTTCCGAGATTTTAATTACCAGGCTCCCGCGGCCTCACACACTTGTAATGTAGAGGCCGCGTTCCGGCAAATCTTCTTTCGTGTTTTCCCCTCGTGAAGTTTAGTTGCGCTCGTTCTTCTAGTTTCTCCCTGGCAGCCATGAATTTGAAAACTGCAACTCGTCAAATGAGCGCAATGGAAGAGCGATACGAGGAGGAAATGATTGCGTTATTCGAAAAGTTTCGCAGCGAGTCTGTTTTTGCTTCTGACGCGCATGCTCCGTGTGCTGCGTCGCTGTGGCGGTGATGGAATCGCTTACACTCCCCTTGGGCGTAGTTTTCTTTCGCAATAGTTAAATGAAAGCTAGTCTGTAGTTTAGCGGCGCGCATGAACAGCATCAACCGAGGGTTGCTCACGCGTTTGGTAAGTTTCCACTTCTATTAAGCCGATCTAGATGTAAACTTCGCGAACGTAACCAGTTTAAGCACGGCCATTTAGAAAGCAGAAGGTGTGCCATTCAGTGTGAGCCCACCCGCCACCTCGAACGGATTGCTCTTTCACTCGCCCGCACGAGCACTGCCGCGCGCTCGCAGGCAAGTGAGGGCTTATCTTAAGGGCGTTATCGCATTCCCACCAGATGAGCACTCATTCGCGCGAGCATCCGTATGATAAGGGGAACACCGCGTGAAGTATTGACCATATGAAGTCATCAGATAATGAATCCAAAGGGGGCGTATAAGAACGTGGCGGTTTGGGTTAGTTGGTGGGTCATTACGATTGGTATAGCGCGAGCTCAAAACGGCAACGTAGGGCGTAGGGGAAGTAAGTTGTAGTTATTAATTTGAACGTAATAAATATGGCGTAAATTGAATAGCACACACGTAAAAAAAGGATTGTTTGCCACCTGGGAGCATTGAGCCCACAGCCTCTGCACTGCATGCGCTTGCGGTGCATTATACCATTGTGCTACGCCTTAAAGTACGCTAAAGAGACACAATGAATTGGTTCAGATTGATAAAATTCGCTCTGAGGACTCTAATGCTGAACGTTTTATTATCACAAGTTTATTAATAGCGGAGAAAATCAAGGTTGAAACTTCATCTTTTAGTTTCCCGCCGAAATCTCTGCGCGTGATGTAAGAAATTTCAAAATGTATTTCTCGTATTTTCGCAACATTGGCTCGATGAAATTTTACGAAATTTTATTATGCTAGATCTATGACAACTACAGGTGATAATATACTTCATATTTATTGAGTATAAGCTATGTATAACCCAGTAGACACCTTCAATATGTACTACGTCCCGGTGTTTGCAACGGCAATCTCATGATGGCGTCTCTTCCCACATTTCATTTTCGTATTTTCGCGGGATTTCTCGATTACCAAGCACCGTGCTGTGGTAACAGGGGTGTTTTTAAAATATTGAAATTGCAGTTTACTAATGCACAAAAAATGTTTTGCACTTAATATCCCTTTAATGCAGTAGCGCATATCTGATACTCGATTTCATACATTATTTTTGTGGTTTACCTGTAATAGTTATGATGCTTCAGTTAAAGGGTCTTCTATATACGGCCGTGACAAGAACGCCATGTAGCCTCTAAGTGTATTTATATTTAGAAATATAGCGTTGTGTGTGTGTGTGTGTGTGTGTGTGTGTGTGTGTGTGTGTGTGTGTGTGTGTGTGTGTGTGTGTGTGTGTGTGTGTGTGTGTCACACCAGTATTTGCGACTCTTCAGGGTTCACTTTGCTACCACGACGAATATACATGCTTCACAATTGTCTTCGACTTCCTAAGATGCTTCGTGCAAATATGATTGATTTGATGTTTCCATTTCAGCAACTAGCTTGTGAAAAATATTGCTGTGTTTTACGTATACACAACCAGCACGCCGTATATAGTGCCCCCTTCCTCCCCACCCCCCATGTATAGTGGGGAACTGCGCTTAATTTCGACCACCTGTGGTTGCTTAACGTAAACCCTAATCTGAGCGCACTGGTGTTTTTTTTTTCTTTTTTCCATTCGGCTCTCACCGATATGCAGCCGCCGTAGCTCGGAATTGAACGAACTTAGCAGAGAAAAGCCGGATATTCACTTTGCTACCACTTGAGTTTACGATTTATCATTCTTCTTGTGGGTTCACATCCCGAAACCATGATTATGAGAGACGCCGTAGTGGAGAGCTCCGGAAATTTTGACCACCTGGGGTTATTTAACGTGCGCCTACATCTGAGCACATGGGCCTCAAGGATTTTGGCCTCCATGCCGCGACCTGCGAGTCAGCAGCCGAGTGCCTTAGTCACTAGATCATTGCACTGGGTTCGCTTTGCCACCACGACGAATATCACTCGTGGGTGCTCTGATGAAAAAGCATAAGCATCGCATGAGGTTATAGATGGGACATGTTTAGAACATGGGCATAAACACTGCGCGAGGTTGCACGTTGAATATGACAATAATAAGCACAATGGTGCACATCCAATTCAGTTGCTGAGCATTTATAGTGAACCGTCTCGCTATGAAGTATTCGAATCACACACATCACAAAAATGTACGTTAGATCTACATAACTTTTTTGCCGATCCTGTGATCAATTATTCTTTTTAGGCACCCAGTATGACCCACGCCTCTTATATTTGTTCCGAAGCTTTCTCGTCGAAGAAGAGTGGACCGCGATAACAATCAACTCCACCCGCGCGCCTTCATTTGGCGCAGTCACGCATGTCCGGACGCTTTGCAGGTCCTCGAGTGCATGCATACGCACATAGAACGGCGGAGCACGAGCCTTGCATCTGCGTTCGCGTTGGAGGGGGACAGCGCAGCAAACACACCTCCGGCCTGCTTCGCTGCACATAGGGGCAGAATTAACCGCCTTCCATCGCGTGCATCTGTAGCGCGCCAACGGTGAATTTGGGAAGCGAGCTCGAGCCTGAAGAGGAGCCCGGCGGCGCTTCTGCCGCGAGGACAATGAAATGTAAACGAGAAACTCCAGGGTACGAAGCTTTCTTCTCGCCGCTCTTGCGCTCCCGTGGTTCGCCGTCCGCTTTTCGCTTTGTCTTCGAAAGACTTCCGCTTTTTCCTCCATTCGCTGTTGTTTTGTTTCCCTCTGGCGCAAATGAGAAGGTACAGCAATAGCTCAGAAATGTGGTGGTTGCTATATATATATATATATATATATATATATATATATATATATATATATATATATATGTGTGTGTGTGTGTGTGTGTGTGTGTGTGTGTGTGTGTGTGATTTATTGCTTAGGTCTCGCTTTACTTGTAGTGCATTTTTTTAGTTGCAGTGCAGTGTTTGAACCATGACATGATTGTGTCTCATTATTATATACTGCTCGAATATCGCACCACCTGCGCCAGTCTTGCGAGCGCAGCCCAGCGTCGCGCCTTTTTGCGTAGACACATTTCGTGTTAATAAATAGGGGTCAGTGCCGTCGACATAGTGAGGCGCTTGCGGCGACGTCACAGCGCATAGGCTGCGCCTATACCAAATCTGGCCACCGCCTTCTACGATCCCGTATGGAAGTGGCACAGCATCTGCAAAGCTTCCTCCAAGCGCAGCGCGTCAGGGAAGCTTCCCCCGATGCGCAAACACAACCTTTTTTTCTTTTTTTTTTCAACTACGCGTTTGGTACAATCATACACCAAAGTATATTAAATTTTAACTCAGCGTAAAGCTTCGCCGCATTGGGGAATTGTATAATTACTACCAAAGTACGCAGACTAGCCTCAGAAAACAACATACTAAAGCAAAAATATAAGGATAAATGTTTTTACCATGTACGTGTGATTGACTAGTAAGTCTGCCCCTACTGTGGAGCGTGTTTAAGTGCGGCACTAGGCGTCAGAAAAGCTCGTTACTAAAGAGCGTACGATGTAAGTCTGAGTGCGCTGAGAATCCTAAACGTAATAAGAGAAATGATTGGCTTTAGCGAAGTACTGCTTAAAAAGTAATTGGTTTGTCATGCCCTCCGAGCGACGCTTGAGAGATACGGTGATCTCCTTTAACGAGATGACACCTTTGCAAATGGAATCATGGCCGATACTCCGTTTTCCTTTCTTACCGAGTGAGCAAGGCTAATCTGCCAGTCACCTTTCCTACAGATGACACTTTCTTGCATTCTCACTCGCTTTCATTGATTCTTTGTTTATGTTTTTGTCCTTGTTGAGTGTTCTTGATCTCACTTTTTCCTTCTGCAGGTAAGTCCACAATCATGGGCTTTTGTCTTCGGTCATGTAAGTTGTCTGTTACTAAACCTTCACTGCACGCATTTCAAAGGCCTCATTTGTTTGATCTTTCTCTATAGCTACTTGGATGTCTTCAATGTAAAATATTTTTTTTGTTGGCGATTGGACATACAAGCTGACGCCGCTTTTATTTCCAAGAGCCAACTAAACAGTGACATTCATATTATCTTCCCAGTATGTTTTCTTATTTCATTTAAAGGACTAGTTGCCTTTTTTTGTGTGTAGAAGAAAATAAATAACGTAGGTCAACATACTGTGAGGAATACTTGACCTGTGCATGAATCAGTTAAGCAAAGTCATGAATGCAAGAATATATTTAAAGCTGCATCGCAGTGTTTGTTTGCACGCAGCCTAAGCATCAACCGCAATGAACGATACACTTTTTTCGCGTTTCGCTTTATTTTGACTGTAATAAACTCGATATAAGACGCTTCGTCTAAAGGTGGTCAAGGAATATCTCATGTTCCTACATACTTCATAGACTTACTTTATGTTACAGCTAAACTGAGTATGACCACAAGTCTCATTTGGAAAATGAAAGATGTTTCGATTCATTGTCACTGTCAAGGTTCTCACTTTGTGTGTCCAGCCAGTGAAGATAAAAAAGTTTGCCGAGCAATAGTTTAGTAAAGCTGAGTCAAGTTGATGTATATTTAGTTATTCTGCTGACGTTAATTCTGACATAACACCTGCTACGGTTTGTCGCACTGAAAAAGAAAAAAAAACCTCTTAAAGCGGTCTAGCAGTCTTCTCCACGAGTGAGTAGACCAAGATACGGAAGCACGTTTTGCAATTCCACAAACATGTAAATGTGCAAGCCACGGCAAAGTTTGTGTATAGCTTTACTAGAGTCACTGTATACGCTACCTAAAGGTAGCATATCAGTAACTTTAAGTTTTACTCGTTCCGCGTGCCATCAAGTCTTTGGGACAGCGCTAGAGTTACTGTATATGCTACGCTTAGGTAGCAGATTCGCACCACTGTTTTCCGGGCGCCGCTCGCTCCACCTGCAGGGGTTTAGCGCCCCTATTCGCCGAGCGCCATCACGTGGTCATAGGTGGTTCATTTGCACTGCGGAGAAGCCAACGCTAGGCAGATTCCAGGGAGATCAAGTGTGGGGGACATCGGCTGTTGTTATTCTCGGCGCTCTTCTTTGGTTCTGTAGCCATGCTGCCTGCTTGTCGCGAGAAATGTGGTAGCAAGTGCATTCCGTGTTGAATTGTACTACGTAGAGCCCATGTGATTAGACGCGGGTGCAGCGGGTGTTGCTATAGAAAGATTAGTGTTCAGTGAGGAATGAATGAATGCTTGGCTTCTTTTAATCTATCAACGGCACTGCAAAACTTGCTCTATTTGTATTACCCACAGATGCAGTAGTGAATACGTTATAGATGCACAGTCTGTCACCGTGTGTCGGTTGCATACGTCCAACTAGGCCTCACGGGTGAAACGCTATAAATAAAGAGAGAAGTTAAATTTGAACTATTTAAATTGGCAAGGCGTTGCTTAGCGCGTGAATTCAATCCAGCTTTAAAACGTTAACAGAAAAGAATGTTGGACACGACAGGGCTGTTGAACAACGATTGACATCAACTGTCGTGAGCCGCCATTGTAATACGAGCGTAATACGAGAGCCGCGCTTAACGCAGTCGTCGCACGGCTACTCTCGATCGCTATCCAGCTTGATTCAGTTGACGACTACAAAGCTTTAGCTGTCGAGCTCACACAGTTAATGAATGAGCCCAACGCGATGAAAAAATTTCATCTTTAACTAACTTGATAGTGATCGACAGTGAAAAAAATTTCATATATGTACATAAGAAAAACTGCGAAAAAGAAGACGAAGCTAATGTGTGGCCTACTATGAATATACATATGCCTCACTAGTTCAACAAGCCGACACACTTTGTTTCATTATTACATACCAAGCACGTAAACATAAAATCAAGGCTTCCAGGCGTGACAGGAGCAACTGAATTTTGCTCGTACGTTCATGAAAAACTAGAAAAAAAGCGAAAAATTAAAAAAAAAGCAACGCCAGTACTCTGAAGCTTGAGCGCTGCTCCTACGCGGGTGGTGTTGCGCGTCGTGGCGACCGCAGTCTGCGGGTAGCGGGGCCGGTCGCCGTCGCTCCGTCGACGGGAGGACTAGGGGAGAGCTTTGAGCAAACTTAACGGATTTATTTACATCTTTACAGTCAGTTGTCGAGATGAAGACAGAAGAGGAGAGAGTTGGGCGAGGCGCTGCACGACCTTTTTGTTGACCCCCGTTCCCTAGGTCCCTAGGTTGGGGATCACTACACAAAACAATGCGGACCAATGGTGATGTGGAAGTTCCTTTCAGTGAAGTACCGCCCGTCATGTATGTTCATAGAGGCACAACACTGGCTTGCACATACACACACACCCTTGCCACTAGTCGCAGCGCTGCCGTAGAACAGGGAGGGGGAGAGCGGAAGACGCACGGGCGCCTCGACCCCTTTGGTGCTGGCCTCGCGCTGCGTTCCCACGGGAAGATCTTAGCGCGCCCTTTCGAGAGGTGCCAGGTTCGTGGAATCCTCTGGGGAGAGCCCTTTGACCAGCGCCGTCGTTGTCTGCTGGTTAACGCGCTAACGATGCGTGGCCCAGGCGGGAGATAGAGCGGGGGCTCCATCACCCTCTTTGGCAACATTCCACACAGTTGGCGTCGCTGTCAATCAGTGGGCGCCGTCTCGTGTAGTCGGCCCCTGTTGCTTCCTCCGTCCAGCCGTGGCGAGACTATCCTTTTGGCACTAATCCGGCGTGGCGAATGACCCGCTGGGTCAAGGCATAGCTTGATCGCTACAGCTCCTCCGCCGACGGGAAGATCTCGGACGTCGGGTAGTATCAGCTGCTCGACGGGAGAGATCACAGTAACCACAGTCTTCCAACACCATTGAAACCACTAAGACCAACCGCTAGAACCAGCAAGCGCCGGCAATGAGTTTTCGGCAACCAGGCCGGTCTTTCAAATGTGCCACAATGCACCTACGCTTTTTTTTAAATGGCAACCACACTAATACTCTTCTCATAGCTCAAAACTTCGATTACTCAAAAGACCACTTAAAACCATTACGGAACTACGTCCCTCAA
This sequence comes from Rhipicephalus microplus, assembly GCF_013339725.1. NCBI lineage: Eukaryota > Metazoa > Arthropoda > Arachnida > Ixodida > Ixodidae > Rhipicephalus > Rhipicephalus microplus. The sequence goes on from NC_051172.1 coordinate 58,332,562, forward strand.
CGTTCGGTGTAACATAACGCTCAGCGAAAGAATTCACCTGATCCCTGAGCGCATACTAAAATAATAAAGGGTAATGCAATTCGTCTACTAACACGCTTATTTGCTGAATGTAGTTTCATGTCAGCCCATGTTTTTAAAGAACGCACAAGACTTTGCTGTGCGCCCTAGCACGACATCATACTCTCATTCAAAGAACGCTAGCATACTAACAACACACCCCTAATCATAGGTCATACCGCGATAACCTATAGCCACCACTCATTCAAATTTAGCGGGCGTACCAAATCATCATCCCTGACCTACATGCTTTTATCTCGAAGAGAACTAATTTCACGCAGTCGGCAGACTGATGCGGGCCACTGCTTCTTCATAACGCTTAACAATTCAACTCGAGGCCCTCACAAAGTATACAAAAACATTTTGGAGTGAAAAACCAACTAAACAAACAAGCTGTGGAGACAGCACAGGAAAACTACATTGAAACCAAAATTAAGCAAACAACCATGCTTCTAAAAAAATTCCTTTGTCCGACTCTCCAGCTTAGAGTCGGCCCTCACTTCAATCGCACACGTGGCGGTCGCGGTCTTGCCGGATTTCGAGGACGCCCGAGTCCACAACGAGCACGTGCTTCCAGCTTAACTGCAGCGTAACGCCTCATTCGCGATTTTGGCGGGCTTCTGTCAGTTCGGCGTAGGGGACCCGAGCGATGCGTGGGACAGAGTGGCCATGCCTTCTTTGGGCTAGCTCGCGTGTGGTGTTTAGCTATTGTGGCCTTTCTTCTAGGATCCCTTCGACAATCCTGTCCCCGCAAAGCTTTAAATCTCCTGCGTACATTCCGTCGCGAGGATGCGCGCCGTGGCCTACCCTTTCGCCGCTGGCGCCTTGCTTCCCGCCACAAAGGCCTCCTCGCTGAACTGGCCGATGAGCTACCCTCTTTTCGTTCTCCCCGATGCTTGCTTCCTCCTTCTTGCCTTCGCTTTGTCGCGCGCGTACCTTTCACTCCTCTACGGCGACGTCTACGACCGACTTTTTCTGCACCGTTAGGAAATTGGCCTCGGGTTGCGTCATCGGTAGTTTTACAGCTCAAGGGTGCTTCTGCACCACCTGCCACAGTATTTCGGCACTTTGATTTCTTGGCTCTGTCGCCTTGTCCAGCCGATTCACTTGTGCTAACGCTGTACTCAGGTGCGCCCTGAAACGTTCTGTGGATAGAACGGAAAGACCGGCGCTCTCCACGCAATTCCATTCGCGAACCCGCTTTCCTCTTACTTTTCGCCCGGTTGCTCGGACGCATCCAATGCAGTTTCGACGCTGCTGCAAAGCTCTTATTTGCTACGCTGACAGGTTTTGCGCCTTCTTTTACACGCGTAGTACTGTTCGTCTTTCTCGTGGCTTTGCGACGTCTCCTTCGTCTGCGCCGCTTTTTGAGTCTCGTTTACGAGCCTCCCGATCGCATCTCACACTCGTGAACCCTCTCACAGCTTTCGTCAGCTGTCTCAGTCGCGCGGTCTAAATGATTTTCGACCAAATCATCTTTATTCTCACCCTCTAGACCGGCGGACTGGTTAACACACTTAGGAACGATGCAGCTGCTTCCCTTCGAAAATTCTTGCTCGCATTCCTGAGAGCTGTCTGCAACTACACTGATACCATTCTCTACTTTCGCTGCTTCTCCTGAGCTTTTTCCGGTGTTCTTGACTTCTTCAACCTCATTTGCAAGATACACCGTCGCGACAAACACAGTTGGGGTCTGTCCCATTCTTTCTACAGCTACCCTAGCTGTTTCGCTAACAGCTAACTGGTACAGCACCTCGTCGCACTCGCTCGGGCCTTCGTCGGCCTCTCTATTCAGTGCAGCATCTTTCGCAGCACTCGAATTCGAGTGTTCATCGAACCTGCTGCTGTCTTTACACGTGCTAGCCTTCTTTAAAGCTCTGGGCTGCACCTCGCACTTCTCGTGCGCTACACTTGCGGATGGCTGAATCTTCCGCCGCGTTGCCTCGACTTTTTGTTCCGACAGTTCAATCTCTAGGCTAAGTGCTCGCTCAAGCTCTTCACCTCGCTCCCGTTTTTCTATCTCCCATTTTCGCTCACTATTCACCTTGGTGCTATAAGAGACACGCGGACCTCTCTCAGGCTTGGTTTTAATATCAGCACACCGTCGCGCGTTCTTCAACGGAGCGTTCGTGAGCTTGTACTCAATTTGCTTTCTGTCAACTCTGATGCCGAAGCACCGCAGTAAGGCTGCCTTAGCTACATTGTAATTATTGAACTCCTCCTCGGAAAGGTACCTTATTTTACCAATTAAGTCGCACGGAAAGACACTCAATAAGGCGATAGACCAATAGTCTTCGTCGAGCCCTAGGTCTGTGCAAACATTCTCGTAAGAGGTTAGGTAACTCTCTATATCCTCGCCCTCTTCGAATTTACTTGAGACCATCTAAGGCACTGTATTGATCTTCTTGTCTCTTCCTGTTTTACTTTTAGGCTTTCCTTCCACTGCTCTCTCTCTTGCTCTCGCCTTTCCTAACGCTCCTGTTCCTCACGCCTTTCCTGACGCTCCTGTTCCTCACGCCTTTCCTGACGCTCCTGTTCCTCACGCTTTTTCTCGCGCTCCTGATCCTGTTGCTTTTGAATCTCGTTCCACGTTTCTTTAATATCTTCACTGCTCAGATTCAAGCCATCGATAGCGCTAACAATTGCGTTTTTCTTCATCCCCGCATCTACTTCTGCTCCCAGCTCCTCTCCCAGAATCAGGAGCTGATTCTTCAACAAACGCTTCCAATCCATGACAGAGAACTAGTGTGGTGCAGCTCACTCTCTACCCAGAAGTTCCGTAAATAACTGCTTCTGTGGTAGCCTCTACCAGCGAAAAGATTGCACTTCCATCTTATCAGCCTGGCAACCAAAATACCAAAGCCAGCACTCACCAGTCCACAGCTGCCAGTCTCCATGATCTCAGCGTGTTGTTCATTCTCCGTCCTCCAGACTCACATCCCACCGCTGCCACCAGTTGTTGCGCGTCGTGGCGACCGCAGTCTGCGGGTAGCGGGGCCGGTCGCCGTCGCTCCGTCGACGGGAGGACTAGGGGAGAGCTTTGAGCAAACTTAACGGATTTATTTACATCTTTACAGTCAGTTGTCGAGATGAAGACAGAAGAGAAGAGAGTTGGGCGAGGCGCTGCACGCCCTTTTTGTTGACCCCCATTCCCTAGGTCCCTAGGTTGGGGATCACTACACAAAACAATGCGGACCAATGGGGATGTGGAAGTTCCTCTCCGTGAAGTACCGCCCGTCATGTATGTTCATAGAGGCACAACACTGGCTTGCACATACACACACACCCTTGCCACTAGTCGCAGCGCTGCCGTAGAACAGGGAGGGGGAGAGCGGAAGACGCACGGGCGCCTCGACCCCTTTGGTGCCGGCCTCGCGCTGCGTTCCCACGGGAAGATCTTAGCGCGCCCTTTCGAGAGGTGCCAGGTTCGTGGAATCCTCTGGGGAGAGCCCTTTGACCAGCGCCGTCGTTGTCTGCTGGTTAACGCGCTAACGATGCGTGGCCCAGGCGGGAGATAGAGCGGGGGCTCCATCACCCTCTTTGGCAACATTCCACACAGTTGGCGTCGCTGTCAATCAGTGGGCGCCGTCTCGTGTAGTCGGCCCCTGTTGCTTCCTCCGTCCAGCCGTGGCGAGACTATCCTTTTGGCACTAATCCGGCGTGGCGAATGACCCGCTGGGTCAAGGCATAGCTTGATCGCTACAGTGGTGAGTGGCTTTCCCGCAAGACATTTGAACCCAAATAGGCGCACCTTGGCTCAACTCTGCTACACCTAGGGGTAGCATATGCAGTAACTCTAGAATACGCCATTCTTCCCCCCCCCCACACCCACCCCCGTGCGCTGTTGGAACGTATGTACCTTCGATTACTGCCCGTCGTCGTCCTGTCGATCGTTTATCGTGCGCCCACGAACTCCTTTCAATCTGGTAGGGCTCACGCGGTGACACGTTCGACGTTACTGCACTATAGACAAGTGAACTCGGGGGTAATGTGTGTTTCTCGAGCTCCTTGAGTGAAGCTGGAACAGTCTGTAGTGGGATAGCAAAAGAAAACTAAAGAAATAACCTCATAATACTTGAGCGACTGGAGAGGGAGGTGTCACTTTCTTGGCGAATAATCGATCAATCCCTCCACGAGCAACCGCTTCCTATTAGGGGCACGTTCGGTGCCATTTTCTCGAGCTCCTATAGCTCATTTTCCTACTTGCTTACTTTCGTTTCCTCTCAGCTGGTGAAGTAACGGATTGGTATGTACATAACAGGAACACGATTTCTAGCTCGTGTTTGTGCGTGCCGGTTTGCAAGAGTGCATAGCGCGGTCGCCTTAGCAGCCGAGCAAAAGCGCCTCGAGGGCGAAGAGAACAGCAAACTAAACGTTCTCCCCGAAAGTACGGCCATGCAGTTTATATTCTCCTTCTGCCCGCTTTGGTGACAAAGTTTTCAATGTGTTCTCTTTTTTATTATTCGTATACGTCTAAGTTGCTGAGGGATTAAGAGCACGTACTTTTCTCAAACCTTTAGCCATCGCCTTGAGCGCCCGCAATAAAGCTGAGCCATATTTTATCCAATGCGACTACAGGGCTTCGCGGCATGTTGTGTGGAGCGCAATAGAAATGGAGCGAGCGGGAGAACGCGAAGCTGTGGTTTCAATGTCCCATCCCCCTGAAGCGTCGTTGACCCTCCGTAAAAATGCTGCTTTGCATTTTGCTCGATCTCGTGACTTTATTTTTGTTAGATTTTAGTCACGTTGGTCATTCTTGACACCTGAGGGTGAGTTCTATTGCATGCCGACTCATGTATCGCCAGTAGAATGGTACTTTTTCCGTTTATCTGGGATCCTGTGAGCTGGTGCGTATTAAGCGCCTTGACTATCATCCGTAGGTGCGCCGTAACCTTCTTTTTCACCAACAAGGAAAGATGATGCGCAGCCATTTTCACGCTGTGACAGATGTTAGAGCCTCACAAATTTCTTCAACGTCAGCGCTGACAGACCTGAATAGCGCGAAATATTCAAGTCTTGCGTCATTATTCAACTGTCGGGTTCCTCGAAGTACTCAGCCTACATATCAGCATGTGCATCTGCTATGCCGTCGCCCTCGATTTGCCTATGAGAGTATAAAACTTTCTGACGCGTTGCGACAATCGGACGGTCGCCCACTTTCTGTGCAGATGCTGTTGGAGCGCCGTCCTCTTTTTTCGTCGGCTCACAAGGCAGTCACAGCCCTTTTGTGCTTCCTAAAAACTACGGGCCTGTATGAACGCCTTTGACATTTGTATAGTATCACCGCCGCATTAGCGCCAGCCCATGTACTGAGAATATTATCCCATCTGTGCAGTGTCTCTCCTCTCTCTCTCTCATCTTTATTTCCCCTTTCTCATTCCCCCAGTGCAGGGTAGCCAACCAGGCATGTGCCTTGTTTCCCTCCCTTCCTTCTCTCTTGTTGTTATTCCTTTCTTCAAAGTCCAGGGATTTTTGTTGTTGTTGTTGTTGCTTGTTTCTGACGTCCCGTAATCTTGTAGGCACAACCGCCTTAATGAGTACCGGCACACACTGACCTTTAAACGTCATGAGTTCGTCTGTAGCGAGTCCAGGTCCGAAATAACGGCACTGGATGCACTCGGGATGCTTGCAGATAAGAAGGCTCTGGTTTTTCTTCGCTTAATACTAACTTGAAAACAAATGATACAATATCGGGTCCCTTCGTTGTTAAGTAATTTACATCAAACGAACTGGTTCGACATAGCTGCAGTCATGTTTGAGTAAGTCAAGGATTGCATGACATTTTCGTGCGATAAACGTTCTTGCAATTCAATTTTTTCTTTTCTTTATTTTAACTTTTGTGTCGTATGCTAACGTACTCTCTTTATCGTGTTATTTATTTGCGTGTGGTCTGTTACAACTTTGCTCCTGAGGTATACGACCCTTTCTTGTCATTTTTTCTGTTATAGAAGCTTCGCAGAATCAATGCAGTGCCTTTACTGCGTGTTTTTTTTCTTCCCTTTCTGCTCATTAGTTGAAACCTTGTCTTGCCATTTTGTGGATTTCGAAAGCTTCAAAGCACCTATGCGACGTGTTTACTGTGTTTTATTTTCTTTTGGAAGCACATATATTTAGACGAGCTTGTATCGATCCATGTTAGTATATAAGAGCACGAAACAGACAAGTTAGGAGAGATCACACAAACGAGTGCTGTTTTATCACTTGCTTACTGTATATGTCCCTGTCACTCGGTAGCAGTTCCGTGTCGCTCGACAATCAAGTACTTGAAGGAACTTCTTTCCGGCAGTCCTTTTTTTTCACAAGAGGGCAGACAAACCATTGAATTGGGCCCTGTATACCAGGACCGGTGCAATAGCTTGCTATCTCTTAACGACTGCTTCTCCCCGGTTGTTGTCCTGTTATAAATACAAATTACGAATTCAGATATCATAATCATTGGTATCGTCCCAGTACACGAAAAAGACAGGGGTAGATCAAAGGATAAACGGTTGTTCAGAAAACCTTCTTTCTTTCTTTCTTTCTTTCTTTCTTTCTTTCTCTCTTTCTTTTTTTTCCTTTCTACAAGAAAGCCTTAAGATGTGATTTCAGTTTCCCGTTTCACCTAATCTTCCAATTTGAAGTTAAATTTTATGCAGCGCATCGTGACAGCCGTCACATTCGGATATAAACAGTGCAAGAAAAAAGAAATAGCGTATTAAGGGGGTAAGCCAGGAGACGAGTATACGAGAGGATGAGGAACAATGAAGTCCTGGATGGGGACAAAGCTGTAGGCCGCGCGGTGGCCACACAACAAAGGCTAATGGGGCCGGTATCGGGTGATGGGCGAGGTTCCCCACGGCGTATAATCGGCGCCCGCCCCCGCGACGGCCGAGCGACACCGGCGGCTGTCACAAACAGAGCAGCCACCGCTGTCAGGGTGCCCACTCTTCTCGATCGCCGAAGAGACGAACGGTCGGGACCCGAAGATACGCTGAAAGGTGCGTGCCATTATCGGGCGCGACAGTTTCCCAAAGCCCCGCTCGATGCTGCGCCCGTCGGAGGACTGGCTGCCCCTGAAATAGAAAATGCCACGGCCGTGCATTCGGGCGTGCGCGGCTCCGAGACAGCGCATGTCAGTGCCGTTCAGGCGCCTTCCGGCACATCACACCGACTGCATCTCCTCTCGAGACGCGGCAATCGCCAATGACGGCGGGCCGTGTCTCGATAAAGAAAGAACACTGCGTACGCTTTTTGGGGATGCTCTAAATTTCATGTATACCATCGGCTTTCGGGCTGCGATGCGGTGTTATGCCCTCCCCACATGTCTCTTCTTTCTTTCCCTAGAAGCTTAGAAAACAAAAGGGTTGTCTTCCCCCGCAGCAGATGTGTTCTGCTATTCTTTGTCGCCGTTTTTCGCTTTGTGCGTAATCGCTTCTCGCGCGGCGAGACTCGTATTTCAACCGATCGTCCGAGAGCCATTACTGTGACGAACTGCAGTTACGACGAGTTCCTGGGTCTCCATTACGTTGTCATTTGTGAACAGCATTTGGCAAAACACTGCCTTCCTGTCCACCATCACTGCCGGGACGAAGATTACGCACAGGCGCGCGCCCGCCGTCTGTATCGTTCGCTGTTATACGCATGCGTTCGTTCTTGTGCCGATAGTCGGGCCAGAGCTTTCGAAGTGGTTACCGCAAGCGATGCTCATTCGGCTTGCTTTCTCGCCATGCCAGTTGCTCGACAAATGATGCGTATGTAACCAGTTTCCGTGCTTAAACGACCACTGAGCCGGTATATTACTTTGGTTGGGTCAGAGAATGACCCGGCTGGGGCATGTAGGGCCAGTTGATTGAATTCCTCATGTTGGCTCACTTTCTTACTCTCACTTTATGTAGATACTCTTATTGATCACTTGTATGCGTCACTTTATCATCATGAGGTGGACACCGCCGATAGCATGCGACCTCTGGTGCTTAGTGCGGAATTAGGGCAATAATTAAATCACTCAAGATTATCTGTACTATTGCTGGAACAGGGCCCACTCCGATAAATTCGGAGTCTATGATCGTATGTTCATAGCCTCCTAAAGCTCGGTGAGGTCATCGCACGGCAAGGTCTCTCTGAGAACTCCTCTGGCTTAAACAACCTCGTTGTTAATTAACAAGCCAAAAAATAAATAGGAAAGGCATTTGCCTTCAAGCTTCCTTTCAGTGTCTGGGTGCAGCATCTCTTAGTGTCATAAGCCTAATTATAAATAAATAAATACCAAAATAAATAAATAAATATCCTATGGTCACTTATTCCTTATGCCTAAGACAACTGGAAGGTGAAAGTCACCTTCTTTTCTATTTCTTATACGTCGTTGTTTGTGTTGATTACTCCTAGGAAGCTTCCTGAACCCAACGGTGGTTTTTTCGTTGCCTCTGGGATCGGGGGCATTGGAAGTTTTCCGCTCCTCACGCTTTTTTGCAGTGCCTCCGTAATCGACCCGCCCTTGACTAAGTGACGATGTGATCAATCAAGGTTACGTCTGCCTGACATTCGAAATTCTGGTGGCAGGTGACGTCGGGTGATGTCATAGGGTGACGACATCACATGGTGGCGATTTCTTACATCACTCGTGTTGACGCCGAGGCCGACGGTCACTTTTAGTGTTTGGTGAGACATCTAAGGCCTTGGTGAATAAATAAACAGCACCGTGTTGTTAAGTTGCGTGATGGGTTGTCGGAAAGAAAACAAGTCGTAACGGAAGCTCTGGCGAAGAGGCAAGCATCCATCAGCTGTCGTTCGGGCGAAATTAAAGCCTCATTCATTCGCGCACGAAGAAGGCTCCGAAGGGAAAGAAGAGACGATAAATACCGCCGTATAGCTGGCGCTATAAAAAAATTGTGGTAGACTGGCGTGCGGGCTAAACAGGAACCAGCCAGAGAGTCTCCTCCTAAATCATGTCGGATGCGGAACGAAGACAGCCGGCGTACACCAGAAATGGGAATTCCTTCCGCATTCCGGCAGATCGTTTGAGGACGAAAGGCCACGCACATATCGGGGCTCCACTGAATGTAAACGTTCGCTCCGGTCGCGACGGTGCTCCTCTGGCGGATGTCTCTGCCGGTGCTGTGCACATATGAAGCCATGGATTTGAACCCGGCGACAGTTCAATATATTGCGCCGATACATAATTGGAATGCGTTCTTGCACTGGACGTGGCCAGCTACATCGGCCGCCTACTCACCCAACGTCTGTGAAGTCAGTGGATTGCCGCCACACAGCTGTCCGTTGCATTTACTGGGACTTTGCTTTGTGCGGTGACTACGAGGCTTGCTAGAAACTATACAAGAGAAACTGAAATACAAATGACGGAAAAGCAAGGAGGCTGATTGATTGATTTGTGGGGTTTAACGTCCCAAAACCACCATTTGATTATGAGAGACGCCGTAATGGAGGGCTCCAGAAATTTCGACCACCTGGGGTTCTTTAACGTGCACCCAAATCTGAGTACACGGGCCTACAACATTTCCGCCTCCATCGGAAATGCAGCCGCCGCAGCCGGGATTCGATCCCGCGACCTGCGGGTCAGCAGCCGAGTACCTTAGCCACTAGACCACCGCGGCGGGGCAAAGCAAGGAGGCTGATCGGGATTGAAATTCACTAGGGACAAAGGAAAGGCGAAAGCGAAATTAAACAGAGGGCACAAAGAAAAGGCGATCTTGCACAGTAAAATAGATAAATGCTTAAATAAAAAATAATTATATAAAAATTATTAAATTAATGTGAGGAATGACAATACTATATTATGTTTAATAAGTCACTGCCATAAAAATTTTTTCAATAAGCACGTGATAGTCATCTGGGCGGCTGACAGTTTTGCTCGGCATTCTATAGCTTCTAATTTGTCTGCTCTGAGAGGAGCCTGTCGTCAAGGCGGGCCAACATGGCCGCTAGCGACAGTGTACGAGCACTAGAGTGAGGACAGCGGCAAACCACGTGGCTTGATATTTTCCTCGCTGACGTAAAGATTGCATGCAGCCTTGTTAGCCTTTCCAGCTTAACGTGACGTACGTATAATACATATATTTCGATGGAACATCCGAGGAGCTCGCTTTGCTTGATGCTTGAATGCGGCACGTAAGAGAAGAGGTGCTTCACAGGCCTCTTGCTTTCGTGAGTACGACGCCAACTTCCATTGTCTCGAGTACGTGAATGGTGAACACACAAGCAAAATTGCCTCAAAGATGGGTGCAGATTGAAAAGAATCTGTCGGTGGCGCTGCTCCCGATAAAGATCCTCTTTCTCCGGGTCGCAAACGCTAGTTTATGCACTATAGAAGTTATGAAATTGTACTTTCGTTGACCCTTGTAATACACATAGAATGCCGCTCTGCATTACGAGAGTAGTATATACGAATAAGGGAAATCCCAAATTCTACCAGCAAGAACGAGGGGGGGGGGGGGGGGGTAAGCTACATTTATTCAAGCGCGTACTATGCTCGGATATAGAAACTAGATACTTGGAGTGCGCACTTGCTGGCGGTGAGGCTTACGGCGAGGATGACAGCATTTGTCATGTATCCTGGCTGTATCCGGTAAACAATCGTTCAGAAAGTGTGTGGTTCCCGATGGCCCTGGCTGCAATTCGTCGTAGCGCACGCTCCAGTCACTTCGTGGGGTGCACCACGTGAGCGCAGTATTTTTTGTTTTGAATCCATGTCAAGCAGCGCTCCGCCGGCACCACCATCAAGCACAGACTTAACGACGGTCTACCGGATGCAGGTGCCATGTGTCGCGAGCACTGTCACCCTAGCCACCACCCTTCGAGCATCGCGCGTCAATCGGTGCTGAGCCTGTACACAACATAAGCGAGCTGCACAAACTACCGAGAAAGATCTCTTTGACGGTGTTGGAAGTAGAGATGTGCACGGACTAAATTTCAGAGCCCGAGCCCGGCCCGGGCGCGCTCACTGCGTCAAAGACCCACCCTATATAGCCCGATGCTGAAAGGCTGCGAGCCAGCCTGCCCTGCCCGGCTTGACGTACAAAAGGTAAAGCCCGGGCCCGGTCCGGTCTGACGTTATGAAGGTTTACTACAGAAATAAGAGGCCATTTTCTGATAATGTGGCTTTTTATTCAACATGTAAAAATGAAACATATGCAGAGGACACATGACAGCCATTATATGCAACGATTACAAGTTGTCGTGTAAAAATGTGCCGTCCAGTAATTCGGTCTTCTTTGAAGTGCGGCTTTTCTGCTTGACATATCCCGCCTAACTGAAGGTCCTTTCGCTGCTTCCACTGGTACCCGAAATTTCCAATATATTTTTCAGAAGCATAGCAATTGCTAGGAATATTTAGACGATTGGTTTTCCCACAAGTTTAGTACCTCAGAAGTAGGAGAGGGGACTATTCTGTGTATATAAAGGTTGCCCCAGCTATTTTTAGGCAGGGTTTGAAAGTATGCCGATACACGCAATTACGATGCGATCAAAGGCATGTTGCTGACCGTTGCCTGGAGTTAGACGATTTTTTGTGTTCTAAAATATTGCTTAATAAGATCTGTTTATTTAACTAACTTTTGAAGGAACGAAGATGGATAAAATATTTCAGTGAGAAAGTCGCACACCGGTTTGAAAAACGTTTGATTAGACAGTTTAGAACTTTATATCTGGTAATTATTACTGTATTTGTGCAAAATACAAATACCCGCAAAGTACAATAAATACCACGTGCTCTATCTAGTGCTCCATAATCTAGTGTTCCCTAACGTTCCGCGTATGAACATGAATGACGACAGCATTTGCCCGATTGTGCTGTCACAACAGGGCCACAACGATGATGGTGGCTTTGCGATGAACCGGTTTCGCTATCGGCCACGAAAGCGATTACCGCTGTGACTGCTTATCGCTGTCATGAACCGTTGCGAGGGAAGCGTATCATTCGTACGCGCAACGTTAGAGAGCACCAGAATCACGGCGCCTGTAGGCGCGTCAGTGGGTTTGTGACGTGGTATTTTATTTCGCACTTCGCGGGCATTTGTATTTATAAGAAAACACAAATACCTAACAGATATAAAGTTCAAAACTGTCTAATCAGACGCTTTGCAAACCTATCTACAACTTTCTCATTGAAAACTTTTATCTATTTTCGTCCTTTTAAAACTTGGTTAATTAAACATGTCTGATTAAACAATATTTCAGAACACAAAAAATTGTCTGACTAACTCTAGGCAACGGCCAGCAACATGCATTTGGTTTCGTCGTTATTGCGTGTGTTAAAATATTTTCAAACTTTGGCTAAAAATATCTGGGGCACCCTGTATAATCGCCAAGCTTATCCTGTGTGACTTCACTTTCTCCCCTTACGTTTAAAGTGCTAAGATTCAGATTCAGATTATTTTCTTCAATTATACCAAGAAAAGATGGAGCGTTTGTTATTCTTTTTTGGTGTAAAGGATAATCGAGAAGTGGGGCGGAGGCACTCGCAGAAAAGGTGTTATGCGGTGAAAAACAGTTCTAGCACGTCTATATTTCGGGTTAAATTCGAGGTTCGCACCTGACACAATCCGCCCGACAAAAAAACAATGAGGCCCGTGCCCTGCCCAGGCCCGAGATTAGAAGACGTCGGCCCGCCCAAACCCGGCGTGCGGGCCGAGATAGGGCCGAGATAGGGTCGCGGGCTCTCGGATTTTCTGAAGCCCGTGCACTACTCTAGTTCAAAGTATCGTAGGAGCGCTAATTTGATTTGATTGATATGTGGTGTTTAGCATCCCAAAACCACTACATGATTATGAGAGATGCCGTAGCGGAGGGCTCTGGAAGTTTTGACCACCAGGGGTCGTAGCAGCGCTGATTCAATGTCCGAGAACATGGCGTATATTGAAAAAAAAGTCATGTTTATTTGGAATAGGTTGCAAAATGCCCTTTGCTACAGCAAAGCGCATGCAGCAGCAGACGTGATACGTGTACTACAAGTTACGAAATGTTGCTCGCAGAAGTTCCTGGCGTACAGATAGAACCACACTTGTCTAGAGCATGCAGTGGAGTGCGTGGCTGTCGACACTGTTTTGCCCGCAGCTTCTGCTTCAAGTTAGCTAGCTTCCTTTCATGCTTAAAACTATATCACATGGGCCTATAGCACGCAGTATGACCATGTTTTGTGCCATTACGGCGTCGGTCATTACATACCTTTACAGAAAACGGCAAGCGGAGTGGCCGGCTGGGCGCTCTAAACAAGTGTGATTCCATTACAACAAGGCCGAATACGTCGCAATTCATAAACTGTTTGGAATAAAGTTGCGCTCATCTTTGAGCAAATAAAGAGCGATAAAGTCAATTATGCGAAATATGTGGGGCGCCCTCTAAGCGACAACATACGGAGCAGCATTACAAGCATTGCATCGAAGAGGTGTGTGAAGAACGCCGCTCGTGTGGGGACACTTCATGAATCAATGAGACCTTACCCATCTTTCTGCTGTGAATTAAGAATTTTGCTTGCTGGGTATTCGCGTAAGCAGCGACTTAGATAATAGTTCTGCTACGTCACCTGTCACTCAATTCAGGCAGAATAGTTTTGTTCTTTTTTTCTCTTACGTTTGCTCACTCCATACACTGTTTCGAACTGTTCGCTGCCGCTGACTTCGGTCGAAATTAAAAGAGACTCGTCCGTGCACGTTCTTTACTTTTCAGGGATACAGAAGTACTTCGTAAGGGCAGAAAAACTTCACCGATCAATTAAGCGCCGGCTTCGATCTCATGCAATGTTACAACGTGAACTTTATCATTGTCTTTTTTTTTTGTTCAGAACCATGGGTCTATAAGCAGGGGCGCGGTCAAAGACCCTCACGAATCGATCGCCAAAGTTCGGGAATCACCCGCGCACGCACAGCGGCGACGCATTTTGAGAGCACGCTCACATGGTGGCTGGAAGACTGTTCATTTCGGGCTCCAACAAAAACCAGAAAGAAGGTGCGACGCGAAAACGCGACTCGAGTGCCTCGCAGCGACTCCTTCTTGCGCTGATTACGAAAGCAAGCTCGCATCGAGCGTCGTTTGCGGAGTTATACGTGGCCCAAGCCACAATCGTGGCGCGCCTTACTGAACGCCTGGGGCAGCCCGCCGAGCTATGGCAGCCCGTTTTACGAACATCGCCTATTTGTATTAATACTCTTCCCTCTACGCTCCCCCACCATTTTCCCCCTTTCCGTCTCTGCGCTTCGCCGGCGCACGTATTTTCGTTGGCGTAGAAAATTTAATAACCGGTCGCTTGTTTTTGATGCCTCGGTCGATCTTATTGATTCGCCGATGTTCGGGGGTGAAGGGGACCACGTGACGCTGTCCAACACCTGGTGGAATCCCAGTGAACTGCAGGTGCCGACCACTTCCCTTCGCGCTTTTTTGCCGGGCTGCTAATTTAATCAGGCTGATCAGCGCGCCCAGACTGGCACCCCTGAACGGTCACTGCCTTCATTCTGTAAATTGTGAGCCGCATTCCAACGCTTGATGAGTGCGCGTTTTTTTTTTTTTTTCGCCTCGTCCTGTAGTTCCGGTCGCTTCCGCACTATTCTACTCTGTTGATTTCCTTTTTTTAATTTACTGTCTATATACTTTTCCACTCTCCGTTTTTTTTTTTTCAACTTAAAAAGCAGGCACTTCATTCCGCGTTCAAATGCAGCTAAATCGATTTTTTGTGTGTGATATTCCATGCCAAGAAAGTTAATTACTCTATGCTTTTCTTTCCAATGTACCTAATATTTTTAGGAATATATGTTAGTGTTATGAGGAAAGAAAGTAACTTGAGAGAGGGGCCGTAAGAAGTGACAAGCCGTGCATTAAATATTTAGCCTTACATTTGCCGCTTTCTGCGCCTCATTAATTAAGTGTCTGTATTTCCCTCTCTCCAAGACGTATTCCATCGACGTCAACCAGCTCATCCGCTGACACATTTTATTGCGTGAGCTTGTTAGTAAAAGTAAAATTAAATAATACAATATAAAAGAGCAAGTGTTACGTTCTAAGACCAATGGTAAAATGTGGATTCCCCAACCCCAGTGCAGGGTAGCATACCATAAAATGCCTTCTGGTTATCCTCCTCTCTTCTTTATCGTCTCCCTCTCTCTCGCTCTCGGGGAACACCCACGAACAGTTTACTGGGTTTTCTGTAAACAATGCAGGTCAAGAAACATCGAAGTATGTTTTCGCCCTTCCCTGTTTGCATGGTTGGTTTCTACATAGCTTTTTATTTGTTTCGCTGGCTTTTTCTATTTCTTTATCTTTCGGCATCAAGCGTTGCTCCGTCTGTGTAACCAAACCAGACTTCTTTTTTTCTGGCTAAACTCCATGTTTTTGGTTTCAGTCTCTCTCTTGCAATTACCGACGGATCGCCAAACAGACAAGTGCGACGAAGCATAGCAGTTGGCGCGTATAGGTGTCACGTCTTTAAGCTCGAGGGCGCTGTTTCAATTCCTGGCCGTGGTGGCAGCATTCCCACATGGGCGAAATGCAAAGAACACCCC
Source organism: Rhipicephalus microplus (assembly GCF_013339725.1). Taxonomy (NCBI): domain Eukaryota; kingdom Metazoa; phylum Arthropoda; class Arachnida; order Ixodida; family Ixodidae; genus Rhipicephalus; species Rhipicephalus microplus. The sequence continues at coordinate 58,348,104 of NC_051172.1, forward strand.
TGTGCTTAGATAGATAATCTGATGTTCAAGAACCACAGGTAATAATAATAATAATATCTCGGGTTTAATTAACGTCCCAAAACTGCGATATGTTTATGAGAAAGAGGGCTCCATGAATTTCGACTATCAGGGGTTCTTTAACGTGCACATAAACCGAAGCACAAGGGCCTCGAAAATTTTGCCTACATCAAAAATATAGCCCCTGCAGTCGGGATTTGATACCGCGACCTTCGGATTAGCAGTTGAGCGCCGTAACCACTATACAACACCGTGACGTGGCAACCACAGAGCATGACATAACTAATCTGGAGTCCCACGCAACGCTGTGCCTATTAATGACGTCAATATTTTGAGAACAGGAGAAATGAGTATTATAGACATTTGCGTGCGTAAGAGTTTCCTCCTATCTGTATTTATTGTCACCCGCTGCGATGATCGGCCGATCCGAATCATGCAGACATCTTGCGCTGCATCTGTCCACAGTTCACACATCTGCAACAGAACGCTCAATCCGGCGTGAAGGAGAAGCAAAATAGTAGGGACGTGATTAAAATCCGTATTGCCGTCATTGATGAGCTCTTATCACGAGCCCGAGAGCAGTCGGCAACAAAAAGCCACCAAGTCCGCATGGTCAATTGGACTAGGGAAGTTTCTGCATTCGAGATTAAACATGTAAACGTTGCCGAACTTCGTGGCAAGGCTGCCGGGTGATGAAAGCGTATTAATGGTTGTCGATTCATTTTCCGGACATATTTCTCGGTCGCGATAAACTCCAAGTTTGTTCAGAACACGTACACACAGCGGAAGATGTTTGAAGTTAGCGAAGGCACATGAGGGGCGATCGCAAGAGGCATCGGTCACATTGGATCAGATAACATGAATGTCTTCATTTTAGGCAAGTTTTAGGGAAGCATACTTTTTGTAGTTATTTTTATTTGCGGCACAGGCCTACTTAGCAAGCTGAAACTTACTAACCTCAAACTCCTTGATTGCAGTACTGTTCCGTAGGTCAAGTAAAGTTATCTTCACTTCGATTGATAAGTATAATTATTATATTTATTCGTATTGCCATGTTTGTTTTATTTTACTGCATTCACAAAGACTAAGCAACGCTCGGCGCAGGCCATGCAGCAGTGTTTGAGAAGCGTCGCGATTACTTGAGATTGTTTTTCAAAGATTACAAGGACATAAATAGTCTAGTTTAAGCTTTCGCGGCCACCAGCGATAACGTCGGAATATTCGATAGCGCATGTATAAAAGCCGACGCACTTCGCTGCCTGACACATTATCGACGGCCGTCGCTCTGTTCATTCCTCTCAGTGTGTATATAGCTAGTATCGTTTAGAGTTTGTGCTTCTCGGGCGCAGGTTCACCCTATTGAAAAGTTTCATTTAAATCCACCGAGAGCTAGCTTTTTCAAATTTACGAACTCGTCGCAGTATGCTGTTGCAATATTACTACAGCAAGTATAATTATATAGTAAACACATGAATATGAATAAAATGAATTTTCAACAAAAACATTTGGCTTGTGTTCATTCAAAGGGTCGGACGATAAAGAATAAACCTGACTCACAACTGCCGTGACTTGTAGTCGATCCCTCGACGGATCGGATGGGTAAGGCGGCTGACCATAAGGTGTCGACCGACACGCACGGAAACACGTATATATATATATATATATATATATATATATATATATATATATATATATATATATATATGTGTGTGCGGATCCTGCCCACGGCAAGTTATCTTTTCACCCACTTTTCTTTCTTCTCATTTACATTACAATTGGCCTAATAACTTCCCCTGTACTTTCCTTGGCATTATTGTCTGTTAAATCTCAATATTATTGTGTAAATACGAAAAACGAGCCCTTAAGTGTACACTTGTTTCTCCCATTCATTAACGAGGGTATCGTACTGGCAGACTTGGTGCCTTTAAATTGTATACGAGAGACTATTGGTCAGCTACCAGTTAGTTGTAAGTTCACGTGCTACGTGACGCCAAACAGGCTCATAAAGAGTGTGCCACACTCGCCGCCATGGCTACTAGTGGCGCTGGCTGACACTCCTACGTTTAAATTGACATAGATACCCAATAAAGTGGCTGGGGTAGCTGTCGTAATAGCTCAGTGGAAGAGCATCGAACGCGTTATTCAAAGGTCGCAGGTTCGGATCCTGCCCACGGCAAGTTATCTTTTCACCCACTTTTCTTTCTTCTCATTTACATAACGATTGGCCTAATAACTTCCCCTGTACTTTCCTTGGCATTATTGTCTGTTCAATCTCAATATCGAAAAATGAACCCTTAAGTGTACACTTGTTTCTCCTATATATATATATATATATATATATATATATATATATATATATATATATAACTTGCGATGAGTGCTTAGTCTGTCATGATAGCTCCGAGGTAAATTTCGAGCCTTAGTTTTTGTTTTCCCGGTCAAAGATGCCCATTTATTTTCTGGTCGTACAGCAACCGCTCAACGAAACTTCAGTGACTGGATGCGTGTGCAACGGCAATGTTTAGGGAATTTTAGCTCCCTGTGGTGAACAAGAACTATATGACAGAAGTCAGTTATGCTGACGACGCGAATACCGGCTGCGGGAAGAATGCGAGATGGCGAAGAAAATACATAAAAAAGACAAGTTTAAGTTTTGACGCACCTGTCAAAACAACCCTGGCAGACTTTCGTGCAAATTTTTTGTCTCTAAACATAACATTCATAGCCCTCACTCTTGCTCAGTGTTTTTTTTTTCATTTTTTGCTAGTGTTCCACTGAAGTGGTGGCAATATCTAAACATTCCGAGCGTGCTTCTGATAAGATGTTTACAAAGTAATGTCCTTTCCTTCCCACTCGACTGGGTGCTATATAGGTTTGTATAACAGTGATATTGTGGTCTTCCTTTTTTGTTCTCATTTATTTATTTGCTTATTTTTGTCCTGTCTGCGATGACAAGCGGAGCACTGTGGCAGTACGCGATAACGCACTATGTCTGTCAGAGCCTAACTCTTGTCGCTTCATGCATAATTTCAATACCTTGGTGCGGTACTTTGGTGTATGGGCAACGCAAAATGTAAACAGTCGCGACGAGTCAACTTACTGCCTATGAGTAGAGTGACACATTGGAGGAATAAAAAATACATTTTTTCAGTTCTTGCACAAGATCGAAATTCCACTTTTCGAAGCATGGATGTCTAAGAAAAGACCTCACGTGAATGCCGTGTACTGAAGCTGTCCGAATTCTCTGACGGATGAAGAATTCTCGCGGCGTCTGAAGGCACTCACTCTACGGTCGCCGCCGAAGAAAATTGCCGCAGGCGACTATAGGCTGGAATGCTCACTTTTGCCAATCTTTTTCTGCGGGAGCTACACATGTATCAGCGTGGTATATATTTATTAGTATAGCTGATATGTGAATTTTATTCCTAGCTGCTATTTGGGTTGTGTTGTTTTTCAATGCATGACAACCCGGAGACATTCATACAGTCCTCACTCATGTACAACAAAGTTGCTCTGAACAACGATGGATCATTTCTTCTATACAGTATTACGATATTGTACACAGCATAACATGATGCCACGGAGAAGCCCGAGAAGTGGTAAAAAATTACGGAACATCTCCCCGAAAGAAACTGTAATGGAATGCGAAGCAACAATGTTGCGCACAGCGTAGACCCGGTTGAAACAGGCGTCGACGCGGGTGCTGGAAGAACGGTTTGAAGCGAAACTCGGCGTAGCGTTTACTCGAGTGAATGTTTGTTTTAAACGCAGACACGGAAGGCCGGTTGGGTTTCCTGTAAGCTTCATCGCAGAAAGACTGTTCGCTCGAACGTTGCGAGCGGTGGAGAGGGTGAAACGAGAGAGATGTCACGCGGCGAGCGGCTACAGGCTAGGCAGAGTGTGACGTCAAGGCGCGCGCACTGCAAGAGAAGGCATGTCCTACTTGGCACCGCCCCAACACCTGTGGCCAGGGGATCGTGGTGTGGACGGAGGGACAGCTTTACACAGGCCAGTCAAAGAGCTGCTTCCCATCCAAAACCAGACGTGCTCGTAAAACGAGGAGTCTCTCCGAAGGCGAAAGCCTTGGTTCCCTCATCAAATGCGAATTTTGACCGTCGGCGTCGTCGACTCAGGTGATGCAAAAAATCATAATCACGTGGTGACGACTTCACTCGACGTCATGATGACTTCAGAAAGAGCTAAAACACGTGACATCATTTGTGACGTCACTGTGACCTCGTGATAACGTCACAACGTGAAGTCACATGCTGACGCCATCACGCAACATCGTCGCTTGGCCAAAGACAGGCCAATCTTGGAGGCAGGGCATAAACCAGGTAGTTGCCGAAAGCTCGGAATGCCCCCAATCCTGGAGGCAGTGCAAAGCCATGTTAGGTGCAGAGAGGTTCGTCAGGTGGAGAGGGGTGGGAATCAATACAACCGACGGAAAATAACCTTCGCCTTCGAGTAGTCCTGGGCGATGCATCAGGAATTCTATGAGCTTTTTTTTTAGCGTAGCTTGATGCCTGTATTTGATATGTGGGGCTTAACGTCCCCAAACCACCATATATGGTTATGAGAGATGCCGTAGTGAAGGGCTCCAAAAACGATATGACGATAGTTATAGCGCGAGAACAAAACGACGACACAGAGACAAGAAGGACACGTGTCCTTCTTGTCTCTGTTTCGTCGTTTTGTTCTCGCGCTAAAACGGTCGTCATGCCATAGCAACTAGCCCAAGCTGCCACACTTCTAAGGCTCCAAAAAGTTCGAAACTTGAGGCTCTTTAATGTGCACCCAAATGTGAGCACACGGGCCAACAACATTTTCGCCTCCATCCAAAATGCAGCCGCCGCAGCCGGGATTTGATCCCACGACCATCGACGCGGAAGCCGAGTGCCTTAGGCCTTGTAAACGCTCTACCCACAGCCGCAACGCACGTGCCGGGACCCCTGCCACACACAAGCGGGGGACAAATAAGCCAATTGGCGACGTTCTTTCACCCTCCGCTTGGGTGCGGCAGGTGTGCCGGCACGTGCGTTGCGGCTGTGCGGCGAGCGCGTGGAACGGCCCTTAGCCAGTAGACCACCGCGGCAGGGCTGGACACCTGTAGAAAAACTCGCCAGAGCGTCGTGGCAATTGTTTGCTTTTTCTTTTTTTTCTTTGAGTTATGTCTCGCTTTATGCATCGCAACACGGTCAGATACAGTATTATAGAGATAAATTCATTCAAGATAACTAATTCGCAAATGTCATTTAGATTTTTCTGAATCTGCTGCGCAATATTAAATGCGCTAGGGAGACTCCTTCCGCTATAGCTTTCTAATTATAGCGTTTTTTCACGAGTCAGTTTCAAGCAATGCGTGGTTCTATAGGAGCACTTGCTTGCCACGAAGAAGATCTGGGTTCAATTTTCCGTCAAGCCAAATAATTTTACTATTTATTTGAATCTATTTCAAATTTTTGCGCACCGAAAAAGCATATTTATCGCTCACAACCGACGATACAACCGCCGACGCCGTCATCGTAATTCATGCAATACAAGCTTTTAAACGCTAACGTGGTATTGCAGTGCAATCACAATAACACTCTTCAATAGTTAGCACGACATGACGCATCGTGCACCGCCATAACGTGTCATTCCTGCATAAGCCTTCTTTTTCGTAGCCCGAAAAAAATGGCATGCAATTTATCATGCGTAATTTAAGTTGTGCGATATATCGAAACTGCCTAAAGGCTTTTAAAACTATACAGTAAGTAGAGTAAGCCTCCTTATACCTGTCACCGCGAGGGAAGAAGTGGCTGTATACTGACTGATTTATGTCCCCGCATGCTTTTTCCCCTTCCTATATAGCAGTGAGAAGAGCGTCAGGCTGTGATGCTGTATCGACGCAGTTTTTATTCCCTTCATTTCCTCTGTCAGCCTCAGCTCCCCCACACCCTTGAACGAGCAAGACGGCCGGCTCAAGTGGCTTCCCTAGGCGCATGGGAAGTCCACCTTTGTGGGGACCGCAGGTGATGGGGGCAAATAAATCGCCGTTTCGTGGGAGCAATAAAGATGCTTTAACTCTTCGGCGAACTGCAGTGCGCGTATTGCGGGTACTGGCGAGAATAAAAGTGCTCCCGCGGCGATCAATTCCGGCACAGCGGTACTAGAGAGAACGGGCTCTCTAGAGCTGCGGTGGGGACGCTGGTCGCCGCATTCCTTAGCGGAGGAGCTGCTCCAAAAGGTGCGCGAGATACTGGGACCGTCGGGGCCGCCGCGTTATGGATTGGCGCTCGAGGAGCCTGCTGCGGGCTGACCGCTTGCCGCGGTGGCGGTTCGTTAGAGGACCCATTGAGGGCCGTCCTCAGACAGCACTCCGGGTGGAGCTAAGGAGAAAGGGGCGTCGGGGTTGAATCAGGCGTTGTATGCTTGTTTATTCGCGCAAATGACGCCTGGATGTCGTCGGCGCCGTTTTTGGATTCAGCGGCGGGCTCTGATCCACTCGAATGCGTGGATCTATGCTCGCTGGCTGGCTACGCATTTCGCGAAGGGGCTTGCCAGGCACGTTTCGCGGAATTTGAACAAACGAGCGAATACGAGCATGTATAGTTGTTTGGTATAACTGTCAGTTCAAGCGCACGAATAAACAGAGAGGAAGAGAGGACAAGCCCAACTAGCCCAACTTTCGATTCTGTTGCAAGTTATGTAGTTGTTCGCAAAAACAGCCACAAGCAAAAAAAACGTAAATATGATAACAGCGAGTGTTAAGGCATTATCAGTCGGTACACATGGTGGCAAACACAGCGTAGGTATCAAACGACGACGAAATGGAAGTTGTTTGTCATTTTAATTATTACAACGGGGCTTTTATACTCGAGGTTTGTCTTGTGGCGTAGAAAGCAAATTATCATCACGAAATGGCACGCGCTGTCTTCGACTTCTTCTGCTTCACTCTGAACACGTACGTATATTTATCTGACGCGGGATACAATAACTTTAATTGGCGAGGGAACGAGTACAGAAAGCAATGGAGAAAAAGAACAAAACGAAGAAATTTGTGGCGAAGGAACTTTGTTGGCGATGCAGGATTCGAAACCCCGTACCCTTGATCCGATGACGAGCATTTTAACCACTCGGCTATCCAAGTAGACCAGCAGAGCACAGAGCAGCCTTTTATAGTATAACACAGTATATCAGGAAGATTGGAAAGAGAAGTGAAGACGAAAATGAGGAGATAATGAGTGCAGATTGAGAGAGAGAAAAAGAGATAGAAAGACAGCGAAAGTTATGGAAATAAACCGACAAAAAAGAAAAGATTTAAAATGTGCTTGATCCATCTATTCAGGAATCGGTATGACGCACGAAACATGTCTTCGCAGAAATAGTTCAGTATTTACTGCACATTGACTTTCTATGTCTGTTGGTGTTTAGTGGCTACAAGAACCTTAGGTGTTGATGCCCGCATATTAACACCTTGTTGTGAATCTTCTGCATCACGACAACTAACGACTTGCGACTGGGTTACACTTTCCGAAGACACTACATTGCGCTCACAGGAGCTTCGTGCAAGTCACACTTGAAACAGGCGTTCACAAAACCTGCAATCGAAGTCGAACGGGTTTTCACTCGGTCGTTTTTTGGCTCACGATTCGTTGTAGCGAAGGGTGCGTGTCCTGTGGTGGTGCTTGGCATGCGGCGCCGTGTTTGCGAGCAGCGGCCTGCCGGCTTTGGCGAAGACAAGATCGTTTCTGTCCTGCATAGTGTATGACAATCAGTTGGGTCGCGAGGTGCCCAACTTCACAAACGCGAGAGGAAGAGCTCTCAGCTAGAGTGAAATGGAAAGTTGGGCTAATTGGAATGCTTGCATGAGTGACGCAGTGCTACAGACGAACTCCAATGGAGGGCACAGGACGAGCGCTCTCTCGCAACCGAAACATTTATTCCGAAAAACCAAACCGGAAAGACAACACTGGGTGTAGCCGACATGCGCATAGGTGAGACAGTAAAGCACACCATTGAGGAGCAACACGTGCGCGTCTTCAAGAAAATTGAAACTCGCAGTACGCTGCGTTGCTTTTCTGACATTTTTTTTCGTTGTAGTTTTTTTTAATAAACCTTTCAATTGCGAGACAGCACTCATCCTGTGCACTCTGTTTCTTTCGTCCTCCTATGTAGCGCTACGTCAATCATTCTCTGAACGTGCAGCCGAGCTGCACCAAACTCACTTGCGCGGCATTCGTCTGTCAATAACGTTGTCTTTCGGCGGCGCTTAATGCAACAGTTCTCATAGTCAGTGCCGTCGCACTCGTATCAGCAGGTGGCGTAGATACGCCATTGGTGCATATGAAAGTTACAATATGCTGCACATGCTAGCGCATCGCGTAAGACGAAGCGCATAACTCACGCCAACACAACACGAAAGACAAAGTATGTAACTGCGTCACCACCTACTCAAATAAGCGCGTTTACAGTGCACGTCGCATTTACAGTCTCCATTTGGGGCCTCCAAAATTAGCTACAGAAACTTTGTCGAGGCTGATTGCGAAGGCCACGCTACACTGTGTTCCAAGCAGGGCCAGCGCCACAGAGGTGGCGTTGATACGGCACTCTGACACCAGAATTCGTTCGAATCCTGGCATCTAGGCGTAATAGGACCGTAGTACTGAGACTAGTGCAGTGTTCTCTGTCTTAGTGTAATGCAGCACTTCTCCGTTCTTAAGCGGCGGCACCACCTTGACAAACGAGGATCGCAGGTACAGAGCGAAGGAGTGTGAGGCACCTCTCAAGGACTCTCCGGAATAGCGCCGATGGCGTAGCCGATTAAGCACCTGCTTTTTATTGCTGTGGACAGAGAGGTCATGGGTTCGATTGCCGTGTCTTCCAAGTTCGCGTAAAATGCTTTTCTGTTTTTTTTCTTTGCATTGTGTTGGCCCTACCTTTTGTGAACGTCATACCCGTCATAAAAATACGTCAGTGAAGTCTTAGTGGAATACGTCAGTGCATGAAGTCTTGGTGGACCCCACGACTTCATGCAGTGATGTATTCATAGAACACATTCGGGTGGGAAAAGAAGACAATCATAGCCATGTATATATAGAGGAAGTGAGAAGGTTTGGTAAGGTAGAATAAAATGCGACTCACCGTGTATATATATATATATATATATATATATATATATATATATATATATATATATATATATATATATATATATATATATATATATATACGGTGAGTGACGCTGACGCCGGCGGCAAAATCCAACCGAGAGTGTCCATATGATTGCTATCGCAATAAATGGTGGACAACTACAAGCACCGCTTGCTGAAGTGGAGAAACAAATAAATATACTTATGGTATCAGCCTCAGAGCCCCGCCGCGGTTGTCTAGTGGCTAAGGTACTCGGCTGCTGACCCGCAGGTCGCAGGATCGAATCCCGGCTGTGGCGGCTGCATTTCCGATAGAGGCGGAAATGTTGTAGGCCCTTGTGCTCAGATTTGGGTGCACGTTAAAGAACCCCAGGTGGTCGAAATTTCCGGAGCCCTCCTCTACAGAGAGAGAGAGAGAGAGATAAATAGAGAGGAAAGGCAGGGAGGTTAACCAAGCTTGGCTCGGTTGGCTACCCTACACTTGGGGTGGGGGAAAAGGAGAATAATAGAACGGAAAGAGATATAAAACAAGAGGAGTAAGAAAGAGAAGCATGAATAGTCAGCTCGAGACTACACAGCACGGTCTCGCACAGTTCTTTCACAAGCGGTCGTGAAGTCTGGTGGTCCTTAAAAAGTACAAGAGGGCTTTCACGGCTTTGTGCGTATGGAAAGCCGTCAGCCAAGGTCCCAGGATCTTCTTTTCTGTAAGCGGCCGTGAATCCAGCTGACAGAGCTTGGCTTCCAAATACGTCGTTCGGTCTGGTATGCTGGGCAATGACATAGAATGTGCTCAAGCGTTTCCTCGAAGGCGCAGATGTTGCATGCCGAAGTGCTCGCCATTCCAAGGAGACGAGAGTGCGAATTCGTAAATGCCACGCCCAACCTCATGCGACACAATAAAGTTTCAGCGCATCGTGGGAGGCGGGATGGCAAATGAAGTTGCAAGTTTGGGTCAATCGAATACAGGTGCGTGTTGGAGAAACCTTGCGTATTCCATTGTATAGGAGAGATATACAGCGTGCAAGTGATTGTAGTAGCCTTGCAGCGTCCGTTCTCAAGAGTGGTATGAACGTGCGCTGGTCTTGGTCATGAGCCGATCGAGCAGCTTCATCCGCGCGGTCATTTCCGACGATTCTGCAATGACTAGGCAACCACTGAAATAAAATATCGTGACCTTCCTTGAGCGCTTCGTGGTAGTCGTGCCTTATCTGATATACTGATTGTTCGTGTAACCCGTGCTGCGTAACAAACCGTAGTGACTGTAAGGCTGGCCTGGAGGCGCAAAAGATGGCCCATTGGTTAGGTTGCTGCCGAAGAATTTACTTTACTGCACCTTGAAGAGCTGCGAGCTCTGCTGCTGTCGACGTCGTGGTGTAAGAAAACTTGTACTGAAGCAACACTGTTTCAGATGGAACAACCACAGCTCCTGTAGAGCTGTTGTAATTAGTGGAGCCATCGGTGTAAACATGTCTAGTGGCTAAGGTACTCGGCTGCTGACCCGCAGGGCGCGGGTTCGAATCCCGGCTGCGGCGGCTGCATTTCCGATGGAGGCGGAAATATTGTAGGCCCGTGTGCTCAGATTTGGGTGCACGTTAAAGAACCCCAGGTAGTCTAAATTTCCGGAGCCCTCCACTACGGCGTCTCTCATAATCATATAGTGGTTTTGGGACGTTAAACCCCACATATCAATCAATCAATCATCGGTGTAAACATGTATGCGGTCGAAGTACCTTTCGTCCAACAGACGCAAAGTCGATTGCTTCAGGGCTAGCGTTGACATGCGTGCCTTCTTAAAGATTCCAGGAACTCATAAGCGCACGTCAGGTTGACGAAGACTCCATAGCGCAGCTTCTGGATGCATCGCAAGTTTGAATCCAGGTGGTAGTATGTCCTGATGTTTTGTCACAATACCGCAGTACGAAGAATGGGGCCTCCGAGCTGTCAAACACGCTAAATGATGTGACGGTAGCCGTGATAAATGCCGAATGTGCGCTCTCAGCGTCTCGACAATGATATGCGTTGTGACCGGTTGTTCTTGTGCAATAACAATAGTTGACACTGTCGATGAGCATCTTGGAAGGCCAAGGCATGTCCGAAGTGCTTGGGCTTGTACGCTTTGCAGTGCACGGATGTTAGTCTTGCAGGTGTTGGACAGGACAGGAAGGCTGTACCGGAGAGTTCCGAGAAGGAGGGTTGTGTAAAGCTGCAACATTGAGTGCACGGATGGGCCCCATGATTTTCCGGCGACGAACTTGAATACATTCTCAATGCCAATGAGCTTTTTCTTGAGGTATGTGACATGCGGGCTCCAGGTTAGGTCACGATCTACGATGACACCTAAGAATCTATGAGTGCTCTTATAAGGAATTAATCTGCCATCGATGTACAATAAGTAGAAAGACATCGGTTTGCGTGTAAACGCCACCACTGCGCATTTTTTCTGTGGTGATAGTGGCGCACTTGAGGCCGTGTCACGCCGGACGCCCAAATGCAGATATCGTCAGCGTAGAGAGATATGTAAGCCGTCTCTGGCAGCATTTCGGTGAGCCCCATGAGAACGAGGTTGAAAAGAGTCGGACTCAAAACACCGCCTTGTGGCACCCCACGACTTGTGAAATACTTATTCGTAGACCCATCTTCAGTTAGAAAGAACATAGATCTCTTCGTGAGGTAGCTTCTTACCCATCGAAAGACACGACCTCCAAGTTCAGCTGCTTCCAGAGCATTGAGAACAGCCTCGTGGATCACGTTATCATAGGCACCCTTCACGTCTAAGAACAGAGCTACCGACAGCCGCTTCTGAGCTTTCTGATGCTGAACAGAAGTCACTAAGTCAATAATGCTATCAACTGAGGACCGACCTCGTCGAAAACCAGCCATAGCATCAGGATCGATGTGATAATGTTCCAGGTAGCATTCCCACTACAGCGTTTCTTATAATCTTATGGTGGTTTTGGGCCGTCAAACCCCACATATCAATAAATGAATCAATCGGTATTAGCCACGGAGGTCGGCAAAGTCAAGATGTCGCATTTTGCTTCGTGTCTTAATTCACCCTCCCCCCCTTCACCTTATACTCTAAAAGCATAGCCAAGCCAATACCAACCAGCTGCCCACCTTATGACCCAGTCTTGCGAAACTTATTCAAGCTGACGTAATCTTTTCCATTAACTAGAGAATCATGAATAACCGTGATGGCTTTCTAGTATCCGGGTGTAAAACCCCTAAATATAGCATTCTTGACTTTGGCTTCTCAAGCGAACGAGGTAACCTAACTCTGCGCCTATACTGTGTGGCGTATCACTGTATGAAGTCAAGAAAAATGAAAAGGAAGATTAGTCTATCAAGTCACTTATTTATGCATTGTAGTGAATAGGAGCGTACCCGGATGTCCATGGTGCGGGCACGAGACAGCCGATATGGCGCATATACTTTGGGAGTGTGAGTGCGGTGTTCGCCGCCACTACTCGGACGAACGTGAGTGTACCCCAGGATGACTGGCTGAGCAGTGGCGAGCCGCCCTTCTCAGCCCATGTCCAGTGAACAAAATCTGGGCTGACCAGCGAGCCAGTGCTATCGCCGAGGACATCGCACGATGCTCCGCGGACGACAGATCCTGGAGGCCTAGCCCAGGCCAGTAATTCCTCGTTGGATCCTCAAATTATTACCTACCTACCTTGCAATTTAGATCAATCACCATAATTGCTAGAAGAATTATAGGAAAGGTAACTTGCCTTCGATTAACACAATCTTTGCATTCGGTGGCATCATGCATCGTTTGTTGACAGTAGTATGGTTGCTTATAAAGAACAGCCCCCCTGGTACCCCTTAGTTTTTAATTTTCACTACGCATTCTGTCTGTTCTTGACACTGTTTGGGCTAAACGTCAATTGTTCTTTTGTTGACTTATTTTGATGCGGAGTTGAGTGATAACAAGGCTCAGGCAGTTGGGCGAATTACGCACGACATTTCACCACAACTTCGGGGAATACCAGAGCTGTTCCAAAATCGTAAGATGCCGTTGTCAATAGTTTTAAAAGTTTGTCTTATGACGAAGAGTATTTCGGGCCTTTGCATTTGAGCTTACTTAACGCCAAATTCCGGCTGTGTTTTTTGCTATTGGGAATACTGGATTATTTACGTAATACCTGCGAATACAACAGGAGTAACAACAACAACAAAGGGAAATTTTGAAACGTATTGGTTCATTGAAACTGCACCTGTACTTCCCCTTGGCATGCCGAATAAATGGTTTCGTTGAAATCATAACGTTAAAAAAAGCTTCGGAAACAGGTTTAAAATCTTAAGGACAATGAGGTCGGTGTTGGCCCGCGACGGCTGCTTGATCTAGCTTGCTTCACATAGCTATTTTCCGATTTCTAATCATGAATAATAAAATGAAGTTTTGCAGTAAGGATATTTGATTATTAACTATTATAGAGCAGCTTGGCAGCTGTGGCCCACCTTTACCACCGATATTGACAAATTTTATGGCATTCAAAAGTTCGTAAATAATGTTCAGAATCGATTACCTCCACGCGTTGAGGATCTCCGACGACTTTTATGGATATTTCCCATTTATATGCTTATCATCTGGTTGAGGTTACTGATAACATTCTTGCCACTGGCTAAATGCGAAATGAAACACTATATAGCACTGAAATACCATTGCTATATAATATCGTTGTTTCAGGGCCGGCTAGTATGTACGTTAATGAACGCCTGGGGGTAAAAATTTCCGGAGCCCTCCACTACAGCGTCTTTCATATTCTTATGGTTGTTTTGGGACGTTAAACCCCACATATCGATTGGGCCGGCTTTCTTTAGGCGCTGGCGAATATCGGGATGCAGGCATGTGGCGGAACAAGTGTTCTCAACTCATCTAGTTGGCTTATTCTCACCATGGGGAAACAGTGGCAAGGATGGCATAGTGAAACAAGGCGAAGTGTCATGGCGCTTTAATAAAAATTGCACCCCCCCCCCCCCCCCACGGGAACCCTGCAGCAGACGCCCTCTGCCTATTACGGCGACCGCGACACGTGAGCCCGTCGACGCGCGGCTATTTGGCGAGGCCGCTTTGAAGCATCGACCGTCGCTCGAACGTTGCTCTCCCATGCCGTCTGTATGCCCCTTTCAGCGGCGCGGCGCCCTAATTAAACCTTGCAGAATCTTGTCCCTAGCGTGACTCGTCTAACAAAGCGAAGGAGAGTTCCAGACAGGAACAAAGGCGTGCAGCTATGGTTGAAACGTGTTTTAACATGACTGAAACGTTCTCAACATGGTTGAAAGGCAGCCACATGGTTGGTCATCGCATCGCTAAGCCCAAATGACTTGAGGGCTGCGAAGTACTTTACACTCGGTAACCAGGAGTGGTGAGCCACGTCGACAAGTGCCTTATAGTCGAATAGACGAGGCTGCTATAAATAACCCCTTTTCCCAGATAGGTGAATACAAAAAAAGAAAAAAAGCCATCAGACATCGTTGATTTTCTGGGCTGCACCGCCACGGTAGACTAATGAGTATGACGTATACTGTCGCGCTGCAAGGTAATGAGGGTTAAGGTCAGATCCCGGCTGCCGCCATTTCGACGGCGACAATGTGGGAAAGCGTTTCCGCTATAATATTCACGCGAAAGCCCGATTTAGTCTTCCGTATATATATATATATATATATATATATATATATATATATATATATATATATATATATATATATATATATAATGCCACGAGGAATTGCTAAGGCGCATCCGTTATAATATATATATCCGTTACAATATATATATCCGTTACAATATATATATATCAAGTTCCAGATGAGGCGAACAAGCAAACGAAAAACGATGTTTCATTGCCAAGGCCGGGGACCGGCCTTCGTGAGGACATACGTGCATATGACAGTAACACGCACTTCTTAAGGACATAGGATGGGGGCCCCCGATTGTGAATAATCACTCTTAACAATATTAATCATATCAATCAACAATATATATATATATATATATATATATATATAATAGTAAGTGTTGCAGTGCAGTAAGTCATTTGGAAAGAGACAGAGCCGCCGACATTATTCATTTGAGTACTGTGCAGCAATTATAGGTCGCTGCCAACATTGTCTGTGCTTGTAGACACGGGGCTTTCTGGCCAAGCGATTAGGGTCAACACCTTGGTCCTAGTTGTTTTTTGCGTTTTCATGCAGAGCGATGACCGTCCTCTTTTCCCAGTGAAATTCAGCGCTCTCTCTTTCCCCTCCACGCCCCTGGGTGGCCCGGGGACCTTGCGGCATTAGGCAGTGAAAGGTGATTTCGAAGATGGTATTATATACGCCCCGCCGCGGTGGTCTAGTGGCTAAGGTACTCGGCTGCTGACCCGCAGGTGGCGGGTTCGAATCCCGGCTGCGGTGGCTGCATTTCCGATGGAGGCGGAAATGTTGTAGGCCCGTGTGCTCAGATTTGGGTGTACGTTAAAGAACCCAGGTGGTCGAAATTTCCGGAGCCCTCCACTACGGCGTCTTTCATAATCATATAGTGGTTTTGGGACGTTAAACCCCACAAATCAATCAATCAATCATCAATCAATCAATCGAAGATGGTATTATGTACGCCTTCTTTTTACTTTAAGTTCCAGAGAATGCGACAATTTTCTTGGTTCAGTTTTCATTTTCGCGTGACACGCACACGCACACAAAAAAAAAAGAGTAAGGACACTAATTGCGCTGAGGTCACCTATCAATTTTGAACATAACGGTTCAAGATCACCTTTGCACTCAATGCATGCGCGTAACGCCACCTCGATTTGGTAAGAGGAAAAATACGAGCAGTGGCTAGAGCCTTTTTACGAATCGGCAGATGTTGACTGATATGTGGGGTTTAACGTCCCAAAACCACCATATGATTAGGAGGGACGCCAAAACTCGGAAGATGTTATATTGTTGAAACAGGACCCCCTTGCGCCACTCCACGCAAAGCTGTGGAGCTTACTTTGCAAGACGTTCTCCAACAAGGCACAATAAATATATACATTTCAAATCACTTGAAATTTCAGACACTTCTCTAGTTCAGGGTCTTCGTAAGATGAGATTGTGCTAATACGCAATGCTTTCTCTTGACGACGTGTGTGCGTGAGGCCTGTAGCGAATGCAAGCCCTATACTTCTTATTCCTTTTTGTTTTTCTTTTTTTCTGATGTGCGCTATATAGGGGTACATGTCCGCCTCAGCAGCACACTACATGCTCCAGTGAGCAGTGTATGCACCGTGCTCAGGATCCAAGCTCGGGCGTCGAACTTGGTCGTGCACGTTGAGTGCAAAACACCGCCAGGCAGTTTACTTGCTCGCTCAGACCAAGTAGCGCTATAACAGGAGCATGGTTCTTCTGAGCCGCATCCGTGCCGCCCGCTACTATCAAGGAAAATCAAAACGGAAATTGAGTTTTCATATCGCAGCTCGTGTAAGCGACCGCTCGTTCATGTCTTGATGCGTTTTTTTTTCTTTTTCCGCACTTTCCGCCCCGACTTTTCCTCGCCACACGTGGGGGTCCCCCTTTTGAAACTGCCGTTCGTCGCCCACCTGCGCTTCTTCATTATACTAAAAGCTTTCTTCCATAAACATTGCGCGGTTTCTGGCGCCAGGTACGCCGGATGAGCGGCCGGCATGACTTCGTCGGCTACACACTCGACTGTTTGCTCAGGGCGCCCAAATTAAAAGCGTTTCTCGGAGAGGAGAACCGCACGTTCGATGGGCACGTGACAGCTCCGCCAACCCTTCTGTTCTTGACCCAATTTCTCCGGCAAAAAAGAGAGCGAGGGAAAAAAATAAATAAATCCTGTGGAAATCATAATTCAGGATGTCGGATGTGTTTAGTGAGGTGCGCACGACTTCTCCCACGCCGGTGAAAATGAAAGTTTGCTTTTCCTTTCCTCCCTCGGCGAGATCGGTAATTGAATCGTCCCAGATGTGTTCGTGTTTAGCTGGTTTGGAGTGCGTGTTAAATAAAGGCGCCTTCTCATGTTTTCCCAGCTGTGCGCAAACGGTTATACTCCTTCAAAGACACCATAAAGGGTCGCGCTAAATGTACCTATTGCACGTAATTTGCCGCTTCCATTATGACAATCCTCCCTGAATTGTGGCACCAGCCACGGTGGTCTTGTGGCTAAGGTATACTCGGCTGTTGACCCGCAGGTCGCGGGATCGAATCCCGGGGGCGGCGGCTGCATTTTCGATGGAGGCAAAAATGCTGCAGGCCCGTGTGCTCAGATTTGGGTGCAACGCGTGAAAGAAGCCCAGGTGTTCAAAATTTCCGGAGCCCTCCACTACAGCGTCTCTCATAGTCATATGGTGGTTTTGGGGCATTAAACTTCACACATCAATGAATCCCTGCCTTGTGATAATCGACGCACCGTTGTCTTGATAAGCATAGAGACGGGAACCGTCTATTGTCGTCCTGAATGAGCTTGCGGACGTACTACGATATCCCGAATACACTTTAGCGAAAATGTTTGTCTGAAAAAGCTTAGGATTGTTGTCTCACCGTCTTTCCTTTCTTTTAATTTTTATCTTACGCCTTTTGAAGCAACTGCTTCTTGAGTGAAATGAACAGCAGCGTCTCGCGCATTCTCTAGCGTTAGTGAAACTATTCAAAATTAGCATTCAGCATAGTTCAACAACCCCATCTCCCACGATGTTTTTGTTAAGGTTGATATATCTGCTGACATTGTTTACCGTTCTGCTGGATATAGGTATAAAACTTGTCAGTCATGTTGGCGTTCACTTATCGTACCTTTCCGTGGTCGTGAAAGATACTGCGCAGTTGGGTTTGAAATACCAGCCTTGAAGTGCACTTGGAATCGAAGATAATGACCAAAATGGCTCCCAGTATATTCGCGCGTTCCGAGCAACCGTTTGCTGATGACGTATAGGTGCTTTCAGAGGCCACTCGCAGAACATCACGCAGCTCATAATTCATGACTTCGTGCAAGCGAAGGTTTCTTGGTGGCTGTAGTATTGAGGTAAAAAAAGAAAACGGACCCTACAAGGTGAGACGATATGCGTTCCATCAATATCCGAATGGAATCCGACGTCCGCTTATTGGAAATCGGGTTGGTTTGTAGGCGTGAATGCGTGCTATAGTCGGAACGATGCTCAGCGCAGGGCTGCTATGATGAATTGGCCGCGGAGAGCCACTGACAAGGAGTCCGACAACAGGGTGCGAGAGCGGTGGAGCATACGCCGCGTTCACGCGGATGAGAACGTTTCGTCATACAGGCACCACTCCCAGCGCCAACGCTGCCGTTCAATCTCGGACCTGCTCGCTTCAAAATTTTACCAGCGGAACCCCCTAGACGACGCCACCACTATAGTTGACACCGCTTGCCTCGATCATATGTGGGCTGTGATGTCTGTGCGTCCATTGTAGAGTAGTTGCACAGACATAGCATTCGGGCTTACATGCATTGAACCACTACTTAGATTCCTGCATGCAGATCTTTCATCTCGAGACGCTATTTCTTGACAACTGACGAGTGCATAGACGGTATGTCAGGGCAATAATGTTTCATGAGCTTGAATTTCTAAGTCGGGTACTCTCACTGTGTACTCGAAACCACCGTATTCCTTAACCATGGACACCTATGCGTGGTTCAGGCGCTCAATTTAAGAGAGACGTAAAATAAACATACATCTGGTCATGCGCAGCGAGTCCGTACCACGGCAGAAACAATTCACAATTCAATTTCTCCATGTACAATCGAAAAACCAGTCCTTGTTTTTTTAGATATGAAGCAGCTCTTTGACTAGCCCGTGTAACGCTGTCCGTCCGTGTCTCCGTGCTGACGTGCCGCACCGTGCTCCCCTTACCGCAGGTATTGGGGCGGTGCCAAGTAGGTCACACCTTCCCTCACAGTGCGTGGTAATGTCACTCTCTCTAGCGCCTACCGCACGCTTCCTCAGTCACCTCTCTCTCGCTTCAGCCTCTCCACCACTTGCACCGTTCGAGCGCACATCGAGTGAAAACTCTTTCGACTCGTTTATTTGTGATGGAGAGGACGCTGGAAACCGAAGCGCCTTCGCCCGCCGAAACATGCGTCGGAGCGATTTGGATTAACCCGGCCGTCGCCGGCGTTGCAAGGTTTATCAGAGCCGATCGCGTTCGCAAATGGCAACGTTGCACCTGCAACACCGACGAGGCGCGAGCCAGAGAATCCGAACGCAAGCGTCGGCACTGAAAGGCCAACGACGCTGATGAGGTGCGAGTCAAGCACGCCGATCGCGTTCGGAAATGAAGAGGGTGCGTGGGTAACACCGACGAGACGCGAGCCAAGGAAGCCGAGCGCAAGCGTATTCAACGAGTCGGCAACACCGACGATACGCGAGCCAAGGAAGCTGAGTGGAAGCACCGACAGCGGAAGGCCAACGCTTGTGAGTCCTCGACGTCGCCATCGTCGGCAACGTCGTTGGCAACGTCTCGAAATCGCCGGGTTCTGCCAGCCGATCCGGAGGCGACTTCAAAGAACAATCCGGAACCTCTCGAAGACGCTCCTGCTCCGAGTGCGTTGCCGTGCACGTCTGCGACGTCCGGATCCTCGCGCTATACTATGCTTCCAACCTGCCGAAGGAACAGGTTTAGCGCTGTCTGGAGGAGACGCCGACTGATTGAGGCGAGGCTGTCGAGGACTGTCGACGCGGGCCTCTTATAGTCGCGGGAGACTTCAACGTTGACGTCAGCGGAGGAGGAAGAGAATGACTCACTTGTCAATTAAATGCGTGAAGGCAGTGTCGGTGGAACGCAAACTACCCACTACGATAAGGGTAACGTACATCGATCTGGTCTTTGCCAACTTCAACGACGAATGTCTCCCGGAAACTCTCAGCGAGCAGTTCACCGATCACAAGGTCGTGGTAGTCAAGGCGAAACGCACGCCAGCTCCGGTATAGCGCCCGTGTTCACTCTGAAGAAACGACAGCAACATGCCAGCCATCGCTTCAAACGAATCTTCTAACGCTCACCACAGCACCAGTGTTAGCGCCGTGCAACCCATGACGACCCCTGTGCAACGCTGCTGCTTCACGTCCCATCAAGATTATCTTTGGGAAAATGTCGTTATTGTTCTTCCACAATGCAATAAAACAAACTATCTCGGCTTTCTCTACTATATTGCGATCACACTATGCTAATCTCTATCCGACATCATTCTTTGCAGTAAGACACACTGCAAGTAACCCGTGCTTCTGAGTGTGTAATGGTTCAGGGCGACCTCAGGATGGCCAACATGTCAGCTGCCCGCCCTTAGAAAATGTCATAGACACCGCTGTAGAAATGTCTTGTGCACCTCAGTGGATTTGTGGCAAGGGTGCTCGGCTGCTGACCCGAACATTGTGGGTGGAATCCCGGCCTCCATTTCGATGGAGGCTGGAAGTCGTGGGTGCGATTTCGCCTCCATTTCGATGGAGGCGAAATGGTAGAAGCACGTGTACTGTGCGATGCCATTGCACGTTAGAGAACATTAGTTGGCCCGAATCCCCAGAGCCCTCCATTACGGCGTCTCTCATAACCATAACGTGGTTTCGGGACGTAAAATCTCAGTTAATAATAATAATAATAATAATAATATAATAATACTAATAATAATAATAATAATAATTATAATAATAATAATAATAATAATAATAATAATAATAATAATAATAATAATAATAATAATAATATTATTATTATTATTATTATTATTATTATTATTTTATTATTATTATTAAAGAAAAAGAAAGGTCTCGACGTCAAACGTGGTCTGCTTTCTGTCGCTTTCCAAATGTGTGCCACCAAACATGGCGGGCGCTAAACATCGATTTCTACCTATTCGGTGACACCGTTTCTTCGCAGTGAATAGAGACCTACAAGGCAGACATTCTGCGCGCATGTGTCGATTGATCGAGAAAACATTGAATTGGCTTAGTTTGTGTTTTTTTTTTGTGCATACAGCTTTTTTTTAGGCTCTTAGAACTGGTATTTTGCGAAAGTGCGGGCAGGAAAAAAGTCCGTTTACTTAAATGGTCTCCGTCGTGAGCATTTTGTGGTGCTTCTTAAGCCCACCTCCGATAAACATACTGGTCGCAGCGCCAATCGATTGCCGCAAGAGATGCTCACTCGATTGGCATTGGGAAGTCAGACAAAACGAAAGTTAAAAGGACCTAATGCGTCAGAACTTGTGCGTCATATTTCCTCTGCACCAAAAAGTGTGCGGAAAGTTTGCCACCGAAACCTTCCAAAAAACACAAGATATCGGTGCTTTGATGCCCATGGTCTAACAGTGTAGTATATACCATGGAAAAGTAGTTGACGCATAGATATTTTTTACGATTTCACCGCCTTGCTTCCTAAACAAAAAGGGGCCTATGTATTCTGCCAGATGTACTATATTTTTAACTCTGCAAGAAGACCACCCGTGAGTGAGTACATAGGTTTTGCAGATTTCGAGGTATTGCGAAAATCTGTCACAGAAAAGTAATGCACTTTTCGTGTTTACAGAAGCGGCAAGACGAAAGAGGTAGAAATTCTTACACTTCTACTTGCGAAGCGTTCCACATTCAGAAAAAAACAACAACGTGTTCCTTCGTTTCACGGACTCGCTGAAGGTTTGGCGAAGGATCGAGAAGTTGAAGGAAATGCAAAGAAAGGTGATGTGCAGAAACTATTTCACGTCGACGCGCCGCTCGCGCAGATCAAGCAGCTACCACGAAACCATAGTGTGTCAGTACATCGTGCGACAGGCTGGCGCACACCTTGTACAAATCGGTCATATTCTTTGAGCATGCTCTCAAACTTCTGTTTATGTAGAGCCTTTGAAAGGAACGCACACACCAGAGAGCGCGTGTCTCTAAAAGGAAATTTGGAATTCCTTGGCTCGCAGCGAGGAAATGTCTTGTATCGAATATAGTATAAAAAAAAAACAATGTGCGTCAGAGCGTTTTTCCGTTTGCTACATCGGTAAAGGTGGGACATGCGTGTTTTGTACGTACATTTGAAGCGTAAAGCTTGCACCTATCCTGAGAAACTGAGTTTGCATTGCCCGATTGGTTTCGCATGAGTTCGTTTGGTACGACCGGGTTACTTTAGCAACCAACCGCACTTGTCTTCGTTTCTCTCTCTCTCTCTCTCTCTCTCTCTCTCTCTCTCTCTCTCTCTCTCTCTCTCTCTCTCTCTCTCTCTCTCTTTGTATATTCCTTTCTTGCAGAATTTCACTCTTAGCCTCGCTGCATGTTTGGCCTGTTAAAACGAGGAAGAGTAATCTCTCACACAAGCTGTAATGTGTGTTTGGCCGCTGGTTTCGCGGAACATGGCTTGTGGCAGAAGCATGCAGTTCGGATATGCCGTACCCTGCTGGATTCTGGCAGGAGCATGTATACAGGACTAAGATGGGGCCCTTCAGAGAAGTCTTCAGCAGTTTACGAGGCATTGTTAGTGGGCTATTTACGGTACAGCTCACCTGTGTTCTCGAGCATGCGTGCAACACGGCTTCGTACTTTGAAAAGCTTTCAGGGTACGAGCACTGAACATGCCTAAGCCGGCCACGGTGTGCTTCAGCCTCTGGCACTATAGAGGAGTTCAGTACCTACTTTATACAGATCCTGTGAGCCTCTTCGGGTGTACCTTCGACTGCTGACCCGACATGCACAGCATCCATTGTCTTCGCTACAGACGGGCTGACTCTGCTGCACCTATTCACAATTCCTCGATGTGCATAGACATATGATTCCTACACACTTTGCACCTGTCGTCATCTCCAGAATGCCTCCATGAACACTGCTTAAGCCACTAGTGTGCCTTCACATACATGGGATTAGGAAGATGTTGCGTGTTCCTAGGCTGCCGTCAAATAATTCATTCACCTTGGCACAATTGGCTGGGCCATGCCTCTCTTTCCACATATATACAGAGGGATCCGTAACTTCGTCCACCTCGGCGATGGCTTTCGTGATCTTTGAGCTCGGTATTTCCCGGCCGTAAAAATGAGATCGATGGTCATCTTCTCCAGCCGCGGAACTTGTTGCTATACGGGAAGCTATAAAATTTGTGAATGGCCAAACGCCACTTAGAGTATATACTGTCTGATGCAAAATCAGCGCTTCAAGCCATCAATTTCAGCTCAAAAAGAGGCCAGTATTATGCATTTAGTTTTGAGAATCGTCCGAGCATTTTACCTTACAAAAAGAAGTGGTTACGTGAATGCATTACAATAGGTTCTTGGACCCTGTGGTTTGGTTGGCAACGAGCTATAGTATACTTGTTAGCTACGCAAGAGCGACAGTATACAACGCTCCATGGTCGTCTAAATACCGTACTAGACAAATGGCGTTAACTCGTAGTTGAGGTCGTTCATGCGTCAATAAAAAGCAACTACCGATCTCAACCAGGCTACAAGGACAAGCTTCTGCGGGAAACAAACCTCGATAAGACATTTCACCTCCCGGTTGAAATAGACCGAAAAAAAGTTAGTGTGGTGCATCGGATTCACCTAGGCGTGGCCTTCACTCAACGCTGCACGCGCCCATTTGACCCAGTGAACAGCCCGAGCTTTTAACGCTGCAAAGCGCATGGCACTTTAGCCTATACACATCAGCGTTTCGTGACTTCCCATTATACGTGACACAGAGGGATCCGCTAACCTCAACGCTGACAGGCGTCGGAGTAAGAACAGTTAGTGAAGGTTCTATTTTGTCCGTAACGTACTACCAAAGGGTGTCGAAAATCGCTACGGAGCTGTTCTAGACTTCCTCAAAGGCACAGGACTGGATACTAAGCTATAGAGTATTGGTCACGACGAGTTGACTTCTTCTTGGTATTCTATGCATGCAGCGTTACGACACACCACGACGAGAGCATATAGTCATTTTACTATGTGGCTACAGCACATACGCACCACCTTTTCCTATCTGCATCATCGCCATTCATTCCTTATTCTCTATGCACAGTAGTAGGCTAGAGCATGTTAGCTCAGTCCGGCCTCTGCATTACAAAAAAATCTCACTCTCGCAAGACCATTTGACTTAATTGCCATTGTAATGCCGCGACGCTATCAATGCACATGCATGCAGTAAACCTTTCTGCACCACCGAGGGGGTGTTGGCTTGCATCCTATACGATGGCTTGCAGCGTTATCTGCCACAGTAACAACATCCAAGTGCCGATATAAGTTACAAATCGTGTTTTGTTGTTTCACTTCTTTTTACTATCACCTTGGCAGAAATCAGACGACCTCGTTGTAGAGTGATAATATGTCGCGTGCTGGTGGCGGCTTCAGTAGGGACTTCAGACTGTCAAATTAGCACAGTAAGTCACGAACATCCTATGATTTTTTTTTTTGCTTGGCGCTATAGAGATCATCTTTATGAGCCTTACCTGTGTCCACAGCAGGACGAAGGTCTCTCGCACTGGTCTCCCACCCACGCTGTCTTGGGCGAGCTGATTCAATTTTATGCCACCATGTGTCTTAATATCGACGCACCAGCTGAACCCAGCCGACCACCAGCTGACCCTTTCAGTCACGCTGCGTACAAATGTACACGCCGATTTCAATAGCACGTCACGCCCCGCGTGTTTCATCAGATCGTTGGAAACTTAGTGTGCGAATTCGTGCGGGCCTTCTGAGTGGACAGCTGGTGATCATTTAACTTGATTCTGCTGCGTATTGCCGCCAATGATCACTTTGCTGGATACACTACCATGTTCGACGATTGTTCGACGTGACGTGTTCCAAAACCAACCATGAGAAGTATTTTTTTGCTCGAAAGAAATATAAAACCAAGAACAAACTGTGATGCATTTCCGGCGTAATAGTGGATTATTTGGATTATTTTTACTGAAGCTATCTGGTGGAAGAATAATTAGATAATCAGTTACATACTCATTACTTTAATTTTAAAACTCACACAAAACAAAGTTTTCAATCATTTACTCACTTGGAATGTGATACTGAGTGCCTTGAAATTACGCCGCGTGGATTTGGCGCGTTTCTGACAGCGCATCATAATTCGTAACTGAAGGGGAGTATGGATGCACCTAGATTATTGTAGTTTATTCAGCTGTTATTAAGTTCACACTATTTTTTGTTATACTGTAATCCTTCTATTTGACACGAGAGAGAGAGAGGGGGGGGGGTAATGTGGCTTGCCTTTATTCCCTAATTGCAGTGCAAGCTAGTGAAACTTTAGGCTAATATTGGACACCGCTGTGACTGCAGCGAGTAAAATGGCACGCCATGAAGGGGCGGGTCATGGAAGTCGCCTCGTCTGCCCCTCAGGTTGAAAGTTTTTCTACTCGAGCGAACTTGACAGCGACCACATTGCATTCTGCGGTATAACAGCAGAACACAATGTGCCTTCGTCTAATTTTGTCGTAAGCATGTGTCAGCACTACACAGATAGCTATACCACTTCCTATGATTATGGATGTGAACACAAAACGACCGCCAGAGACACCCTGCTACGTCGTTCTTGCTTATATTCAGCGCAAATCTTCGCTTTTGCGTGGTACGTGATCGTCGAGACATCATAGGATAAAATAAAAATAACTCTGAAGTGCAGAAGCAAAGGACGCATTCGCCTATGTATACGATTAAGGCGATCTGACGCGAAAATTCATGCGCGCGTGTTCCTTTCTTTCTTATTTTTAAAAGATAATTCACTGCTTCGCAAAAAATGTACTGCGTGAACAAAACTTAGCTTAAAATTATGTTACTAACTTCTCATTATAGTAGCTGTAACATTGTCATCGAAGTCATAACGGTGTTCATGACGTTTTAAGCCCATACAATTTCATGAGCCCAATTACGATTGCGAATACCGCAAAAAAATAATTGGCAGATACCACGTAGGGTGAAAATCGAAGATATGCGAAGCTCGAATCAGGAAAGTTGATATGTCACTTTTTAAAACCAGCACAACGTTACGAATCCGAGGTAAACTATGCCGTACATGATTTTCACGCCATGATTATCGTTTTGCGCCTGGCATTTGTGTTCGCCGTCTATTCACGTCTCTTAATACCAAATTTGGTATATGTAAAACTAGCGAAACTGCCGCGAACGCGCTGTGATCGCAGCATGTAGAGATGTTTTCCATAACATGCATATCATGATTATCATGCTTGGGTGTGTCATTTGCCTTCGTCGTTCATTCACGTCACGTAATACTAAGTTTTGTATATGTGAAGCTAGCGAAATGGTGGCGAGCGCATCGTGAGCGTGGTATGTAGCCTTCTTCTTACATGATACGCATGCCATGATTATCATCTTTGCACCTGTCGTATACTTTCGTCATTCATTCCCTTAACGTAACACAAAATTCGGTGGATGCCAAGCTAGCGAAACGGCCGCGAGCGCATCATGAACGAGGTACGTAGTCATGTTTTTTGATGAGACGCATGTCATTATTATCATGTTCGCACCAGTCTTACTCCTTTGTTATTCATTCACGTCGCGTAACACCAAATTTGATATATGCGAAGCAAGCGAAACGGCCGCGAACACATAGTAAGTTCTTACATGACACGCATGGCATAATTATCATGTTTGCACCATTCATATACCTTCGTAATCCATTCACGTTACGTTACACCAAATTTGGTACGTGTGAAGCATGCAAAGCGGCTGTGGGCTCATCATCAGCGCGGTATGCAGTCATGTTGTTACATGACACACATGTCATGATTGTTATGTTTGGACGTGCCATTTACCTTCATCATCCGTTCGCGTCAGGCAATACCGAATTCGGTATATGTGAAGGTAGCGAAATGACCACGAGCGTATCACGATCGTGGCATGTAGTCATGTTCTTACATGACACGCATGTCATGATTTCCACGTCAGGGACTGCCACTTACATTCATCATGCAGTCATGTCATACCATACCAATTTTGTAATATTGCAAGTGAACAAAACAACCGCAAGAGCCGCAAGACCATGTCATGTAAATCATGACATTCATGACATACACATCATAATTTTCATGTTCTGACTAGTCATTTATGCTCGTCTCAGAGTCATGTTATGCCATACGATTTTCGGTATAGATCAGATTATCGAAACGACCAGGAGAGCAATAAGTGGTAGCGGGATGGATGGATGGATGGATGGATGGATGGATGGATGGATGGATGGATGGATGGATGGATGGATGGACGGACGGACGGACGGACGGACGGACGGACGGACGGGCGGGCGGGCGGGCGCACAGACGGACGGGCGGGCGGACGGATGGAGGGTTAAAGTCGCCGAAGTTCGCTAAAAAATGCTTCGCATCCAACAATGGATACCCATTTTTCTCGCTACCAATAAGATTGATCACTTTTTCCAGGAAGCTTTACCGTTCTTATTTAGTGAATATTGAGAAAACAACATGCAAGAACAACAACTGCCTCAAAAAAATTGCTTATGGGTCCATCGAAATGGTGCCACTCATGCATGAAGATTTAGTTATTCACTGGAAGGCTACATGAACAAAGCAAAAAAAAAGTTTCTAACACCACATTTAGATGTAATGCAATGCTAAAATGCAATGGCTTCAAAGTTACGGATGTTCTCTCCTCAGAACAAGCTCTGTGTTTGTGCCAGAACCTTAATATGCTTCTGTGTTCTCACATCGGAGGTTGCAGTGTCTACGAGATGGTTGCATCGTAACTCCGGCCTCCCTTTTTCTCTCACTTTATTTGAAGAAAAAAACGTTTCGCATGGCGCTACATATTGCTCGCTCTGCGATTAGTAAGAACACAGAACTAGGACAGCGGGAGTATGTGCCTCTGTTTTGCTGCGAGGTATTTGTTTCTTCAGGGTGTACGCGTGTGACGTGGAGGCAGTGAGCTGCAACGTTGTCCCCGTTGGTACAGATAGTGGATCTTTCGTGAAGAAGGACACGTGTGCTCTGGTTTCAATAATTAGCACATTTTGTTACTTCTGGACAATATTTAGCAAACATTCTCTTATAGCGCGCTCTGCACACTACGCCCCTAGGTGAAATTGTGCTCAGCTCCCTTCTAAGCAGGTTTGTGCTTTTCTTTATCTAATATGCCTCACCTATTCCAACATAGACTATATATACTTCAAATAGGGATGCATGAGGCAGTTCCCAGTGCTGTAGCATTGTCCCGTATATAGTTGCTTTCCGACGTCTGGCTGCTGGAAGAACTAGGTTGCCGTCCAGCCCGTGCAGCGTTTGCAAAAGTTCGCACTGCTTGGCACTACACAGGCGTGGGCCCTTTTTCTTTGTTTTTCTCTCTCGGTCCTTTAAATTGTCGTGGCGCCGTTTTGCTGCGTCTGCTGCGGCTCCCAGCCTTCTCGTTGTTCGACAAGGGAACAGCAGCCAGGGTTGCTGACGGGGGACATTCGGTCAACGCCGAAGATCGATAACTGTTCTCTCGAGACACCGACGGCGGAGGTCGTCGGCTGCCAGGGTCGGTGATATTTCTTTTCTTTGACACAGCCCTCCGGAGACACCGTCTTGATCGTTACGCAGACAGAGAAGCTCTTCGTCCTATCATCTCTGTGGCATATTTTTTTCCTCCTTCTTTCCTTACCTGAAGTCTTGAAGGGCTTCACCTCTCACGAGTGCTCTGCGGGTGAAATACTGACGTTTCAAACGCTTATACTGTCTTTTCAAGTAAAAGAAGAAAACGAAATTCTAGAGGTGGACCGTGGAACTTGGCTCGAAAGTAACAACCGCAAGAGGGAACTACATAACGTGAGAGTTCGTACGTGAGCTTTTGGGTTGTTTTTTCTTACATGAAGCTGGGGATGACCATAAAATAGAGCTGGCCAACCTATACGCTAAGTGAACGTGGATGTCGACTGCGTTTAATTTATTTAGGCGTATCTAATTCGAGAACAGAAGTCATGGCATTGAACTTATGCAGGCCGACATGTTAATATGTGTGCAAAGTGTTTTGTAACCTCGTGATCCTGCGTAAATTTAGCCTTTAGCCTGACAATACGTCACGCATACAGTGGCAGAGCTTAAACGAGATCTTTTATATTTTTAAAGTGGTATAAATCACGGTTTCCAGTGCAACTTCTTATAAGCGTCGTTTCTCTTTTTCTAGCTTTGGTTGTTCACCTGGTTCACCTTAATAAAATTGGACATCGCCGTGCGAATTTATGTTAAAAAAAAACGAAAGGAAGAAGAAAAAAACACCCGCTATATATTGAGAACTTCGGTAATCGAAGTTACGCGATAAAAAG
The DNA here is from genome assembly GCF_013339725.1 of Rhipicephalus microplus. Lineage (NCBI taxonomy): Eukaryota > Metazoa > Arthropoda > Arachnida > Ixodida > Ixodidae > Rhipicephalus > Rhipicephalus microplus. The sequence goes on from NC_051172.1 coordinate 58,377,478, forward strand.
CCACACCAAAGAAGCGTACCTAAATTACATTGTTTAAAACATGATTTGTTTATGATAACGCATTGTCCTTCTTTGTGTCGTGTTCTTCTATTTTAATACGCCTATACTGTGGACTCGTTGATGTTTCTGTCGAAAAAAAAAGCCAATACATATGACGTGCTGTAATTGGATTCATAAAGTAAATAGCAAGTTGTAGTTCAGCATACGCAGTGTCTGTAACGGTGTTGCCACGCAAGAACATCACGCTTTGCATATATTGCATGAGCAGAAGTTCTACGCACGCGCTTTATGTCAAACGCGTCGCTGTTACGTATACACTGTACATAAGCCGTACTGAAGCTCATTAATGTCACAGTTTGTCCCAAGAGGGAAAAGGGCTGTTATTGATAGCAATGAGTCTAACATCTATGATACGTTTAGTTTTCGCATCGGCCTCACGTATAGTGCAGCAGCTATTCATAACCAGGAGGGTTTCCGCGCGTTCAGTAAATACGAATGCAGTTCAGTGACCTTGAGCACTAGCTTTGGCAATGCTGGCGAGAAAAACGGCTTAGACAAAAGTGAGCAACGATATTGGAGCGATTTAGTATAACCCAACGCCAACGCTAAAACTTTGAGTTTCGAGCTGTCTGCGAGACTGAAGCTATTGATAGTTCGAGCTTTCTTGAGATAGCACGAGCAGCACCATCATGCTCTGAGAGATCCGGCCCGATTCCGGTGGAGACATCCATGAAATGGCCAGCTGTGCGGGCCCGCTCAACCTTTGAAACCGTCACGCATTCCTTTCAATATATATGACACGAGTGCCGCCTTTTTGAGACCCTTGAATACCGGCTTGGTCGCCCAGCCCTAGCTCAATCAAAGAGAAACGCTCGCTTCACCTCCAAAATGCTTCAAGGACGTGCTGTTTCCGACGATAAACGCTGTTGGTAATACCCATTTAATGTATCTTAAAGATTTTCTTCAGGGTGCTATGCAGGATGGCTCGAACTTCTCGGGCAGACGAGTTTGCTCCGAGCTCGCTCTGCGGCCGCCATGGCATGAAGACAGTGTGGAGCGCGTGGTAGCAGCGTTGATAAAAATGGCTACAAGCATAGGCGTATCAGATGGGTGGGGAAGGGGGCAAGGGGGGTGCAAGTTACCGACTGAAAAAAGTTGAAGAAAGAGCCTAGCCCCCCCCCATCCCTTTGGACAGTGGTCACTTCCAGCTGCACGATGGACTAACCAAAAACTAAGGCAAAGTTTTCCTTCACCACAGTAATCACTCAATTATATTGTTGCGAGGAAATGAGAATGTTGCCAGTGAATGTTAATATAGTAAAAATTTTGCAGCATCTCTGCTGTCACGATATTCGTTGAAGGCTCCTTGCGGTGCGGGCCTTTCGCTCGACGCTCTAGCGCCTTGCACTGTAGCATTGCTAAACAGGCTACAGTACAAGGCGCGAAAGCGTCGTTTTCTGTAGCCTGCTTTGTTTTGAATGGGAACGAGCAATCGTTTTATAGACCAGTAAGAGCATTTTCTGCTTCAGTGAAATCATTTTCTTCTATCGAAAATGAACAGCATCATCGCTGCTCTGTCGAAACTGCTGTGAGATGATAGTGATGAATCATTTTGAATGCTTTAGTTTTGCCGTACTGGAAACGCAGCAAAAAAAAGTTTCCGCTTTAGTCTTTGATAAATCTGAACATCCTTGCTTATGGTAACTAGGAGCGATGGCAGCAGTTTGTAAAGTGGCGACGAATAAAGCAGTGGACTTTAGCACAGTGGGAAGCTAAGCTTTCAAGCTTACCCCGGAGCTGCTTGACCCACCAGACGAGGGAGGAGCAGAAAGACCGTGATTTTTGCCTCATGAATGACTAATTATAAGTCGGGCATATATATATATATATATATATATATATATATATATATATATATATATATATATATATATATATATATATATATATATATATATATAAGCTGACGAGTGAGGTTAATATGCCATCCCCCCCCCCCCCCCCAATCGCGAAAGAGTTGGTACGCCACTGACTACAAGAACGCATGTCGTTGGAAACGCATGTGTGACAATTGCGGCAGTTATCAAAAAAACACCGTGCACATGTGCGAACACGTCAGCGTCACCACTCAGTCAACATTTTAACAGTTCAGCGACGTCAGCGTGAATGCCGTGCTATGTCTTTTTTGCCAACTCCACACGCACCTTCCACTGACGTGTTCGTGGGCGTATGTCCTCTTTCGGACAGGTTATTTCGTTCCACCTGTAGCTCGAAGATTTCCAGTTTCGGAGGCAGCAAGGGTGCACACACGCAGCACTCTTGTGCTATACTCGTTTCGCTCCTATCAAATATTGCAGAAAAACATAAGGACAGGTGGTCCCCAGAGGCGCTCGCTTCATGGGGGCAACGCGGCTGTGATTGGCGACGTTGTGAGTGCGGTGAGATTGGATGCGAAACATCGCAGCCACGTGGCGATATCATTTTTACTCCTGCGTGCGTGTATGCATCGTCTGCGCGATAAAGCTGATAGATAAATCGTACCACTCGACAAGAGGACAGCTCCTCGGCAAGACCAAACATGGTGGGCGTACTTGATCATCGCCGCGGCCGTCTGTCAATCAAACTGATTGACGCGTGAACTCGCATACAGACTCGTTGATTCTGAGAAACCCTGATTTCAACTCGGGACTGTGATGGTGCCGGTGTAAATGTCAAGCGTTTAACGCGGTGAACGCTAAGCTGCAGCTTCTTTGCATGTAAAATGATTTGGTGCGCTTACACTACTTGTGCGAGGCTGGAGCCATGAAAGAGCTTGTGATAACCTAGCTTCTTGCAGCTTTTTGAGTTGGTCGTCTACTGATGTGCGTGATCGGCTTCAAAGTGAAGACCGCATCAGCTCTGTCTTAAGTTTGATTGAACTAATTTACTGAGACTTAATGACCAGTACACTGAGCTCTCTTGTCTTCATTGATAAGGCTTCAATAAAAGGCAATTATTTCGGGTGCAATGAGCAAGGCCATGATCAGTATGAAGCTATTAAACGTAATTCTTATTAACGGGATACTAATTGTCACAATATAAATAACGGTTAATTGGCATGCTTTTACCTGACACGTTCATTATTACAGTCGTGTTAATTAGCATAGTTTAGTTAGTTAAACAACTAGCACACTTTAGTTAGACCGGTTCCAACTTTACATGGATTTATCAGCTCGGTCTTCTTAAGATGTAGCCCCGCCGCGGTGGTCTAGTGGCTAAGGTACTCGGCTGCTGACCCGCAGGTCGCGGGTTCAAATCCCGGCTGCGGCGGTTGCATTTCCGATGGAGGCGGAAATGTTGTAGGCCCGTGTGCTCAGATTTGGGTGCACGTTAAAGAACTTCAGGTGGTCGAAATTTCCGGAGCCCTCCACTACGGCGTCTCTCATAATCATATGGTGGTTTTGGGACGTTAAACCCCACATATAAATCAATCAATCAAATCAATTCTTAAGATGTAGCGTAATTACCTTGGCCTTACCATGCCTTGGCGTAATTAGCTTGGTCATAGGACGTCCTGGCCTAACTATCGAAGTATACCGTCCAGCCAAAAAGCTATTTAGCCGTCTGCACGAGCCCAGTTGCCAGCGGGTGATGACAACAAAGACGACGTGCACTGGCCGAGCAGCGCAGTAGAATGTATATACAGGCTGACGCGTGGCCTCGGGAATGTACAGACCGACACGTGGCCTCAGATTTAGCTGCGGTGGCAATGCTGTAAGACGTTCGGGCGATGTTGATCTCAGAGGCTGCCATGCTGGTTATTCTAAAACAGATTTAGTGCAAGCATTAAATACTTTAAAATGAATTTAAACACCTATGCCTATGAAATATATTATCATGAAAAGTTTTCGACACTTTTATTGCATGGGTGCACATCTGCACTCAGTGGAACGACAAACAAATCAAAGATGCCTCTGGTTTGAAAACACCGCCCAACTTTAGTCGACTGTCCTTGACGCGATCACTGGTTCCATCGTAACCAATGAAACACAGCGCGCTGAGAGGTGGATTTGACTTGTTCGTCCAGTCGGCTCGTTCATACGAGGGTGTCGCCAGAGATCGGGAATATGCCGAGTTTCGCGGAACTCCGTCGATCTTGCATAGCGCCCCTGTTCTGAAGTTTTAATGTTTTTTGTACAAACTACGTACACGCTTGTAATAACTGTGTTTGTAAGTGTGTTTGCGCTCGTCTAACTTCACTTGTTTCTGTTTTTTTTGTCACACCATTTCTTCGCACTAACTTCACGAACCTTCTAAACATGTCATACGTGTAATTTAGGCAAAGCTAAAAAATCTGTCCTGCTGCGTGCGAAGGCTAGGTGAGCACTATAGAGTACAGTTTCTCTATATTGGGTCTCTGTACTTTCCAGCGCTAGATCATGTTATCAGTGGAACTGGCTCCGTAGTGAGGAAATTAACACTTTCTCGTGAACAACAGTGTGGCTGGCAATCGTTTGTAATAAAATTGTGAAATTCATGATGGAGGACCAAGTATAAGAACGTTTAATGTGAGCCCGGTTCTGGAACACAGTGTCATATAGGTGACCTTATATAAACTGTAATCAACAAGCTTCTCCGACAACCAACCATATCATCATGGCTCATGGAGTCAATGACCAACTTGGAGACCTACTGTACTGCACATCAAAAAAGAAAGAATGTGCGAACAGTAGCCGAAGTAGAGAGGTAAGAAATAGTTCAATAATAAAAAAATGCATCAAGCCATTAGAAATTGATGAACAGCAAGTACACGTCATTCGAACGCCGTATTACGGCGAGACCACCTTTGTACCGTAAGCTAAATGTAACACAAGAGCAAACTATATTTCTAGTCGAGAAACGTTTCTTGGATCCTTACAAGTTGTGAGTAAAAGAAAAAAAAATGAACAAACTTCAAAACAAACTTTAGGCGTCTTAACCTCAGGATGCGGCCACGACATCAAACAAAGAAGGCACCGAAAGCACACGAAAGAAGAAAAGAAAAACACATCTCGCTTCTTCTCCCCACCAAACTAATATAGAAAATGATACAGCTCCCAACCAATATAGTAAATCTAACCAAATAGGTTTCAAGTCTCAGAAAGATTACTGCGCTCGCTGACCCATAGCTTTAACTGAACGAGTCTCCTCTTCATGCTCTTCCTCCACAGTGTTCACTGCCTTGGGTTTCCTTCAGAAAATCAGAATTTCTTAACTTTAGGCAATTATTGTAATGCTGGTACCAGCCATTGGCCGGGACATTGGCTGACATAGACTTGTCCGTCGAAAAAAAAAACAAAGCAATGTGTGCAGATGTTCTACGCTTATGCTCTCTTGTTTGGTTATATATGAAAGAATGAAAAAAAGCATACGCGACCTTCACAACCACTTGAGCTCACTCGCTCACTCACTCATTGACTCACTCACTCACTCACTTAATCAATCAATCAATCAATCAATCAATCAATCAATTATTTTGTTAATATCAAATCACTCGTGATAACTGAATCCGTCCCAATGCATCACTAGCGCTTCTTAGGTATAAGGGGCAGGTTCAGGAACTTGAGATGGTAAAAATCAGAAGCCACAATTGACATAGATACTGATGATATTGGGGCCTCAGCGTGTGAAACACCAGATTGTGATTTGCTTTATTTATGTACAGATTGGCCGCTGCAGCAGCACTTCACGATGGCATACAGGGCGACCCAGCGTGTAATTCACTGTTACAATAAAGCTCGGACGGCGAAGCAAAGCTTGACTGTGGAGCAATGAAGATCCTTTTGTTTTTCTTCAGGACCCATGCATTCTTCTTGGTGTGGTGTGATGCCACTGCTAAAAGAGTAAGCGAGCAAGCTCTAATGGAAACAAAAATTCACGCCTCCTATAACTTGTGTGCGTGTGGGATTCAACCTTTTTAAGGTCGCTGGTAATCACTAAAATACGCTGTAGTACCTTTTCTGTCATAAAAATAGTGACTGCATCAGTTGGTGACATACGCACGATACTGCCATGCAAGTCCGGCACACCCTGTCAAGCCAGGTCATCCTGCTTGTCGACTGAGTGGGTTGAAAAGTCTGACAAATAAGCTTCACTTGCACAGTTCGAAGGTTCCATTGTGGCACGCATTACTAACGGTCCAATGCGGAAACTATTTCTCAAAGGAAAAAAAATGCCATTTTGACATTACTCACTGTGTCTCCCTAGGGTTAGAAAAAAAGAAGTAAAAACTATCATGTTGACGACATGATCCCTGCTATAACTTTGTTCGAGATGAAAAAAGTAACAAAGTCTACGCCATCATCTAAACTACGCCGAAGCAAAGCAAATATACCCTATATCGTGTTGGCGAGACACCCTACTCGTTTTCCTCACGTTCTTATTTACACTAAAACCGTATATATATAGCTATCCAAGTGCGTGATTTTTTTGTCTGAAATGTAACGACGAATAGAAGAAAACCAGACAGGAGAAAAAGAAAGAAAGAAAGAAAGAAAGAAAGAGAGAGAGAAAGAAAGAAAGAAAGCCTAATTGAAGTTTCGCACGCTATTACATCTGGAAATATTTCTGCAATAGTGTGTCCATCATTCAACACTGTTTATTTCTCGTAATCGTGGCCATGCATGCTTAGGTGTCATTGGCAACCGTACAAGCAGCTGTTCCATTGCTATATCAAGCGCTACCTTCGATTGGGAATGAGCGCTCAGCCTTCTTCATTTTTAGGCTTCTTAAGTAAACAAAAATCAGCCAGCTCCGGTTAGCCGAAACCGATGAAACATTGTAGCTGGTGGCGTTTCCTTCGTCAAGCTGAATCATTTTTGTGTTTTGCAATTCTTCCGAATGTGCTGTATCACTCTTTATTAGGCAGTTTTTGTGTAAGCTTTGAGGTAGCGGTATAGTTTATGCTGCATCTTGATCATACCACTTCATGTACAAGTTTACAAAGCCTTCGCTTAAGATACTCCGAAATGTTTATTGACTGCCCTTTATGAAACACTCTTTGTTGAGCTTTGATGTGGTAGTATGGGCATTACCTTTTATAACCACAAACTGCCTCGGGACAGTGGTGAGACTATTATAACAAGCACGCCATTTGCTGGTTGGTTGGATGGTTCCTCAATACCTTGGCGCAACCCACCTGGGGGGAAAGGCCATGAATGGGATGGTGCCTTGCTTTTTAAGTTTATTCACTTCTTGAAAGGAAGGGTTGGAATAGTTAGGTAATATATGTAATAATTTAAAGGTGTTAGATTTCTAAACAAACAAAAACATTGAAAAGAAAAAAAATCATAAACACACACACACACACACACAAAGAAAAAAAATCCTATACATAAAACAACTGAAGTTACCTATTTCTCTGGTATTTGTTTTTGTTGACCTTCTTTTGTGGCTAATGCCCACTGTGGAGGATCGGCTAATAATTGAGTGGCCTTACAAAATCTTATTCAATTTTAGAGGAATGGAGGTTATTGCGTTGACTGATGCCTGCTTTCTTTTTAGCGGAAGTTCTGTGTACATAGTGATAGTCATCCCATTTCTGTGGAACATACTAGTTATGGATTCTGATAGTTTTCTGATAGGCCACACAAGTTTCTGTTGCACGTACCCGTCTGTTTGGCTAACCGCTGCCTTCACTTTTAGCGGAACAGTGATCCATATTCGTTCATGATGCCCACAGGCGTTATCACGGATCCTGGACATAAAAAAAAAACTTAACCAAAGCAGCAGATTCGCTGTTGAAAATGAAAAGCAGAAGTCATCAGAATTTTTATTCGACACATTCAATCCTTGACTGTCTTTAGTGTGTGCTGCTTGCGTCCTTTTCAAACTCGTATAAATTTACTTACGCAATAATGAATTGGCGCTAGATCGTGCGTACCAAATAAAGCTCATTGTTTTCAGGACGTAAAAAAACAAATGACCGGGACGACGAAGCTTCGCGAAACGTGCCAGCCATCGCTGCTGGTCGTCTTTCTCTGCCCTGATAAACTTTCATGGTTATAGCCCATTGTCACAGGAAATTTATACTAGTCACAGGAAATTATTGTCACACTAGTCACAGGAAATTTATACTAGATGAAGATAGCGCTACCGCTGCCACACCGCAAGGTATATATATATATATATATATATATATATATATATATATATATATATATATATATATATATATATATATATATATATAAAGCATGTGGGCCTGCCTCTATTATGGTGACTCACTCTGACGAAGGCACGCCCACCTGCCGAAACGTTAGTAAAACTTGTGTTTTCGGACGTTTGTCAACCTCTTTTTATACCGAATTTTCCACCGGATCCACTGAACTTCACCCCAATATATATATATATATATATATATATATATATATATATATATATATATATATATATATATATATATATATATATATAGCACACATGTTTCTCTGTCTCCTTATTTAGGCGTCCTCACATATAATAGCGCTGTTTTTTGTCTAAGCATGAACTAACCTATCTGACACACAATATCTCGCATGTAAATTACTTTTGCGGCTCATAAATTAAGTGCCGGTGCAGTATAATAATGAAACGGTCATTAGGGTATCCTTACTTCAAATATATATGGTTTGATTGCTGTGTTAAGATGGCATTGCTTCAATCAATTAGGTTAATTTTATTCACCCCATGTAGAAGTTTATTGAAAATGGTAGCATTTTTTATGTTATGCAACGCAGCGCAAGCGACTACGTTTTTTCGCTAGAGCCGTAGCCTATAAAAAGCAATCTATATAAACATCACAAAGCAACCTGCATCTTTTCAGTGAAAAGAGCAATGTTTTTTTTTAGCTTTTTCCTAATTGTCCAGAGCTGAACATTGGGACATATATAGTTGAAGAAAAGTCGCGTGCAAACATTTAAGGTTTGTTGTCACGTGCGTCTGTATATTCTTCGCTCACACTACAACGAATACGCCAGGTCTGTTCTGTTCTATCCTGACTTGCTGTTGTAGGTGGGTTGAGGTTTACGTTAGGGAGTTTTCGAATAGGGGCCCCAGAAGTTTGGGGCCTCAAAGCTTTTTGCGTATGAATGCTTTGGGCCAAGCAGGAGCGATGAGTTTTCGAATAGGGTCTGCGGCGCTTTGGACACTCGCCCTATTTAGTATCACTCTAGTCTTGGCCGAGAGCCGTCACTTCAGTGGGTGTCGTCACGTTTGTCTGACCCAAAACCTTTGGGGCAGGCATTAGGGCTTTTGCTAAATTCGAGAAATAGCATCCCGAACTCAAAACCCACACTCGGTTTGGGTTTTGCGCATGCGCAGTAGCCTTGATGCTGTATCTTTGGGCTTCCGAACCTTTGGGGCCCCTATTCTAAACTAGCCATAAACTCGGTCCCTCCGTTTCCCTACGTGATGCTCCACCCCCTTCCCGTTAATTCTTCCGTTTCTTCATGCGATAGCGGGCACACGTGCGAAAACAAGTAGCCAAGTGAAATAAAGAAAATAACATGCCAAATAATAGTTCGCTACCAAGAGTTCGACTTTGTAATTGAGAGTACACAGTCACGCATTTTCTGTGCAAATTCTACCCATATTATACGAAATACCACGCCACGTCACGTACAACTGCGCACGACTGCTCGTCACAAACGTTCATCTAATTTAGTGTTGCCTATTAAGTCTATCAAGAAGGTGCTCGCGTTTTGCTGAATATACTTTTCAGTCCAATTTCAGAGGTGAGAGCAGGGGTGTAGCCAGCCCCCCCCCCCCCCCCAAGTTTTTTTAGCCATGGCATAGAGAGCGAAAGATGGCTATTTTAAGGGGCTGCCCCTCCCGGAATCAAGGTGGTGCCCCCCCCCCCCCTCCCCGAAAAAAATTTCTGGCCGTGCCTGGGTGGGAGGAAGCTTAGGTATGCAGTTTTCAATCCCACCCCTGGCTACGCCGCTGGTAACCGTAACCCTGCGCATCAGAAACAATTACATGAAAGGTCCCACTGAGTAAATGTATGGGGGTACAATTGGCACTTCAGTTTAAATGATTGGTTCAGGTGGCGACAACTTCGGCTGCTCCAGGCAAAAGTACTGCTGCGCTATATTGTATAGGCGCGAGCTACGCGGGCTATACCTGCAGGCCGAATACCTCAGATATTCTTGATTGATTTGTGGGGTTTAACGTCCCAAAACCACTATATGATTATTAGAGATGCCGTAGTGGAGGGCTCCGGAAATTTCGACTACCTGGGGTTCTTTAACGTGCACGCAAATCTGAGCACACGGGCCTACAACATTTCCGCCTCCATCGAAAATGCAGCCGCCGCAGCCGGGATTCGATCCCGCGACCTGCGGGTCAGCAGCCGAGTACCTTAGCCACTAGACTACCGCGGCGGCGCAACTCAGGTATTCTTATACAGTGGCATATTCTCTATGCGTATGCTACCGCATGTTGCATACGAAATGCACAAATGTTCCGGCAGCTCGTCGGAATTCTCTCTTAAATGAACCTGACGTGCGTTGTCGAAGAACAAGCCAAATTCGACGTCCGAAAAGGGTTACCTGCAGCTGAACAAGCTTTACAATTGCTATGGGCTCCCTATTTGTACCTGAAGGTAATCACCACCTGTGAAATAAAATAAAAAAAATCAGGCACCATTTCATCATGCTCGTTTCCTGCTCACCTATAGCCGCACATGAATCGCAACTCCCATGACACTGCCCTTTCCGACACAACCAAATCTCTTGAACCGACAATTAGGTCAGGAAAGCACGATCATCATCATCATCATCATCAGTCTGACTACGTCCAGTGCAAGACAAAGGCCTCTCCCATGTTCCGCCAGTTAACCCAGTCCTGTGCTTGCTGCTACCAATTTATACCCGCAAACTTCTTAATCTCATCTGCCCACCTAACCTTCATTCTCCCCCTAACCCGCTTGCCTTCTCTGGGAATTCAGTTAGTTACCCGTAATGACCAGCGGTTATCCTGTCTACGCGCTACATGCCCGGCCTATGTCCATTTCTTCTTTTTGATTTCAGCTATGATATTCTAACCTCCGTTTGTTCAGAAAAGCATAGCAAACGTTAATTGTTGTATGTCTTTAAATAGTACTAATTGAGACGTGGATTGACGTTTATTGAAGGGGACACATAATTACAGTCTCCGTCGGTGAGATCTCACCGACGGAAAGGGTAGTAGAGGTTAATGGGAACTACTTCGTCGATTTTCTGTACTGGGTACGATCCATAAGTTGAGAATTAGAACAAGAAGAACCACCGTTGAAGGGCAATGTCGGATTACTCTTGGGTTTTATTATTATAATTTCTCTTCAAGAGAACTAGTTAGTTTTCTGGTCTGATTGTGCAAGTAAAAAATATCCACTTTTTCATATATATGTTCACTGTTCCTTTCTATTCAGTCAACTTAAATTTTTATATGGACAAATCGCCAAACCTCCGGAGTGGTTACTAGCCATATGAGATGTAACATCATCGTAATCAATTACAAATCTAGTCTCAAGCGTCGGAGGATGGAAGACCGCACCTTTAGCATTTAGCTGCTTTGCCTGAACAGCGCATTGGAGCGGACCTGCGTTTGACGTCTACTTTGACTCTTGGGAGCCCCTAACCGAGCCCCTTGGCCGTAGGGCCTTCAGCTCAGAGCTCAGAGAGCATCTTCGAGACGAGCCGGGACACTGTGAGAGTCCTGACAGTGAGATGCACTTGTAGGCCAAACCTCTTCGCCCGCACAGAAAAGGTGGTTTTCGACCCATTGAGGTGACTGCTTGAACGACACCAATGTATCATATCACTTGAGTTGCACTAAGACATTTTAAACTCTGCTGGGCTGGTTGAAACGCTCACGCATTCGTCAAGTCTCAAGAGGCTAGTCACTGTTCGTAACACGATGAATCTAGTCGTTTACCATATGACAGCTACAGACGTCTTCTTCTTTGAGGACCACGCGAGAATGGAATATCCTTCCACCTGCTGGAAAAGTACCATGCTCCACTTGAGTCCCTGGACGTAACAGAGCTCGCCACAAGTCCTTTGACTGCAAACAATCTCATTGAAGCTCTCATCAGGAACAACCCCATCCAGGAACTGGCTGTTAAAGACAGCGTCAACTCCGGCTCCGACGCATCGTTGGGCTCCTTTCGGCAGTACTCGTCAAGAGAAACTCGAGGTCATGCAAGCTTACGTTCAAACTGCGCTACTTCGAGATGAGCACAGCCGAACTAAAAGCACCAGCCGAAGCCACCTTCGCCACGATTATATTGAAAGATCTGTAATGGCAACGTGGTACAACGAACCGAGACTGTGCCCCGTTCCTGGCAGCCTTGGCTCAAAGTATGTCTGTGCGCAGTTTGATATTAAGCTCACAACGCGCGACTATTATTTTCATATTCCCTGTTCACGTGTTACCTTGGGTGTTCCACGTTGATTTTCGACACTGCGGGAAAACAGCACACTTCAAAAGCTATACCTTCACGTCTCGTGGTCCTCTAGGACCGAAGGTTGCTTTTTTACTCGATGCACTTCCAAAAACGGAAGATCACAATTTTCCCGATCTGTATGATCTGCCAGAAGCAGTGTACAGAAATGCGGCCTTGACTCAAGGGTTCAGATGACGGTTTCACCATTATTCGTGGGGATGAATGGATGCTCCTGGAATGTTAGCAAGTGACCTCCGTCAGCGTTCACTTCGACCACAAACGTTTGCGATCTTCGCAAGGTATTTAATGTAATGGTTCTTAAAAAGTTTGTTATTAAACTTTGTTACTTACATAAAATTAATCCTAGATGACAACCGTTTAATAGACGCGTTTATCGCCTTCTTACAGCCAGCACTGCATCCACAATTGACTTTGCATTAACATAATGCCTGCATAGGGTATTTTTCAAAAGTAGTTTTCAAGACCTAGCGTGGCTATGTGGTAAAACAAACGACTCCCACACAGAATGCTTTAGTTTGATTTCTGCTAGAATCCTGATTTTCATTATTTGTTCTCGTTGAGTCAATGCTTCTGGTGTCGTTTTTGTACGTTTATATGAGCAATCTTTGTTCTCGCCGTTCCTGGGTAGATATAAGCTGTCCATCACCTGTGGCGCACGGCGCATGGTGTACGTGTATGTGCCACACGTGTCTGCACGGAAGGGTTTGCTGGCGTACGCGACAAGATTTTCGCATTATGCATGTCATGAGCAGCCAGTCATATTCGTCAAATGATTTTACCCCCACATACTAATTTTGCTTTACCCCAAGCTATGGTGGGGATTAGGAGAGAGCCCAGACGTAGGCGGCGACAGACAGACAGACAGACGGACGGACGGACGGAGGGACGGGTGAACGGAAGGATGGACGGACGGAACGATGCTTAAAGTGCCTGCAGTACGGAAAGAAATTTGAAAACATTTATGGTCATAAGCATGCGCTTTAAACAATGATGGTACAGTTCCGACTAAATGAAAGTATCGGTAAGATCCTATGCGCCCCTTCGATGATTACGGGTGTAAAATGACTATCCACCCCATCCCCCTGCCCGCTTCTTCGCAGGTCTATGAGCTGTGCCTTATTCAGTACAGAATCGACATCTTTATATCTTCGCCCTTGCACTGTTATTTGTCTGAAAGTTATCGAACGCCATTCGTGAAACCACTAGACGCGCCATGTCGGCTTTCATGCTTGTGCCTTCTATATCTTTGACAACGTTCAGAACAGGCAACACCCATGCAGGTTTTGACAGTGACCCCCGTTCGTAACCTTGTGTCATTGCTCGGAATGATGATACGCTATCCCGAAGGCGCATGACAGTCCGATGTGTTCTTGAACCAAATAAATGGTATGTCGTGGGAACAAGCCTGAAGCCAATCGCATGATTCTGCGTAATAAATTAAAACTATTTTACTGGTTGGTAATGTTTTCATAGACCTTGGTTGGTTGCATGATATAAATAAATCGGCAGCAGGACGAAATTTCACATGTTTGTTTTGTTTTATGCAGTTTTCTTCCAAACACGTGATGCATCATTTCACTCATTAATGTGCGCCCCAATCGCATTTAGAGAATTCCAAGGGGGGGAGGGAGAGGGGGACTGAAAAAGAGGCATTTATTTTGCTCCGCAGCAAGAATATACTTAATCCTGCTGTATTTTTCGTGGACTTTCGTGAAGCAGCGCATTTGTATGTTCTGGGCTTTCGGGACTACATCACAGAGGTCTTGGTGACCGAACGCGAAGGGGAGGAACACTGATGGTGCTCTCTGTTCTTCTCCGGTGTTCTTACTCGGAAAGAGCCGGCGAGTGCAGCAGCCCTTGGCGCTGAATAATGCGACGACCCCCAAAGGACTCAGCTTCATGGATTAATGGTGCCCGCCGTTGAGGAGGCAAGCAAATGGACGCCCATGGCAGAGGTGCACTCTGCAGCAGGCTAGTTGTTGCCCGTCGAGCAGCGATAGAAGTGGACAGAGCCTAATGTCGACGCGGAAATAAATACCTCTACCGGGAGTGCGCCCATTCAGCGCTTCGGGGTTTTATCGCAACTCGTCGTGCAGCGAATGCTGCCGCCGCTACGACGACCATGCGATGCGTATGGTTAGGTGTACGAAACAATTCCGAACGCTGCGTGACAGATGACGCTCTTCATTAAATTATTTTCAAGAAAGCTTTCTTCTGATACACATTACTCCTTCTCATCTATCTATTTTATCAGTTTATTATTTCCACCTCTGTGTTTATTCTTCCAACGATCAGTATTTCTCTCCACCATCATGTTGTGTCCGTCGCTGTACTTCTCCAGACCCATTTTAAATCGACGGCGATGGAAAATTTATTAAATCAGGACCCAAAAAATTGTTGGCGCATTGCCTGCATATCACTTATCGAATTAGTTGTGCTTGACGAAGATATCTGGCATACGTATACTGGCTTCGTCACAGTTTCACATCCTAATGGTAGCCAGCCAGATAATTTTATGAGCAACATTTTGCTGTTGGGTGTCGATTTACCAAAGTGTAAATACGTTATCCGCATAGGAATGGTCGACACTGCAGCCTGTAACCATTGCGGCAGTGGCGAAACAATTCAGCATACTCTCGCACGAATGCCAGCTATACTGCTCGCAGAGGCAGTCACTTTAGACCGCACTTGATCAATTGGGCGACTATAGACTCTTTTGGAAGTAAGAATCTTGCGCCATAGACAAGACCTAACGTCGCAGAAGAAGGCTGTGCAGGCACTTCTATGCTTTCTTCGTTCAACCGGTTTCTCCGAACGACTCTAGTCGGAATGTCCTGCATTTGTGTAGATAAGTATTCTTCTTTTATTTCATCTCTCTATATTCTCTTTTCGATTTCGATTTCCTCACCCTTGTACAGGGCAGCAAACCAGTTCTTCTACCAGGTTAACCTCCTTGTCTTTTCCTTTCATCTATTTCCCTCTCTCTCTCTTGTTTTCTCTCTTTATTATATCAATTTGTAAAGGACGTTATCACGTTGCACTTCGCTAATTAGTTACCACTGCTGATCAAAGCACGTCTCAAACACATAGCAGTCGACATGCCTTTTCAGCTGCCCATTACGCGCAATGAGTGTTGTGGTCACTGTTCCGCAGGAAACCCTAAATGAACGTTGTCCAGCACAATAAAATAAGATCTTAGGCAGTGTCCTTGGATTAATATCCACTGTAGGTGCAACGCTTTGGATGCCGGGCATGCTGAGTACGCACTGTCAGAGTTCTACGACTGAGCTGTAAAATGCGGGTGGAGTGGAGTACCAACCTCACTAAAAGGACCAGTAACAATAAGATTTGAAAACAAGAATTTAGCAGACGTGAGTGGTTTATTTGGCCGTAAACTAATTTTCTATGGCAGCACCCCGTTTCTGCCGGGGATATAGTCATATTGTCATAATAAGCTCTTTGTCATTTTTTTTGCAGAAATATGAAAGCAAGTCATCATCTTCGTAATCATAAGCTTTCCTACTGCGTGGAGTGGAAACTTTAGCACGCTTGCCAATACAGATATTTGTATGGTCACTGCAAGAATAAATTGGTTTGTGATGGTTTTCGAGCCTATAGATCATTGAACAGACAATCCTTTAAACAGCCTGCAGTCAGGCTGACGGTAGCAGCTAACATACAGCGCTATATAGTTTTGGCAATGTCTGCGCACAACATTGTACTCATCCCTAGTAGCGCATACTACCCACTGCGTTGCCTGATCATCATCAGCATCATCATCATCAGCCTGACTACGTTCACTGCAGGACAAAGGCCTCTCCCATGTTACGCCAGTTAACCCGGTCCTGTGCTTGCTGCTGCCAATTTATACCCGTAAACTTCCCAATCTCATCTACCCACGTAACTTTTTGTCTCCCTCTAACCTGCTTGACTTCTTTGGTAATCCAGTCAGTTACCCTTAATGACCAACGGTTATCCAGCCTACGCGCTACATGCTCGGCCAATGTCCATTTCTTCTTCTTGATTTCAGCTATAATATCATTAACCCTGATTTGTTCCCTGATCCACTCTGCTCTCTTCCTGTCTCTTAAAATTACACCTATCATCTTCCTTTCCATCACTCGCTGCGTCTTCCTCAATTTAAGCTCAACAATCTTAAAGCCTCCAGGTTTCTGCTCCGAGTTAAATACCTTCCTCATGAGGGATAGTGACAATCTACCAGCCATGATTTGAGACTGCTTGCCGAATGTGCTCGACCTTATTCTTATTCTTCTAGTTACTTAAATCTCGTGGTTCGGCTCCGCGGTAATTACTTGTCCTAAGTAGACGTATTAGTTTACAACTTCAGGTGCACTATTACCTATCTCGAAGCACCATTCCCTTCCGAGGTTGTTGTACATTACTTTCGTTTTCTGCAGATTACCTTTCTGCTCTCCTTCTCTAGTTCAGTAATCATGAGTTGCGATTCGTCCCTTTGAGTTTTCAGCAAGGCACTGTCATCGGTGCAGCGATGGCGTGGTGGTATCAGCCTCGTGTGCAAGAGGTCCGTGGTTCGAAACCCGGTACCACGCAGTTCCCAATCAGTTTATATATATATATATATATATATATATATATATATATATATATATATATATATATATATATATATATATATATATATATATATATATATATATATATATATATATATATTCGCGTCATGATGGACATGATGCAAAACCATTAAGAGGCCTGGGATGCGGCCTCGCGCCGGTGACCAGTGCCGGTAACGTACTCCCTCACCAGAGAAGGATTGGCCACACCGGCACAGTATCTGGCCACTGCCTCCCACATGCACACGTCAATTGACACACGGTCCTCCGTCCCCAGCATTATCGAAGCAACTCATCACGGTGGCGGTCAGGTATGCAACGCAGCGTTGCCTGATATACATGGGCAAACACCCCAGACCATCCTCGAATTTCTCGGACCGCACAAAACACTGCAGATATACTCTAGAGCGAAACCTGCCCTATGTAGGTTGGGTACGTACACAGTTTCAATTTTCAAATGCAAAGCATTTTTAGCGAACTTCGGTGCCTTTGACCGTGTCTATCTATCTATCTATCTATCTATCTATCTATCTATCTATCTATCTATCTATCTATCTATCTATCTATCTATCTATCTATCTATCTATCTATCTATCTATCTATCTATCTATCCATCCATCCGCCTACAACTGTTAGCTCTCCTGCCCGTTCCGATTATGGTGCCGATACCAAAGTCGGTATGAAAAAACATGACAGTATGACGAGCATAAGTGACTAGTCATAACATGACAACCAATACATGTATGTCATGATGTCATGATTTACCATTCGTGGTCTTGCTGCTCTTGCGGTGCTTTCCTTCGCGACATATTGCAAAACTGGTATAGTATGACATGACTGCGTGGCAAACATAGGTGATAGACCCTAACGTGGAAATCATGACATGCATGTCATGGGAGTCATGACTACACGCCACGCTCATGGTGCACTCGTGGTCGTTTCGCTTGCTTCACATATACCAAATTTGTAATCACTTGACGTGAATAAACAACGAAGATAAATGACACGTCCAAACATGATAATCATGACATGAAAGTCATGTACAGGAGAATTTACGTCCACCTTGTAATGTTTGCTGATTTTAATGTGACAATTCAACCTTCCGCATTGGTGCCAATATATATATATATATATATATATATATATATATATATATATATATATATATATATATATATATATATATATATATATATATATATATATATATATATATATATTGACACGTGCGGTTCTTTTGGTTTACGAAGAAAGCCGCTATCACTTTCTGTTAAGCGCAACGCAGGCCGCGTTTATCTTGTATGCCACTCTGGAACGCGTTATGACGCGTGTATAAAAGACTGACAAGTGCGGTTCTTTTGGTTTACGAAGGAAGCCGCTATCACTTTCTGTTAAGCGCAACGCAGGCCGCGTTTATCTTGTATGCCACTCTGGAACGCGTTACGACGCGTGTATAAAAAGCCGGCGCAGTGCGCCACTGGGGTCTTTTTTTTTTTCCGTCGGCCGACGACTGTTCTCGCCGCTGTTGCTGTGAGTTGTGTTTGGCCCTGTTTTGCTGGGCACAAGTTCGCCCAATAAACAGTTCGCCTGACACCGCCCTGACTCCTGCGTGCTTCCTCTCAAGTGCTGCGTGTATCACAACCTCGTGACATCGATTGATATGTGGGGTTTAACGTCCCAAAACCACTATATGATTAAACCTCGTGACATCGCATATATATATATATATATATATATATATATATATATATATATATATATATATATATATTATTGTATCATCTTTGAGACAGGATAAGACTGTAATATTTTACAAGTTTGTAAATATTTCAAAACCTATTTATATACCATTGAAGATAGCGAAGAAGATTTATTTTTTTTTGTCTCAGCAAGCTTGTTCGGTGAAGTATTAACGACCCCTTTTGCGCTTACAAGAACATGGTTTGTTTGTACAGCCCAATACACTGTTGAAATATAGTGAGCCCCGCCGCGGTGGTCTAGTGGCTAAGGTACTCGGCTGCTGACCCGCAGGGCGCGGGTTCGATTCCCGGCTGCGGCGGCCGCATTTCCGATGGAGGCGGAAATGTTGTAGGCCCGTGTACTCAGATTTGGGTGCACGTTAAAGAATTCCAGGTGGTCGAAATTTCCGGAGCCCTTCACTACGGCGTCTCTCATAATCATATAGTGGTTTTGGGACGTTAAACCCCACATATCAATCAATCAATCAATATAGTGACCCGTGCTCACATACGAATTTGGAGTCAAGTCGCCATTAAAATGAACACGTCAATTGAGAACCCAGGTAATGGAATAATCAAGAACTATAGAGATCTGTAGAACGCCTCCTGAATAAGTAGCAAAGTTGGTATGAACTGTATATATCAGCTGGAGCAAATAATATAGTCAGAATTAACAGCCACACCGAAAGACCACGTGACACAAACAGTGCTGTTTACCAAGCGCGTTCGTTCTCTGATGCATTGCGGCTCTCCTTTGTAACGGGCTCTCTTTATGACTCCTAAGAAAAGGTTCCTCATACACTTCCTGTTATGCGCCCTCCGACTGTGTGGTGTGTACCCAAAAGTTTACAATGAGATGATTGTCACATCACAATATAGGCTCGAAACATGAAGTCGCGTGACTCGAAGATCGAGCTGAACTGGCAACTGCGTGGCAGAACACAGTGTTTCTGTTCGAAAGCAGTCACTCGATGACGAGTGGCCGTATTTTTTGACGTGAGGATGAATGTCACTGCTCTAAACGGATGGTACTGTTGTACTTGGTTGTCGAAATGCGGACGTTAGTTTCAGAAACGACAACCTAAACCGCTTTTGATGACTCATTCTATCACCGGGCCAGAAACGACAACTCCTTCGCCTCATTCGATGGAACTGAAGGGGCACGTGTACCAGATTCCTGAGTCGTAGACTGAGGCACAAAGATTTTTAAAAGAAAAACGTTGGATTCAGCTTCACTTGCCTAATGTGACGTGAACATCGTGAGCTTCTTTATGTTTCTGGTGGTCTTGTTTTGACACTGGCAGTTCCCTACTATACCGGAAGAGGAGCATTATTTCCCTCCAGTGCTTCACTAAAGTTGTCCTGATTTTACTTTGCTCAGTTACCGAGAGGTATGTAAAAAAAGGAAATTCCATCATCCGAACTGTTCGTCACGACTCATTAGACTCAGTCTGCGAAGCATTATAGGTGCACTTAGGTCGCACGAAGCACGTAAAAGTGCTTCTCAAGGCTTTGTTGCTCTTGCATTTTATAAAGCAATACTGCTGATTATTTGGATAGCAATGCGAGACTCTTTGTCCCGCTTCATCCCACAGTTGTTAACGGCTTATTACATTTTAGCTGCACTTAAAAAATTTGCAAGAAGTGCCACTTAAGTACTGCAACTTGTTCATCGTGGAATATTTTACAGCGTAACGGGTTAGAACGGACGGAGAAGGGACACAATGCTGAACTCTAAACTGAAATTTATTTGGAAAATGAAATGACATATATAGGAGAGAATGAGTCATCGAAATTGTGCGCATGGGCACATGTGTTACAGCACAACACGCTTCATATCTTGTCTAACAGGAAGTTATATGCACTTGTTATTGGAATTAATGAAAAAAGCTTGCTTCGGCTTTCTCACGCGTGCGCTGATCCACATGTCTATATTTAATGGAAATTTTCTGCAAGTAGGGCACACATCCGCATGATCTCCATTGCGCTGCCAAATGAGACGTGATTGCAGCACCTGATAGTGTCAGTTCATGCTCTTGTAAGCGCACGTTAATGCACCGGCCTGTTTGGCCTGTGTATTCGGAACCGCAAGACAGTGGAAAGGCATAAACTACGCCAGTAGCACAAAGCACATATTTGCCGACATGATTGGACATGTATGATGGAATGGGTCTGCATTTCTCTTTGAAGCTGCCAAAAAACGATGAACTACAGTTCCTTGACTTAAGACTGGCTTTCGTTAAGGTAATACCAACCTAGATTCATTAAACCGATCTTGAATTTTAATTCTGGCCATTCAAAAACCGTGAAGAGAGGCATTGCGTCAACTGTGCTGGGTGCCGCTATTCAAAAGTCTTGCGAACACCTTATCTCACAAGCTTTTGCTACACAGATTGCCCGCCTTGAAAATTCCGGCTTTCCGAGCGACGTGACTTGCTCCGCATCAGAAAAACCTATATCAATAATCAAGAAGTTTCATCGCCGTGATTCTAGTGCCCCAGAGGTTAGCAAGAAAAAGACGCATGCAGTTATTCCTTACACACACAAAACCGCGCATGGTTTGAAAAACAATGGTGATTGTTATGGCGCAAATGTGTTGTTCTGAGCACGCTATAAACTGGATAATGTGTGTGCCTTGGTGAATAGAGCGTTGTGTCCGCAGCCAGGGAGAGGAAAAAAAAGGTGTCTCCAATCATGTCCACAAATATGTGCCTTGTGCTACTGGCATAGCTGCCTTTCCACTATCTTTCGGCTGCGAATACGTAGGCCAAACAGGCCGGTACATTAAAGTGCGCTTACGAGAGCATGAGCTGATACTATCAGGTGCTGAATCACGTCTCATTTAGGAGCGCATTGTAGATCATGCGGGTTTGTGCCCTACTTGCAAAAAAACTTTCAATAAATATAGACATGTGGATCAGTGCGCGAATGAGATAGACGAAGCTTTTTTCATTAAATATAATAACAAGTGCATAAGTCATCCATCAATCACTCTTCAATATGGCGAATATAACTTCCTGTTAGACAAGACATGAAGCGTGTTGTGCTGTAACACATGTGTTCATGCGCACAGTTTGGATGACTAATTGTCTCCTATATATGTCCTTTCTTTTTCTGAATAAATGTCACTTGAAAGTTCAGCGCTGTGTCCCTTCTCTGTTCGTATTTGACCCGTTGCGCTGTAAAATATTCCACGATGAACATCCACTAACTCGCCCAACTCGTGATTCTGCTACTGCAACTTCTACCATGCAACATTTATTGCAGTTGTTTCGGCCTGCGGATCATATATATACGGCTGCCTCACCCTACTCCTCCAAGCTCTTTGCGCTCACGACTTTCCTCGCTTTCACCGACTACAAATTTCATGTACACACCTGGCTTGGGCCGGCAAATCTCGCTCCTCGTGCAACATTAATACCACAAGTAAAGTAGCGTCTCTGCCAAGCTTAGAAGTATATATACGACAGCGCAGGTCGCAGAAAACGTGCTTTTCATTTAAGATAATAAATAAAAGCTGGAAAGAAAACATACCCGAAATACTTTTTGTAAAAATGGACACACCCCTTGCTGTCACCGTACAGAGCTTACAACCGGGCGTAAGGGTTAGTGCCTGTCCAAATTCCCCCTATACAGAGAGTGTGCACGGGAGACATTGCGCGGATACCATCGCCGAGTAGGGTCAGGGGAATTTTAAATCCGCTCGGTACCAACGACTGGACGACGTACTCGATCTACCGGCGATTCCGCCGTACAAAAAGAAAAAAAAATTAAAGCCGCACGTGCAAGAATGATTGGCGCTAAGGCGAAAAGAGCGGGAGTGTCGTCAATTATGAATTAGTCGTCCGAGGTCAGCGCCAACGTTCTTTAACAAGCGCGGCGCTGGTCCCTTTTGTGGGGCTGGATTAGAGGGACTTACAAAATCACTCATTCAGATAAATCCGCTCAGAGTCAACGGGCCGCAGCGCACGTTCGCTGGCAGGTTCATCACTTTGCGAGCCGTGCTTCGGCGCGCGGCTTTTTTTGGCGCAGTAAGTATACACTGGGGCGATCTATATACAATGTCGCGTCGGTTCCCGTTCGCGAGGTGCAGCAGAGTAGTACAAAAACAACGGCTGTCGCACTTTGGCGCGACTCGAGAGCAAAAAAAACGGGAACGAGGCAAAGTAAAGGAGAAACTCGAACCTTCGCGCGAAAGAGAGCAGCTGTCGGTTTCTGGCGCCATTTGCCGAACACGCGCACGAATGTAACCCAACTCAGTGCGGCATTTACGTCGCTGCCTTAGCAAGCAAATAAGTGGATCGTGAAAGTTGCTGCTTCGATCAAAAAGGGCTGCTGACGTCAATACGTAATTTCACGAGCACGCCCAACTGTTGCCGCGCAGGTACCGGAAACCGGTGTTGACAAAGTGGATTTTGCGCCCTCGTTACGAGAAAGAAATGCACCGCGCGTAAAGAGTTTTACTTGCATGAGGAGCGCTGTTTACAGGACAGAAACAGGAGTTTGACGAAAACTCGTGCTTGGGAAAATGATTAGTGGCGCATTCGAATTCTGGCTCGTTTATTTGCTACAGAATCGAGCCGTCGCACATGCTCTGCACGATTTATGAATCTCCGCATTCTGTACACGAAGACTAACTACAGATATTTATTCTCTTATTCTATTTGTTTGTAACTTTTTGTTGCACCTGTGGAGAGTATTATAAAGCTGTCTAATCTTACTTCTCTATCTCTTTCTCTCTTTTAATCAACATGAAAGATGTATATAACTTGATACTTACCGTGGTAATAATAAAAGAAAAAGAAACATCGCATTCCTAATACCATGGACTAGACTACCCAGCAGTAATCCCATCAAGTCTTCTAGCAATTACTGTTCGTTATGAGCCTATAGACATGTGTGCCTCTAAGGGCACCATTGTATTGGTAGCACAGACAGCAGCTTTTTTCATTCATTCATTCATTCATTCATTTTTATTTCCTTAATGACCCCACCGGGGGGTACTACATAAGGGGTGGATACACAGGAAAAGAGAACATTTGAACACGTTAACTTTCGTAGCACAGGTGATTTGTAACATTTGTCGCGAAGGATGATGGGCAGGTGGTTGAAACAATGGAGCAGGGAAGGTCGTTCCAATCCTTGACGGCGCGGGAAAAAAAAGAAGCGGAAAAAGTGGCAGTTTTGTTGCGATAACGGGACACTTGAAGTGGATGGCTTGTGCGGTGTGAAATGTATGCCGGGGGGAGGATGTAAGGAGCTGCATTGAGGGAGGAATGAAAAAATTTATGAAAGAGAGAAAGGCTCGCTTTTCCTAAATGAATCCATTGCCAGTATGGATTGCCTATATTTTTATTTACGAGACGGTAGTGTATTACATCCAGGTTGTTGCGCCTTGATTTGGCGCAGTGTACATTTTTTCCCCCTTAATAGCAAGTGGCATCGCGAGCGCCGATGGTGAATATTTTAGAGTAAATCTTTAAAACATTAGGTTGTAGCAGTTACTGCGTATTCCGCTAGCTTCAGACCTTGCATAGTACCTCTCTATTAGTAATTGTTTTTCTGACAGCATCGATAGTTAAGTACAATAAATTTAATAGTGACAGTGGTAGTAGTTCTATAGTTGTAAGCCACAGCCGTTATAATAAACCTCGCAGGATTAAAGATGTGACCGCGACTATAATGCAAAGGCGGTATATTTATACCAGTAGTGAAAAGTAAATTACATAATTTCTAAGGGCCACTCGCACTTCCGTATTGGGATTATTCCGAAAGTAAAACTTCTTTTTTTTTTGAAAAATCGAGATCCAAACGCATTGAAGTCCTTTCGAAAATATAGAAAGAATTTAATTACCCATGAAAACAGCAAAACGCAATTGTTATGCTTGCATGTTCGAGGGCGTTTCAGGGGTAAAGGAGATGTGGAGCAAGTAAAATTCAATCACTGCATTTCATAAAGCTAACTTTAGTGTAGAAGAAATAACTGAAGGCAATCCAACATACAGGGGTAAAGAACTGGCTGAGAAATTTAAGGATCACCTTATTTCCTTATTGGACAGTGTCAGTGACACTATACCGCACCAAATTACATGTCCGAACGAACAGTAGCTTCATCGGTTTATCTGTCCTAAACATATGAATACGAAGTTATGAGTGTTTTCAAAAAACTAAAGAAAAGTAAATCGGAAGATATTGATGGTTTAAAGATGTCCCCAGTTTGTTTGGTCATAGAAATATTAGTGATGCCTTTAACATACATTTATAACCTAATTTTAAGCACAGGTGTTTTCCCACAACGTACGAAGCACGCCAAAGTTACAGTGCTGTTTAGGGAGGAGACAAAAATGATTTGAAACACTATAGGCTCGTATACGTTCTACCACTTTTTTCAAAGGCCATAGAAAAGTTGATATTTATAAAAATGTCGAACTTCTTTGCAAAACACTCGGTAATTTCTCCAGCACAGTATGGTTTAGGGTAAGGGTTGTCGACAAAGGTAGCGATGTTGCGGCAAAAAGGAAATGATATTAGGCAACATGGAGGACAGGAAACTTACCCTAGGCATAATTATGGGTTTCTCCAAAGCCTTTGACTGGATAAATCACAATACTCTCTTACAAAAGCTGCCCTATTACTGCATTATAAGGAAATGCACTGAATTTAATCACCAGTTGTTTGGGCGATAGGAAACAGTGTGTAAATATAAACTCAGAACAATCATCTTTGCAAAAAACTTGCTCAAGGTGTACCCCAAGGCAGTATATTGGGGCCGTTACTTTTTGTCACTTACGATATTATCAATATAAATCGCACAATCAAAAATTTCATATATGTGGATGACACTTCCTTGTTTTTCACAAGCATCGATGTAAATTATCTAATTTAAACAGCAAAGACGACACTGGATGACTTGTTTGCATGGTCAACTGCTGATTCTCTACAAATCAACTGTTCAACAACCAAAGAAGTTCTGTTTCGTTCAAAAGGAACAACGTACGAGGCTACTTCAAAACTTCCACTACATGATTCTGTGATTGATTTTTTTTTCGACGGCAAAAGCATTGGGCATTGTTTTTTATGAGCGTATGTTGTGGGATTCACATAGTGAACTAGTAAGAAAGAAGTTAAGTAAGGTACTCGGCATGCTTAGGAGATGTCAGTCATTATTACCGACTACTCAGATGTTATTGATCTACAACACGCTTTTTTATTCCCAGTTACGTTATGGTATATTGGTGTGGGAAAACGGCACCATAGACTGTGAGCAGAAATTAGTCACACTTCAACAAAAAGTACTTTATGTTCTATTGCAGATGCCGAGTATAATGCACATACCTCGTCTTTATTCAATAATTTTAGAGTCTTAAGGTTTGAAAACATGTATAATATTGCTTATTAGCGTATCTAATAACTGAAATAAAGAAAGTAAATGACAAACTTATCTCCATAGCAGGCCTAAAGCGCAGCACCTCGTCTCGACCTACTACACAGAGTGATTATTGGAACGTTCCTCGATGCTGAACAAACTACGGTCTCCAAATTTTGAAATATTCGCACACACACATGCTAAATTAATTCAGTTTTTTACTGCAGCGATTGCGCCTTCTTTCATGACATGACATGTCCAGTATATCTTTAGTTACATGATAAAACATATTAAAAGAGATTTCTTCGTATTTTGGTTATAGATTGCTTCTTTGTAAGAGTGCAATCTTGCCTACATGTTAACTATTTATTATTGTGCCACTTTCAACTATGTATTTGTTGTCTGTTTGCTGTTTTAGTGGACCTCGGGAACGCTGTCACTTTTTCTGCCTCGTTTTGTTGGGATGTAGGCCTAGTCAAGTTGCGTTTGTATCGCATCTTTTTTCCCGCATTCCATACCACTTGTTATATCTTTGTTGTGACCACAAAAAAAATCAATGTCCTTGTGTAATTGTGCGGTAAAAATAAACTTCAGACTTCAGACTTTTAATATGACACACAATTTATCTAGTCAGTATGGATTCGTGATAACAAAGTATACGACAGAATCATAGAGGAACACACGAAACACAAGCGTCCTTTGCGTATCGTGTGTTCTTTGGTAATTTTATTGTGCTTCATGGCGCAGTTTCGCAATTATGAAAATAAAATCATAACTACGGGGAGTGGTGACAAACAAAAATGGTATCGTTTTGTTGTATATACATTCGCCATTAATGATCGGTAATGTTTACCAGGTACAGCGTTGTAAAGCACAGCTACTGCAAATAATTATGCACAGAAACATTCTGAGTGGTTTTGAAAGAGGAAAAGGAAGAGAAAAGCGCTGTCCCGTTACTGCCTCTCGTAATGAGGGCACCTCCACAGGTAAGCGCAGGGAAGGGGGAATGGGAATAAAAGAGTCAGAAGAGAATAGGTAAGAATAGAGTGGTGAAATGCATTCGATCAGTGGTCTCGCGCACGTGTGCGCGAAAACAAACGCGAAAGCGCGACGTAAAGAAAGGCCCGCGGAGAAGCCGGGGTGGGGGGGGGAGGAGATGCGCCCGTGAAAGGAAAAGAGGAAAGGAAAAAAATAATAAAAAATAAATAAATAAAAGAAACCACCAGACAAGTGGAAAGAAGGTAGGGCACTCCGGATCTGATAGTGAAGTGGAGATAGTGTATGCTGCAAAGGCTTAATGCGCCCACATAGAGTAGGAAGGGAAAAAAAAATTAAGAAAAGGAAAAAAAAACAAGAAGAGTAGAATAACAATAATGATAATAATAAAAAAAAAGAGCGTCAGGCAGCTCCGAGCAGCCCATGTAAACAAGTACACTTGGAACTCGGAGCAAGGAAAAAAAAAAAAGGACGTGGTGCGCAGCGCGATGTAGCAGTAAGGGAAGGGAAAAAAAAGAGAGAGAGCGGAGTAAGCCTACGCGCAAATAAAGTATGCCAGACGCAACCGTCTGGGACTTACCACCAAGAAGGCCAGGGGCACAGTGATGTGCACGATTTATAACGGACCCGAGGCGGCGCCGGATTCTTGATAACCGGGTGTGCCCTCCAGGTTAATTCCAAACTGTTGGGCACAAGCCTCATAGGTGAAGAGGGCCCAAGAAGCCACATTTCGGTCATATCCAAGTGGTAGGGCCCTGAGGGCCCTTCCAAGTGCCTTAGCGAGGGCGATCAGGTGGTCGTTCCTTTTTTGGTCCTCAGGTTGCTGCGAGGTTGCAGCAGCGGGCTCCGTCGTTGCGCTTGTGTTGACGGTGACGGGAACCGGCGGTTGCAAAAAAGCGCGCGGTGTCTGCGTCACTGTCGAGCGCTTTTGGACGACAGGTGGGGCCGGCTGAGCTGTGGCCGAGAGCGGGGCAGTCGTCGTTGTTGTGGGGACGACGGGCGCACTCGTTGCAGGACAAGGGGTGGTATCCGGCGTGGTGTCGGAGGTACCGACGAGCGCATCCCGGAAGGAGCGACCCTTGATGATGGAGGGGTTGCTGCCAGGGGTCCTGGCGTGCTGCAGGGCTTGGCGGCGAGTCACCGTGCCGTCAGTTGAGGCCATGATGACCGCAGCCTTGCGATGAACTTGCCAGGCTGGACAGCGGGGCTCGGTTGCAGGGTGTTTCCCGCCGCAGTTTAAGCAACGGGGGTGTGCTGCACACGACTCTGGGGCGTGCTTGAGGCCGCAGCGCAGGCACCGTTCGTCCCGATAGCAGATGGCGGTTGCGTGCCCGAAGCGGCCGCAACGGGAGCATTGCAGAGGCCGGGGCTGTCGGGGTCGAACTGGGCGCCTTTGCTTGTAGAGCAGGATATCCGGTGGAACAGTAGTCCCAGCGAAAGTGAGGTTGAGGCAGTTGCCTCTGCGTACACCGGACACGATGGGCACGGGTGAGGCAAGGTTGTCGGCGAGGTCCTCGAAGGGGATCGTTGGGTCCACTCCGAAAACCATGCCAACGCAGGTGTTGAGGTCGAGTTGTTTGGCTCGAACTTTCGTTGTACAAATCGTTCCGACCTGGAGTAGGGCGGTCAGATCGGTGTTGGGATGGCTGTCCACAGCAACAAGGTTGCGCCGGAAATTCACCCGCACTCGCTTGGTGGCTGGAAATCCCGAAAGGAAGGCGGCGATTGCATCCCTCGAGGCAGCCAGGAAGTTAGCCTTCTTCCCGACAGGCCGAAAGATGATGGTGGCCGCACATCCATTCGGAGGAAGGTCGTCAACAAGTTGAGGACCGTCGGAACGCGGGAGCGTGCATGGGGACACGCCGCGCTCGCTGGAGCCAGGCGCCGTTTGCTCGGCGGCCGGAGTGGTTGAAAGAGATGAGGAGGTGTTGCTGCCAGGGGGGTATCCCTCGCAGATAGCCACGGCCGTGGCAGGAGACGAGCTAGATCTGGTATTCGCCTTCCCTTTGCTCGAAGCCGCGGAGACAGCAGCACTTTGACGGTTGCTGGCTTTCTGCGGCAGGGGTATCTTAGAGCTGGCTGGCTTGGCTGGGGCCTGCTGCTGCTGCTGAGTTGGCACCGAGGACGATGCCGAGGCTGCCGGAACGGCATCCTGCTGCGTAGTTCTTTTTCTGGTGCCTCGCCGAGGTGCCATAGGTAGCCCTTAAAAGGGCTGCGCGCGAGGAGCGCGGAGCGAAGTTCGGGGTGAGGACGGGAGCGCAAAAAAACACGTCCTCCTTGCTTGAAATCTCATCGGCCCACAGAAACATTCATAAGCAGGCATGTATGCTGTAGCCAGCGTTTTGACAAGCGGATTTGTCTCCTTCAAGGCTTTCCGAAACGTTGACAGCCTTGAAGAAGATAGGTTCGCTTGTCAAAACATCGGCTCCAGTACACAAGCCATTTACGAATTTAGTATAACGTAAGCTACACTGGCTGGTGTCGAGCAGTTTCGCGTGGCTTATCAATAGTCGTTCTGCGCATGCCCGAGGAGCAGTGACGTCACTCGGTGCGCAGCTGGCGCGTCAGAGAAAGCCTGGAAGCTCCTGGAGTGACGTGTCACTGGTGGGCTGGCGTTTGACTCACGTGAGCTCGCTCGCATGCAAGTCCGTTCGTGCCTCCGTCCGCCAGCCCACCCATCTGTCTCTTCATCCGTGCGTCCGTCCGTACGTCCGTTCGTCAATCTGTCCATCGGTATG
Source organism: Rhipicephalus microplus (assembly GCF_013339725.1). NCBI lineage: Eukaryota > Metazoa > Arthropoda > Arachnida > Ixodida > Ixodidae > Rhipicephalus > Rhipicephalus microplus. The sequence goes on from NC_051172.1 coordinate 58,407,357, forward strand.
TCTGTTTGTTCACCTGGCCGTCCATCCACCTGTCTGTCCACCCGTCCGTCCGTAGCTCACGCTATGTATATCCCGACATAGCCGAGCTAAGCCACTTCTAATTTTGTTTCATCACAAACTTACCTCCTCTCCCGACTCACACTTACTTTTTTTTTATATGCAGAGAAACTCATGAGTTGACAGTGAGCTATAGAACACGCGCGCAGAAATACTGTGACGAAGTTACTGCTGCACGTAAATTTTATGAACGGTTTGAGGAAAACTTATGTTTTCACTTTGAGGTGTAAAGGGTACCGGCAATTTGCATTGTATTAGGATATTTAAACATGTGAAACTATATTTCTAAGTTGACACATCGTGCGTCTCGACATGTGTGGCATGTAAGCGCTAATCTAGCTTATCGATACATTTGTCTGATTCTTCGTAACTGTCGCAGAAACACAGCTCAAACATGGCAAAAATAAATAAATAAAAGCACATCTCACTCCCTGAACTAAGATTCATTTGCATGAAACATTTATATTAGTAACTGGTAGTAGACGCTAGCAAATGCTAGTTCGCAGTATAAGTCTACGCTAGCTTCCAACTAGAGTGTTTGGTGTGATTCAAAGCGCCCACTAGGCGATGGCGAAATCGTGTTTGTTTTTTTATTAAATAAGCCCCTTCCAGCCAGAGCCCCCACCCTGACCCCCTTTATTCTGCTGCGAATTCTTCAACTCTAACAAGCATGCTGTAGTTGGAATCGCACAATATCTTTTTTTACAATAACGTTTTCTTTGTCCTTGTGCGTGGCTTCATAGCTCAAAGCAAGCACTTCATAGCTCAAAGCACGCGAATAAGCTCGAAAAAAGTAAATTCATGGAAGGTTGCGAGTCCGGCGTCTAGACGTCTAACAATTCTCTCAAACGCTATAGTTGGTCTCGCAGAGCATATTCTAGAAAAGTCTCAGACTGCTACGTTTGTTCGTACATAGTTCCTATTACTAAACCGAAGCTAGACAGCGCAGCAAAGTGAAAAAAATATATATAAAATAAGGGAATGCTCAGAAGTGCTGCGAACGCACCCATGAAACAGCAGGGTTCAGTTGAAAAAGTACACGCGATTTCGTGGTCCCTTGCTCTATTCACGGAGATTCTAATCAACGTTTTGTGTAATTCATTACTGTCGCTGATATAGTAACGGACATTAAGAATCTGCGACAGAGACGTTGGCTATTCCTGAATTGGAAAGCTTTCACGGTGATTTCGTTGGAAATTTTTAGGTAGACTTCAACGACAATGAACAATACTATTGAAGGTGTACCATATACTGGTCAGATTGCTAAGAAATTATGCACTGTTTGTTTTTAATGAAATGCAGGTGTTTGCGCTTGAGACACCAATAAGATGTATTTTGCATTATAAAGTTCGTAACAACACCCGAAAATGTTTTCTCGTGAATATCATAAACACACTGCACTTTTGTATCTTAAATACTTTCAGCTTAGTGGCTCTTGTAAATATGCGACGTCTCTTCCGAAGAGCTTGAGGTATAGCGTGAGGAATAAAGTCTGGACTCTATTTACTGTGAGCGTGCTGTTTGTAGAACTACCCAACTTCGGTTCACTAGCCCAGTGATATTGTCAGGAATTGTTTGTTATATATATATATATATATTTTATTATTGTATCATCTTTGAGACAGGATCAGAGTGTAATATTTTACAAGTTTGTAAATATTACAAAACTTATTCATATACCAGTGAAGATAGCAGCTGCATTGCGTTTGGACATTGTATCCTTGTACGCAAATAGCTAGAATGACGCCGAATAACGCAATTAGTCGGACTCTTTATTGCCAGTTCAACGTATACTAGCGCGCCGGCGTACCTGTAAGGTCATGCATTCGTTTCGTCTTACTACCTCAACGTGTGGCATAAGAGCGTGGCCTTCGAGCCTGACGGCGATTTGGTTTCCGCGGCTACGTAATTAATGTTGCAGGGCTCCGGTTCTGCTCGCTTCATTAATAATGAAAATTTGTGCGACTTGGTTGAGACGGCCGGCGGCAGTAAAGAGTCCGGTTGCACTCCGTCCGGGTCTTATATGGCGGCGTAAAACTTTTACAGCCCTGTTCCCGGCAACTTTTGTCTGCCCATGTGAGCGCCCTGAAGAAGCGCGCTCTCTCGGACGCAGTCTTTGTCAGGCTCTTGCACGAACCTCTCACGCCTGGCCGGCCCGTAAATCCTCGTTGTCGCTGACAAGCGCTGCAGCGCTCCTCACTTTCGCCGCGCGTGGGCCGGAGCCTTTCAGCCATTCCTAGTTCTGCAACGCGACTCCCATTTGGCTGCCAGTTATGGTGCTTCCGTAACGATGACAGCTTGTGACTTGGGACGCCTTTTTTTTTCAACAACTTCTCGCTTGGAAACTCTATTTGTTGTCTCAAAAATTTGTTGTTGCGGTTAAAATTCTTAATATACTTTATCTATCTAGTCTATCTAGTCGTCGCGCTACCCACTATTAGCGGTATATATATATATATATATATATATATATATATATATATATATATATATATATATATATTGTCACGGGGTCGTGACGTGGCCGAAGACAGGAGACTTCGTGTTGGGATTTAACTGTTTATTTGGGCGAACCTGTGCCCGGTAAACGGAAAGTCCAATTACAGCAGCAGTCTCGCACAGATAGCAGTCTCGGACTGATAGCGGCGAACGGAGCGTCGGCCTTCGATCAACTACTGACAAGCGGCGAAGCGCGTTGGCATTTATACTCCCGCCGTCGAATGTTCTAGCGCTACCGCTGGCGGCGGCGTACGTTCCAGAACAATCTGTACCATTCGCACAGTGGGCGTGATCTTATCGAAATGATCTACTACAGTCCGGAACCCTCTCGCAAACTGCTGGCGCGGTTTGCGCTGAGAATCGTGTGGTGTTTTGGGACGATAACAAAAGCTTGGGAAATGGAACGTGGCATTGCCCCCCTCTGAAAAAGGCATCGTCTCGATGCTTTAACTAAAGATGAAGGTACAATAATAATGCAAGAAAGTACAATGAATAAATTACAATACAACAATAATACAAAAAACACTGTTTCAGTTTGTTAACGCGCATGAAACGGCTTTAGGCGTGCGACATGGACGACTTCAGGTCGCGATCGGCGTTGTTGAGAGTTCGTGATGCCGTCGGGGACAACCTCGTAATCAAGTGGGCCGAGACGTCGAACCACCCTGTACGGTCCGAAGTACCGTCGCAGAAGCTTTTCACTTAGTCCACGTCGGCGTATCGGCGTCCACATCCAAACACGTTCACCGGGCTGGTATTCCACGAAGCGTCGTCGAAGGTTGTAACGGTGGCTGTCGGTCGTCTTTTGATTCTTGATACGGAGCCGCGCAAGTTGTCGGGCTTCTTCGGCGCGATGAAGGTACTCGCTCACATCGATGTTTTCTTCGTCGGTGACGTTGGGTAACATGGCATCGAGCGTCGTTGTCGGGCTCCTTCCGTAGACCAATTTGTATGGAGATATCTGCGTCGTCTCCTGCACCGCCGTGTTGTATGCGAAGGTCACATACGGAAGAATGGCGTCCCACGTCTTGTGTTCGACATCGAAGTACATTGACAGCATGTCGGCGATTGTCTTGTTAAGCCGCTCGGTGAGGCCGTTGGTCTGTGGGTGGTACGCTGTCGTCCGGCGGTGGTTTGTTTGGCTGTATGCCAAGATCGCTCGAGTTAAGTCGGCAGTGAATGCCGTTCCTCTGTCGGTGATAAGGACCTCCGGGGCGCCGTGACGTAGGACGATATTTTCGACGAAGAACTTAGCTACCTCGGATGCACTGCCTTTTGGCAGGGCTTTTGTCTCGGCGTAGCGGGTGAGGTAGTCGGTAGCTACCACGATCCACTTGTTTCCGAAAGCCGACGTCGGGAACGGCCCCAGTAGGTCCATACCAATCTGCTGGAAAGGTCGGCAAGGTGGATCTATTGGCTGCAGAAGTCCCGCTGGCCTTGTCGGCGGTGTCTTGCGTCGCTGACAGTCCCGGCATGTCCTCACATAACGAGTGACGTCGGTGGTAAGACGCGGCCAGTAGTACCTTTCTTGTATCCTCGCGAGCGTGCGAGAAACGCACGGCCTTCTTGTCAGTGGGCGGCGGGAAGTCGGCGATGGCGGCTGTTTTCCGTGGATCAGGACGAACTCCAGACTTGCTGATAACGTGCCCCAGAAACAAGAGCTCTTCATACGCAAATCTGCACTTTTCTGGCTTCAGTGTGAGTCCGGAAGTCTTGATGGCTTGAAGTACAGCTTCAAGGCGCCGAAGATGCTCGTCGAAACTCGAGGAAAACACGACGACGTCGTCCAAGTACACAAGGCAAGTCTGCCACTTCAATCCTGCCAGTACTGTATCCATAACGCGTTGAAAAGTTGCAGGCGCTGAGCAAAGGCCGAAGGGCATCACCTTAAACGTGAAGAGCCCGTCCGGTGTTATAAACGCCGTCTTCTCTCGGTCTCTTTCGTCGACTTCGATTTGCCAATAGCCAGTCTTGAGGTCCATTGACGAAAAGTACTTGGCATTATGGAGCCGATCAAGTGCGTCGTCTATTCGTGGGAGAGGATACACGTCCTTTCTTGTGATTTTGTTCAGGCGGTGATAATCGACGCAGAAACGTAGGGTCCCATCCTTTTTCTTCCCTAACACCACGGGGGATGCCCATGGGCTCTTGGACGGCTGGATAATATCATCCCGCAGCATTTCATCAACTTGTCTCTTCATGGCCTCACGTTCTCGCGTCGAAACCCTGTATGGACTCTGACGGAGTGGTCTGGCATTTTCTTCGGTTATGATGCGATGTTTCGTGATTGGGGTCTGCCGAATTTTCGATGACGACGAAAGGCGATCTTCGTATTGCAGGAGAAGGGCCTTGAGCTGTTCTTGCTTATCGTTCGGAAGTCTGGGATTGACATCGAAAGCTATGGGAGGGGCTTGGCTCCTCTGAGCAGGTTCCTCAAAATCGGCGAGGGCGAAAGCACTGGTGGCTTCGACAATTTCTTCGAAGTATGCGACCGTTGTTCCTTTGTTCACATGTTTGTACTCATTGCTGAAATTCGTGAGCATAACCGTTGCTTTGCCTCCCCGCAGCTCTGCAATTCCTCTTGCGACGCAAATATTTCGGGTGACCAACAGATGCTGACTGCCTTTAACGACGCCTTTGAAGTCAGGTGATTCAGGAGCGCCGACTGAAATAATGACGCTTGAGCGAGGCGGAATGGTGACTTGTTCTTCCAGCACATTCAAGGCATGGTGTCCAGACGTCGTGCGCGGTGGTAGTGCTTCTTCTGTGGATAACGTTATCAACTTTGTTTTTAGGTTGATGACAGCACCATGGAGGCATAAGAAGTCCATGCCAAGGATGACATCTCTCGAGCAACGCTGTAGGACTATGAAGTCTGTAGGATAAATACGGCCGTTAATGGTGACTCTTGCTGTGCAGATTCCTGCAGGCGTTACGAGATGACCTCCGGCTGTGCGGATTTCAGGGCCTTTCCAAGCTGTCCTAACTTTCTTTAACTTCGCAGCGAACGACCCACTGATGACAGAATAGTCGGCTCCAGTATCGACGAGAGCGGTCACACTGTGGCCGTCGATAAGAACGTCGAGGTCGCTAGTTCGCCGTCTCGCATTACAGTTAGGGCGTGGCTTCGGGTCACGGCTGCGTCGGCTTGTTCCGCTGCTTCCATGTTGCGTCGTCAGGCCACCTTGAGTAAGTGAGCTTTCGCCGTCAGGGCTTTGCCTGGTTGGCGTTGTGTTCGGAAAGCTCCGTCGCGGCGTCGTCGTCGTCAGAGGATCTTCGGTAGTTCGTCGCACAGCAACCGCACCTCCACCGGTTGCTGCCCTTAGTTTCCCGGATACGGGCTAGGAGACCGGCCCCGCGTTGGGCCAGAGTACTGTCGGTGGTGCGGTGACGTGCGGCGGCTGGGCGACGGCGAACGCGAAGGGCTTCGTGGTGTACACCGAGTTCCTGTCAGGTAGTCGGCGATGTCACGTGGTCGTTCTCCTGGCTGCGGACGTGGTGCATCGACGGCGAAGCCACGCAGTCCCATCTGTCGGTACTGGCAACGGCGGTAAGTGTGCCCGGCCTCGCCGCAGTGGTAGCACAGTGGGCGGTGGTCAGGGGTGCGCCAAACGTCGGTTTTCCTCGGCGCACTGCGCTGGCCCGCTGGTGAACGGTAGGTCGTCGGTGGGGGTGGTGGCGGCGGTGGTGTCTGGCGACGGAAGTGCGACGGGGCGGTGCTTTGGCGTGGACGGGGAGGAGCGTCGTGGCGCACTGCAGCGGCTTAGCTCATAGTTTCTGGCTCGGGCAGCGGTGTATGGGGATTTCGAAGTGATTGCCGAACTTCTCGCACAATGTCGGTGATCGAATCCACTTGAGGTTGCGCCGAAGGCAACAGTTTGCGCAGCTCTTCCCGCACGATCGCTCGGATCGTTTCACGCAGGTTTTCGGAGTCACTGGTTTGAGCAGCAGCGCATTCTGGAGTCAGGCGACGATTATACTGTCTGGTGCGCATGTCAAGGGTTTTTTCGATGGTGGTCGCCTCGGATACAAATTCTTGGACGGTGTTCGGTGGATTCCTCATTAGTCCCGCGAAGAGCTCCTGTTTGACCCCTCGCATGAGGAAACGAACTTTCTTCTCCTCAGGCATGTCTGGGTCAGCATGACGAAATAGGCGGGTCATCTCCTCTGTGAAAATTCCAACCTTCTCATTCGGTAGCTGAACCCGGATCTCTAGTTGAGCAGCGGCCCTTTCTTTGCGAGCGATGCTCGCGAACGTTTGCGGAAATGCGCCGCAGAAGATATCCCACGTTCGGAGCGTGGACTCACGATTCTCTAGCCAGGTCCTTGCGGTGTCTTCCAGGTAGAAGTACACACGCCGGAGCTTTTCTTCGTTGTCCCAGTGGTTGAGGGCGGCCACACGGTCGTATGTTTCTAACCAGGACTCCGGGTCTTCGAACGATGACCCATGAAAAATTGGTGGTTCCCTGGGTTGATGCATGACCATCGTGGGCAGGGATGCGGTGGTTGTCATTGTCGCTGCAGTCGCGGTCATGGCCTTGGTCTTCCGCGCCTTGTCTTCTAGAATCTCGTACTCCGGTGGTAGCCCTTGCTGTCGGCGGCTTGTTCGCTGCTCCTGGTTGGCGTCGGTGTCTTCTCCGCGACGTGGGCTAGGTTCACGGCTTGACGGGGGCGTGCGGTACATGAACGAAGCAGCACCTCCACCAGATGTCACGGGATCGTGACGTGGCCGAAGACAGGAGACTTCGTGTTGGGATTTAACTGTTTATTTGGGCGAACCTGTGCCCGGTAAACGGAAAGTCCAATTACAGCAGCAGTCTCGCACAGATAGCAGTCTCGGACTGATAGCGGCGAACGGAGCGTCGGCCTTCGATCAACAACTGACAAGCGGCGAAGCGCGTCGGCATTTATACTCCCGCCGTCGAATGTTCTAGCGCTACCGCTGGCGGCGGCGTACGTTCCAGAACAATCTGTACCATTCGCACAGTGGGCGTGATCTTATCGAAATGATCTACTACAGTCCGGAACCCTCTCGAAAACTGCAGGCGCGGTTTGCGCTGAGAATCGTGTGGTGTTTTGGGACGATAACAAAAGCTTGGGAAATGGAACGTGGCAATATATATATATATATATATATATATATATATATATATATATATATATATATATATATATATATATATATATATATATATATATATATATATATAGAGAGAGAGAGAGAGAGAGAGAGAGAGAGAGAGAAATTGGCTATTTGGCTTGAGCGGACGACCGTACGAAAACTTTCATTATTTCCTACGTTTCGGCCGTGGTCCGGCCTTCGTCAGGGAATACATTGCATATGTCTAGTGTTCTGCTTATATGCATTTGGGGGCCTCAACACGTGTCTATTTAGTATCAAATATCGCACATATATCAACATGGCACACAAATCAACATGGTCAACAGCGTGGTGTGATATAACAGGACTGTATCACAAAATGATAATGTGCGGCGAAGTACACGAAGCGCATTTTTTTCTGTCGCAGAAAGGAAGAAAGTGATAACATGGGTGATTATGTACAGCGAAGATATTTAACAACAGTGCGTTAAAAAAAACTCGATGAACTAACAAGAAACAGAATTAAACGGCCAGCAACAATACGCTAAAGTAACTGACAAGAAACAGGTATAAAGCAACGAGAACAGTGACATAAGGAAAACGAAAGTGAATTGTTTGGCAATAGTGATAATGAAACATAGAAAACCTAGAATAAAAAAAACCAACACCTAAGCAAAACTGGGATATATGGCACTCACGAGAATAGAATATAACAAAAACATAGGTGACAGGTTGAAAATTGATGAAAGCGCCAGACATGCATATATGGAGTTTAGCCTTGTCCGTGACATAGTCATCCCGTTGCTTATCTGGTGCCCAGAAACGTCAACTTTCCAGCGCTTTAGTTAATGCCGGATGACAACGTTTTAAATTCGTAGATGAGGAATGATTCGCGTGCTTCCAGTTCGTGGTGAGATTAATAGATTAATATGTTGGGTTTAACATCCCAGAACTATCATATGATTATTAGAAACGCTGTAGTAGAGGGCTACGGAAATTTTGACCGCTTGGTGTTCTTTAACGTGTCCCCCAATCTGAGCACAAAGGCCTACAGAATTTTCGCCTCCATCGAAAATGCATCAGTAAAAAGACGATGGAATACTGATGCCGCTTAGTCTTGTTGCAGTAATGTTTTATTTACTACCAAATGTGCAGAAACCAAATAAACCCGGTCGTTCCATTCTTTGGCTATCGGCGCGGTTGAGGAAACTCTTTCTGGTACGGCACGTTAAAGAAATCCAGGTGTTCGAAATTTCCGGAGCCCTCCAGTACGGCGTCTCCCATATGGTGGTTTCGGGACGTTAAACTCCACATATCAATCAATTCCCAAGGTCCGTGAGATCTGCCGAATTTTTTTTGGTCTCTATTTTTTCATAACATTTATTGCAGTGTCAATAATATCAAGAACATATTGGCATTCTTTTTTAAACATTAATACTGGCATTCATAATTACAGACGCTATGAACAATTGGGCAATAACTAACTACGTGTCAATTATTGTAACAGACTTTAGAGCACACACAATGGCAGCTGTAAAATGCGCCATACACTATTTCACTGAGAGTGCTCCAAAAAGCACCTCAGCAATTGTGGTCGACTCTGACGAGCATGACGTTCATTCATAGCGAGTACTTCACCACGGCAGATTTAGTGCCTTAGGTCAGCGAGCGACGGTCATCTGCCACCTCGCGCAGAGTTAACGTGCCACGTGACGCCTTCTTTGAAAAAAAAAAATGTTTCACACTCACCGCCTTGACTACAAGTGGCAGTGCCTTAACATTCCAGGTACAGAAAGAAGTACCCAACGAAGTGGATGGGGAAGTGTCAAGTCGTAGATCAATTGGTGAAGCATCTGACGTGTAACTCGAAGATTCTGTGTTCGGATCCCAACAGTGTAAAGGGCAATTAATCGTACACCGCAGTTCATTTCATTTCACGTCATAATTACTACACTGCAGTTACAAAACAATTATTGGTTCTTAACTCTTCTTTGGGTTAATATGTGCTCAATTGACTGTGCCTGACTTTTCATCAAAACATATTTTAGTATGGCGTTCATCGTGAACATACTTTAGGAAGATGTCACGTTTTTTTTTTGTTACTTTTCTTCCCCGATTTTTCATTGTCACAATGTATCAATTTTTCAGACCACAAGCCCCGCCGCGGTGGTCTAGTGGCTAAAGTACTCGGCTGCTGACCCGCAGGTCGTGGGATCGAATCGCGACTTCGGTGGCTGCATTTCCGATGCAGGCAGGAATGTTGTAGGTCGGTGTGCTCAGATTTGGGTGCACGTTGAAGAAATTTCCGGAGCCCTTCACTACGGCGTCTCTCATTATCATATGGTGGTTTTGGGACGTTAAACTCCACAATCAATCAATCAATCAATCAATCAGACCACAATACATACTAAAATAGGCTTGTAATATGTATATTTCTTCTAACTCAAGAAATATTTTTATTGTTATCTGCCTTTTGATAGCTAGTGGTTGAAAACGGTGTTGAAAATTTTGTACATGCATTCTCTTGCTTGTTCTGTGAGCTGTCATCTGTGTGACGTTCTGGGGCATTGTTCTGCTGGCAGCGAAGGCACCATTTCTTTGTAGCATATCCTTCAGCGAAAGCTTGAAGAAGTACGTCACTAAAGAATCTCACTCCTTTTCTCTATACTGATGCAATAACTTACGATTTTATATGTTATTTTTTCTTACGGGAACACGTAGCTTATGATGAATGCGTAAGCATGATCACAGGATCATAACGCAGAGATTCTAATTTTGTTTTAATAGTGCGTTTCACTCACAGTTGAAAAAAAACAATAATTATCCTGCAGAAAGCCTCCGCCTTATGGTTACGTTAATATCTCGAGGAGTGAACGCCCTAAACGATGTCGTTAAAGCGGAACTCTTTGTTTCTTTGTTGTTCTTTATTAAATGCATCACCCGGCCGTTTTTTTTTTTTTTTTGACAACGCATGCTCTCAGATTCTGACAAAGTTATTTGTTACATTTGGTGACGCGACCGTTATCTTTTCTCTGACTATACTTCAGCGAAACGGAAGGTATTTTATTTAGCTCCTTGTGGGATCTAATGTCAATTAAATTGGTACAATCTGTAAGAGCCTACTTATCTCTGTACCGCGTTATTGACACTAACTGCTGGCACGCGAGGTTTCTAACTTTCAATTAAACGACTCCAGCGAGCTAAAGCTTTATGCTGGTGAAAGCTCGCTATTTACTTATGCCATCTTAGTGCGAAGAAATTGCAAGCTTTGAGAGAACTTGAAAAGCGCGAACGACGATGATGACACGCATAGAACAAGAATGCTGCTTAAACTTGCAACTGGCGTTTATTTGAAAAAAAAAAAACACATTATATGCCCGCGCATCAAGCTTGTGCATATGCGTGCATCGTCCCACAAACGATTTCGGGGGTGAACCTTGAAACATGAAAGTTGAAAATATATCGTCGTCCGTCCAAATGGTTCGAAAGAAAAGCGAGTTCATTTTCCTTCAACGCTGAAGATGGGCAGCTGAAGCACTTATCACCTGCTTTCTTTATCAAATAACTCTCGACGATTTCATGTTCTGTTTTGTCCATCTGCCTTTTTTTAGAAAAGTGGTGTTCTGAAATAAAGACATCGAAGCACATTGGTTGTGAAGTTTTGCCAATCGGCTACCAAATACATTTCTGACATCATTATTGTGTTCTACCCTTTGACAGCACCCATTATAAGCTAATAAAAAGGGGCATAGCTTCTAAGTGTCTTACAAATGCCTTGCGCAAGCCATGCTTGCGCCAGAGAGAGCCAAGTGTGTCCAAGAAAGTCATAAGATTAACGAAGGCAGGTTTTCCAGTGTATGTTGTCTCATCTGTCTGTGAGGCTTTGCTCATAAGAAATGACAACTGCCAAAGGAGAGGGCAACAAAATATCTGAAAAAAAAAGCCGCTACATGTGATTACACACCTTCAAAGTACCTCATATTTTGAAGAAGGTAGCTAACCTACATCGTATTAGTTTTGTTTTTCCGAGCCTTGCAGACTATCAGCAACCTGTAATTTTCAAAATACGAAAACTCATGTGCACTGTCAGACTATAATCACAGGGCTGTTTGCACTGTGTGTGCCGCAAATGTGGTATAACAAATACCTCTGGGTTGTGGTTACGTTTATGTTTTACAGATTAGTCAGTGAACAAAGCAGTAATGATGTCAGAAAACTATTCTGGTAGCCTCTTGGCAGCACATTGCTTGCAATGCGCTCAAATGCTTTTATTAAGAACACCTCTTTTCTAGAAAAAGAAGAAAGAAGGAAAGGCAGATGGAAAACACAATGCGAAATCTTCGATACTTATCTGATAAAGCGAGCTAGAAATAAGCGTGTCCTTTGTTTATCTTTGGCGTTGAAAAAAATGAAGAAGTGGCTTTTTATTCGATGCATTTGGATGCACAATGAAATGCTTTCAAATTTCATGTTCTAAGATTAACCACCGCAACATTTTGAAGTGTGATATGTGCGTATGTACACGAGCTTGATGAGCGGGTATATCATGTTTTTTTTGCGTGTAATAAAAACCAGTTGCAAATTTAAACGCCAGTCTTACTTTCAGTGTTTCAAACTCGTCGATCGCGCTCTTCAAGTGTTCTCTAAGAATTGATCAACTCGCCGAAACCAAGCTTTTACTTTAAACTACATTCGTAGCGCGCTATCTAAGTGGGGGCCGTCTGAAGGTGTCACAATGGCTTGATTGTGGTTTGAGCGACTCGGTACAGCATACAATGTACGTCAGTGTAGCCATGTCGCAAAAAGTCTTTCCGTCGAAAACAAAACAGTTTTCCCCACTCAACTCAGCGAATTTTTTTAAACAACCGAGCGTGGTGTTTCTAGCCCATGTCCAAGCCCGCGTTTCTAATTAAGGCACAGGCCATAAACACCAGTGCAGCTGAGATAATTAGCTCCTGATTGTGCGGCGACTAACAGGCTCTCCTTTGTGAGGTAGGCCTGACAGGCTGCAGTCATGGCCTCGGCGAGGCCATGCTCTACCCGAAATCACCGTACATTGTTGGAACTGCAAAGGTGCTTTCGTGGCACCTTCCCATAGGGATGTGAATCGTTCATTCGCTTGACGTGAAGGCTGGTTTGCATGTTACGCCATTTAAAGTAGCATTTACCGCATTCTTCCTCTACATGAAACGCTATTTTATTTTATAAACAGGTGCAAAATGTTGTGAAACAAACCAATGTGCAGACATATGTCCAAGCAACTCCCTTGCCCCCCTCACCCCAAGATAAATCCTCATCGGGGGTGTCTTCGCACCTTTTTTTCCTGCAGAAATTTCGAGCTGCATGGCCCCAGTGCACTGCGCCAGAGTTATGTCCCTGTTGTGTAATCTGGGTGATTCAGAAATTACTTTTATACACACGTATACTTCGAAGTAAAGGAAAAATAGACGCTTCAGACCTTACGAAGTTAAAGTGCTCGCCATCCTGCACACGGCGCTGCACTACTTTTTAAATACCGAGATGAGGTCATACCGCTGGACATATGGCATTAAAATAAGCGAGCTTCGGGAATACACCGTGTATATATAAGCTGTAGACGAACGCATCAAATGGCGACGCTCACGTATTTTAGAACACCTACATTTACGTCACCGATTTCTCGCTCTTCTGTCTGATAGTGTAGAGTGGGCTAATAAATGCTTCGGAAAACAAATTTACATGACGCAAGTCGCCACTCGCGAAATATTTGCGCGTGCTTCCTGTTTTCACGTGTTCGTTGCCTCCGCCGAGTGACGCAGTGTTTTTCGGCAGAGTGCAGCTTCCTGTGTATAACTAAACACTGCGACCGCCGAGCCAAGCAACTTTGTTCGCACGCCAACGTAATTCCGAAAACCTATACCCATTCGATGGAGGCGGCGATGTTGCGAAGTCTAGAACCATGCAGTGTAGCGGAACGTTGTGCCAGGCACGGCCTTTGATGTGCGCAGAGTCGTAGCAAAGGAAGCCGCGTACGACGGGTCTTCCAATGTATAGCTATCTGGATACCTTCAAGGCGATGGTGGAGCGGCGTTCCCGTGGATTAGCAAATGCGTTTGCCTAATAAGGTTTATTCTTTGCTGCTCACAACTATCGACTGATAGCAAGAGCGAAAGCTTCAAGCTGAAACTCACTTTAGTTCCTTCTGGCTGATTCAGTCACAAGAGAATTTCTGTGATCTTAAAATGAGATAAGTGAACACCGTATATTTTGTTTTCTTAACTACTACCTTTTTTCTTTCGTCTGGTGTCTAAGTAACAAGTTGTTCTCTTTTCACTTCAACCACCACTAGCGAAACAACCCATTTTTAACGAAAACTCGCTTCAGTAGTCGACTTGCAAAATGGAACATGCGCATGACTAAACAAATCGATTCAGATGGTGTTCTCTGGAACTAAAAAAATGAAATTGCTCATTACACGTGGAATTTCGTATATTTCACATACGTCGTACTCACAGCAGTCCTTTGAGTATGCCAACTGCGTACTGAAATGTTGACTTTGTCCGCAATATAATTATCCCTGAAGACTGCAAAATACCGGCGCTTGATCATGTTTTTCACTACTTTGTTTGCAAAAATTCATGTCCTAAAGCATTTCAACGTGAATTTTGACTTAATGGAAAAAACAACTATTTTTGCTGTAGGAAATCCACTCACCCCTTTACGTGAAAAATCGTGAAGTTGGTATTCTTTTCTAAAAGCGCTAACAAAGCTGTCACCTCATAACGCATAAACATTCAACTGAAGTCCACTACACTATATACTCTTAATGGTCCCTTCTGTTTGACTACTTTTTTCAGTATAAAAAAAAAACGTGAACTGGGCCTGCATAAGGGCAGGAATACACAAAATACTGACCACGTTGCTTGCGCTGCGCGTAATATGAACGGCGCATGTTTTTTATGTAGTTAGATAAAAGCTCTTCGTATTTTCGGACAATACCGTCATTCAGTACAAGTACAAAGGACGCGCCAACGCGTAAGTGGCACGTGTATGTAGAAGCCGGAGTCGGTCCTGTTTGTAATGAAAAAATCCTCGTTGTTAGCGCAAGAAGCGTGTCAGGATGTCTAACTGCGTCACGTTAACGGCACACAAAGCGACGGCCCTTCATTAACACGTGGTACACTTTGCGCTTCACCCTGTATAGTTGCAAAAAAATAAAATAAAACGTTGTTTGTGTCACCGGTAGTTTGACTACAGGCCCCACCGTGGGGGCGAGCAGTGCGAGTCGGACTTATACAAGATGCATCTCCCGAGTTTTTCTGTTGCCTTTTGGGTGTCTTTGTCGTGATTATAGGCATATTCTTTCACTCTTTCAGTTAGAGCGAGTGACCAAAGCCGCGAGTGTATAAGCACTGTCTTTTGCCCGACCATTAGTTTTGCCTAAGCTGTCCTTTCGTACCCATGCATTCACAAAAAAAGATAACGTCAGCACCAACGAACAAACAGCGCAAATAATAATAGTAATAATAATAATAATAATAATAATAATAATAACAATAACAATTACATCATGAGCCCAATCCACGATATAGGCACGCTGTATGTTGAGGAGTCCGCAAACTTGGGCCATCTGCTGTTCTTTAACGAGCCCTGAAAGCCTACACTACACGGGCCTCCAGCATTTCGCCTTCATCGAAAAATGTGACCGGCGCAACGGGGATCGAACCAGGGACCTACGGGTCTGCAGTCAAGCACCGTAACTGCCGCACCGGCGCGGCGGACGCCGGACGAACAGGCAGTGCTCGGTACAAAAAAGAGATCGGCAATGATAGGTTTGCTACCCTGCACGTGTCGAGGACAGAAGAGAGGCGGAAAGAGAAACTATGAGCATGTTTTGAGAACCCTCCTTTTGGCCTCGCGATTTAAATCCGTCGATAGTTCATCGTCCGAGGAGTCATCACCTTCGGCCGAGTGTACCTTTGCATCCTCGCTGTGCAAGGAATCAGCTTGCCCGTTTCCTCGAAGAAGTTCGCGAGCCTGCTGGGGTTTTGATGTGATCTAAATGTATCGCAAAAGCTTAGTGGGTGCTGCTATATTTCAGTATTTAATTGGGGAAAAATCCTAATGAGGAACATCGTTTTTTTTAGAAATTTAGAATCGATTTATTTGTTTACTACCATTTTTTGAAAGGCACTTTATTGCTGTCTCTACTTTATAGGCATGCCGAACTTGAAGCCTGTCGAAATCTCTTTCACTGTTGCGAAATGCTTCTAGCTAGCATTCTTTGTTTACATTTTGATCACAAACAACGTTTAACTGTATTAATATAGATACCGACCACTATAGTTCAGACGTGTCTACGCATTGGGTTAAGTGGATTCGGGAGCAGCAGTGCAGGTAGGAGCACAAACGATAAGACGCCGTTGATCCTGCAAGGGCTGCCCTGCATTATGCTCCCTCACCGGCGAAACACACTTTGTGCTGGCGGAAGCGAAAACATACCCTTACAATGGGGAGGCCTGTTTTTGTCTCTGCTTTCTGCTAACTCTGAGAGATTAGAAAAGAACAAAAAGTGAAGCAAAAAAAATGGTCCCGGAGAGAGACACCTTTAACAAGAAGAGTTACACCGAAGGAATCGAAGAAAACTCATTTAGAACTCCTGTTGTTGGGCACCTTGAGTTTCTGACGTAAGGCATACTAGGAGTGAGAGGGAAAAGGAAGGAGGCATCGGGGGAACGATCTTCAGTGGCAGGGGGTCTTTGCCATTTGCAGCGCCTTGCGAACGTTTCATCAAAGAAGCGTCTTGTTTGCTGGTTTTTTTTTTTTTGTATAGGTCGTTACTTCCTCTTTCTTTAGTGGTCGATAGAATCAGGTAACCAGTGTCTGTATCTATATATGTACATTTCGCCGCCCTTACCTCTTGATGCGTTTCTGGGCCCCCCCTCCACCGACATTACTCGCTCTTTTTCCTCGCCCAAGGATGAGGGGCTCCTCGCCACTTGTGTCTGTGTTCGTCGGGTGCAAATGTTACTGCAGACTAATGGTCATCCCGTGTTTAGCTTCGTTTTGTTTATTTTGCCGCCCTTTTCTCCGAACTCGTTATGACCTCCTTCGCCAGTATGGTGGTTCTTACAGACACAATTTCATTTTTTGTTTATTTATTTATTTTTATTTGCTATTTTCTCTCACTGGCGTACTTATTCCCGAACTGTTCACCTCCACCTCCCTCCGCTCCCACAACCTTCCCCCCCTTTTTTACCGGAAATCGGGCTTTTTCAGCGTTTCAGCAGCAAACGCTCCTGCTCTCATTCAACTAAACCACGCACTTCGCTTGCTCTTTCTTCAGGGAAAACACAGGCACCAGGAATTATTCTCGCTGAGAAGGATAAGGAAATACTTAATAAGGAAGGATATGTCAACTAGTCGCTTATATTTATTCTCAGAGTAAGTGACGACAACTGCGTTAAATAATTAATTCTAAAGTGACTGTTTCGAGATTCTCGTCGTTAATTCGACTTGGCACTCGATGCTTATATTACGTTTTGCATTTCGAAGGAAGAGTCTCGAAACAAGCCCCGTGCGAAGTAGTCACTGCAGCAAAAAAGCGGCGGTAATGAGAGCTGGGCTACTGCTCCCGCTTGACAAGAACTGGAGTAGTTTCGCAGCTTCGCACGTGATGTGCCATGTGTTGTGCATCCGCACTGCTTCATGATAGCTTTAAGGATTCGCAAGGCTTTCTTTTATTTGAAGCTATGGGCATTTCGAAATAATTGCCTCTCTGGTGAAATCAGGCAACAAGAAGCAATTCTAATAGCTTCAGTAAAATAATTCATTTGTTTTCTCGACGTTTCGGAACTTATCTGGTTCCTTTTTTTAAGAGAAGTGACGGCGAAGGCGGCGAGATGCAACTGCTAACCTATATCATGGTCCGGGTGGAGGTGAGGGATAAGGGAAGAACGTGGCGAGTTTTCTTGACGTCGAGAAACTTTTTTGCTTGCACGGAGGTCAATGAGGGCAGAGTTTCCAGGTTGGAAAGGCTAATGATAGCCAATAAATTAGAAAAGACTGGTCAAAAAGTACTAAATTTCACCCAAGGGCAGTAAATGTCGCCAGAGGTAGCCCCCCTTGTGTAAAAAAAAATTGTGACGCTTTTGCTTAAACAGCAATATGCATTTGGGTCAAACTTAGCGGCAGTCAGACAAGCGCCAACTAACACCTGAGTTTGTTGATCAGGCTTTTAACATTCTCAGCCCATGTGACCTGCCACCCTACGAGCTAACAAAGAAACCGCTAAAAGACATGAAAATAGGCACGTTATGGAGGTATCAATGAAACTGCTAAAAGCAATCAGAAAGACACACGATAGCTAAAACACATGAAACAGCTATAAAAAACCTGATGTGCATGAAAAAAATGTGCGCACTTGAAAAAAAAAACACGCAGACTGAGGTGGTTACTCGCACGTGGAGCAGAGATATGCATACTCTTTTTCACTAAAAGTAATCGATGGGTGGCTGATGCATCTCTCCCTTAATTATAGAATGCTGGGGCAAGCAAGAAATTTATTTCGAAGTGGGGAAGGGGGAGGGGCTCATTCATACCTCACGTATGCTCTTGCGTGCGTTTGTACGTGTGCGTGTGCATATATTAAAGCAGGAAGGAACAAGAAAAGGAAGGATCAACCAGACGCACGTCCTTGTTACTATTTTACGCTGGGGGAAGGGCAAGCAAAATAGAAAAAAATCGGGGCTAACCCTTTCCCCCTCTCTTCCAAACACCCTTTTAGCTACGCCCCTGATGGAATGCCTCGATAATCCAGTGGCCTCATAAGTTCTTTTTTAGACAAAACTGTCGCGTCATCAAAAAACTTTATGCTTCCATAAACCCTGTTGTTACTCTGCTTTTTTCCTTCATGTCTTGTCCCACCACATAGTTCGACCACAATGGACTCTTAGCAATTTTCCCAACTTTCCAGGCGACTATATGCAGAAACCTTTGGGTGGAAGTAGAGCAACAACCCTTAGAAGTCAAAATTGATGAGACTAAAGCACAAATTGTTCACTTTAGCAATTATTTCGCGCAGGACGACAGAGCTTCTTACTCTACTGCAAAAATGATCCTCTTTACACGTATTGTGTAAAATTTTTTTTTAAAGTACTTGAAGGACCGCCTTTGTGATAGCAATAACAAAAAAGGAAGGAAATGAGCGGAAGGACAGGGAGGTTAGCCAGTTCTTAGTCCGGCTGGCTACCCTGCGCGGGGTAAAGGGCTGAGGGAAAAAAAATGATAAAAAAAAGATGTTAGGAAGAGAGAGAGGGGGGGAGAGGAAAAAGACAAAAGATAGCGAAAGAGGAAAAGCAAAATCAAAAACAATACGACACTAAAGTTTGTCTCTAAGGCCAGCAATAAAAATTAATGCTTCGTGAGTGTGCTGAAAATCACCGCCGCTGTTACTGAAGCATAAATGGTAGTTCATATTCGCATTTGTTTCTCGCGTGACGTCAAAGTCTGTGTAGTCAATATTTATGAGTAGCAGTCCATAGCTTTTTCTGAGGAAGAGCATAGGCGGGTAATCTGATATCCGATTTCCAATGCAGATGACTGTAGAGCTTCTTGCATGCGGGGCGCTTTCGACTGTCTGGTTCACTTTCAATTACAGTTCGAAATAGCGTTCGGCAACTGGTTGTCTGCAAAATGAGGCCCCACGCAAGCGTGCAACAGTTTACTCCCCACTCTCAGCCACATGTTCAAAGGTCTCTTCTTTTGTGTAATGCAAGCGCCAAATTCAATTTCAGAGCTGAAAAGACGCCTTGGTCCCCGTATTCATTGCATAATTGAAAGCAAGCTCCAGCGATGCCAAAAATCTTGATAACTTTGTTCAAAGAGAGGAAACTAGAGAGTAGTCCAAAAATTGCCCATAAACAAGACATTTTTCTGCCGACACCAGCCTACAAAAATAGCCAAATTGGTGCCAAGAAGCGAGACCTGGCCACTTTGAATGAGGGTTCATGATTGGTTTGTAAGTGAATTTCGCCCCAAGTACTGGCTTTACAATATAGTTTGTAGTTACTTTTCAAACATACTTAGCTGCAGGATTTCAGGTGCTCCAGCGAGGTCAGACCGGGAAGTTTGTCCAATTTTGGTAGTTTTATTCACCCGATGAGCACCTAAAGAGACGGAACCTTCGGAGTGAATGCGTAATGTGTGCATGCGTTTACATCAAGAAATATGTTTTATGAATAAAATGAAGTGTAAAATATGTATAAGGTATTGTTTCGAAATACGCTGACCACAGAGATGTATGCCAGTTGGACGGGTAATCGACTTGTGCATGCGTTTGTGTCAAACAATACACGTGCCCACGTATCCGTCTGTGTGTGCGTGTGTGTGTGAGAGAGAAAGAGAGAGAGTAAACTCAATTAACTGAACCACTACAAGAAAACTTTTTCGTTAATCCTATACGATTTGACTGCAGCCAGTTGGGAAATATGTTCAACGAAACTCCTCCCTTTTCATGGAATATCACTTGTCTTGTTTTTTCACATGCAATGCGAAACTTCAGTAGCACACACAAACACAACACACACTGTACATACACTCGTATATATACGTGGTTATAAGGTTCGGAGTGGATTGCATTTGGTAACGACCGCTCCAGCCAGTACTCTTTTTAGTTCGCTTGTTACTTTAGACGTCTCCGAAAAAGCGAGTAATCTTCTGTAATATTAGTGAAGGAGAAAGTAGGTTGATATAGCTGAACGCGTAGCTTAGTCGGGACGCCCCCCCTTGATGCGACTTACGTAAGCTGCGTAATTTCTCCCTTCGAAGCTGTTCGAGAGTTCTGTGGTGGTCTGTACGCTTTCATTTATCGCTAAGCCGCACATTAGAATTGGGCATTCAATTATTCATCGTTGATGCCGTATAGCCGTTATGAAACCAAACTTCGACACAAAGTAACCATCTTCTTTTCGGTGACCTATCGCTGTATACTGCCCAAGGACCATACTCGTAAATATTTCTTAGGCTATAAATTTTTACCAGGTAAGTTTCAGCCAATCGGGATGCTGGTCGTATTGCTGCTGAAGCCAACCAGCCAATAGGGAAAAAAAATACGAGAGCACTCACGAAAACACAGCACCCTGAATTCGACCCAACTGTGCAAGTTCAGCAGTTCAGCGAGTGTAATAGCAGTGGTTCGAAAAAAAGGCGCATGAAGTCTGTTTACAATCGCTTCTTATTTTTCCCTAGAGCTCAAATACGCCTTTTCAGCGTTATTCAATTACTTTCACACCTTTTATTACGTGCCATTACAGCGGCTTTCACAAAACGAAGTGCTTTTAAGAGTGCAACGTCAACATTTTTCATTGCTCCCTCGCGGTGTTCTAGTGCCTAAGGTACTCGGTTGCTGACCCGCAGGTCGCGGGATCGAATCCCGGCTGCGGCGGCTGCATTTTCGATGGAGGCGAAAATGCTGTAGGCCCGTGTGCTCAGATTCGGGTGCACGTTAAAGAACCCCAGGTGGTCTAAATTTCCGGAGTCCTCTTCTACGGCGTCTCTCATAATCATATGGTGATTTTGGGACGTTAAACTTCACATATCAATTAATATTTTTCATTTACTTTGTATTGCAGTAAAATAATTTATATATATTTAGTATATAGGATTGAGATATATATATATATATATATATATATATATATATATATATATATATATATATATATATATATATATATATATATATATATATATATAATTGGATATAGGCCTTTAATCCGGAAACAGTAACGTCTGTTTCCTTTTGCCTGATCTCGGTACCATGTAACTGTAACATGCCAGAATAAAGAGTATTGTTATTATTATTACTATGTTGATTAGTATTGATTGATTGATTGATTGATATGGGGGGTTTAATGACCTAAACCCACCATGAGATTATAAGAGATGCCGTAGGGGGAGGGGGGGGCTCCGAAAATTTCGACAGCCTGGGGTTCCTTAACGTGCACCGCAATCTGAGCACACATGCTTTTAGCATTTTCGGAAGCGGAGTACTTTAGCCACCACTGCGGCAGGGTCACTCAGCGTTTTTATCGCCTAAAAATTGCCTGCATTTTTCTGCTCGACTATCCCGTAAATATGTGCTTGAAACAGTTTTTCTGTGAACAACAGTTCTATAAAAAAATGAAACAAAGACTTTTTCGTTCTATTGTCATTGTTTTTTTTTTAACTCGGGTACTGGTCTTCGCCGTGCACACAGCCCCGCGGCTTTTTCTCATGTCGGTTTGCTTTACCCCTGGTCCCGAGCTTCCTGGGACGTTCCTCTTTTGTTTTTACCTCGCGCGATCTCGCTGGAGAGGACCGTCTATCTAGGAAGAATAAAGCTTTCCCTTCGGTTAGCACACGCCTCTTAGTCAAGCTCGAAGGTGGTCGATTTCTCGCGCTCAGCTGAACTCGGGTGCCGAGCCAAACTTTACATTAATTAGGATACGCGCTAGTTTGGACGTATACCCCCACTGCGACGTGCGGCCTTTTGTTTTTCTGGCTCTTGTTCTTGTGGTTTTTTTTCTCTGTTTTAGCTTTCAATGCTTATCTTTTCAGGAGCCGGGGTCTGTTTTGTTTCCGTAGAATAATTTCAGAAACGTGCTATCTCCACATAGTCTTATAGAGACGAGCGGCCCATACTTTCTATCCTTCGCAGCCTCATCCTCTTAGTTTTAGAGCCCCAAATGTTTTTACATCGCGTGCAGCAAATATGATTGTCAGTTTGTGGTCCCATAGCAGTGAACATTTTACCCGCAAGAGCTTTGACGTGGCAACGTTGTTTTCTTCATAGAAAGACCTAAAATCTAAGAATTTAAATTACAACGTCTCGTCAGCGCTATGAGAGGAGTGTTAAAAATTGTTAAAGTAACGACAGCTGAACGCAGCAGTGGGGGTAACGACCACTTTCCTTCGCCTCATGGCACTTACGCACTACGGGGGATAAAAGGCTGGGGCGACTTAGCTGCTATACCTGTTAATTTGCTTTCGTTATTTATATGCTCTTCGTATTGGCTGTTTTCCAAAAAAAACGGTGAATGATAAAAGTTTAATAACATTACAGCCAATCACGATGTAGGGCATTTCGATAGCGAAGACGGCGGACGAATCAGAAAACGCACTCACACAAAAGAAGTTTTGTGAATCGGGCCCTTTATGTACACAGCGTGTGTGCGCCCAGGTATACCGCGCAATTTTTAGGGACTCCCGGGCACGCAACCCGAAAAGCTTTTTCTTTACCTATATTCGCCCTTTTACATTACAAATATGGTTCGCCGCGGTGGCGTTGAGGTTACGGCGCTTGGATACTATACCGACCCGACAGGCGTGAATTCGATCCTCGTCACGGTGGTCACATTTTGATGTAGGTGAAAGGGTTCAGACCCGTTTACTGAGCAATGTCCGCGAACCCAGGTGTTGGAAGTTGTGAGCAGGCCTGCGCTGCTGTGTGTCTAATAATCACATCATGCCTCTGGCAAGTAAAAGCCCGGAAAACATTTTTTTTTTCATTACAGAGATTGCTTGCACGTTTGTGGTGAGCAGCCATAGAAGTAGACGTGTAATCTGGTGTAAAGTTGATTCAATTGCACGTGGAGAGAAACGGGTGCTTGACAATTTACCAGTAGACTGTTGCTGAAGAACTTTACGTTGCCGTGTTATTTTTATGTATTTGCTCTAGTTTCCTTTCTATTTCATTTACCTGTTTATTTACCTTGAGCATTCTTTTAATTTTGTGCCTATCATATCATTATTTAATGCTTCACAACGCGTTGAAAGAGAGTAGCCGAGGTGCTATATATCAGATGTATAGCACCTCGGCGACTCTCTTTCAACTTCTTGTGGTAAGTGGAAGTAGAAGAGTTGCCAGATTGTAACCAGCTAGCAAACGAGTATTCGTCACACAAGAGGCCCGAAAATTGCGGCTTCTCTAGCGTACTCAAGGGGACATCAAAGATGTATTTCCTCGATTACACAATTTCATAGCGGGCGATTAACGGATGAGGTTGTTTAGGGTTCTTGGCCTGGTGTCAACACTGCAGATGTGGTCCTATAGGAAGGCTCGAAGATCTCTACAGGCCATTCCAATGGGTGCACATCTTTACAATTGTCTCGACATTACAGGGACTATATTTTCTCCAACCTAACCTGCCATCGTCATTAATCACTCGTTTTCTTCTCTATCTTTCTTTTCCTGTGCAGTTGCAGGTCAGAGCAAGCTATCGTTCAGGTCAACCTCTCCACCCTTCTGTAAATAAAGTCTCCCTCTCTCGCAACATTCAACTACTCAAAGGTAACCACAAACGTAATAAAATGAACGTGATAATCACCAAAATAACTGCGTTTGACATGAAAACTCAGACAAGCCTAAAAAAAAAAACTCGTCAAGTGGCAAAAATTTTGCAAGCACCTGGCCGAAAAAGAAGCCTGAATTCGCTTAATATAGGCATAACTGGCAACTCTGATATATCCCAATCTCTCCTTAGTAACCAAATTAGTCGATAGTTCGACTCCTTAGTAACCTAATTAGTCGATAGTTCGACAGAACACCGTTTGGTCAGGTAAACGAATTCTTAATGAGCAGGTCACTGACCAATGACAAAATAAAATGAAAAGACATTTCGGCATCCTTTGTTCACATTCTATTTGTGGTGCTTTTGAGGCTGTGAAAATTAAGATGCTCACAAATTTCCAAATATCATTTCAGTTTATTTTGGCATTGGTCACGGACAATTTGTCAACATCAACGAAATTTTAACGTTACATAACTGTATAGAACAACCAAAAGTGTGTAAGGCTTCTTTGTAAACGTTGCTTCACATCTATAGGATGACACAAGTTAATGCTGTATGGGATAACAGTGGCAGCTAGATTATAACCACTTCACTGAAACATTCGGATTTTTTGGAACTATTGAAAGCACCGCATACCAGCACAATTCCTTCGTACTGAAATTTCGGTCTTCATGTGGTCTGCTGCCCGAACCGCAGATTTAAAATGGAGATGCATTATGTACACTAAAATATTAGGATACTGGAATAGTTCTGGTACTTGCACAGTTGTTTTTTGCTAATGGAAATGCCGCTTTTATTAGCAAACAATAGGGATCCTTAAGCTTCGCCTTGAAGAGTTGAACAAGATAGCGATATTCTGTTTCCACTGCGTACTTCAACGACCTAGTGCACACTTTTTATTGTCTAATGTTACTCTAGAAGTTTAAATTGTGGTTACTGCAGTGTAGTCATCGAAGTTGAAAGTGGCTTGTGTCAGAGGAGCTTTCGCATATGGCCGCTTTCTGTGAAATGGGTAGCATATGCTTTAAACCACGATCAATTGTGAGCGTGATATGTTTTCGAACTTGTTATACACCCGTGGCCTTAAATGCGCTGTAACATGTTTGACTTTTGTAATGGGTCTCCGGCTTTAACCCATGAAGTCGTAATGATATTCACATGTTTTGACACCCGATCGTTTGTACGGCGCCATATTACTGCGATATTACATATTGTATTGGGACGTTTGTATGCAGAACTCGCCTGCTTGTAAAACATTAGCGTTAGTTTCTCTGCATTTCCAACCAGAGGAAGTTATTTTAACTGTGTTTCCAAGCAGGTACATGACTGTGTAACAGAATAACTGCTTGCCACACAAACGGCCTGGTTCTGACCCCCACTTGGACCCGGAGGAGGAGGAGCAAGAATAAACTTTATTGTAAGAAACCAGCAGGTTTAGGTGGCCGAGCCTAGGTCTCCCATGAAGGAAACCCGGAGAGTTTTATTATTTATTTTATTTGAATCTTTTTCAAATTTTTTTCGGTCGCGGGCAAGACGATTATTTTTCGCTCACAACCAAAGACACCGACGCTCACGCCGAAATATCTGCGAAACAAATTCTTTAACGCTAACGCGTTAATATGCAACATTAACATCGGCTATAAATGTTTTTAACAAGTTATTGCGACGTAACATGCTTTTGGGAAAACTCAAGAAGGAAGCATAGGTTTTGAGAGAAAACGGGGCGGGGGGGGGGGGGGGGATTGAGTATTTGCCACTGAACTCAAAGATAAGTAAAGGTTGCCTGCATCCTAATGGGACCGAGCGTTCGATGCCTGCATACATGAAACAGCTCGCCGTCGTTCACGTCATTCATTGTTTTGAGGTAAGCAAAAACCAATCCCCGGCCCGCACCATAAACATATAACAGGCAGTGAAAGCGCTGTACGCGATTCACCTATTTCTGTATTGTTTTTCATGGAACCTCAGAGGACACAGTAAGGGGTACAGGCAATACGGCATGGGAAAACCGATTATATTTTTCTTCCTTCTTTTTCTTTGACAGCCAGTATCCAGAATTGCCCACCGCTAATTACTTCGCATATTAATAGCGGAAACGCTGAGATATGGAACAAAACTCATTTATCGTGTCCGCGCGTCCGACGCCCCACAGCTCGGAGAAGGCTTTGTAAATTGAATGCTTCACGGCAGACTGCGCTCGCTTGGTCTCAAGTTCAATCGCGCATTTTAATTTGCCTTCTAACTGCGCTCGTACAGAACAGAAAGAGAGAGCGAGAGAGAGAGAGATAAAGATACAAGGAAAGGCAGGGAGGTTAACCAGACGCACATCCGGTTTGCTACCCTGCACTGGGGAAGGGATAAAGGGGAGAAAAGAGAACAGAAAGAAACAATTAAAAATCTAATGAGATATATAATTGGCGGATCGTGTGCGACTGGTTTCCAACAAGAACTAAAATTTTTACGCAGCCCCTGAGCTTTCTAGCGGACTGAGCTTTCAAAAAGTTTGGAGGAAACATAAAGGTTGGGGTCGCCTCGCCTTTGCGGTCTCTCCGCAATTACTTTAAAACTATGGGGTTTTACGCGCACGCCGAAAGGATGTGAATAAAATAATAGTAGACAATTGGGCTAGTTGCTAGGTATTCATTCTAAAATAGACAGGGCGTGCAAACAACGGACACATGAGGGAAGTAAAGACACCACAGATGCCTATACTAACAAGTGATGATGCATACAACGGCAGAAAAGAAAGAAGGCACGAAAACTTAGGCAGAAAAAAATACTATCTATCTATCTATCTATCTATCTATCTATCTATCTATCTATCTATCTATCTATCTATCTATCTATCTATCTATCTATCTATCTATCTATCCGCCTACATCTTTTAGCTCTCCTGGCCGTTTCGAAATGGTATCGATACCAAAATCGGTATGCAATAACATGACGGTATGACGAATGTAAGTGACTAGTTATAACATGAAAACCAATACATGTATCTCATGATGTCATGATTTACAATTCATGATCTTGCTGCTCTTGCGGTGGTTTCCGTCACAACATATTGCAAAACTGGTATGCTAAGGCATGACTGCGTGGCGAACATAAGTGGCAGACTCTAACGTGGAAATCTTGACATGCATGTCATGTAAGTCATGACTACAAGTTACGCTCATGTCGCGCTTGCGGTCGTTTCGCTACATTCACATATACCAAATTTAGTATCATGGGACGTGAATAGATGACGAAGGTAAATGACACCTCCAAAAATGATAATCATGACATGTAAGGGATGTAAGGCATAACTTACGTCCGCCTCGTAAAGATGTGCTCTTTTAAGCTCTCGGCCTTCCTTTTTCTCTCTCTTTCTCTCTAAATGGACATATATCAACCTTCCTCATTCGTGCTTCGCATGAATCGATTCCCAGTGTACGTAAGATCTGCTTTGTGTGTGTGTGTGTGTGTGTGTGTGTGTGTGTGTGTGTGTGTGTGCGTGTGTGTGTGTGCGTGCGTGTGTGTGTGTGTGGGTGTGTGTGAGAGAGAGAGAGAGAGCGAGAGAGAGAGAGTTTAGCTTTCATCCAAATGCGACTGCCGGGGCCTGAAATCGAAGCCGTGGTGCTGCCATTATGTCTTAGCTGCATCCAGAATGTAAAGAGGTTACAATGGGGAAAAAACATGAGGACGGTTTGATTTGGTTTATGAGACATCAACGTCTTGAAGTGACTCAGGCTATGAGAGACACCGTAGCGGAGGGCGCCGGATCATTTAGACCACCTGGGGAACTTTACCGTGCTCTGAAATTGCACAGTACTGGCCTCAAGCATTTCACCGCTGCTGAAATGTGACTGTCGTGGCCGGGATCTAGCGCGCTCTTTTCGACTCAGCAGTCAAGCACTGTAGCCGCTGTACCACCACGGTTCACTAAGAAGAAAAGTTAGATTGTTCTAAATTGGGTGCATGAAACAGGGAGCAAGCCGATAGAAAAAACAGGCATGCGCTTTCACATTCCTGTGCGAACGTACCCAGATGCCCGTTTATCCTGCAGATTCCGCGAGAGAGGCACTCATCGGGGCCGCGGAAAGAAAGTGGCGCTTTCGACAGTTCATGGGCGCGGTCCTGTTTAAGGCAACTCGCTCATTCAAGGTCGCCCGTCGCGCTTTTCCATCGATTCGAACGTCAAGAAGTGTGCGAAGATTGATTTACGTGGCGCTCTTTCCGGACTTTTTTAGCGCTTCGATGATGCCCCGCCCGCGGTCGTAGGCCAGCTCGCCCTCGTACTCGCGAGCTGTACGCCGAGCCACGTCGGGCTGCAGCGTGGTGAACGGTGCGCGCAGTGCGTCGCGTAGAATAACTTTATTTGCTTACTGCACACTTTCTTATACCTGGCAGATTCACCCATAATACCAAGTATAAACAAAGAACTTGACTGTAGCCGGCTTTGCGGTGCTCCCCTTAGTCCATTTTCGATAGGGCCTGAGCGGAACTTTCCTGTTGGTCTTGACGGCGTCCGGACCACATGATGAATAGTGTTCACGGAGTGGCGTTAAAACGGCGCTGTAAAGGCAAGGCCAATGCAGTTGGTCGATGTTCAGCTGCTGTGCACCGTACTTCAAAGCAATTTACTGCCGGGTATTCTGCGAAGCTTCTGGGCCAGGCACTTTATTAATATCCCCGAAGCTTATTTACTGTGGCCCGCACGACTGTATTGAAGCAAAAGGTGAAAGGCCAGCTTCCGTACTTCAGCTCATATAGATGTGCGCTATATAAGTGTTAAAATGTGCTGGGGCGTTTTTTTACGCATATCTGTGTGCGATCATAAGCATTCTATACGTGCCATGCTGCGTGCAGTATACGCCGTAATACGTTGCGAAAAAATACGGCAGATCCGACGCACCTTGGAAATCGATGGCGTGCGAAGTGTACGGAGAGAAGGTGACCGTGTTTTAATTTTTTGATTGAGCAACACGTTATGAAATGGTGCTAAGTATATGTACAAATGTTACATGCACAGACATGTTGAGCTGTCGCAGAAGTTTATATGACCAGATCTTTACACTTGCGCAACGATACCAACAGAAACATGAGCCTTCTTAACACCAGCAGAAGCCTTAAGCTTATATGAAGCGCCTGGTCACGCGAGGATAGTAGCCCTGGACACTCCTACACAAATCAACTTCAGTGGTTGGCACCTAACTACAATTAAGGTAAACCCGACATGACGGCTGTGCAAATCTAAGTTCATAATACGCATCTAATATACACTAATATACACATCTAATTTCATAATAAAATTGGACAGCCAGCTGCGCTGAAATCACAATTGACGTTTCACGAACATTAGGGTCTATTTGAAAAGTAGTTCCGAGACCTGGCATGGCTCTGTGGGAGAATACTTGATTGGCGTGTAGAAGACTGGGGTTTGATTTCTGCTGAGAACCCAACATTTATTCTTTGCATTCATCGGGTCAACGCTGCCGATGTCAGCTTTTTCTTAACGCTCGCGCATTAAAATTACCCATGTGTGTTTACGCCCTTCCTTATTACATACTGTCAATCACCTGTGGAATATACCCGCATACCAGTGGCACATACCCACCAGCAGGCATGTGCCACTGCCTGGCGTAGAGTGTTTCACGACGTACGCGACGGGTCTGTAACATTATTCTTGTTGTAACTAGCGCGTCATATCCACCAGACCCTCTTCCGTGTTTCAAAAAGAGCTGAATTTCACTACGATTCGAATTTCATTGTTCTGCGCGCACAATCTTCAAATTGAATGAATAATGGACATCAGTTACTTTGCATTTACGCGGCCGTTTAAAAACGAAAGAAGCCGAATCTGTAGATTGTTAGCACATTTACATTCACACACTTTGGACATACTATGGGCGGAATAAGGCAGCTGATGGCAAATAATTAAAGTGGGCCACGTTACTGCCTTCACCAGCTCTATACTTTTTCCTCGTTTTACCACTTCCTCATTGGTCCGAGCCACGCTTCGCTCATGTTGTCAATGAAATCAGGCGTCCATGAACAGTGGGTACACAGAATCGAGCGGACGCTGAACTATATTGCTACAAGATCATTGCCCTGCTTAATAAACAGCCCACATTGACATTCTTTTCTATATAAAGTAACTACACGGCTTCTTACGCAAACTAATCAAGCCATGTCAAATCAATTTGGGTAGCAATAAATGCAGTCACACAGTGAGAGTGTTAGCTGGTTGTTTGTCACGCAAACGAAGTTCTTCCATGAAGTTTGCCCCGGCGAGCAATAACGTACGTCCATGTTTTTGTAGCCCCAAGCAATCTGTACCCGTTCACGTGCTATCTTTAGCTCGGATATCTATAAAACGTCAGGCCCTAGGTACTTCATTTTCAGGCCCGTAGTACAGTCAGTGGTATTGAGCGTGCCATCGCAATAAAAAAATATGGGCAATAAATATGTTGCTTTTCAATGCCTTCGTTAGCGCGAGTGATAGATGACCTAGAACTTGGACGTGACAAAGTAAACGGAGAACGCAAACGAAATACCCTAATAACTATGTAATAAATAAGCAAGAAGCTTTATTCGGTGTCCTCCAATTAGTGTATATGCTTGCTCAGCAAACATAAAAACTCGCCCCGCCGCGGTGGTCTAGTGGCTAAGGTACTCGGCTGCTGACCTGCAGGTCGTGGGATCGAATCCTGGCTGCGGCGGCTGCATTTCCGGTGGAGGCGGAAATGTTGTAAGCCCGTGTGCTCAGATCTGGGTGCACGTTAAAGAACCCCAGGTGGTCACAATTTCCGGAGCCCTCCACTACGGCGTCTCTCATAATCATATGGTGATTTTGGGACGTTAAACCCCACATATCAATCAATCAAACATAAAAACTCGTAGATTGGCGTGTACATGTGCGACGTCGTGTAGAAATACGCGTTAATGGTAACCATGCAGCTTCTATATGCCGCCGGTAGATCTGCATAACAGACTCTAGTATCAGGTCACACTCGTTATTGTTGTAGAAACATGCATTCTTGACCAGTGTCGCCAGGCTGTTCAATTACTCATTGTCAGAATAGCTTTGGGTATACAGCATCTGTATAGACGTATATAAACACATTGCAAAAACTCGGCGAAGCTAAACAGTATTGTTATCTAAGGATGACGTTTTGTTTACTTTGAAAACTTATGAAATTGGCGTTACCGCATCACGTGAATTATGTGATGTTCTTCGAACTGTTGCGCCTGCTCAGAAACGACCGGTGTTTGTACAGCAAGCCCACTTCTAACAGTTACAGCGGTTTATACGTGCACACCTTAAAACCTGGCTGTGCGTGTAATTATCCTCTTTTTTGCACGACTGTGATGTTTTCTATTACACAGTCGGGGTGCATGCCACTTTGATGCAGTCTTCTTTTGGGGAGAGAGAGAAAATATAACTCGTAGCTTTTCACCGGATCTAGTTTTCCGCTCTAACTCGGAGAAAATGTTCATCGCCGGAAGAGTGTTGGCGCAGTCTCGCGCGACATGCCCCGCCCACCTCTTGGTGCACTGTCTGAAGCGAGGAAATCAGAAAGACTACCGTCTTCTTAATCCATGTCCCGGTGAGGAAACGGCATCATTAACTCCTGTACCACGTGGAAGGCTGTGCCGCGCCAAATCTCGAGCATTCCTCATGGCTGCTGATCCGCAGGGTTTCTCTCGCTTTACGCTATTTTCGTCAGCGCGAGGAGTAACTTGGCCGAGCTATAAATCCCTGAGCTGCCTGCAGCGCGTGCAGCAACTCCGACGGCCTGTGTATATTTCCCTCGCGAGAAGCTCGAGCAGCAAGGACGTACACGGGGGCAATCTTTTCCCCAAAAGAACGAGACCACCTCGACCTCCCTTGATAATTATTTTGTTCATACGTATTCGGCTTCTACGCTCCGCATCTCGCATTCACATCTCGAGGCGTGTATATATGACGGCGTGCGGACACACTTCCTTCCAGTGTTGGAGCACTGGTCCTGATCGACGTTCGCTGTTCGACAGGGCAACGCTTGCGAGAGAGGAGAGTCACCCGACGATACATTAACTGCATAGCGGGCGCGTAATGAGTCAAACGCACTCAAGTGCCTCTAACGGCAAATTGGCGCTCGTTAAGATTGAAGCAGCACAAGGGCTTCGTGCGGGGTCGCGAGAAGGTAATAAAGGCCACGACGTACACGTATGCTCCAGCGGTCTGTGTTCTCGTCTCGCGAGCACGTGCGCTGATCCCCTTAGCGTGGTTTGTACCGAAACGCACCTTCAAGTGCGTGATAGATGCGCAAGAAACGTGGCCAGGTAATAACGAAAGTTTGTCTAAGTATAGTGTTTTCTGCCTCGGTGCCGTTTTTTTTGAGTCGCGTTGTGTGTTCTCAGGCGTTACACAATGCTTGCCCCGGCCAAAAGTAAAGACGCCCGGGTGTGTAATTACTCCTTGGTTTCCTTTAGAATAGATGCAAAGTACCCTAATGACTTGACAGAACGTGTATATGTATACGTGATCTTACACAGGTACACCTCTGGTACTACTGGCCAACTTAGTACGCACTAGTGTTCCCTCTAAGTCCACAGCAGTGACGTCAATCCAAAGACATTACAAGGTGGAACACAAATCACACCATTACGACGTTTTTGGTTTAACATAATAGCGCTAAAGAGCTCGCTTCGCAGAAATGCCGGCATCTTTGGTTGTGAGTGAAAAATTGTCATCGTGTGCGTGACCGAAAAATAAAAAAAGATGCAAATAGTATATAAGTAAACATTGTGCGTCTGAGTGAGGATTGAACCTGGGTTGTCTCGTGTCAATTAAGAGGGTGTTCTACCACGCAGCCACGCGTCTGCTTGTGAATACAGCGTAAATAACTTCCTCTGCTTGAAAATGCAGTGAAAGTAACTCAAGTTTTACAAACACTCGCCTCCTGTATACATGCTTCTCAATACAAGATGAAATATTGCAGTAATAGTGCGTGGTACAAGCGTACATTGCCATCGAGTGTCAGAGCACGTGATTATTATACTGACTTTGTGGTTTGATTGACATGTGGGGCTTAACGTCCTAAAACTATATATGATTACGAGAGACGCCGTAGTGGAGGGCTCCGGAAATTTCAACCACTTGAGTTCTTTAACGTGCACCCAAATCTGAGCACACGGGCCTACAGCATTTCCGCCTCCATCGTAAATGCAGCCGTCGCAGCGGGATTCAATCCCATGACCTGCGGGTCAGCCGCTGAGTACCTTAGCCACTAGATCACCGCGGCGGCGTGACTTCACGGTTTAAAGCCGATCACCCACTACAAACGTCACACACGTTACTGCGCTTATTCCCTCAAAACAACGTAGAGGGTGCATAACAAGTTCGAAAAGATTTTATGCTCTGAGTGTTTGAACTACAGAGGACAGGATATTGCTGTTGTGCTCAACTCTTAAACGCGAAGCTTAAAGATGCCCCAATTTTTTAAAATACAAGTGTTATTTGTAGTTACAAGGAAAGTAAACCATGCTTTGAAATAAAATTGCAAAATAAGCTTGGCATTGGACCTCGAGTTATACCATTGTTCTTTTCAGTCGTCTTAGAAAAGGTCGAGTGGCTTTTGCGATTTCCATTGTCTCACACATTGGAGGGAAGTGTGTGTGTGTGTGGGGGGGGGGTATATTCAACACAGGTACATGCTAAAAAATAATCAACCTCTAAAAACAGTTGAATGTGCTTTACTTAACTGTTAAGTAATTCAAATACATGATGTTCTAAAGCTAAATCCCAAGTGTGGGCACTTGAAAGGGGTGCCCATATATATATATATATATATATATATATATTGCCACGTTCCATTTCCCAAGCTTTTGTTATCGTCCCAAAACACCACACGATTCTACACACACCACACGATATATATATAATATATATATATATATATATATATATATATATTCATCCACTTTTCTTCTTATTTACATTCCATTGGTTCTAATAACGTCCCTTGTACATTCCTTGGCATTACTGTCTGTTAGATCTCAATAATATTGTGTCAAAACACGGAAAAACGAGCCCTTAGGTATATACTTCTTTCCCTTATATATATATATATATATATATATATATATATATATATATATATATATATATATATATATATATAGATATATATATATATATATATATATATATATATATATATATATATATATATATATATGAGCGCACACAAGTTATACGAGGCACGGCAGGGTACTCAAACCACCACTAGGTGACCTCTACTGTCTTGGCACACTCGTGGGTAAGGCCATCTTGCGTATTCATCTCGAAGACTGCTCGCGTAGTGCATTGCAAACGATGTTTTAGAGCGATGGAGGAGCATATGTGCAGGCCCTGCACTGACGCGTCGGTGTTGCAGCTACGCGACATGACTCGGCCTAAAAATGGTGGGGCTTGTCAGCGCCCAACGCAAGCATTCGTAAATCGCGAAATTTCGGAGCCGATTTCGCGATGTTTCAAGATCGCAAGCGTTCAGTGCCATTGGCTCGCCTTTTTCTCTAAGCATAATAAGGAAGTTTTTCGAACAGGACCTATAGCCACACGAAGTTTCTAAAGCAACTTACGCTATAAAACTGTGACAATCTGTATACTCTGTACATGTCAGTTTAGGAGATCAAAAGAGAGCAAATATTTCGAGTCACCATTGATAAGTCTTTAGTTCGCCAGGGAACTCTAGTTGTTATTAATTCAGCGCACGCGAGCACACTATATATCTTTAGTTTACTGACAAAAGAAAATGTTTGTCCAGTTGCTCATTTTATTGCGGATGAGCTATATAGGCCCGTAGGGCGCTCAGCTGCTGACTCGTGGGTCGCGAGATTCCATCCCGGCCATAGCGGCCACATTCTCGATGGAGGCGAAAATGTTTGAGGCCGATGTACTCAGATTTATGTGCATGGTAAATAACCCCGGGGTGTCCAAACATTGGAGCATCGCACTGTGACGTCTGTAATTCACATCGTGGCTTTCAATGGGAAAACTCCATATAGTACTATTATAATTGTTTGTGGGAGTTACGATAAAATAAATATTTCTTAAAATGTACTAGGGTGTGACAGATGCAGGATGCGTAATGTTCATGAGCGCAATGATTTAACTTTATTGCGTTAGAGCAAGACTGCAGGTGAGTAACAAAAACAGACACGACGAAACAGAGAACTGTTAACACGCGGGTTATACTCTGATGCGTTTCATAACAAGCCTTGAATTGAGGGCGTATAGTGCGCGAAATACGTGCTCCTTTGCGCTCGTACGTGTTTTCTGTGTCCTTGTGCGCAGTGCGAGCGCAACCATATTTTTTCCTTCCATGTATGTGAACCAACTTACCCAGCAGAAAGTTTTGCATGCTATTGGTGCCTTGGGTGTCCTTGGGGATGAAAGAATAGCTACACGGCTCATTTCTTGGGACGCGAGATGTTACTTCGCTTTAGAGAGCGTTTTCGGCACCTCTTTCAATGGTCGGTGCACTGCGGCACGGTTTTACTGTAGACGCTTCTTTGAGTGCGTACAAGTCTGGCTTCTTTTGTCTTCGCTTAGATCATCAGTGTGTAAACGGTTTCGACATTGCAAGCGTTGTACCGCAAAAACTTCCGGTCACCTCATTTACCAGCTCCTAGCTTCGAAACTGAAAGTACGTTCTGAAGTTGTTTTTTTTTTTCAAGCGTAACGAAAGCCTCTCTTTAGTTTTTCAGATAAAATGAACGTGCGTGAAGTTCGAAAGAATCTCTTCTCATTTTTGTGTAGCTCAAAAACATTTATTTGAATATATTTTGCGAAATAAGGAAAGGAAAAAAGAAAATGAGCGGGCTATTTCCTAAAGCTCTTCTTGCCCACCGATGCTATTAAGATACATCGGTGGACGAAGCCGGATGTTATCAAGGGTCTGTGCTTGTAAACAGTGAAAGGGTCTATAGCTATCTCGCCGGCCAACGTCCGACGAAGCTCGCGCGCGCTTCCACATTTCATAAAATTTGGAAGAAAGTGAGATAGACAGAAGGGGAGGATTCCATACCACCGCGAAGGAAACGATACACGCCGTAATAACGGCCGGACCTAAAGGCACTCGAAAATGTCTATTTTGGCTGTCAGTCGGAGCAGCGTTAAGTATTCCCACTGTCTTACGTAACTGTCGTTTCCACGCCTACATGGCGGATTCAACGAAAAAATCATTCTTGTACATTTTGCGACGAAGTTGTGTACATGTTCGGAACCTTAATTCTTCGCAGCTTTTCATTCGCGCAGCGGCTGAGCGATATTTGTTTTGCAAGCGACGACCGAGTCTGTCGCTCGTCTTTCAGCGCTGCGCACATGGGTTCTCTCTCAGCTTACCTGGCCGCCTCTTTTTACTCCTGCTTCAGCGATGTGTATGCGAAAGAGCTTTCTGCGGTCACGCGGCCTTCGGTCCTGGACAGCGTGATGTCTGGCGCCCGTAATATTTCCTGCGTAAACATTTTCGGCGCCCTAACAACTTAAGGCTTGGCGATGGTTAATATCGCTCTCGCAGGCACGGCCGCTGGCAGACTAGCAATTTACAGGAAGCAAATAATGAAAACAATGATAATAGTAATGTGGAGAGTGCGTAACGACAGCGGCGGCATGCACGGATGCTGGTGTATACGTGGAACTAGGGACACAGCGCACCTCGCTGTTTGTGCAGTCCACGCTGTATTACTATTTTTTTGTACAGATGTGCAGGGCTGGCTCGGATTGCAAACGAGGCATGAACGCGCGCGCGCCTCATAACTCCTAATTACAACGCATCTCTTTGGTGCGCTAGCTGTGAATGAGCGCGTTTCTACGCGTGGCGAATTGCGAAGAGCACCTGCGGCTTCTTCCTCCTTTCCGCAACGTGACATCGCCGCTGGCACTGCGAAAGAAAAGAATGAAGAAAAAAAAACAGATATGCGGGTGAGGATTCACCAAAATGTGCTGACACGGACAAGCGATGCCAGTGACGTTAGCGATCCGCTCTGTGGTTTGGGCTGACAGTACGCCCTGCCAGTTAACGCTGTCCGATATTGACGATTTAACGTCCCAAAACCACTATATGATTATGAGAGACGCCGTAGTGGAGGGCTCCGGAAATTTCGACCACCTGGGGTTCTTTAACGTGCACCCAAATCTGAGCAAACGGGCCTACAACATTTCCGCCTCCATCGGAAATGCAGCCGCCGCAGCCGGGATTCGAACCCGCGACCTGTGGGTCCCCAGCCGAGTACCTTAGCCACTAGACCACCGCGGCGGGGAAACGCTGCCCGATATGGGCATGTGGTTTGAAGTATCAATCAGCTTATTGGCGTCAGTCGCCGAGCAATTTGTGGGTAGCTGCATGGAAAGGTAACGTCGTGGTATTGTCAAGATTTGCGGAAGTTCATTCTGACGATTGTCGGAAAAGCATACGAAGCGGTAATCTTTCCCAAAGCTACGAATAATCAATCAATAAACCAACCAACCAATAGATTGATTGCTCGTGCATAACGCTGCTCAGTCAGCCTTTTAAGGGAACCATGAGGAGTCAATACATTTTGAGAAATAAGTTTCCCCTACGAAACCATCTCGAATGCCCGCATAAGGTATCGTGTTCTCTATGAGGAACACAAGTTTTGAAAACTGCACTGCCTGGACACTTTGCTCCGCCTGTGCCCACAACAAAATGATGAAGTCATGTACCGAGCGGGGACGGCATGCGCCCATATGCATCTCGCGTGTATTTCGGCCGTGCGTAGGCTAAGGAAGCTTACCACGAGCGTGTAATGAAATTTTTCTAGGACGCCTGTTACACGGCAAAAAAGCGTACCATCCTATGTGCTCCCGCTCGATAACTCTCGCAATTTCAAAGCGCGCCCGTCGCCGTGATAATCGAGCGACGTGCATAAGACAAAAGGCTTTGCTCGGCGTCTCTTGGGACACTTTGCCATTAGAGCGGAGACAAAGAGGCACCTCGGGATTTCTAGACAGGCGCACCGCGATATCTAATTTAGATAAGATGAATGCTTTTCAGATAAAACTGTTGTTCTCCTGTGAATTGCGTTGGCCTGTTACGATGTAAATTGTGCCACGCGCTTGAAGACGTAGGATTACACATTCCAACAAGAAATTACGTTTAATGACGCCTCTAGCAACACTCTCAACTTTGTTTAATCTCATTTGTTTCCCCCGTTCAATCATTTTAACCACGTGTAAGAAGCCTTCTAAAGAGCGGTAAGACAAGCTGTATTATAACATGTAAGCCCCGCCGCGGTGGTCTAGCGGCTGAAGCACTCGGCACTGACCCGCAGGTCTCCGGATCTAATCCTGGCTTCGTGGCTGCATTTTCAATGGAGGCGAAAATGGTGTAGGCCCGTGTGCTCAGATTTGGACGTCACGTTAAAAAACCCTAGGTGGTCGAAATTGCCAGAGCCCTCCACTACGGCGTCTCTCGTCATGATACTGGGGTTTTAGCACGTTAAACTTTACATAATATTGATTTGAAACATGTAAGGTCGCAATACTTTTCTGCACTGATGAAATGATTTATTGCGATAGCAATGATATGGAGAGTCTCGGCTAGTTTTTGCCATCGTAAGTTATTTGAGCCTGATACGCAGGGGAAAGATCTGAAACATGTGATACTGCATAAAACCGCACGCATACCACGTAATTCTCTTTACTGTGTTCTCAGGAAACTTGGTTACTTAGCAAGCGCATGTTTCCAACGATTAATATTGCTGCTTAAAATGCTAGCCTCGCTTCGTAAAACATTCCAATATGTTGATATATGCTTCATTGCTTCGCCTTTTTGGCGAAACTGTGACATTTTTTTTTTCATGAAGGACTCGTGATGGTGCCGTTTAAAACGTAAGGGCATAGACACAGGTTTGTAAAAGCAGATCATTTGTGCAGACCGTGACATAATTAAAAACCAATGCAAGAGAACTTCAATATAGTTGACTGTCGGACGAATTGGTGCTTTGACACAGAAACCATCGTGAGAGCGCAACTAAACTTAACACACAGGAACAAACAACGAGGACAGGCGCCTGTTCTCGTCTGTTTCTTCCTGTGTGTTGCGTTTAGTTGCGCTCTCACGATCGTTTTCAAGTCAATGCAGGAGAAAAAGATCATAAGTATGCTTCCTTATGTTTCATTTTTCTAATGCGGTCACTGCAATGACTGTCGCTTTTTTAGTACAAAAAAAGCGCATAACAACATTTTATTCTGTTACTTCCCGTTAACTGAAAAATTGCATCATCAAATGATGAGGAAAGTGGCGCATTGGGATTTCTATGCTTGGTTACAGCCGATGTACGATCATACACGTAAAATGTACTTGTCACGGCCTCGACATACTCATTTTGTGGACTTTTTTGTAGACTTTCTAATTGTGCACTGATGCTTATGCAAAGCCGAAAGAAAAAGAAATCAGGAAACGTCAAAAGAAGAAAAGATCACCCGCTTCGATGTTTCGGTGCTTTGGAGGGAAAACGGCAATGTTTCAGCGAGAACCAGCGTCTTGAAATTACACTTCATAAGAGAGGGAAGACAAAAATTACCTTACAAAGTGCGTCTTCTAGCCTTCCTGTGACGTCTTTAAATCGTCAAAATCAGCTTGGAGGGCATTTTATCCCGTGTATTCCTGATGTGGTCGTTTTGTAAACCATGTGTGCCACCTGGTTATGGCACTGTGCAGCTTAGCGTGAGGTACGAGTTTT
Organism: Rhipicephalus microplus; assembly: GCF_013339725.1. NCBI lineage: Eukaryota > Metazoa > Arthropoda > Arachnida > Ixodida > Ixodidae > Rhipicephalus > Rhipicephalus microplus. Next base: position 58,447,056 of record NC_051172.1, read on the forward strand.
ACAGATAGCCTCGTCGATTACATTCTGATGCACTTGTGCTAGGTTTCAATGTACGTTAATGAGATCTCTCGGGTAAAATTAGGGAACTCTTTGAAACGGCGTCTCTAGTAGCCATAGGTGGGGACAGAGTTTTCTATCAAGGGAAAGGGAGGGGGGAGAAGTTTTATTGGAACCCGTGCCCCCTCCCCCCCCCCCCCCACACACACGCCTGTTGGTTGTGAAATTAATAAAAGTAGTCTCGCAATGAATGCAAAAAATGAAAAAAAAAGCAATGACTTGCTTCTCACAAAAACCTGTCATTGGTACCCAGCTTTCCATGGCTACTTGCCATTGGCACCAAGTAGAAGCAACAACTGTGGTCTTTGGTCACCATTATGGTAAAAAACAAACAAAAAAAACATGCGCAGTCATAACGCTGGGCATTAAAAAAATAGTGGGAAAAGTCTGACTGAGTAAAGGTACTTGGGGTGGTGAAAGGGAGGAGCTCCCTTTCCCCTGTTCGCACGCCAGTGCTAGTAGCCATACATCATGCAATTTTACGATCAACCCGCAGAGAGAGAAAGAGAGAGAGAGAGCGACATTGAGATAGTGGCCCGTCAAGAAACTAATATATTCGGGAATATTACTTCACTTGACTCTGGTCGCGTTACCGAATCTAGGTTCGGCGAGTGCGCAGCCCAAAAAAATACCAATAAATTTCACGGCTTTTTGTCCCTTTACTTTGCAGACGGTGACAGCACCAGCTCGCTGCACGCACTAACCGAGGGCGCCTGATTTCCGCATCCAAGTTAGCGAAACCCGCTCTGGTTTCCGCGTATTTCCGTTTTCACGAAGCAACGACCACCTCCATCCTGTGCTGCTCGGTCTCGTTGGTACATTCCAGTATTTGCTTTTACTTCTCGAATGAAGTGCACACCTAGGTTTCGTATTTCTAGGCGTCAACTCGAGGCACGGGGCTTGTAGGCTCCGCTGCGATGCGCCTTCCGCCTAGGCGTCGTAGCAAAATGAATTCGGTTCGCCTTGGTAGCGCTCTGGCATATTAATACAATTTGAATTCGCATCACGACAGACGTGTTATTGAAATTCGCGTCGCAGAACTCTCACTGTGACAGACATTTTGCATTCGTAAAACGTGCAGACCGTTTTCCTGAGGAGGGGGAGGAATGCAGCATGTATATAGAGCCTGCGCCCCGCGCGGCTTCCACCCCATATTATACGTGCGGATAGCCGTGTATGCTAGAGGGAGCTAAAGTGTAGAAGTAACTGTGGGAATCGGCGTGGTTCTAGCGTGGGCGCAATGTGTTTGAAAACCATCTCGCCAACACCATTTACCCTGTTCAGCCTCCAACGATGGCCACATATTTCCGGCGAAATGCGGCACATGATAGACGGCGCGGCGATAGCAAAACGGCAACGTCCACTAAGCAATAGTCTATAGCCTGGGGCGTGTTGTTAGAAAACATATGGGGGCCGTAAACCAGCTGAAATATATATTTGTAAAACGTAATGAAGACCATCCTGAAGACGTGACAACTGTATGAGAATGTCGCATGTGTCCTTGCTTATTGTTGCTTCCATGCAAGAAAAAGAAAAAATCGGAATAAGTGAAACGTAATAATTATTGAGGAAAAAAAGATTATTGAAGCTGGTGATTGTTGCGTGAGTGTGGTCTCTGTATCTTTATCTCACAAAGAATTGCAATATTTCAATGTGACTGCACAGCAATGAAATATGACAACACTGTCTGTATAAACAGCACCTTTCCTTTTCTTTTCTTGGAAAGATTGTTGGAAGTGGCATGCTGTGGGTATGTGTGTTTTCCTTTTAGTCCATCGTCTTCTTTGCGCCGTCTATTTCGATTGATGGGTATATGTGGCTTAACGTCCCAAAACCATATATGATTATAATAGACGCCGTAGTGAAGGGCTCCGGAATTTCGACCACATGCCCTTCTAATCCGAATCGTTTTTGATGGGCGCAAAGGTTTTTGCGTAGGTTAGTTGGAACATTGTGATGAAATAGCGCAGACGACGGGACGAAGAATATACAAGACGCAACGCTCAATGTCTTTTGTACTGAGGCCCAGTAATAAATACGTACCCACTCGCCCTATGCTTAGCCCTTCTCAGTGTAATCTGCATTAATTAGAGATCAAGTATTGATATCATAATTTGTGATCATATCTTCAAAACTTCCTCTGGAAGGCGTTACTTTTAACTGTTTTTTTTTTCAAAGTATTAACCAGCGATTATTACAATCTGAGCTCAATGTTCTAACTACGATGGTATCATATAAAGTATAGGATGCCTCGAATTCTGTAAAATTGTAGGAATCGCAGCGAAATGTGCCGGCTCTCTAGGTGAACGCTTTTGGCACAGGTCTTAAAAATAAGGAGAGTATGTTGGTAGTTGGGGAGACTAATTTATATACTAAGTAAGACCAAGGTAGTATTTTGAGACCTGAAATTCGCTAGGATCAAGACGACAAAATAAACGAACACGAGACGAACGAAGGCTAACATTTAGGTTACAGAAACCGCACAATATTACCTCTTCTATCAATGCGCGTGCGCAAAGACGGTCATGACAGTGTGATGGTACGATGCGGAAAGTATACGTTGGGCACCGTTTCCTGATTTTCAGTGCTGTGTATTCTAAGCTTCATCTGTAGAGCAAAATCTGTCGATTTTTTATGAAACGATATTCATCAAGACGTCCCAAATTGTAAAGTTCTACAAGTCCAAGCTTTCGTACTTCTCCCTTGTATACTTTCGCTGGAACAAAAAAAGGGGAAGGGAGTTGCAAGTGTCCCTTTGTCTCTCCTCCTCCGCGCCTCCCGATAAGTACGCCGACACAAGCTCTGATGAAATCTGGGCCGTTATAGCGAAAGTCTGTTTCGTTTAATTTCGATTGCGTAGCTGTTCTTAATTCACTGAAGCCTCCTGGGGGAAGTCCAGAGCGCCTTTGCGTAATTCAATGCAGAAAAAGCCGCGAAAACATCCAATGACCTCCTAATCACGGATCATTTGGTCAGGCAGAACGAAAGCAAAATAAATCTTCTCCAAACCGCATTGTTTTCGCCATACCATCTTCATTGGTCAGAAAATTATTGTCTGTGCTCAAATTACCCGCCTTCCCCGAGACGTCAAAAAAAAAAGGCAAAAAAAGTGGAGTGTATCTCTCCTGACGGATCAGTAAAGGGCTGTCCACCGATCATTTTGGTAATGACTGCTCATAGCAACTAGCGGTGATAGATTTAGCAACGTATAAATGAAGTGGTGGTGTAATGCGACAGATTCGCTAGTGGGCATATAAACAGAGCTCTGTGTACTGTTTATTTGCTGTGGAAACTTTTTTTAATCATTAAAGTAGGCAGCTGCTACCTTATTTAGCCATCGCATGACAAGCAAGGTGAAGTAGTGTGATTATGGACGCAGGAGGTACATTCATCCCGCGACGTTCGGCTTCAGCTCTGAGAGATCGGTGCAGCCGAAACGCTGAACACTCCTGACCCACAGCAACCGATGAGTTGGAGCAGGCAGTGCATATTTTCACTTTCGTGAGGAAGGATTTCTGGTAAACAGGTATATAGAGGGTTTGACTGGCCTGTTCATGCAACTTTGCTGGTTCGCGCTTCTGCTTGTGTCGGCGGTGGTGTAAGCTTGACAGCAGGCAGAACAGAAAAAAAAAGAAGAGCTTGGAGGACACTTGCGCTTCGATCAATCGTCTTTAAGAGTAGAACACAGTAACGTAATTGCGACCCGCGCATATCGCCCTCTAAATTACTAGCCTAGTTTTGGCTCTCGGTGTGTCCACCTCGGTGGATCAGCGGCTAGGGTGCTCGGCTGCTGACTTGAATGGTCGTGGGTTTCATCCCGGCCACGGCGGTCGCATTTCGATAGAAGCGGTATGCTAGAGGACCACGTACTATGCCATATCAGTGCACGTTGAAGAACACCAGGCGGTTGAAATTTCCGGAGCCCTTCACTACGGCGTCTCTCACAATCATACGCTGGCTTTCGGACATAAAACTTCAGATGTCAGCATTACTGGTTCACGGTGCGTGCCTCAACCGTGCCGCAAGGAAACGAACCTCTGTACGCGTAACACTGCTCGTTTCCAGCCATCTTGGAATGCCTGCTTCAAGTACAGTTGTGCTGTGCTCACTACGCCATAATTCTTTTTTTTTCGTAGTCAACGAAAAGCCAACTATACGCGTCCGTAATCACAAGCAGTTGCAGCTTTTATTGATGCGTTTGCTACGGCTCATAAATGAATACATCTGAATGCCTTGTAAGGCATGGGCCTTTAAGAACACCTGCTAGTTCCGCAATTCACACGTATTGACGCCTGCCACAATTCTCAGTTTCTGCCACGCAAAATTACCTGCGTTAAAAAAAAAGGCTCCAGGATCTCTCCGCATCGCATTCATATAGTTTTGTTTTTGTTTTTTTACGAAGCAATGGCGTGTTTTTGTGGTAAAACATTTGGTCCCACACAGAAGGCCTAAGATCAATTCTCACTCCAAACGAAATTCTTCATAATTTATTTGCATTGCATCTATTTTGACGGGTTTTTTTGTTATGGGCAGCTCTGATATTCGCTCACAACCAATGACGCCGAAACCTGCCCCGACACCGAGATTTCTGCGAGAGAAGTCCTTTCACGCTACGGCGCTAATATGATGGAATAGTCTAGCTATCGCCTCTTCGATAAAGCGCCGTATAGATGGCTTGCGTGTTTTAGTGAGGCTCTGGAGAAACTGGAGATGCGTTGTAAAAATACATGATGGAATTGCGTGAATACTGTGGTCAAAGAAGGGGATATTTAAGGGCTCGTTTTTTTCTAAGTGTGACACTGTTGTCATCAATACTGTGGTCAAAGGGAACCCAATGCATTCTCGATGTACCTTCACTGGCCCCAAAAGGGATGTTAGGGTGTGCAGAGATGGAGATCTTTATTCTTTGGATAGTAAACGGGCAGCCCATACCCCCGGTAGATGCTCTTGTGGTCTCATGCAGCTATCATTATTAATTTCATCGGGTGTGTTATTTCTTCAGTGTATTGTTCTGTGACATCCCTCCCTTCCAGTTCACATTTATCATTTAAAATTTCTTGAAATAACAAGCGACTCAAGTGTATACTCGTGTAGTTTTTGTTAATGCGTTTTGAGGAAAAGAACGTTGAGAAGGGGCAGGAGAGTTTTTGAGAGAAGGCTAAAAGGCAATAATAATAATAATAATAATAATAATAATAAATCAATCAAAGAATAATCAGAAGAATAATAATTAAAGAACGGGGGCCCATAACGCACCGCAACCCATGCAGCAGCTAACATACTGCATTCTAGTTACGCGTGTTGGACGGTTCGGTGCAGGGAAGTATATTTCTACGTTGTTTTCCTCCTTGAAGTGATCCAAGAAGGGTAAAAAACACGAACGCCCAATATCAATATCGCATTCCAGTAAGTAAAGTAGTAGTGGGGGAGGGGGGGGGGCGTCTTCATTGCAACAACCTCCCTCTCCGCCGGGCCTTGATCACCCGTGTCCCTTTCCAGCTAAGAGCCTATATTTTGCTTCTGCGATGCGTGCTACTATCCCAGCAGGCAGAGAAACGACGTTCTGGGGAAAGATATTGCATATCGCCGCATTCGGTAAATGAGCATGCGCTTCGGCATCTTCAACCGACGGGAAGGAGACACGGCTGGAGATTCGGGTGAAGACGCTGGAAGTTCGGCGTAAACACGTGCCTCACTATCTTTGTTTCATTTTTATTTATTTATTTTCGCGCACATCACTTTTCCCTGCGAAGCGGAAACAAACGGGCGCTCTCGGTAGCTTGAGCCGGAGGCCTATACATAGTCTCATCAGGCTCGAAGGACTAGCAGTACGTTCCAAGAAGTGGGAGGAAAGCAAAATAAACTGCACAATCCGAATGCTGGGCCCGCCGTGCCGTACACTGAGTCACTGATCTTTTCTTGCAAACGAGCAACCCAGCCTTGTCTCTCGGGAATCAGGCAGTGGCTTGGCAACCACGTGAAATTCAAGCACAAACTCATCTCTATAAAAATGAAAGAAAGGAGAAAGATTAGAGGTTTTAAAATGCATCCCCGAAGCGTCTACCCTCACTATATATATATATATATATCAAAAGAAATACATGAAACAAAGAAGTCTAAGAAAGAAAGAAAGAAGAAAGAAAGAAAGAAAGAAAGAAAAGAAAGAAGAAAGAAAGAAAGAAAGAAAGAAAGAAAGAAAGAAAGAAAGAAAGAAAGAAAGAAAGAAGAAAGAAAGAAAGAAAGAAAGAAAGAAAGAAAGAAAGAAAGAAAGAAAGAAAGAAAGAAAGTTTCAATATTTTTCAGGCAGGAGCTATAGCTCCTAATCGAGCAGATTAGGGTTCTACTTTATGCACTTCGCATGGATTGAAAACAGCGCGTGTGTACCACGTTACCGCTCGTTTTATTTTACGCCCCTTGACAGATCTCTTTATTCTTCATTCGGTGAGTCTCCCAGCGCCCTTGTAGCATCGTTGTGCTGTTTATTTACCAAGTAACTAGTATTATTGCAGTAACCAAATTCTGCTCACAAAATATTGCATCGTTAATTTGTCCTGGTGAAATATCTGCTCTCTCATGTTTTTAACGAAATGAAGCTTAATCCTTCTGATATATTGAACTGCAATCTAGTGGCAATGTGCCTTATGAATTAATATACGACCATTATAAAATTTCACTTCTCCGAACCACCTATGAAACGCAAGCGCTAACATACTAATTTCCCAGTCTTCTCAGACACAGGTTTAGAAATCACGCAGAAATCTTTGTCTCTGAAATCTTTGAAAAAAATACATCTAAGATTACCATCTATCCTGTCCTCAAGATTGATAAGTTGTGTATATAGCAGTCATATGTTTTTTTCTGGTTTCGTTATGTGTAGTGTGACGACTATTTATTTATCACTGTACAAGTATGCACTTCGTTCACTCTGTACAAAAACAATGTTACGCACGTATATTGTATCTCTTTGACCATGCTCTGTGAGTGGTTCTTTCGGGTGCTGGGGTTCCGTCAGGCTGAGGACATCCGCCTTTCGCCCTTGTCTCGGACAAATGTATGTCCGAGACATACATTTGTCTAAAATAAAAATGATTGATTGATCCAAACCAGCGTTGCCTGCATTGTCTTCGCGTGATGAAACGTAATTCCATGGAAGAAATAGCCGATACGTAGTGGTGTATTGAAAGACTTGGCTCAAGGCGCAGCTTCTTACGTCAGTATACGCTTGAAAAACCCAGCCCGGATACACCTTCATTTTTGCAACACTTCACTATCAGTCGTATTTCAACAAATTGGCCATGGCACATTGCAGGTATCCAAGAGGCTTGACAAGTGTGTAGACCGCTCTGCTATAAGCGTTGCGCACAGGATATGTCACTGCTGCGATTGGCAGCAAATATGTTGTAAGCGCGACTTCATTTGTCTGGTTATTGATGTGCTCTCATTTGCACCGTAAAAAGCGTCCGATTCTGTGAAAGATAAAAAAATACGTCATATAGGCTTGCTAAGATTGATATTATTCTAACGAGTAGCGACAAGTAGGCTATGATGGACGCGTCGTAGTACATAAAAATTACAATAAGCGTCCACATTACTTCATCTTATGCTCATTTCTATTTGCACTCTTGCAATAAGGCAAACTGGTCAAAATATGCACTCTTATAATAGAAAGTACAAGGGGATGCTTGTCGATATTTTTAAAAACACGATGCTACCTAACTGTACGCGCCCGACTCTGCGCACTCTCTGACGATACCCTCCGCATGTCTAGCGGTTTACCATGTCTGCGAATGCCGACGCGCCGCTTCTCCTGACCGCAGCTGTCGGACACTCTTGTCACGATGCACCGAGAGAAGAGGACTGCCGAGAAAATCGAAAAAAAAAAATGCCACCGGGCTTGACCGTGCAGCCTTTCATGGAACCGCAATATCGTCCCAAATAACGCCCCACTAATGCATTCAACAAGAGACACAGAATTCGTCTCAGGGCTCCAGAGAGATTGGTTTTCTTCGCAGATAATGTAAGAAGTTCGGCCGGACCACTTCCTAAATGTCGGCCGAAATATACAGCACTTCAGCTTCCACCGCAACCAAACTTGATTCTTCCGCTCGGTTGAGGATTCACTTCTCTATTCCGACTCTCCTTTCCCTCTCTTCGAGGTGGGTGGAATGTGCTTCGCTGAGCTTGGGAGTTGGGTTCTCTGGCTGGTCTCGGCGTTATTTGTTTTTAGTGATTCCTTTTTTTTTCTTCCTGTCCCACAAGCGCTTTGTTCTTCGGCGGGCAACCGTGAGACTGCCGAAGCGCTCAATAATAGCGCCGCCCCAACAGCAAACTTCAAGAGCGGTAAAAAAAATAAATAGGGGTGGTGCTGGGCTATATTTGCATAAAACGTGGCATACGCGTCCTAAACGAAATCGACCAGGCCTTGCACGAACCCCCTGACTGGCGAGGCTCCTGAAGTCTGCCGCGGTATTTGTTTGAAGGTAGCCCATTTTCTTCCATTCGTAGCCCTTCTTCCTTCGGCTGCCGCAGGCTCCGGCCGAGGGGGTATAACTCTGTGAGGTGAGGCGCCGGGCCTTATCTGGCACGCTGGTGCCTGGACGGCAGCGTTCGTACGGTCCCAGCCTCGGAGAAAAATGAGCCCAGCTACGTCCCTTCACGCGATGCTCCTGTGTGGCGCGAGTATATACTTCAGGGGACGCCTCGGCCCGCAGTATTCGCATCAGCCAATCTCCGGCCCGCATCGGCAATACAAAGAAATACGTGTAGCTCTCGCTTGCCGCCCATAACACGACACGGCAGCAGGAATCTGGTCACGCCTGTATCCGATTCCCGGACAAGCCCTTAAGCGTGGCGCCAGTTGTTTGCGCGCGTGCGCGGCCACTCGTTCGCGTAGCGTGCGGGGCCCGTGGCTCGCCAAACAGAGTAAGATTGCTGTTGGTAGTTCGCCATCTTAATTATACGTAGCCCACGTGTAAAGACGATAGTTACAGCGCGAGAACAAAACGACGACACAGAGACAAGAAGGACACGAAAGACTTGTCTCTGTGTCGTCGTTTTGTTCTCGCGCTATCACTATCGTCATGCCATACCAACTAGCCCAAGCTGCCACACTTCTAAGTCACGTGTAAAGAAACGTGCGCCGCTCTTTCTTCAACGCGAATTGACTTGAGCTGCGAAGGGTGCTCGACACCCTTCGCAGTGACAAAAGCGTGACAAAAGCGTGCAATCTGTTACCGCCGCGAGCACATCGAAGTTCTTCTCTCGTTTTTAGTGTTCTATCTAAGGCCTCGCCTGCACTGGTTCAGTGGCAGTGCTGCCAACCTGCGGAGCCACTTTTTCCCTCTCTGGAGTGAAAGAATTCCTTAGATTTTCCTAGATTTTCATGGAGATCAGTTTTTTTTTTTGAAGACTAATATGTGTTTGTGCTGTGAAGAACGATTTGCAAGTTCACTTTTATAATATATTAGTGCGTTCGTTTGAAAATATTCACTAAAATCAACCGTGCTGAAGGTGAAAAAATGTCGGAGTAAAAATTGAAAAGCTTTAAACAACATTTCATCCCATGAAATCACAAAGGTCATCACATTTACGGTGGGGGGGGGGGGGGGGGGGTGAGAGGACATGTAGTAACGCACTATTTTATACAAGTCACCAAGAAAAAGGCATTGCATAAAGGTTGAAAAAGTAATAAATTATCAAAATAATACCTAGGAACACTGCTAGCTGTTCAATGCAAAACACGGAAATCTTACACTACAATAGAGTGCACTTGTAACAGCATGCAAGTTACATAATAATAATAATAATAATAATAATAATAATAATAATAATAATAATAATAATAATAATAATAATAATAATAATAATAATAATAATAATAATAATAATAATATTAATATTAATAATAATAATAATAATAACCAGAACGAGCATATAAAGCGCAGTATGTGAAATATTCTGGCGAGCAAGCTTTCAAAAATAATCATCAGTTCTGTTATTTTGCAACTCCCCCGCAGAAAATGTTTGGTGTTGTCCATATAAAACATAAATTTATGCATGCTTACTTAAATTATAAACAATGTCTTGAAACACGTAACTCTCAATCTTTGTCATGATATCTAATGCAGGATATTGTGACGAAAAATAGTTTAACCATGAAACCATATTATGCCGTGTGTCAGTTCATCCCTCGCAACCTGCTGAATGGTAATGAAAACATGTGTTTATTAGAAATGTTGACTGCCATATATTCGTTCCAAATATATCCTTGCATTTTTCCACCAGACACTTTTTTTCAACTTTTTTTTTCAGCTTTGCAAATAACCACATACATGCAGCCTACAGTTCTGGCTGAGCTTTTCACAGAAACTTCGGTGACCTTGGCCGAATCACATGACTCCACGGACCAGCTCACTAGCAACGTGACAGCGTTCACAAAAAAAGAGAAACCTATAAAAAACAACAAACCAAAGAAATAACGCCGCAGCTGAAAGGCGAGAAAATGGGAGGTTGGTGTAAAGAAAAACGTGTATATACTTGGTGGGCTCGAGCGAGAGCACCTTTTATTTGGTTCAAACCGGGATTCAGACAATCGACGTCGAACATGGACTTCACGGAATAAACCGCAATGAAGTGGGGGAGAGGAGAGCGCAGACACAGCGTTGGGAGCGGTGACCGGCCCCGTCCCCACTTGCACCCCTCGACACCCCTACTGGGCATGGCAAAGCGCTTTTGCGTGAGTGTAGAGGGGTTGTAAAAGAGAAAAGGTGGAAGAAGGAACAAAAAAGAGGTTGTGGGTGGGAGGTCCCTTCGTCCATTGAGTTACATACAAGTATTATTGTATAAAACTCTGTGCCTCCGCCGATCTGCTTGCTTCACGTGGAAGCAAAAAATTTCTCTAGCTGTTGGCGAAATTTCCTTTTCCCCTAAATACAACCAAAATTCCCTATATCTAGGAAAACTTCTTTGGAGTTGGCAGCACTGTTCAGCGGGCAACGTATTGACCGCTGCAACTTAGAAGTGTGGCAGCTTGGGCTAGTTGGTATGACATGACGATAGTTATAGCGCGAGAACAAAGCGACGACACAGAGACAAGAAGGACACGAAAGACACGAGCGCTAGAGCTCGTGTCTTTCGTGTCCTTCTTGTCTAGCGCTCGTGTCTTTCATGTCCTTCTTGTCTCTGTGTCGTCGCTTTGTACTCGCGCTATAACTATCGTCATGACCGCTGCAGAACGCGAGGCCCTGGGTTCCACTCCTAACTGAGGCATGCCTCCACACTCCAACAGAGGCCCAAAACAAATGCTCGGCTTACCGTCAGATGTGCGCGCTTATAGTAAATAGACATTTAGCTTGTTGCACAGAATCTGAAACCGTCGCCCACGAACAAAACCGACTTTGTGGTTTCAGGGCACCAACACTCGTAATTTAATTTTGTTCAATGATTTCATCTTCTGCATATGGAGGCTTGTGGTTATTTAATATAAGGCCGACTATCGTCCTACTGAACATCTGTACACAACAGCACAACACTTCCACGCCTGCTGTGCTGCCTAAGCGGGTATAAGAAAACACATTTACGAGCGTCGACGTGGACGCCAAGGTGACAGAAATGGCCCGTCAATTGAGCCTCCGCCCCTTCGCAGCATTCCTCTTCGAAGACATTTCGCGACAAGCGTCCTTCTCACCAGGGAAACACTAATCTATGCGCGCCCCACAGCGGCAATACGCGGGAAGAGCGCCCTACGCGCGAACGTTCAAATGAAGTGGCGCGGAAATGCCGATGCTACCGATGTCCTGCGATGGAATGCATGCGTTTCCGTATCGGCGCGGTGCTGCGAGCACAGGCGCCCCCTTCAGAAGCCACATGAAGATCGAACACAGGTGATTCGCAAGAAATCCGTGGCGTGGCGCCACTGCATCAACCGCGGCTCGAGGGACCCTGACTCGTGGCGAGGTCCCCGTTTTCATATTTTCTCCCTTTTCCTGAATCGTATTCGCCGTTTCTCAGTGGCTGCAGCGTTCGAGAGATGGTGCTGAAGTCGCACGAGCCAAGCAGCTGCAGATCCCCTTGCGAACTGCACTGCAGTCTGGGTTCGAAATGGTTGCCGAGCATTATTATCTTATTTGCATGATTCATCACACGCACTCTCTCAGGATTTGTTTATTGCAAATAATCTGAATGAAGTTACTGTTATACGTATTTCTTTTTAAGTCCGTGCGTTAAAAAAAAAAGAAAGGTGGCCGTGAACTGATATCGTAATAATGCAGTGCCCAGTGGACCCACGGTAGAGGAGAAACAGACTTCACTCTGCCAACAATAATAATAATAATAATAATAATAATAATAATAATAATAATAATAATAATAATAATAATAATAATAATAATAATAATAATAATAATACATATTTATCAGAATACAACACATGTGATTATTGCATTGCTTCCCTCCCCCGCTACGCCTCCACCCATGTTGTTAGCTGACGCCACTGTCATTTGTATGTGACCTTTTTTTGAAATATAAAATAAACGGAGTTGTTGTCACCGTTACCTGGCGATGGCTAGCCCTTTCCACGTATTTGTTACAAATAAAGAATTAAATTAAAAACAAAAGAGCATGTATAATTATATACAATTCTACATAAGTGAGTACAAAAGTTCTCATATGGGGATTCAGAACAAACACGTAGTCGCCATGCTCGCTTTTATTTTTATTTTATTTATTTTATTATACCCTCAGGGCCAGAGGCATTACAGAGGGGAGTGGTACAGAACAAAGGCATAACATGAGGTAGCATGGTTACAAAAACGTTGTGTACATAAACAGGAAAAGGAAAGACAAAACAAATTAGTATTATCGCAACAATGTGGTCACACAAACACAGATTAAACATTAGATATTTCTGCATATACAATATTGCCTAAGGCCGCACGGAACAGTTGGTTATCGGTGATACCCGCAATTTCAGCGGGAAGGTGGTTCCATTCACGGGACGAACGGGGCAAGAATGACTGAGTTGCAGATTTTGTATGATAATAGTTAATGCCAACCTTGTGACGGTGGTCAATGCGATGGGAAATGTATAGTGGTTGGGGTAAGAGTTCGTTGCGCAGGAAGGAATGATAATATATTTTATGCAGCATGGTTAACCGAAAAAGTTTCCTGCGTGATGATTAAGAGGGAAGGGAAAGGCTGCTTTTCACTCTGCCATTCACTCTGCCATTCAACCTAGCCCGCTTAGTAGGGGTCACAAATGTTTGTTTCTTCGAAAAAAACGTTGTAGCACCTTCACTACTTTGCGATTCATCATAGATGGCCACGGGCCTGACTTCATCCAACACAAACGTTCGCTCGGGATCTAGCGTATGGAGCTCCTTCCTGTGCGAGGCGCGCCGTCAGTGTGTCGTGTTTCCAACAGTCGAGCAACAGGTGAGATAACTTCATCGTCGTGGCCGCATTAGCCTGCCGTCGATGTCACACGCTGTGCGAAGTAGGAAGTGCTTCGTGCAAGCAGTTACGAGTCTTGGGTGACGTATCAGAGTGTCGATACGCCTTGGGAGAGGATGATCTAATGGGCATTCAAGATTAGGATCAACAGCATATAGGAGCGATTCCTTTGTTTTGTCTGTGACCCAGGTAGACAAGCGCTATTCACGTGTCGTTGTTCTTAATGCCTGTTTACATTGCGATACAGGAATGAGGGGGGTTTGCGTATAATGATGAGCAGTGTTCGCCAACTCATCTGTCATTCCATTTCCTTTTATTCCGCTGTCACTGGGAACCTTCTGAAATGCCACTCGATGATTCGACTACGTAACTTCTATAAGCTCTTTTAATGTAGAGTATACTATACGCACATCAATGTGTCTTGAAGTGGCATTTTCCTTACATGCGAGTGCCACTAGAGAGTCTGTAATTACCACCTATTCTGTCAGTGTCGTTGACAGTTTATTAAAGCTTATAGAGAGAGAGATAAATAGAGAGGAAAGGCAGGAAGGTTAACCAAGCTTGGCTCGGTTGACTACCCTACACTTGGGGGGGGGAAATGGGGAATAATATAAAGGAAAGAGATAGAAAAGAGGAGGAGTAAGACAGAGAAGTATGAATATTCAGCTCGAGACTACACTGCACGGTCTCGCGCTGTACTTTAACAAGCGCTCGTGAAGTCTGGTGGTCCTGAAGAAGTACAAGAGGGCTTTCGTGGCTTTGCGCGTATGCGAAACCGTCGGCCAAGGTCCCAGGATCTTCATTTTTTGTAAGCGGCCGTGAATCGAGCTGGCAGAGCTTGGCTTCCATAATACGTCGTTCTGACTAGTTTGCTGGGCAGTGGCATAGAATGTGCTCAAGCGTTTCCTCGCAGGCGCAGGTCTTGTATGCTGAACTGCTCGCCATTCTAAAGAGACGAGAATCATCATCATCATCATCATCATCATCATCATCATCATCAGCCTGACTACGTCCACTGCAGGACAAAGGCCTCTCCCATGTTCCGCCGGTTAACCCGGTCCTGTGCTTGCTGCTGCCAATTTATACCCGCAAACTTCTTAATCTCATCTGCCCATCTAACCTTCTGTCTCCCCCTAACCCGCTTCCTTTCTCTGGGAATCCAGTTAGTTACCCCTAATGACCAGCGGTTATTCTGTCTACGCGCTACATGCCTGGCACATGTCCATTTCCTCTTCTTTATTTCAACTATGATATCCTTAACCCCCGTTTGTCCCCTAATCCACTCTGCTCGATGACGAGAATGCGCATTCGTAAATGTCACGCCCAACCTCATGCGACACGGCAAAGTTTCAGCGCATCGTGGGAGCCCGGATGGCAAACGAAGTTGCAAGTTTGGATCGATCGAATACAGGTGCGTGTTAAAGAAACCCGGCGTATTCCATTGTAGGAGAGTTATACGGCGAGCAAGTGATTGTAGTCGTCTTGCAGCGTCTGTTCTCAAGAGTTATATGGCTGTACGCAGGTTTTCGTCATGAGCCGATCGAGCAGCTTCATCCGCGCGTTCATTGCCGACAATTTCGCAATGAATCTGCAACCTATGAATCACAATATTGTGACCTTCGACGAGCGCTTAGTGGTAGTCGTGCCTCATCTGATGTACTGATTGTTCGTGTCACATGTGCTGCATAACGTACCTTAGTGTCTGCAAGGGGGACCTCGATTCGCAAAAGATGGCCCATTGATTAAGTTGTTGCCGAAGAATGTACTTGACTGCACCTTTAAACGTTGTGAGTTCTGCTGCTGTCGACGTCATGGTGTGAGAAAACTTGTATTGAAGCAACACATTACCAGATGGAACAACCGCTGCTCCTATAGAGCTGTTGAAACTAGTGAAGCCATCGGTGTAAACATGTATGCGGTCAAAGCACCTTTCGTTCAACAGACTTAAAATCAATTTATTCAGAGCTAGCGGTGACATGCGTGCCTTCTTAACGATTCCAGGAACAGATAAGCGCAAGTCAGGTTGACGGAGACTCGATAACGCAGCTGCTGGTCGCATCACAAGTTTGAAGCCAGGCGGTAATATGTTCTGATGTTTCGTCACAATACCACAGAACGAAGAATGGGGCCTAGCGAAATTTCTATGAGCTCCGACATTGCTGAATAGGAGAGATGGCCCAACCGGCATGCATATTCTTCACGTAGCTCCGAAATGATAAATGCTCATGTCTTTTTGGTGATGGAGCCGTCAGTGTATACACGTGAGTGTAGCCTTGGTACCTATTAAACAGATGATGTGATGCCAACTGCTATGTGGCTACGATTATCACATCATGTTTGCTGCGAAGTCCTTCTATTGACGTTAGTTTGTGGCTCAAGCAGACATGGCAGGTAGTTTACGTCCAGTGGCCAATGTGTCGACACAGGAAGCCGGGAAATGTACTGTTGGTGCAAATTGTGTATTTTCGCTCCGGCATGGTTCTCGATGTTTGAAATGGCTGGATGTGAAGGGTCTTGTGTGGCTAGGTGTAAGAGGTGCTGAAAATTTTCCATATTTCGAATTATTATAAAGTTCGGTTCTCTTGCACCAGGCAATGTCAAATAACTTGATGTTGCCTGTGGAACCCCCAGAAATATACGTAAGCTTCGTGCTCGTAACAGCTGAATAAGCAATCTTCTGTAGGATAAGTGCACAATTGACATGGAGTAGAGACGCTAATGTACCGGCCCATTTTGTTCCCACTAAGCGACGTATATCATTTATGGTGCAGTTCACTAGACTTTCTAGAACAGCAATATGCAAACTCCATCTGAATTGGCTGTAGGTGACACCAATGAAGCGGTGCTTTTGTGCGATTTTGATTATCTGTCCATCCACAAAATGTTTTAAGCTTTTCACTTTCTTTCTCGTGAATGGCAGAATTACCGATTTGGCGTGAGAAATCTGCGTGGCTCACTCTTTGAGGTAATTGCTTATTGCGTTTAGCCCTTGCTGTGTCCGACGCTTAATCACTTCCAGTGATTTGCGAGATGCCCATATCCATATGCCGTGTGCATACATGGATATGCTCAAGACTTTGGGCAGCACTTCTGGAAGAACTGACATAGCAGCATTGAAAAGACACCGAATTAGAACGCTTCCTTGGGTACACCTCTGATCACGTTGAAACGATCATTGTCTCCATCATTGGTAGAAATGTATATTTACCTGTCACGCAGGAAGTTGGCGATTCATTCAAGGATGCTACCATGAACCACTTGTGAGGTAAGCCCGAACAGCACAGATAGGTGGCTGACCGAGTCAAACGCCTTTCTTATATCTATGAGCACCGCCACAGCATTGTTTCCACAGTTCGTCTCATGTTCCACAAATGTAACGAAGTCAAAGACGCAGTCTATAGTGCATCGCCGTCGTCTGAAGGCTTCACTAATATATGGTCGTCTAGAGTCATTTTGTCACAATATCTCATAACTGTACTCGTCAACGGAAGCGGAAGGGTTAAAAGGGCCCTGCAACGCTTTTCCAAGTAATCTTCAAATGGCTTCATTAAAGGAGCTCATTGCGTCACGAACCGACCACCACAAACATTTTGAGAAGCCGGCAACTACGAGAGGAGTTACAGAGATTTTTCACACGCTGTAATTGCTTTCTCTCCTCTAGTCCCAATGAATGCACTGGAAGCTAAGTAGGAAGGCATGGCATGGGGAAACGAAGTGACTTCACGCACGGGTCATGACTTTCAGTGCATTTTTTTCTTTCGGTTTCTCCCCGCTTTCAACGTCCGGCTAACCTTCAGCGCGTTCAAGAGATGGGAAGCACGCGCGCTGGCACCTAGTGACCTCTTGTGGCGGGCGCAGTAACTGTACTGCCCACGATACTCAAATCAGCCAATGTTCATGAATTTGAGTATTTGGTGCAGTCATCTGAGTATATGGCATCATTTGTAGAAAAAACAGTGAGCGATTTTTAGCTGTATATAAGAGTTCATTGTGAGTTCCAGGCCGCGTGCTGCGCGCTATAATTGGTGGCTGGTGTGCCGACAGTAGCCCCCATGCACTAGCGATCCGCAGCGTTTTCTGACCCGCTGAAAAAGCTTCAAAGGGCCCCTTCAGGAGGTAGCTATTCCATTCTGAACGTATTTATATAATGTGGGGCATGGTTTATCAACGCGCAGATAAAAAAGGAACGAGTAATTTTGAAAACAGATACTCAATATTTCTTGTTGCATACGGGCTCCATCGAATACCCGGCTTGCTGTACTTGGCGCAGGCTAAACGAAGCTATTTTCATGACGCAGGGCTTTTAGGCCACTCTCATCCTCTACTTGTTCACCCCTTAGATCCCTCTCACATTTTCTCACGCTGTCGTTTCTTCGCATCCTTAGTCTGGCTTTTTTAATCACTCCATTACGCGCATTTTTTTCACTCGCCTCTAATAACTCGAGGAGATGACTGCGAAAAGTCATGCTATACTAATACAGCACAGCCGTGCTTAATAGACGTGAAAAAACGAGCGTGCTTGGCTCATTTCACGGGCGCCCACGCATGTTCGCCTTATAAACGCGGGTATTAGGATTTGCTCCGGACACATTTTTCTCGGCCCATTAGTTCGTCGATAACGCGTGATGGTGGTGCGCGTTCGTGGCAAAATGCTCGTTACTCAAATAGGAAGACGTTGGAAGTCTATCAGTAAGAACAACGCTTTGTTACAACGTAGTATAACATCATTTAAATACGCTTTCAGTATTATCGATTATACTTGGCAGATGCGATCCCAGGCCTCTTTCCACTCAGTCACGAGCATTTAATTACCATCGGTGAGCGAGGAATGCCACCTCACATCGCAGTTGCTTCACGCATGCGTATTCCAAGGTGTAGGCTAATGACAAAGAGATGAGAAGCAGGGCGTTCCCATAGATTCAACATTGAGTAGGCATTTCGTGTTTCGAACGGTATGCATATGACGCAATCATGACTATTTATTATTAATACAGCACCTTTAATTAGGCCAGCATAAGTGTTCATCAGGGTGTGAGAGATTGCTATAATTTCGCTTAAATTTGGTTGCAACTTAAGAAAAAAATTCCGCCATATCCACGAAGTGAATGATGATGAGTGGGCGAAGCTCCGGAGGTTAACCTGGTAAACCATGAATCCTCTGTACATTTTGCCCACTCGATTTTATTACATCGCTCCCCCTAGCGTACGTCGCCGCACTAAATCGAACGATTGCCTTCAACCAATGACACGCGCCATATGTGACATCATTCCTATTTTATAAGATCTCGCGTCTTTCATCAACTACAAGTACCGCTTTCTAGTTTATAACATCTTGCATCTTTTCATCATCAGCTACAAGTACCACCATCTAGTAAACACTACAAGAACTAAACGAGAGGTGGCTACATACAGGAGACGGTACCGCCATCTAGTGAACACTGCAAGAACTAAACTAGAGGTGGCTACATACAGGCTACAGGGGACGCACAGCCCACGCCCTAAGGAGCTTCGCCCCTAAAATGTAACATTCATTCATTGAATCGCGGTGCCCCTATACCCATTAACATGTGCAAGAGAATCGTGTCAGCTGTTTTCTGTTCAAAGACCAAGAGAATTATCTGTGTAGATGTAAATTTCAGGCGTATTGGGAATTAAAACATCCACACAGGTCTCCTTAGGGAGTTCTTTGTGATGCGTAAATGCTGCATTTTATTGTAGGTAGCAGTTGTCATCCCTGCAGAAACACCGTCTACGGGTGGCGTCGGCATGCGCGTTTCATCATCTCTCTAGCTCTCGTCAGCGTTTCATCATCTCTGTAGCATTCACGCGCGTGCCATAAAACACTTTCGCATGATACGTGCATTCCGCGATCACTCAAACACGTGTTTGACATTATTAATCCCGCACTTTGAATTTTTATCATCTGTACAGTCCTCCCCTGTTGTCCCTATCTCGAGCAGCAGATGACTCTTATTTCATTTCCACGAAATTAGAAGAATTGATGACTGATATGTGGGGTTTAACGTCCCCAAACCACCATATGATTATGAGGGACACGAAATTAGAAGAAGCCTTTATAGATTTTGTTACCTTACATTTGCTGTGAACTCCAGGTACAACATTGATGTAGGTCATCATACTTCTTCATATTTTCATAAGCGTATATGCTTCGCCTAGGGGCTAAGACACTCGCCTTCAAAATGTGAGGTCCTGGTTTTAAACCCAAGTGTCGAAGTGAAAACTGATCTTCATATATTTTCATGGCAGCGGTCGTCTTATGTGACGCAAAAATGGACGGCGTGTTTCTTGCATTTACTCATGATAGATATTTTTTTTCTGAGTCGGCTATAAATCACACCTGTATAAAATATTGCGTTTGGCTGCATTGTTCGTAGTAGTCGTTGCTGCAGGATCTCTGATTCGTCTAATTCATACATGATATGAATACCTCATGACCATAACTTTACAGCAGGCAACGCTCAAGCGCTCAAAACATGCTTTGCTCCCTCTCTTCGCCACCCTGTTGCAGTGTCGTCACCATGCCTTCATCACCCTGTCATCGTAATGCTTTCGTGTTTGTTCCGTCATTGTCGTATCAGGAGTGCCATCCTGACGATACTGTTGTTGCCAGACGCTTCAGTCACTGTTTTGTCCTCTTCACCGCCATACCTCAACCGTTGCCATATTCGTCATTAAAATTCAGTCATGTGAATTCTTTATAGCATTTAAAAAGCTTGGCACTAAAAAAAATGGCCTCGTATTTTCGTGCTTCTGCAGAGAGAATAAAACGTTTATTTGACGTTTTGCGTGAGAAAATATGGACGTCATCTGGCAGTAGTTTCAAGAAACTAAAGTTTTTATAGAACGCAGACCCATTTGTAGGTGGCAGCACTGTGTCGTTTTAGTGAAGCGTACGCTTTTTTGTTCATAGCCTTGCATCATCAGCGCAGCACAATCACTGCGGTCTTTAGAATTGCGTATCTATGCATTTTGAAAATAAATAAACACCCTACATAACACTTATGTATTGATGTTTACGTAAAATATGCGTAATACTTGCTTTTTGATTCACATTGTTCACAAGTGTGAACCTAGCAAGAAGACCAGGCTGGCTGGTCGTTGAGAAGGTGCCTTAACTTTGGCCGGGTGGTGGAATCGTGTGACTGACAGACGAAAAGACAGACAGATAACACAAAAGCTTTTCATTTAAGTATAATAAGAAAGACTAATGGCCGGTTTCACTTGTCGGTGTGGTTAATGATGTCTCAATTTGAATGCTAACCAAAACAAGTTTTTTTGTAAAGTCTGCTTACCCGCACTTTAAGTACGCTGGCAAAGGAGCACGCTTTCAAGGGGGCGGCAGCTCGCTTGATGGGCCGCTGGTTGCCCGTAGCAGAATGTTCACACATATCGCATCGAGCGAGAATGCTGACTTGTAGCAATAATTTTGATAATTTGTGGAGCTCACTAAAGTTCCTAGCAATCTATCAATTATTCTATGTCTGCGAACGTACTAAATGAGTCACGCTTACTACACGAGCTCACGACGAAAAACTGGAAATGGACCTTCTACCGACGGAAGGTGCGTAAATGCAATCGATTGTGAAAAGGGCCAGTTTAATACCCAGAATAGTCTTTTATTTATATATCCGATCAGATTACGCATGAATTCTGTCTTATTGACTCTTTTCTTTAAACTTCACCTAGTGCGCGCGGCACGGTTGCATCAGTTTCTTCGAAGTATAGGTGATTTTCAAGTTTACAGAGTAGCCAGAGGTGCTAACATTGTCTGTGCATCTCGCGCGACAAAGGCACTTGTAATGTCCCCCAGATAAACTATACCTGCCACTAAATTTTTTCATGGATTTGTGGTAAGGTTTGCCCGTTTTGTGCATGTTATGTATCTGTGACACGCACTACCACATTGTTTCATTTTCGCTGATTAGTCATCGCCAAGACTAGACGGGGTGACCTATGCTGCATTACGTCACCTAGGCTAGAGAGCACAACGCTGTCTTATGGTCATCTTCAATCAGCTATGGCATGATGGCGTAGTCCGTGACAAGTGGCCTGGTGCCTCATTGAGGCATGAAAAGTCTTTGTTGGACCTGGCTTCATACCGGTCCATCTCACTGACACGTTGTGTCGGCAAAGTCATGGAGAGGGTACAGGTGACACGAATGACGAGCTACTTAGAACATTATAAAATCTTCCCTGGTGGCTGGCTTTCGACGAGGTTGGTCTTCAACTTATGGCGTCATTGACTATAGTGACCTGTGCTCAGCAGCAGAAAAATGTGAAGCGGTTTCTGGTAACGTTGTTCTTTGACGTCAAAGGCGCCAATGACAACGTGACCCGTGAAGTTATTCTCTATGATCTCAATGCAATGGAGCTTTGAGGTTTCTAACTTCGATGGATTAGAAGCTACCTCACGCAGATGTCAATGTTCGTCCCAACAGAAGATGGGCGTACCAATAAGAATTTCACCAGTCGTGGTCTCCCACAAGGTGGCGTGTTGAGCCCGAGTATATTCAACTCAGATGTGGTGGGGCTTACTAAAGGCTTATTGAGACGCTAGCACAGACGGCTAATGTGTCTCTTTATACCGATGATATTTGCACCTGGGCGTGCAGCGAGACAAGGCCGCAAATGCGCGCAAGAATACACAAACATTGGCGTCTGCATACCTTCGCCAGCAAGGTTTCACTATTTCTACACAAAATTGCGTAGCAGTGGCAGCTACACGCAAGCCGATGTCCTTCTACTCATTGTGCATGAAATGTCAATCTGTTGCCTATGAGAACAACCATAGGTTTGTAGGTGCGATCATGTACCGTCATCTCACGTGAAGTCCCCATGTCTCCTATCTAAAGAAAAAACTTATTTGTACAGATAGCGTATTTAATGTAGTCGCCAGAAAATCTTGGGGCCCATCCGTGTGCTCAATGCCGCAGTTATATTAAGCCCTCTTTCTTGGTTTTCTTCGGTGTAGTATTCCGGCTGTGTCCAATACATGCAAGACCAATATCCATGCACTGCAAAGTGTGCAAGCACAAACTCTTAGGTTATGTCTCGGCCTCCCCAAATGCTCACCGACAGCCGCAACTATCGTTATTGCGACAGCAGCTGGTCACAATGCGTATCGTCGTTGAGACGCTGAGAGCGCACGTTTGGCACCTAACACGGCTACCATCCCATCATTTAGCGTCTATGCCATCGCGGAGGCCATGCTTTGTTTCGCGGTATGGTGACAAATTGCCATTACATATTCCTATCTGTCATCAAACCTGCGATTCACCCAATATCTGCGTTGTGGTGTCACCATCAACCTCATGTGTGCCTCTCGGTTACAGGAATCGTTAACAAGGCACCACTTGCGCTGAAACAGTTGTCATGGGGTCTCCTAAACGAAACCTACTTTGACCGCATACACGGTTTCACCGATGGGTCCACTAATACCAACAGCTCTACCGGATAAGTGGTTTTTCGACCTGGTGACATATCAATGGAACTTAGTTTTTTCTCAACCCGACTTCAGCAGCAGCGGAACTCGCAGCTCTGCAAAGTGCGGTTAAGTACACACTTCGCTAACCACCTAATCAGTGGGTCATCTTTTGCGACTCTAGGTGAGCCTTATACTAACACTACAGTTTGCATTACGACAGGGACTATATGAGCAGCTAGTGAATAAAATAAGGCAAGACTATATACCACCAAGCACTCGAGAACAGACATGATATAAGGGGCTGCCTAACCGTTGTAGAATTACCGTTAATGACCGCACCGATGAAGCTACACAACCCGCTCGCCAAAAAGACCTGCGAATGCTCATAGCGTTCCCTAGAACGGACGCAGCATGACAACTGCAATCGCTTTCTCGTTGCGTCGCACTTCTACAATTCAATGTGCTATGTTTGTCGCGCGATTTTTTTATTGACCCTAACTTACAACTTCGCTCGTGATCCGGACTCTACCGTCGAGACGAAACTTCGTTTATGTCGCATGTGGTTGGGAGTGGCATTAACGAATGCGTACTCTGATCTCATAGGAACGGCCAACAGTGTGGCATGCAACTCATACAGCTGTGAGAAGACCATTGAACACATCATATATGTTAGTAGCCATCATATTAGACTCAACAACGTGTTCTAGGAGCCAAACTCGATCATCTTGAAGCGAGACCGCTGTCTGAAAAGACGATACTGGCACCTTCGCACATAGTTTCGAGCCTGCCCAAGGCCCTGAAAGCTATACTGAGCTAGCTGAAGGCGACCGGACTTCGCGAGCGTTTGTGAACTCATAATCATTCACTCCGTGAATATGCTGTGACTTTTTTTTTCTTTTCAAGTTCTTGTTTTTCTACCTTATCTGTTATTCCCCTTTCCCCCACCTCACATGTAAAGTAGCTGACTGAGCCAAGCTTGGTTAACCTCCCTGTTTGTGTCCTTCGTCTTTCTTTCACAAATTAGCATACTATTCATGACTCTAGAACAGTCAATACTGTAATACATTCAGTACCCTTTTCCCCTTCTGCTTTCTTTTTTCAAGAAAAAAAGAAAAGATCACAGAGCGCCCTGCAGCTTTGTTGCGCACTTCTGCAGATCTTGGCCAACACTTAGATTTCAACCTACTTATATAAAAGCTGTTGCAATTTTTTTATGCGCGTTCTCTACGGAGGTTCTCCCTTAATAAATGTGTGGATTGGTAAATCGAAACAATATACCATGCGCAGCAGCGGTACGGCGCGTTCGCTTCGTTTGGCTGCCTAACTATTGGAAGATGGTTTGTAGGTATATACCTCTCCGTTCTTCGCATAGACGCCGCAGGCAGCCAGTCGTAATACATTCCTCGCTAACACCGGCGCGTGCACCTCTCCGACTGTCAGCCATTTCGAGAATCATGCTACTCGCCAGCCAGTTTGACGCCGTTGATGGAGAGCCGCCCTCGAGCGCCGCTTCGCTGTAGGGCCCCGCCGAGCGACCGATCTTTCATTGCGCCGTAAACGAGAGGGCGCGTCTCATCGACTGCATTCTTGGCCGGCTGTTTTATGAGGTAGACAATCCCAACGATCGCCGTCTTTTTGCGCCTTTTTTTCCCTCTTCTCTTACTGGCGCTAGCGTGGCGTGCATTAAAGAACGAATTTCCCGTCGTCTCGCCCGCAGACGCGGCCACTGTGCGCTTGTGGGCGGCCCCTCGCCATGGAAACGAAACAGCTTGGCCGTTTCCCATGTCGGAGAAATTTCGTGACCTCGCGTTCGTGAAGGCATCGAGCCAACGCCCCAGAGGCTCCTCAGCTGACGTGCGGCGGCTGTTGGTGGGCTCTTCCGATCGAGCACCACTGGCTGACGGGCCTCAGCGCTTCCGGTCTATCTTCGCCGTACTTCACCAAGGCGTCATTCTCGCTTACTATGTATCACACTACAAGCTGAACCTACATGCCCCTCTGATGGTACTACCGGCATGCGTAGGAAGAGTGGGGGGGATAAGGGGGAAGTTGCACATCCCAATCATTGCTGGGTAGATCTGTGTGTTGGGGGTGCAAATCACTCCGACCCGAATGGATTCATGTACATCGCTGCTATCCTTCACCAGTATATTGCGAAAGCACTGAGCGCGATAAATGGTAGCACCTAATATTCTTTAAAGCTAACGAGATCTGCTGACGATGTGAAAGCGCTCCAAGTACACTGAACTGTGAGCCCTGTCTGTCAGGCTGCTTATATCAAAATACATTTAAGCAATTTTAAAATATATCTTTAGGTATGGATGGATGCGGGGTTTAACGTCCCAAAACCACCGTATAATTATCAGAGACGCGATATATCTTTAAGTAAACAGTGGTCGTACAGCAGGAGACACATCACATAACTGGTGAAGAGTATGCGCATGCGCGTTATGCGCAGCCGAGTGAAAGAGTCCGCGAGTGTGCTGTTCCGCTATGCGCTTTGGATTCCAGTGTTTTCTGCTGCGTGATTAGTCCATTTGTTTTAACGCCATAGCTTGAAAAAAGCTCGTTTCGCAGATATTTCCAGTGTCGGGCTCGGTGTCGATGGTTTTGAGCGAAAAATCATCTTGTGAGTGACCGAGAAAACAAATAGGATGCTAATAAAATAAATAATAAAAATTCTAGGTCTGAGTGAGGATAAAATCCGGATCGTTTGGATGGAAAGCAAGTTTTCTACCACAGAGCCACGCGCCTGCTTGGTAATGCAGTGAAAATAACTTCCTCTGCTTCGAAATTCTGTTAAAGTAGTTTGCATGCTTTACAACACACGCGTCTTGTATACATGCTTCACAAAACAATACGCCCCGCCGTGTGTAGTGGCTAAGGTACTCGGATGCTGACCCACAGGCTGTGGGTTCGAATCCCGGCTGCGGCGGCTGCATTTCCGATGGAGGCGGAAATGTTGTAGGCCCGTGTGTTCAGATTTGGGTGCACGTTAAAGAAGCCCAGGTGGTCGAAATTTCCGGAGCCCTCCACTATGGCGTCTCTCATAACCATATGGTGGTTTTGGGACGTTAAACCCCACATATCAATCACAATAGAATACGCACAAAAATACACGCAATAGAATACACACATCGGTAGCAGAAGCTACCGACAACCCGTGAGCCAAATACTATAGTGCAGCACGCAGCCTGGAATTCACAATAAATTAAGCTAAAATTTGCTTTCACTTTTTCTTGGCAAATCACGAAAGACGCTCAAAAATCACTCGTAGTAAGCCCATCTCTCAACCATTGGCTGATTTGAACATAGTGCGCTCGGTCGTTACGGAGGCCGCGACTTGTCCACGCGTGTTAAGTTCTAGGGGCTTTAACGCGTGCGCGCTATCACACTGAAAAAGCCGCGCATTCGAAAAAAAAAAAGAAAAGTGCTTGAGGTCACGAGACGCGCGTGACGTCCTTCTTTGCCCCTGCCATTTCTCTCTGTTTAGCTTTCAGCGCTTTCGTCGGGACGAGAGAAGAGAGAATGCAATGGCCGCATGCGACAAATCTTTGTAACTCCACTCGCACTGGACGGGTATTTAAAATTTTTTATGGCGTTCAATTCGTGAGGCAATAAGCTCTTCCAGTGAGTTCATTCCATGGTAACTTAAAAACAAGCGTTTCATGGCCACTTTAACATTCGCCATGCACTACGAACAGTACAGACGTTACTGCGCCTTTTCTTTGAAGGCCACGTAGTGGGTGAATAGCAAGTTCGGAAAGATTTCAGGGTGTACAGTTCTTCAATTTCACGTTGAAAGATGTAAACTTTCGACATGTCAACTGCTTGCTTTCTATAACGCTAGGAACGCGTTCGACAGCTGCGCATTTTTTTCTCAACTTCTATACACGGCCCGCTTCAATGAATGCGGCGTTTTGTCGAAGTAATCTGTGTCGAAAGTTTAAACTTTTCGTTTAGCGTGCAGATGTAATCGCGTTTTAACTGACTAATGAAACGTGCTATATCAGCGCCCAAACTTCAATCCCTGAGGAAGAAGATGGCAGTGGTGGACTATATCTGGATACTGCTGGAGTCAGACATACACAGTGTAGCCATAGAGGCTGCTATACACCAGTGGGCCATGTTTAAAAAAAGCTATTGAAGTCCGCTCAAGTAAAAAGAAAAAAAGAAAAAAATCAAAATAAAAACCAACCGCAATTGCGTATCTTTCATTAGCTACAATCGTTACGTCCAAAGCAATTTGGAAAACAAAATGAAATAATAAAATAGAGGAAATCACCAGCGCTGTTGCCCTGTTGCCGAAAAAATCGCTCACCTAACTGGTAGAAAAACCAAAATGGTTGGATGCACACACGTCTTCAAAAATTTGAACTTTTAGCTTGCGGTTTTTTTTATCTGGCATTTAGATCATAATGACCTGGATCAAAATCTACTCGTTATCGCCGTATTGGGATATGACTTTATAAATTCTGGCAGCCCGCGAACATCTTGCAGAAGCACTGGACGCGCAATCTTCTGCTGCCCAGGAGCTACACAGCATATGACGCTTCTGAGGTCCCTCTGTGAACTTTTCTTTAGCTTTTTTTTTTATAAGAGAGACAGCTGTCATTCATGACGCTTATAATCGTTTCTCACGACAAGCACGTACCTGCCAGGTCATGTGGGCTTACGAAATTGAATTTCGGGTGATGGAACTGCGTTCCATGGCGCTCTTATCTCACAAATATAAAAGAATTGCGTAACTTTATTTGACCTTTTCCTTTTCTTCCATCACGCAATGCTGCTGACGTGTCATTAGCATTTCCAGGTATTTATCGTTCATTCTACTCGTTCATCTTTCGTGAAGACACTAGTTTTTTTTTTTTTTCGAGAGCACGGAGGTAAACGTTCCGAGAAAAGAAAAAAAAGTAAACATATGCGAGCGCTGAAGCTGTTTTTCCTCTTGCTTTCTCGCTCCATTTCACGCGGCACAGTATGCGCTCACAAGGAAGTTGTCAATTTCGTCAACTCTCGGGAGAATTTGAGCAGCGAGCATGCCACCTATATAACAAACGCCGAAATGGCGTGTGTCCTGCCCTTCATGTGGCAGTAAAGTTCGATAATATATGCTAACTAATTTCCTCACTACGCTTGCAGAATTTGCTCATGTATTCTCCTTTATGTGGCTCGCTATTGTCCGCTAGTCTCGCGTACTTTCTTCACTTCTTTGGCTTTTTTTTTCACTTTCCATTTGTTCATTAAAAGTCAGACTTGCGGATGATGTTGTTGTTGTAGCGGAAACTGATTGTGGCGCGTAGTTTGAACATTGTGTTTATTTTCAAGCTAGTCACGCTTCTTCTCCGCTGGCAGAGGTAATTTCGTTTTCTCGTGACATCAGGTCAGATATGCGAAACAATTTTTTTTTCGCGCTAGCTGCCTCACTGTGAATCTTTCGCTTTTTTTCTCCCCAGGTAAGCGCGCCCGTCCTCATGCACTGTGGGGAGCGTGCGTGTTATTCTCGAAGCGCCCACGTGTCCCTTCTCACGTTGCGTTACTGCATTTTGCACTCGGTCTGATCCGCAACTCCGTTGTGTTGTCAGCGCCGCTATAGGAACACACTGTGGAGCAGCCTATCGCGCGAGCAATCGAATGCTCTTCTCTGGAGCTGCGGGAGATGACATGCGGGTAGATTTAGTTTTTATTGTGAGGGGTACTCGGTATATATATTCAAAATACAGCGAGCCACTGGTACGATTTCGAAGCAACGTTCCGGCTTGGAAATGTTATTGCTGAGGTTTTTAATATTCGCCTATCTTTCTTTGTTGCGCTTGCATACTTAAGTTTTTTTTTAAGACGATAGTTTTTGTTGGGGACCTTCGACGCAAATATTTTGGTCGGTCTGTCTGTCTGTCTGTCTGTCTGTCTGCCTGCCTGTCTGTCTGTCTTGATATGTGGGGTTTAACGTCCCAAAACCACTATATGATTATGAGAGACGCCGTAGTGGAGGGCTCCGGAAATTTAGACCACCTGGGGTTCTTTAACGTGTACCCAAATCTGAGTACACGGGCCTACAACATTTCCGCCTCCATCGGAAATGCAGCCGCCGCAGCCGGGATTCGAACCCGCGCCCTGCGGGTCAGTAGCCGAGTACCTTAGCCACTAGACCACCGCGGCGGGGCACAAGGCCAATTTTTTATCCGCTTTTCTTTTTCTGTGTTTCGAATTTCACTTTTTCATTTTCACAATATAGTTTGTCTTGCTTTATTTTAAAATACGATATATTTCCATGGAGTGAACGTATATTACCCGATTTACGTTATCATATACTTGTTTTAAAAGGGGCGTGTGAGATAGCAGTATCGAAGTGGGGTTTGCCTGCTTCATTTTACAGCAAAAGCTTTTATGAGATCAAAACACCGATCACGCGCGGCACCATATTTGTCCGCCACTACCACCGCTGGTGTGCGTAACCACTATCGCATAAAAAAAAAGTGGCAACATAGTGAGATTCGAACCCGGGTTCACTGCATGCCAGCCCAGTATTCTACCGCAGAATCACGCCGGTGCTTGGGACTCGTTCGCAAACTTGCTTTAGGAAAGCTTGATGTCGGGAAAAGAATTCCGTTAATATAAGTAATAAAGTGTTTTGGAACAGCAAAGGAACCACCAGGGTCAATGAATACGACTCGCGTGACGAGTGGGTCGTCCAATGCTCCAACACATTAGGAAAGCTTGTTCTTCATCACCTAATAACTATGGCACATACCCACTAAAGGCGTAATTCTTCATCATCGTCAGCCACTGAATGCCACACAAACTTCCCACAAAATCCTTCGCAAGTGTTTAGCGGATACCACCCTGCTCCGAAGAATGATGAAGGATAGCATGGTGAATGCCAGCCTACTACACAGAAATTCCGATTATTGCTGGCATAGTGGATATACAGCCAGTGTGTTTCTAGCATTTACCCAAAGAGTGTTTAAAAAAAGCTCTGAAAAGCCGCTCTTCATGCTTTCGCTGTAACTGTGCTGGGCGTTCCGCGCAGGCCTGACGATTTTTTAGTGGACCAGTGGTGATTAATGGCATTTAAACAATTGTGGTTGCGCATATAATTTTATCATTATGATAGTTTATCAATATGATAGTAGGCTACGGCTAGTTTTGAACAGCTTCGCAGTAAAACATAATTTTGTGAGAGAATCATGAGGATGCCATCCTATGTGTGCAGGATAAGGCGTTGATAGACTGTTAGTATTTACCATTCCAAAGCATGACACGAATTGTAATAGACGCCGTTGGCTGGAAATAGCGTTGACGTTGGTCACGTGGTATTTTTTAAAGTCTGCTCCGCAAATGTTTTTTTTATTTTTATTTGTTTGTTTGTTCGCTTGTTTTGAATTTTTTCCCGTGAATGTAGCTGTACTCGGTAATCCAGCATTCCACACAGGGCAGCAAACTACCCTGGTGGCTCAGCCACCAGTTACCGGCTTTGTACTATTCTCTTGGAACGTGTTTCCACTTCAGTTGAAATAGCGGTCACTATTCTAATTAATAAACAGGAATTAAATACTAATAATATCTGACATAATGCAAAGCCAAGTTCAGGGGGGTACAACATATCAAGCGCGTAATAATTTTTCGTACCCCTGGCTATCTCGAAGCGTCAGTTGTATGCTGCAGTATCATGGGCAATGAATAATGTATGTACTATGAATTTAAATAGCACTAAATCCCCTAGCACTGAAGGCTAAACCACGATGCGATGAATTTCAGGGTTCCATTAACACTGTGCACAATAGATATTTCTAGATGATCACAGTATACATTTAAAGGATAATGGAAGTAGCAGTAATGGTTCAGCCGGGTTCTTGAGCACAAGGGCTGAAAGTGGATAAATGTTTCGAAGCGAAAGCTTCTAATAACAGTAATTTGTTTTCTCTCTGGCTCTAGTGGATGACAGTCCACTATAATATATCAGATACTTTCAGAGGCTCGCCGCATTTACTATACAGACCTCTGAGGAGGTGCGAGTAGGTGTCATGTTGGCTACCATTATATACGGTGACAGAAAATAACTCAATACGTATGAATCGGGGGAGGTACAACAGTACCGTGCAGTAAGTCGAAAGCCATAAAACAGGGCTCTTCGTTTTTGTTGTTGTTGTGGTTATTATTTCACGTATATTATGGACGATATCTTTCAAGTGCAACGGTGTTGTTTTGGTCCGTCTCGTATTGCGGCGCTTTGAACGAACAGACGAGTGTCTCCGCCTACTCCCATCAGAACCATCTTCTTCGCGCGTTTGTGTTACACGACTGAAGAACGACACTGAAGCGACACTCGTGAGACACTAAAGAACGAGTGCATGTTGCATAACAGGCATTAACTTACTGTAACCTTTACTTCAGCCGACCCGCTGCGCAACGTCCGTTCCCGGTAACGGCCGGACGTCTTGTCAATGGCGGCTCTCCTAATTTCTTCGGCTGGCGTCTTGTGTGAGTGCGCTTGACGTAGTCCGTTCATTTGGGCTCGCTAGTACAGACATTCCGCGCCAGTGCCCGACGGTCTCCCGCTACGCGGCCCATGGTGCGCCCGTTCCGTGGACAGAGATTTTCAGGACAAGAGAAAAAGCGAACTTCGAGGAGGCCAGCCAATCACGGCCGCTTCTACTGACGTGCTCGATTAGATGTACTATGAGGCCAGCATGCCGGCAGCCCAGCTTTCCATGCATTGTGCGAGTCAGGTTGTCAGTTGCAGTGGTTCGGTCACACACAATGATCGCGCCACAGCATTCTTCACGTCTCCGCGATCCTGTCTGCATTCCCATTATGTTTGGCTGTTCTTCTTCGTTATCCCAGCTCATTAGTTCGTCGAGACTATTGTTCCTGTGGAACATTTCGCACTTGTGTAGTAACAAAGAAGAAGGATGTGTGGGCCCAAGAGTCTTGCCTATAGCCCCAAAAAAAAAAATTCGCTCTCTTATTCTCGACTATGTGGCTCCGAGTACACTGAAGTGTCTTTTTTCTGTTCACTAAGTCCGAACAAATGTAAAGAGAGTGTTGTGTGATATCAATGTCTAGAGACAACTCAAACACTGTCGCTATAAGTACCTACGTGTTTACGTCAATGCTGCACGGTAGAAGCGCGGGCCTCGCACGTAGGTCAGGTATACGTCGAATAAGCTTCCTTTGCACAACTTTCGTCCGAAGTACTCTTTTCAGAGGCACCGAAAAGGGTGGTCGCAAATAGTAGATTTAGGTAACCAAGTATAGATTGCCTGCACCTACGTCATCGCGGTGTTGAAGGATCAGCACGATGAGTATAAGTAAGCTGTCGGCCTTTTGCGTGATCGCTCTCTTGGTTCCGGGGTTCTTGCTCAGACGCGAGAAGTGTTACGACCACGCCTGTTATGAAACCGAAATCCGCGGAATAGAATGCGATACACAAGACGCGATACAAGCCACCATAATAAAGACCAGCGTGGTGACGTTGTGTGTAAGCTATCTATTGCAGACATTACGTCTGAGCAGTGAAGGAAAGAACAAGTGGCCATGGAGCGTTGCAGTACTGTCTCGGCGGAAGGCAACCAGCGTCAAGTATTCTCCTCCGCTGACGTACTCATATGATGATCTGCACCTAATATATCTCGCGTTAAACACGCTTTGCATAAGATGCAGCCATTTATACGCGTGCGAAACAATCTGGTCACGCTTTCTACGGAAGGCACATAAGTTAATTCTCAGTTATTACTTCTTATCACTTTTGTAAAAAAAAAACAAAATTGGTGGAGTATGCAGAGGAAAAACCTGTCTATTCCTCTCTCCAGTAATAAAGTATTGTGAACTTCATTTATGAAGCCCACTTCTCTACCTCTTCCCGGCATGCTGCTGAACGCGATGCTTATTCGTACATGGTATTACGCTTAGTGCGACATGGTAGGCATATGTTCACTAACGTAAAAGTGGACTTCTATTTCGCAGTGATCTTCGAGCTGCATGCTTCGCTCATACGCAAACATTCTTATGAGTGCGAATGGAGGCCTAACGCTCACCCCTTTTGTTTTAGTTTTCGTTTTTTTTTCTATTTGTTCTTATAAATT
This sequence comes from Rhipicephalus microplus, assembly GCF_013339725.1. NCBI lineage: Eukaryota > Metazoa > Arthropoda > Arachnida > Ixodida > Ixodidae > Rhipicephalus > Rhipicephalus microplus. The sequence continues at coordinate 58,480,092 of NC_051172.1, forward strand.
ACTAAAAAGCAGCAGGCGTGGTTTCTCAGTAACTGTGGCGTTTTGCTGCTGAGCCCCATGGCGATGGCTCTAAATTTATATGCGGCCACCGCATTCTAATTGCGACTGAATATAACATTAATTGTGCTATGAGTCATTGCTTAAGGGAGAAAAAAAATGAAAACACTGCCGTCAAAACATAATAACGAACCACCAATTTCCCGGGTAGTAAAATGAAAGGTGCGCACACTAAAATGCGAGGTTTCTGCGAAACTTAGGCAATAACAGTGCAGAAATGAGCGTGGGACGTTTTCTTTTTCTTTTTTCGAGATCTTGCATTACGTTTCAGTGTATATTGTAGCAATAGTTGCAGTGTATCAATGGTGTCGCTACTCAACACAATGCGAAGATTTTCGCATAATGCGAGAAATGGTAACGAAGCAAATAAAGCTTGTTTCTGTACAGAGCACGACACCCGACATCGACATCACTCGCAAGCGCTACAGGCTCATTTGATCCTGTGAGAGTAACCTAACGCGTGAGGGAAAACGATCCAATCTCGCTCTAGGCACCGGGCGCTAAACGATAACAAGCGAAGGGAACATTCAATTCTCTTACGAAATCTTGACGAAATTTTTGACGAGCGTTCCATGCGAAACGACGTTGCGATTTCGCGTGTGTTCGTAGTGTGTATTGTGGGTTTTTAGAAGCGAGCGGACGTGTTTACGCTCTCAGCGAGCTCCTCGGCAAATTACTTTGGGCCGTCTCGAGCTTCTTTTGGGCGGACTCGACCGGGTTGCACAATCACTGATGGTTTCTGCTGCCGACTCGAACACCCTGCTTCCTCTCGGCCTGGTGCTCCCAAAGCACTCTCAGCCTACCTCCGTCCTCAGGCGCCGAAGATTCGGTTTGCGTTTGATTCCCTCGGCATTCAAAGCTTTTCGATAAGACCGTACGGCAAGCTTTCGCAAAGGCATTTCCCCAAAACACACGTTGTTCCGAAATCGGGGGCAATAGAAAAACAAGCACAAACAATTCATTTGGTCAAAAAAAAAAAGATGGCACTCAAGCCCTTGTGCGGACGTAAGACAATATTTTAGCTAGACAAGTGGTACGTCGATTTTGTGTACAGTTCAGATAAAAAAAAGAATGGCAAGCCTATGTCTTTTAACAATGATTACCCCAGACGATATGGTATACAGTAGAGCTTCTTTTGGATGTGAGCTATTCAAAGAATAAATTCCTTAGTCGTATGTTCGAAACATCTGATGTGATTATGTAGTTGAGAGGCGCCCGAATGATTTTGACCCTTCACCCTACGAATTTATCAGCCCGACACCTTAACGGCCAAACTATCATGTAGGGTGTAATGAGCGCCATCATCATTAGTTTTTTTTTTTTTTCATGTCAAATACAGAACGAAGACCTCTTCATGTCACTTGACATTTTCTAACTCCACCACACTACCAAACCCCCTTCCGCACTTGAGTTCTCTTTTTTCTCTCTCTTGGCATACTATAAGCAATAAAAATCGGTTGTCTGCATTACGCACCACATGACATGCCCTACTATACTCCCTCCTCTGAACTGCTAATGAAGTTCTTTGCATCTGCTCTTGTCGATGCCGCCGTCTCACTGCCGATGTCGCCCCGGCGTTTCGCTGTGTATTTTGGTATTCTGCCTGATGTTCTGCACGCCTTTGCGAGCGATCTACCGCGGTGGTCTAGTGGTTACGGGATTGGCCCGAAGGTCGCGGGATCGAATCCCGGCCGCATTTCGACGGAGGTGAAAATGCTTGGGGCCCGTGTAGACTTAGATTTAGGTGCATGTTTAAGAGCCCCTGGTGCTTGAAATTTTCAGAGCCCTTCACTATGGCATCTCTCACAATCACACGGTGTCTTTAGGATATTAAACACCAACAAATATTTTTACTTTCTGAGGAACCGGATGAAATACGCAAGTGAATGTCTATTGCTTGAAAGGGAACGTTTCCTGTAAATCGGAGGCATGCTGGTGGAAGCGACAAAGCACGTTGAAGTAATTCTGTACTAAATGGAGCAAATGAGAACAATGCAAGTAGTGATAAAGCTATAATATTATAAAAATAAACCATGTTACCGCAAAAAGTTCGCTAAAATGTTTGAAGGAAAAAGAGGAATCTGAAGGCCCAATTTTATTTGTTAGACACAATATTAATGAGAACAGACAAAGCAAAATGCAGTGGGATTCGATTTGTCGTTAATGTGATGTAAATGTGAAGAGCATAAAGTGGACGAAGACAGAAATTGCCGCGGGGAGAGAGCAAACCTGCGACCTTCGTACAACGCGTCCGATGCTCTACCAACTGAGCCACAACGTCTGTGATCCCCCCCCTCCCCTCTTCCACTTTGTGGTGTATATGCGTTTGTCACCTCGACGTTTGTCAGCGACCCTAGAAGCCATGACGGCAAGTGTACAGCACTATATATCTGCCTGCTGGCCTCATGAAGCACGTGATCTTTTCTACGAGCTGACGCTGACCAATAATAATTGAAAGTAACATCTTGTAGTTTGATTGATTGATTTGTGGGGTTTAACGTCCCAAAACCACCATATGATTATGAGAGACGCCGTAGTGGAGGGCTCCGGAAATTTTGACCACCTGGGGTTCTTTAACGTGCACCCAAATCTGAGCACACGGGCCTACAACATTTCCGCCTCCATCGGAAATGCAGCCGCCGCAGCCGGGATTCGAACCCGCGACCTGCGGGTCAGCAGCCGAGTACCTTAGCCACTAGACCACCGCGGCGGGGCATCTTGTAGTTTCAATCACTGTTACTATGCTCAGAGTTTTTGTTTAAGCTATAGTAAAAATCTTCAGTGCTGTAAACAGGCGATGTGCCGGATTAACCTTGAGTTTAACACTACAAAAGCGTTAGTGCCAGACCTTTTTGAATGGTGCCCTTTTTTTTTTTGAACGAGGGCTGAAGTCGTCGTTTGGGCGCATATATGTGGCGGTCCTTATCGTGTGTTTAGGTTAATATGTTAGTAACTTCGCAGTTACAATTTGGTACCTGCAGAAAAAGCCATGCGTACCTATTGCGAATTCATTACACCATCGACACACGCGCTATAACCTTCGTTTTGTTTCTCATTTCAGGTGAGTACCTTAAGCTGTCAAGACAGGGCGACCAATCCAGCTGCCTGAGTAAGGTCTATCTTACCCGTAGTCGCATGATATCGTTATGACGTCGCCTTTTTTTCTCTCTCGCCATACAGTGATGATGCGCTGAAATTATTGCTGCTACCCACCTGTGTTGCCCTAAAGACTAGTGCACTATCATACGAATTAGAAAAGAACGTGCGCAATCGTAAATCATGACTGAGTTTGCACGTTTTCGTAATTCAACTATATATGATTTTTTTTTCTAGAGGTGCTATATAAGTGGTCTGCCATCGCAGCTAGACCGTCAGACATATTCAGTAAATTAAAGCTTACGTATCTCATTATAGTGGTCACTGTAGAAGTTTTATATCTGTCCTAAAAACATGCCTTTTTTTCTTTGATTCTTCTACTAAATTGCTTCAAAGCTTGTAGGCACACAATTCAAACTTTTCTTCTCCTTTTGCGCTACAAGATGATGAAATACTTCGTTGTACGTCAAGATAAGCAGTCGGCTGACTGGTTACTACCTGAGGAGGCACGTTTAGTGATGTACAAAAAAAACTTAGCGTAAAAGAAGAAGAAGAAGATACCATGAAACTGACGCTGTTTTGCACGCGATTCTGTTTTGTTTCACCGTTCATTTTGTGCGACCCTAAGACTTTAGTGATTGTAGTGGCAGTTGAAGCAAACAAAGATATTTCAGCCTCCTTTAACTCTGCTTGTGATCAGACAAAGCAGAATTATAGAAGGCTGAAATACTTGGTAAGGTTTGTAGATAACGAATATAAAAGTTCAAATAGGCCTCATTTGTCACAATAGTAACCTCAGTTTGCTACAAAGTGAGCGTATGCATAAATAGTAACCCTACCACAATTATTGGATCACCTACTTGCGGTGTCACCAGTTATGGAGACGACATCCGGGAAAAAGGAATGTTATGAATGAAGCAAGGCACTTCCCTAGCGAACTAACTTTGACCAATCCCTTGTATGACTGTATAAAATTTCGAGTTCAAGTTCCAATGGACATGTCTCACAGAAGCATGAGTGCTTTTCAACGTGCACACGAATTCTTCTATAGTTCTCTTATTTGCGCAGAGAGACTGATCAATAAAAGTCTAACCTTTTGTAATTACATCCAGTTGTAATATTATAATGTTAAAGAGTCATTATAAGGTCTTATCTATTTTCTATTAGTTTATTGCTTTTTTCATATTTGTTGAACCAAAATGATGTAGTTAAGGGACATGACTAAGGCTTAATGAAATACACTTGTGCAAGCGCCAGAAATTTGTCTCTTTAAGTGGTTCTTCTATTTTATATTTTAGCACCCCTGAGTCTATTCAACTTGCTACATACACCATTTCAATAGCCCACGCGAACGTTGCGACATACATTGCTACCTATTGGGCGTGTCAAATGTATTTTATACCACATATTGAAATGCTTTGAATAGCAGACAACGTAACGCTGACTGCCTACAAAGGATATAAGAAAAAAGAGAAGCAATACCGTACGCGGCACAGCGCGCCACGTTGATATTCCCCAAAAGGGGATCGCGCTAACGTTGCTACGTTTGTACTTTGGGCATTAGCTGTGTAATAGATATAGATATAGTGCTTGAAACTTGATTCATTTTCCACAGCTCCCTCGCAGCAAACGCCTATTCAGGAAAGCCAACAATAGGCAATGATCGTGCATGCACCGCCTCTATTCACCTATACTACTCTACGTACTCTGCACGACAATGCTCTTGTTTTAAAAACTGTTATGATGTGTATAATAATGAAACAAAAAACACGCTAATCTCATTGAGTCCGTTTATGCTGGGTTCCATTCTATATGTATTTAGCATGCATACTTTCAACTGTGAAGTGCTACGGCGTGCATAAATACCGTTCGTCTGCTCTTGCCTAACTCGCTCCCCTTCGTAAGCTGTATCTTTTTTGTTCTTTATTTTTTATTTATATTCGCACAGTTTTATACTGAACTTGGTCATCAAGTGAACCGCGCCTTTTGTTCTCGGTATCAATTACTCGTGTTCTTTTGTATGCTTCATAACAGAAAAAAAATCGAGAGAGAGAGTGAGATACAACAAACTGCAGCAAAGGAAAAATGAAGAAAACCTTGCCGCTTCTAAGCTAAAATATTTGTCTCGTCGTGTGGCTGTCCATAAAAGCTTTAAGGGAGACGCAAGCAAACGCAGACAAAAAAAAAGTAAGCGGAAGCACGGGGCTTCATTGTGTTAGCCGAATCTGTCGCTCCTGTTGACTGACACTTTATACGTTCTGTCAACGCTTTGACCAAGATAGTGCAATGTTTTCAAAGAACACGTGTGGCGTCCCCTTGAAACTAGATACGCATGTCTTGAGAGCAAGTCCAGTTCCGTAAACCGAGCGGCAAAATCTAGAGGGCGCAGTGGCGCATAACGTATTCAGTAGTGAATTTTTTTGTTTTTTTTTTTTCAAACTGTCGTTCCGCGCACTGTCTTGACATTTTGGTTTAAGGGTCACTTGTACGGCCGCGGTTGAAGCCCTATACAGCTGCTTATCCAATTTGACAATTTTAGTTACTAAGCAATATCTGCTTGACAAGGAACGAAAAAAACTATCGAACAAGTTGAATGGAGGGACGAAGAACTATCTTATTATGCGACTATGTTACGTGGTCAGACGATGGCAAATATGAAGTCTCAGTTCTGTGCGTGAAAGGCTTGAGCCTTCTAAGGTTATTTTGCTGCCTTGTTTTTGACTTTCAGGTACAGTTGTGTGGCATCCTGTCCATCTCAGGCCGTTATTTCTTGGTCTTCGTTTGCGCATTACTTTCTAGCCGGAAGAGCGACTACAGCTGTAGAAGATTCTTGCATTTTCTTTGATTAGAGCTTTTCAAGGCGGAATTGGCGGGACTATATGCTAGAGGCACGTGTACTTTGCGATGTCAGTGCACGTTAAATTAAAGTGACACCAAATGCAAATAACTATATACGACAGAGTGAAAGATTGATATTTCAAAACGTCTGAGCGATCATAATTATCAATGGCAGTACCCTACTAATCGAGAATCGAAGGTAAATGTACGGTGCCATACGCGTCATGAGCGGAATACCTTTGAAATGATCCGGAGACGTCAGCAAAGAGACGATTACCCACTAGTTCTCAAACCATTTTGCAATAAAAAAGGTCACAGCTTTGCCGCAAAGGTGAAGCAATGAACGCGATAGCAACAAAGTGGAAGGTCACGCCCAGAATGGCAAGCAGATCGCAACGTGATTGATTGATGTGCGGGTTTTAACGTCCCAGAACCACTATATGATTATGACAGACAGCGTATATAGTGGAGGGCTCCGGAAATTTCGGCCACCTGGGGTTCTTTAACGTGTGCCCAAATCTGAGTACACGGGCCTACAACGTTTCCGCCTCCATCGAAAATGCAGCCGCCGCAGCCGGGATTTCATTCCGTGACCTGCGGGTCAGCAGCCAAGTACCTTAGCCACTAGACCACCGCGGCGGGGCAGACCGAAATGTGCGCCGTGTTTCTCACGCACAAATGACGCACTAAAGGTATTCACAGGTATAGATGAACGCGAATCAGCGTCTCAGTAGTTACTTCACTGTGTCTGAAAAGCGCGCCCTTTTCGCAAACGGAGACTGTGCAACGGTTGCAGGGACCTTTGTGCGTCCGGTAACTACAACAGAATCGTTCCAGTGAAAGGCTCCGTGGCTAACGCCTCGCACTCACAATTCAGAGGAGGTCCAACGTTTGACTACGCGCGCTTGAGTTTTTTTCTGGGTTATTTTTTGGGGGTTTTCATATATATTGATACGTATAGGTAATAGTGCACTTGAAGTTGTAAAAGACTATGTCTACTTAGGGCAGGTAATAACCGCAGAGCCTAACCACGAGATTGAAGTAACTAGAAGAATAAGAATAGGGTAGAGCACATTCGGCAAGCACTCTCAAATTATGACAGGTAGATTGCCATTATCCCTTAAGAGGAAGGTATATAACAGCTGTATCTTGCCGGTACTTAGCTACGGAGCAGAAACCTGGAGACTCACAAAGAGGGGTCAGCTTAAATTGAGGACGACGCAGCGAGCAATGGAAAGAAAAATGGTAGGTGTAACCTTAAGAGACAAGAAGAGAGCCGAGTGGATTAGGGGACAAACGGGGGTTAAGGATATCATAGTTGAAATAAAGAAGAGGAAATGGACATGGGCCGGGCATGTAGCGCGTAGACAGGATAACCGCTGGTCATTAAGGGTAACTAACTGGATTCCCAGAGAAGGAAAGCGGGTTAGGGGGAGACAGAAGGTTAGGTGGGCAGATGAGATTAAGAAGTTTGCGGGTATAAATTGGCAGCAGCAAGCACAGGACCGGGTTAACTGGCGGAACATGGGAGAAGCCTTTGTCCTGCAGTGGACGTAGTCAGGCTGATGATGATGATGATGTATACATATGCGGGGAATGACGGCAACGCCGACTCCGACACCGGCAGCAAAATTCAGCCGAGAGTGTCCATATAATTGCTATCTCAATAAAACCTTCCACGCTTTACAACACATGATAAAATGCTCCTAATCCTTTTTTTTTTATTTGGCACATAGAAAAAAGAACCGTTTGGCGTTACCATGGGGAACAGAACGAGTGGTTCAAAAGTAGCGTTTCGCCGATCTGCGTTCGGTCACGCGGTCGCGTCTTAGCAATGTAATTTCGGCATCGCGTACTGCTGTGTCTGCCGTGCACGCTCACGAAAGTCGCTGTGAATGAAAGTTGGACGAAATGTCACGTGAGTGTGATGTTGCCGGACGCCCGAAGAATGTACTACATACGCCGCTTTTGCTGCAGCGAAGAAACCGATGGGGCTTTCCACATGATGAGTGCCGCAAAATGAACCCCCACGCTTGAAGTGGCTGAGTGCCGTGCCTCTGCGCCAGCGTCGTGAGCCAATGTCTCGTTGTTAAGTTTACCCAAGATATCCGCCGAGGGCGCCAAGCTTCGATGGCCATTGCTGATGCTGTGCTTCTTGCTACTTTCGCTTCGCTGTTGCTAGTGTTTGCGGCCGCGCAATAAAGCCGCGCCGCAACGTTGGGCAAACAACAAACAAACCGCACCAACAAACCGTGGTTTTTATCTCAAAATGAACATTTTCTTGGCACGAAAGTATTGATTGATTGATTTGTGGGGTTTAACGTCCCAAAACCACTATATGATTATGCGAGACGCCGTAGTGGAGGGCTCCGGAAATTTTGACCACCTGGGGTTCTTTAACGTGCGCCCAAATCTGAGCACATGGGCCTACAACATTTCCGCCTCCATCGAAAATGCAGCCGCCGCAGCCGGGAATCGAACCCGCGACCTGCGGGTCAGCAGCCGAGTACCTTAGCCACTAGACCACCGCGGCGGGGCGTGGCACGAAAGTAGCATTACGAGGTTTCTGAACCACTATTTTAACAATCAATATCGACGTAATATTTGCCTAAAGGTTCTCTTTAAAGAACGTTAGATGGTCGAACTATCCGGAGCTCTTTGCTGCGGCGTCCCTCAATCAAATTGTGATTTTGGGTGGTTGAACCCCAGATGTTATCGTTTATTCTAATATCAGGCTTCCATCACCATGCGCTGACAGCGCTGACATATTACGGTGACAAAGTATAGGCATTCCGAGACTAGGATTTAAGCCGTATTGCTTTCGATGTCACCTTACTCTAACTCTGAGTGAATCATTAAGCAAGTCCTGCAGGTGGTAAGTGCTTCAAAAATGCAACTTAAGCAAGTAGCATTCATGCTGAAGTTTACTCGTTTTCAACAGTGTTGCCACCCTGTTGTCGGCTTGCTGTTAACAGAGCCCCAGCGAGCGTCAAGACATTCAGCCACTATTCTGAATTCCTAGCATGGAACGGAATCGACAAGAAAAAGAGACAGCGGTGATGAGGGAATAATAATAACAATAAAAAGGATCAATAAGGAATTTGTAGCACTTTTCTTTGGAGTGACAACACCTCTTTAGACGCGCTTTACCGGGTGCCTTGACTATCGATTTTCGATTTAGATGTCTGGTGATTTCAATTTCACGCAATAAAGTTGAGGTGTGAAAGCGCCAGTCTCCAGAGGGGTGCACTCCAAGGAGAGCCAGCCACTGCCGAGCGCCAAACGATTTCCTATCAGCATTTCAGCGCGGAATTTTATATTGTCGGGCTGTTATAAAAAAAAAACGTGTGAAACTTTCTAGTTTATTATGAACGCTTACGCATTCTTTAGCATCTAGTATTTAATATAAGTCCAGTCATCATGGTGTTCCTGGCATTTTACTTTTGTTGTGAGCTCTGTCTTTGCTAAAGTGAATGGGCTTGTTAAAATAACAAAAAAAATATTACCGCGGTGCCTAGAAAAAAAAAAACGATAGCCTCGTTCAAAGTTTGAGTGACAATATCGAACTAGTCGTTATCCGCGAGTAGGTGGCATTTTATCTCGCGTTTAAACTCATTGATTGGATAAACGCGTTCAGCGAGAATGTGCTTTTTTTTTTGTTGTTGTTGTTCTTCTTCTTTGTATTCTTTTTTTCGCACAGCCAGACTACTCGTTGTATGGTGCATAATTTTTAAGTGGGAAATGGATTTGGCAGTGCTTTTCCAGACTGAAAGAGCATGCGCAGACGAATTCCAACGTAGTTTATATAAAAACACAGGCACGCTGTATAGTCGGTATAGCTTGCTCGAGTTATGCGGTAACATAACAGAGTTGGTACAGTGTGCTTTATGGGCTAGAGAACAGTGCAAACGTTCATGTGGTATAACGCCCTGGATCATCTATTACCGAGTTCAGAAGGGACTTTACACCGTGGGCTTATTTTTACGTTATATATATATATATATATATATATATATATATATATATATATATATATATATATATATATATATATATGATGACGCTATCGAACAGAGATGCATCGTGGATCACATGCCATTCATTTATTCTATTGCACACGCACCTCTTCTTCCTCGGCTTCGCCTGCTATCGCCTTGTTCATACGTTAGACTCTTCCCCTTCCCCTCGTGAAAGTCTCAATCAAGAAGGCACAAAATAACGTCGTACTTTGCTAACATGAGCAATATCCGCATTTCTACCTAAGGGCTACACGGAATGGTCTACTTCGTAGTTCACTTGAAACACTTTGCGTAGAATGTTGTAGGGACCTTCCAAGACAGGAAGAATACGCCGATTTGGAATCGGAAGAAATTTATGAGATATTGCTTCGTTCTTAATTTGGTTGGTGACAGAATTATTAACAGCAGCTTTCCACGTTTCTTCCGCCCTTTGTTCTCGCTGTTTCAGTATAAATAGATAAGTTGCAATTACATACACCAGGAAGGACGGTGCGTAGCCGGTAGCTTCATGGGGTGTTCTGTTGTATTAGTCTATTATTTCCAACAGCAGCTTAGTCCAACACTTCTGCGGCTCCTCATTGATCTTGCACTTTAATCTGGCTACGATGGTTTACTTTGTCCCCTCGTTCATATCCTTACATTAGGGATGATGAGATGAGGTGAAGAGTTGGTGTATTCGGTTCTGTTTTAGAAACTATTTAAATTTTCCTGAAGTTAATCCTGCTCCACGATCTGAAAAAGAAAAGTACCGTGGTGTTCCGGCAGCAAAAGTGGTTTTTAAGTGTGAGATGTAGACGTAGCTGTTCTCACTTTTATGGGCGAACGCCCATACGAAGAAGCGAGCAGCATAATCAATGGCCAGGTAGATAAACCTTGATGAGCCATATCTAGAAAATCCCCCAGTGGTATTCATGGCAAAAAGGTCAAAAGGCTCTTCAGCAGGAGGCAAGGATTCAAGTGCCCAATACTTTTTGTTTTCGTTTTCTTGCATCTCTGGCATGTATCGCAATGCTGAATGTAGGTAATAACATCGGTTACCATATCCGGCCAATAATATTGCGGCGGCAAGAGTGATAGCGTCTTATTAACTCTGATATGCCAAAAAATGTTCATGTGCGTTCTTAACAATGGTTGGGCGTAGTTCATGAGGCACATAGATTTTCCTTAGTCCTTTTCTTTTGACGATGACTACGTTCTTTTCCAATGAATACGTACCTTTTGGGCACTCATTTCTGCATTGTCTAAGTTCATCGTGGGACAAAAGTTGAACTATTGGGGCTCTAGAAAGTGCATCTGCTTCGACGTTGCTTATGCCCTTTTTATGTTTACTCCATACTTCGATAGTTTCAACCACCTCTGGAAGAAACGGCCTTGAGGATTCTTAATATTCTTCAGCCACCGTAGTGCACAGTGATCCGTTACAACAGTGAATGGCTTTCCATGAAGTTAGCAATTCCATTTATCAATGGCGTCTATAACGACAAGGCATTCTTTTTCTGCAACATCCTAATTGACATCATGCTTAAATAGTTTGCGGAAGTAATGGGCAACGAGATGTTCCATGCCTTTGTCGTTAGGTTTCTTCAGTACTGCAGCAAAGCCTTCGCCATATGCATCGCAGTACACAGTACATTGTCTCGAAGTGTCGCATATGCGAACCAGTGGTTCTTCGGTTATGCGCTCCTTCAGCTCTCGAAAAGCTTGCTCGCATGCTTCTGTCCACTTCCACTTGCTTCCTTTGTAGAGTATACAATATAGTTCTGTCAGTGGGAGTTTCCGAAAGGAAGGATGTACTCACGGTAAGTGCTTACAGTGTCCAGGAAATGCTGGAGGTCTTTCTCTCGTTTAGGTGTCGGAAATTTGAGTATTGCGGCCATGTTACTTTGCTGAGTTGTCACTATTCTTTGCGAAAATATCTGGCCCAACTATTCAGTGCTGGGGCTTGCAAATTGGCACGTTTTCCGTTACAGTTTTACGTTCTCGGCTCTGAGGGCCTTTACGAGTGCCTCGAGGAGTCATATGCGATCGTCAGATGTGTCTGTGTATGACCACATCGTCAAAGTATTTGCTAATATTAGTGATCTCATGCTTGGCTATTTTTATTTTCATGGCTCTTTCAAATGTAGCCGGAGCGTTCTTTAACCCAAACGGCTTTACCAACCACTTGTAATGATCACACCAACAAGCGCAGTTATTTTAACGTCATTAGGATGCCTTTAGACATCCTAGTATCTCGACGTTACATCTAGCGCAGTGAAAAAGTTCACGTTTCCCAAATGGTTCATAATGTCATCTATACCTGGAATTGGTTGATAGTCAGGTACCGTTATGCCGTTCAGCTTGCGATAGTCAATACATAGACGAGTACGCCCTTCGCCTTTCTTTTCTGCTCAGATGACCAGTGCGGCATAGGGCGACAACAAAAGCCTCACAACACCTTGCTTAATGAAGGCGTCAACTCGTTTGTTAACTTCCGCTTTGTCGGCCCGTGAACATCTGTATGGTCCTTGATGAATAGGGACAGCAGTGGTAAGTGTAATCCCAAGTTGCTCAGTAGTGATGCATTGAATATCTGTCTGGGATTTCAAGGAGATCTCGTCATTCTTATTTAAAAGAGAGCCGAGCACTGCTGATTCATGTTCTTGTAAGCGTTCTGAATTCATGGTTCTCATCAACGTTGCTGTAGTTGTTTTCTTTTCATTGCGATTCCACAGATTCAGATTTTCCCGTCTTTTTTTTACTGACTGGCTTTCCAATTGTACAGAAAGATTGAAGTATACGAAGCGCTGCCTAGTCAAAGAAATAATTATGTTATTATGGCTCGCAGAACTTGTATACATAAACTTTCTTCGTGACATTCCCAATTTGCAATTGAATGTTTATGCAATTTCAAGTTCGAATGCTTGAAATAACTAGCTGCACCATGATCCAGGAGTCTGTCATCAACTGTAGCCTGAGCTGTTGGTACACATCTTCGCTGATACAAGTAATTGTTGCTCCTCTATCAAGAATTGGGGCTGCTGGCCTTCTGTTGATGAGAGCATCGAACTGTAATAATGCAGCTCTGGGTCGCTCTCTTCGCTTCTCAGCCTGGTCTCGATGGCAGACACGTTGCCATGGTGCGGGCATTCATTGTGCCAATGACGCTGTCGCGGGAAACCGGCAGCTGAGAAATATCTACATTCTTTTTGTGGGGCACGCGGTTGGGAAGTCATTGTTAGCTGCTGCGGTCTGCTGAAGAGACGTGGATCTCTTGATGTAGTACTAGGAGTACGAGTAACAGAAATTCTTCTCACCCGTTTTAAAGGTGTCTCGATCAATTGCGCAGCGGCGGACCACTCTAATGACGAGTTAAAAGACAGTCCGGCGAGCGCCAGTTCCCCAGGAACACCGTCAGTCCGTGCAGAAAGGATGTGGCACTCTTTAAGGTCAGCCAAAGAGCCCAGTTGTTTTTTTTTTTCTCGTTGTAGTAATCCTTGATGGTCTGCCCTCCTTTTCGCCGGTAATTTATGAAGAGACGAAAGGCATCTTTGTCAACCGTAGCAACATGATTTCGCATGTCACGCTTTATATCGTCCCATGTCTCGTCGTTGCCGAATATCTCTGTCAGGTACAACTTGAACGCTTCTCCTTCGATGTATTCGCTGAAGTGGCTGATCCGATCGTGATGTGTCAATGATGTCTCGGTCGTTTTCGTTTCGAAAAGGAGTAGCCACTTGTCGACGGGGACGTCTGCTGGTGTTCCATTGTACTTCGGCATGTTGAGCGGAGGCTCTGTCTTAGCCATTTCAGGTTGATAAGGTCGATACTGTCGACTTCTGTGACGTTAGAGAATAGAGATAGGATATGTTTCAGATGCCATTCATTTATTATAATACACGCGCACCTCTTGTTCGTCGGCTTCTCCTACCATGGCCTTGTTGCTTTGTTCACACACACACACACACACACACACACACACACACACACACACACGCGCGCGCGCGCGCGCGCGCACGCACGCACGCACACACGCACGCACGCACACGCACACACACGCACACACACACACACACACACACACACACACACACGCTACAAGGTGAAATGATTCGAATACTTATTTTCAGTCATCATCCTTTTCTTCTTTTTGTTTTGTATCGGTGATGATTTAAGCGGCTATGATTTTTTTAGTCTGGCTGTGTTCTGCCGCTCTTCGCAAAGCTGCCCGCTCGGAGTGCTATGTAAGCTCGTTAAGGGGAAATGGGGCCATTTTCAGCCCCTATTCGCAACTTTCAGCTATGATGGCGCAGCCATACGGCAACCGGCGAAAGCCGTGATGTGGTGATAGAACGAAAACATGCCTCGCGACAACGTGCTAGCTGTGCTTCGTCGTCGTTTTGTCGCACAACATCTTGCGCGTGCGGTAACGGAAGAACGATAGATTTTGTGTGTGCAAGGTTGTGGAACCTTTCAGCTTCATTAATGGACAAATAATACAAGAGCAATCACGTGTGCAGCGGGCTGCAATGCTCAAACCGCATCGTGAAAGGTGTCATAAGGGTGCTCGGTTTCATGAAACTTAACACAATGGCGATGTGATTAATAGCGTGCACCTAAAGTCAGCTGATTGCTACGAAAACCTCGATATGATGACCAATAACACGCTGTAGTAAGGACTTCGGGATTCATTTACGCCACTTGGCATTCTTTGAAGGGCTCTTAAATTTTAGCACGTGGCTGTTGTTTTGCATTTAGCCCAATCAAAATTCCACCACCGTGGCCGGCAATCGAGCCAGTACCCCCAAACTCAGGAGCATTCGCGTGCAGTGCTACCATGGTGGGTAATCCTGAAACGCAACAGGCGAGTGCCTTCGTTTTTTGTTTTTTAGGGGGGTTTATATAACACGCTAAATACTACTATGCTTTAGCGAGTGAAAAACACTTACATCTCGCCGCAACTGACACATGCGAGTAACTTGCGTCAGTTGCGCAGCATGTTTAGCAGACGCCGCTGTCTGCGATCGAGCGAAAGCCGAGGGCGCTCAAATTTCAGCAACGTGATTGATATTTCTAGTCTTATTCCAGCGCCAAGATACGCAAGCAGTTTTCTCCACAACATCGATCTGAAGATGAAACAAAGGAAATGCCTAAGCATCGTGATTACCGATCTCACTCGTAGCTTGTAAGCCGGCGCTGTTTTGAATAGCTGACATTCCGGAGTTTATTGTATTATGTATTAGTTTGTGAAATGAAGCAATTGTGAGCCATATTCGGTGGCACGAAACCAGTATCCTCGGTCAAAATAATACGAGTGGCAAAGAAACGACCAGTAACACAAGCGGCTCAACGTCACCTGCCACCCGTGCTGCTTACCGTATACTGCAGCGTGATCGCCGGACTTTGTGGATGAAAACAAATCTGCCAAGTTTGACGCACGCTGAGTGCCCGATCCGGCAACGCAGTGTGACGGAACGTCACAGAACCGACTGCTACACGAGCGCGTTGGACGTCCAATTTGGTGAAATATCATAGCGTGTTCTCACATTTTATGCCCTCTAGTATGAGCTGCTCCCTTCATGGGAATTTAAATGCCACGGAAAGTTATCCTAGCCGAAAGCGGCGGAAACCACGCAGTGACAGCACCCGTGACAAAGACTTCGCGCTTGCAGGGATCACCACATCAACAGAGATTTCGATTTCCTTGTGGCGCCCCCCTATAGGCACTGAAAGTTACAAATACAGGTGGTGAACGCCGCCGCCGGCGTTCACCACATGTATTCACAGTTGGTGAACGCCGGCGTTCACCGCCGGCGTTCACCAACTCATCAGTGCTGCGCCGCACATGCAAAGTATCAGCATTGGCGTGGAATCTTCCACGTTCTTTCGGTCACCGTGTATCCCAGCTACGGCTGATTGTTTATGCTTCAATTTCGCTTCATTTCTTTATATTGCTTCATTTGATTAAGCAAAATTTATTTAATATCCCCATGCCTTCCGTCCTACCTGTTTTCTGATGTCTGCGTTACGATCCTCATTCATAAAATTGAGCCCCTCGGTTTCCCTGTAATTATCTTTGTTACAAATATCCCTAAACGCCCTTTACATATGAGAAGCATTTCAGACAGGGAAGAGTGTTTCCTTGACGGAGGGATCCACTCCGACAAATGTTACTATTTATGATCACCATGTGTTTAATATTGCTTATGTAGCTCAGATGCGTAGGAGTACGTGATCCGAGCCTGTCTACTAGGCGGAAAACAAAGTATTGAAATCGTCAAGTATTAGCCAGCCTTATCATACTCATCACGGTCATTTTCGTGGTGTATACATGGTGAAATACCTCCGCAATGTTTTCGAACGTGCTGTGCTGAAAAAAAAAACATTTTTGATGGTTACGATTGAAATAGAAGTTATGTAAATGAGGCAGAAATCCATAGCCGAAGCTTGATGAGCATGTCTCGCTGTATTGGCGCTGTGACACGTTTATACAAGGTCGAGTACGTAGTTTGTATTGTCCGGCTATTCAACACGTTCTAACGTCGCAGAAAAACAGCGATTCTTCGAGAGGCTTTACCATGTCAGCTGAAAGAGGCATTCTCGATACAAATCTCGAATGCGTATACTCTGTCGTGATGCGTAATTTCGCCTTGCTGTACAATGTATTAAAGCTGCGAGTCTACCGTGAATCACAACGTTCTTGAGGTCTACTTTTGTTATTATTGTTTTTGGCTTTCTTCCTTTTTTTTCTTTTTTCTTTGTACTCTAAGGGTATTCCCGTTTTCGTAAGACACTACGTTGTTTGCTCTGTGACATTCTGAAATCTTGAATTTCGCAATGTTTTTAAAGTTCCTTTTATGCCAGCTCTTCACCTTCACCACATGGCGAGTGCTGCAATTCCTTCCTCTTAGGCTGCTCTTGCTCTTCTTTTTCATTTTTTTTTGCTATGTCCTTGCGTCATTCACTTAACGTTTAGTGTATGTTGCTTGCTCCCCCTAGCGTCCAGATTCGTTGCTGCACAGCACGATTAATTGGTGGTTGAAGACTTTCCACGCCGCCTTACGAGGTCATATCGGATATTTATCATTTGCGCTTACTTGAGCTTCTCTCAGCGGTACGCGTGTATCGTGTTCGGATGCGGCACTGTGCCGGAAATGTCAAGAGACGCGCAGATTAGCAGCCGCGGTAACCGACGATCTGACCCAGTGGACCGGCGACCACTCTTCGCCAAGGATCGCCATCTCCTCGTTGCATATATTTAGGGCGTAATCGCATGTCTCTTCTTTGTCCTCTCATCTTTCTTTTGTTTGCTTGTTTGCACGTTTAGTACGCACGATCTTGAGCGATCAAGAGCCGTGTGTACGTCACCCTCCGGTCCCGCTTTTTTGTTATCCGGGCCCAGATGCGTGTTGCGTAATACCTAAGCCCGTAATGCGTGCATTTAGGCTCCATTTCACAATGTCTGCGCTGTGGCAAGACCGATCAAAGTCGATGCCCTTGTCGCTTTTTTTTGTCAGTTTTGTTTTTATCGTGGAACAATTGGTGACGCTTTAAGACCGAGGAGCCAATCGTTTGCATTCATCGCTAAGATTCCGGTGTCACCACTTCGCTTTTTTTTTTCACCGATAATAATAATAACTGATGGAGTTTAACGCCTCAAAACCACGATATGATTGACTGCATGCAGTGAAGGGCTCCGGAAATTTGGACCCCTGGGGGTTATTTAAGGTGCACCTAAATCTAAGTACACTGCCCTGAAGCATTCTCCCTTTCCTAGAAAATGCGGCCACCTCGACTGGTATTCGATCTCGCCACCTGCGGGTCAGATAGCATTATAACCACTAGACCACTGTGGTGTGTTACTTATATTTTGTCGATAGCTCTACAGCTCCTACAAACGTAAAACTTGATTGATTAATTAATTGATTGATTGATTGATTGATTGATTGATTGATTGATTGATATGTGGGGTTTAACGTCCCAAAACCACCATATGATTATAAGAGACGCCGTAGTGGAGGGCTCCGGAAATTTAGACCACCTGGGTTTCTTTAACGTGCACCCAAATCTGAGCACACGGGCCTACAACATTTCCGCCTCCATCGGAAATGCAGCCGCCGCAGCCATACAAACGTAAAGATTCATCTGCCAGTTAACTGTGCTCAACACATTCGACCACCAGAATGTAATTACGATAACCGTCAAATTTATTCGACGATGTTCCTTCAGCATAGATTCAGAGTCGTTTTCATAAGACTACCGTGCAGTGTAATACAGCACTCTGCTACTGCTGAAGAAGTGATTAAAAAAGGAGCGACAAAGTGAGTCAGATGTGCAAAAATGGTTCTCTCTATATGAAATGGTAAGCTAGAATTATGTCATTTCTTTTAAGTGGCTAGATGTTTTGGTTTAGGGGTTTATTGTACGGAATAGTTACGAGAAATGATAATGCCATCAATTTGGTATTCATCTGTTCTGCCGTATCAGCCGCTCTGTGGATTCGCTGAGAAATTGAGAAAATTAATCTTAAAATGTCTATCAAATATTTCTGCTGCGTGCCGGCTGCTGACCGTATCTTACGTCAATACTGGCCCCTGCGCACATATAAAAACGGGAAATGCAAGGTTTTTCGCACAAAACACGTAATTAATATGGTTAGAATGCCACTCGGGCATTATATGAAAAAAGGACGGAGAGAAAACTTCTGCAAGAATCGTTCGTGAACACCTTATCGCGTTTAGAGCACAACAGCACTTGGGCACGCGTCCTCTCTCTGCTTTATCTCGCGCTCCGTTATTCTTTTCTTGAAGACTATAGTCTTTCTTGGGCACCTTCGACGCAAAAATTTTCTGTCTCTCTGTCTGTCTGTCTGTCTGTCTGTCTGTCTGTCTGTCTGTCTGTCTGTCTGTCTGTCTGTCTGTCTGTCTGTCTGTCTGTCTGTCTGTCTGTCTGTCTGTACACTTGTCTGTTTGTCCACCCGTAATGGTACCGAGCATTTTAAACGACACCAGACGGTACCCTAAACGGCCAACCCGATCCGCAGTGCCCACCAATGCTGCTCAAGACTCAGCGTTTATGCTTGTGCGATTGTCAACTGAAAAATTATCACGCATACCCGAGGCACCGTAACAACACGTATATATTCTATGTGTGCCTTTTACTATATACATAAGTAATTCTAAGGACCGTAGCGCTTATCACGCTGCGCTGACCATGCAACGCCTGCACGCAAAGGCAAGTGTCTCCAACGCTTTTCTAAGACGACGCGGTGGTGGCACCTACCCGTCACCTTGCGTTCTACACCTTACCACCTCTGAGACGGGCGCGCACGCCCGTCTCAGAGCTGCGCGTTTTGTTTTCCATGAAAACTGCTAGATAGCGCTCATGTCTCACGCGTGACGTGACTTGATGCGCTCGTTTGCCTCCGCTGCACGCTCGAGGCACTCTAAAGCAGCGCCTCCAGAATACCATTCACCTAGTTTCTTGCGCAGAACATCAAATAAACGTTTTCCTCACTCTCTACAGGCGCAAGACTATCGTCTATCGACGACATTTACAGATGAACATGCAGATACGGGGCCAATTCTTTTACTGTATTTTCTCCGGAAATGTTCACGAGGGTTCTTTCTTCTTTATAATAGCAGCACACTGTTCTTTTTTGCCTACTTTGTCCACTCCATTTAGCCGCAGTGCAATAGATGTTTTCTGGAATGGCTTCATTGTTCGTAGAAAGTGGTCCTCTATTTTTTTTTTTTTACGGAATGAACCAATGTGTTCTGCTGTAGCTGCTCAGTTTTGTGTGTCCCGCTGCAGACGCCACTTCAGGAGCCCACGTGTAGTAAACCCTCGGCAGCGTCTTTCTTATTTTTCTGCGTTTATTTTCATCCATCTGCCTGGAAAGGATAACTCTTGCTCGTTTTTAATTTTCGTTTAAATCTCTGCCGTTTACGAGCGTACGAGATAAGCATCAGTGGCACATGCACATGGTCCGTTTTCGATTGCGCCGCGTTTGACGTGCACCGAAGCGGCGGCAACTCGGGAGTGTTTTGCAATTCGCTATATCGCGTTCCGTCGTTTCCGCAGCGTGAAGTAGCAGTATACGGCGGAAGCATGAAAAATGAGGACGATGCGGCCTCGTGGGTGCAGCATATATTTACTCTTGGGCCGCCACCGACTATAGGTCTATTCTCAGCGCAGAGCGGTTCGAGTTAATCCACGGACCGTCAGATACACGACACTGATGTCTAAACTTTAAGAGACTTGAACTCTCGCGCTGAAATAAAGCGTTTGTGCCTCCCATATATGTGCGGGAACGTCTTCGTTGGCGTAGTGCTTCCGGCTCTTCATGGTGGTATCGCAGCCGAGGTTGCCTTTCTCGTTACCCAGTCTGCCCTCGCTGTGCGTGCTACGTACTCTGGAGATCGCCATCGCATCGCAGCCATTTCTTGGACTAACTGTTGCTTTCTTCCTTTTTCAATGGACCAGGGTTGAGTAGTGGGATTTGACAAAAATGTTGTGACTTACACCCGTTTATGATTATTGTAGTTTTTTTTTCATTTCAGGTCGTACGTTTTACCTTCATCTATAACAGCTTCGCTGAGAAAAAAAGTTATAGCGTACAAGCAGAGCATTCAAGAGGACAACATTGAATCATATTCTCCGCCGCTTTGCCGCTATCGCTCTCCGTTCAGCGTCGCCATTGGTGTCTGTCTTAGCAGTCGTCCATAGCGTTACAGAGGTCATTTGAGTTTAACCCAGAGGCACTCACGCATCCGTTATTCGAATGCACCGGTTATCGTGCCCTGCAGTCCATGGCAGTAGAAATTTTCAATCACATTTTCTGTTGCTCTGTTGATATCTATTTTTATACCGCATCTTTCATGTTAGCGAATGAGTTATTTGAGTCATGCAAAAAAAAAAAAAACGCGGAGAATAAAAGAGTTCAACTTCCTTTGTTTGGGGTTATTTTCAACGAAGCTCGAGTGACAGTGGTAAACGCAGGACAGTCCTATTCTAAACAGAACGACGATAGTACGCGCATATATTATTCGCCTCTAATTTTCAGCTTCTAAGCGTTGAAGCTAATTATTTCTCGCGTTTGATGAAAGCCAGCAGATAATGAAGCCAAGTAATGTATAGGAGATGTTAATGGTACTAGGTTGCAGGTTCGGACCCTGCCAGCGGCCATGTTATCCTTTCCTCTACTTTATTCACATCTATATCACAATTACTACACTATGTTAGAAACAGTACAATTAACGTTTATTACACATTCCTTGACTTCATTATCCGTTGGTTTTGATTAAAGGTTCTTTCGAATAAAAATAAGCAAGCTAGCCCTCGAAATTTTCTTTCTTCATGATTCTCGCGTAGCATACTTACCTATCGGTGATGATTGCTTGATTTGTGGGGTTTAACGTCCCAAAACCACCATTGATTATGAAAAACGCCGTAGTGGCAGGCTCCGGAAATTTTGACCACCTGGGGTTCTTTAACGTGCACCCAAATCTGAGCACACGGGCTTACAGCATTTTCGCCTAGATCGACAATGCAACCGCCGCAGCCAGGATTGGATCCCGCGACCAGCGGTTCAGCAGCCGAGCACCTATAGCGACTAGACCACCGCGGTGGGTCTACTTATGTATCGCATAACCAAAACCATGTGCAACCCTGAGGCGAAATGGAAGCCAATGCACCAGAAGAAACAGAACACGTGTTCAACCTGTATACGAGTTCCAGCAGCGTTGAAATCGCCTAAACACACGAAGAGTATTTTTGTTTTCCAAGAAAGCCTAATCCAGACACCGCAACTGGGCTAACCTTCATGAAACTGTAAAGCGTGTCTAAGTGTATTTCACATCTAAATTTGTAGTAATAAAATTGAAAAAAAAATGGTATAGCATGAACTCAAAAAGGTGGTTTCAAAACAAAAATGAACTAGATCCTGCATCGGTTTGAATCGAACTGAGCTAGTCAACAATGGTGGTTTTATTTGGATTCTGGTTGCTTTCTTATCACGCTTTCTTATCGTGCTTTCAGTACTTACTTTTGCATGTGATGTTCTAGGGGCAAAACGCGTATATATAGAGTAAGAATCAGACGGCTCTACTTCTATCTGTCTTTCAGTGTTTCTTTTTTAGTTTTGCGCTACAGTATCATGTGCTTCTTTCGCTTCAAGATGGCATATTTTAAGTAGAAGACAACTGGAAGAAAAATAGTGGGCACTGTCAATAACGTCGAGCATTCTTGACCGCGCAACCCTTCAATGAAGGGGCCCACCCTTCGAATTGGGAAAAGACTTACGGCAACTAACTACTCAGCAACAGCACTGGCGTGTCTTCCCTGAACCTGTACCAAAAGAAGGGCACGTAGTTGTTCGGGATAACTGATCGCAAGGGGGGTGCGTACGCCCCGAAGAGATTTTGTCTGGTGCGGCAGTGGACGTTCAACCAGCGAGAAGCGCGGTGGTCGGTGTCGCATGTCTCGCGTATACGTGCATGGAGTGTCCCGCGCAACGTATTCAGATGGCTGCGACCGTATAGAACTCTTTCTTGTGATTGCTTTATGTGACCGTTACTTTCTTATTTACAGCTTTTAAATATTCAGCCGTGTGCGCTGCGTCACACGTTGAACCTCAGAAGCGTGAGCACTATATTGTTCTTTCAATTTTCCTTTGAATCTCTTTTAGTTTCTATCATGTCGCTATTTTATTAACCTTCCGCTTTGGGACCACTTGTACCTGTTTTAGTGTTCGTTTAGAGCATAAAAAATGGCAGCATATCCACGGAGTGAATGATGGAGAGTGGGGCGAAGCATTCGTCCGTCCATGCGTCCGTCTGTGTGACCGTCCATGCGCCTGTTCGTGCGCCCGTCCCTGCGTTCGTTCATGCATCCGCCCCTGCGTCCGTTCATGCGTCCATCCATGCATCTGTCTTTGTGTCCGTTCGTCCATCTATTCAACACTCCAAGTCCCACCATCTCGCATCTTTTTATCATATATTCCCCATATAGAAGCACTGCCATTCAGTGGACATTCCATGGACTAAACGAGAGGTGGCACACGCACACTTTCTTACGGCTTGCGCTTCGGGTCTACTTCCCCCCTTTAACCACCTCGAATTAATTCATGGTATATACTAGTTCATTGTATTCATAGCCCTGCGGCTCAACGCTCGCTAAACCTTTCTAAAACTAAGGAGGTTACACCCAGCGAGTATAATGTAGCAACCCTTTCTTGTCCGATAGTGCTCAATGTACATGCAAATGGCTGCTAATGGGGATCGCAGCGTGCGCGTTGACTAAAAGCCGAATGCTCCTGTCTCTCATTCCCCATTAGCAGCCATTGGCATGTACAATGAGCATTATGTTTTATTATTAAACAACGCACAGAAGAAATCTCTCACCGGCACCATCTTGGAGGTCAAATGTTATACCTATTTCGAGTATGTGCCACTGGTGGTTACGTACTACGAGGGATGCCAAAGCCACGCCATAAGGAGCTTCGCCCCTAATTGGCATTGTAGCTGTTTCTGATTTTTCTCTTATTTAACTTTTGTAAGCTCTTGCTATCCTTTGATTTATTTAAATGCTTGTGTGTGTTTAATCAAATGTCCGTGTCAGCTCTATCAGTACGTCAGTCAGACCCAAACATCGCCACACGTGCACCCCCGTACGGGTCGACCGGGCTGCAAATGAATTTGAAATTTACCACTTGTAGGTCTTTCAGGCATCGCCGGCCTAAGCGTAAAATGCAAGCCTGCGAGTTTCCCGCACGTTGGTGTTAGATCGGCGGGGCCTCACCAGAAGGGTGTAACATATTCTGGCGTCCTCGACTCTTGAAGATGTAATCGACAGCGCCGCAGCGTAAATCAGGACAAGAAGAAGAACGGCAGCATTTTTTGAAGACCTTCGTAGATGAGTAGAAGAAAACACTTCTGATAGCCCAGAATGAAGTGCATGTTGTATGGAAAGACCACTCGCTCCAAGTGTCTAGTCATCAACATTACGTCCATGACACAAAAGGCAGCACCAATTGAAGCACAAGAATGGTGTTAATTTTGTCGCAGAATATTGCTCTATCGTTAATTCCCGTTGATTTAGACTTCTTTTACAGGCGAACTCAAGCCCAAATGAAATGATTCATTCATGAGCGAATCGACATTTTGGCCCCTGAATACCGATGATAGTGGGCTCTAACAATATTAGTCGCGATTGATTTAAAGTGTTTTGGTTACATGAGCACAGTGTAAAAAATTGTTGGATCACGCTCGGTCATATTGTCAGCAGCAAAAACAGCGTTTTTCCCAGTTGCATTCGAAGTAGATTTGACCCCCTACGGTGGTCTAGGGGTTCGGCGGCTGACCCGCAGGTTGCGGGATCGAATCCCGGCCGGGGCGGCTGCATTTTCGATGGAGGCGAACATGCTGGAGGCATGTGTGCTTAGATTTAGGTGCACGTTAAAAAACACCACGTGTTCGAAATTACCGGAACCCTCCACTACAGAGTCTCTCATAATCATATGGTGGTTTTGTGACCTTAAACGCCAACAATTATTAGTTGAAGTAGACTTGGCTCTTTTAGTAAAAAAAACGCCACACACCTTTTCAAAACGTTCGCGTTCCTAGAGGGAAAAGTCACGACGAACGGTAAGCTGTTACCCGCTGTTCCTCCGGTCATTCCTAAAAGGAAAGTTGCAAGGAGGCCACAAATCCACATTTTTGCGGCGATCCTGGCGATTACAACGAAATATACGTGGGAGGCGCGAGAAAGGCCACTGTGCAATAATATCAGAAAAGAGAAGAAGAAGAGCGTCGTGATGTATTTCTTGCTCGTTTTTAAGCGCGGCTGGCGCAATATTTGTTCGCCGCGAACGGTGTGGGTCGAGCGGTGAGCCAATGGACGGCCACCTAGGCCGATCGCCGCTCGCTCGTTGGCCGGCGCTGTGCCGACGTCGTCGCGGGGCAGCCGTCTTCGCGCGGCCCTGTCACATCTCGGCTGGGGGCGACGTTTCTGACATGCACGGCTCTGGCCCCAGATCGATGTTCGCTCGGGCGTCTTTGCTGCCAAGCATATACGTATACGCGCGTTCCCTGTTCCGGCTGGTACTGTCAAAGGCCTGGGCACCGATTTGGCACCGATGGGCTATGGTTTGGCTAAACTTCGACGCCTTGCCAGCTTCTAAACACGCCTACTGCTTTCCGATGGATCAATTTGAACAAGCTACGGCATACTCATCTCACGAGGGCTGCCTTTTCAATGGAGTGACGGTCAATGATATTTATAGTGGAAGGCATAGGAGAAAACAAGGTGGCTCGTGCACGGAAATGGATTGACGACACTCTTTAGGCTACAGGGAAACGGTAGTTAATAGATTTGTATTAAATCTATTTCACTGGCATTCATGCACTCATGTGTCACCAGAAGCTGTTGGCAATTTTACAGTGACTATAACAACAAAAGATCAACGAAAATTCAACAGCTACCAATAACAAATACAACAAATGGCAGTGTTATGCATGGTACAGTACCTGAGATTTAAAGCAAAGTAAATGGATGCAAGACGACGGAGAAAATGAAGCCACGCTTCCCCGCACGCATATTCCCTCAAGATGGAATGCCGACTACAGTACGTCAAGCCCCGCCGCGGTGGTCTAGTGGCTAAGGTACTCGGCTGCTGACCCGCAGGTTGCGGGTTTGATTCCCGGCGGCGGCGGCTGCATTTCCGATGGAGGCGGAAATGTTGTAGGCCCGTGTACTCAGATTTGGGTGCACGTTAAAGAACCCCAGGTGCCCTTACAGAAACGCCATACATGGCCCATATATAAGTTATATCTGGCCATATATAAGCATATATGGCAGCATATGTGGCCATATATAGGTATATATGGCAGCATATGTGGCCACATATAAGCATATATGGATGTATATCTGGCGGAGTCGGTTCATGTATGGGGTTATATACGGCCATATATGACGCGGTTGGCCCATATAAGGAGTCAAATCCGGCCAAATAAGGCACGGCCACACCATATATAACATATCAAGTGGATCCTTATATGTGGAAGTGCTCTCTTATTTGGGATGAACCACGTATATATTTAGCACCATGATCACACTTTTATGCGAATTGTAATATATAACAATTTGTACACAAAGCTGACCTGCTTATTTTTCATAACAATAGGAGTATTAAATATATATGTTGTTTCTGCCATGCAAAAAAACCGAAATTTCAGGTCAGCTTTGTGTACGTGATAGTTGCAACTCAGTTGAATGCATATATGCATGTATTCGTGTAATTTAACTCGCACATGTTTCATGGCATTTTGGTTTTGAAACGATAAGTTGCAATTAATACGGCGTAAATAATGTATACAAGAGCAGACATGTTTTACGAGGAAGGAATCGTGTCAAGTCACAAAGCGTATTGAAGCTTCCGAACCTCGCTATTATTATAGAGCAATCCTATATAGTATTATGTAAAGACAAAATGCATGCAACTTATATTGTTCACTATAATGCATTGTTTAAAGTGGCAGCAAGAAATAGTAATTTCAATGCACTTTTAGCTTCCACATCGGTAGACAAAATTTCTGATTATTTGAAAGTTTTGATGGCTATATGCTCCCTTCATATAACAAGATTTCTATTAATCCTGTTGACCCCTCATCTGCGATTGCTTTCAGCAGCCATTTACTATAATTGCATGCGCAGTGCAATGTTTAAGGGAGTATTTTCAAAAACAAAAAGAACTTACGTGAATGCAACTTGCAGGCACCATTATGATTACATTCAAGATGGAAGTTGTACTAATTTATTGCAAAAATACATCTTGCGTTTCCTTTGGCCACGTATAATGTTCCTGGCTGATGTGCACATAGTAAATTTATCGAAAATTTTATGATTGCACAAGTGAACAATTAATTTAGTGTAATGTTTGCAAGCGTCAAATAAATCTCACGTTATAGACATGTACGTTAAAAAAGGTGCAACTGACTCACACGTGATACATATTTAATGGACCATGTAATGAAATGCTGAAGCTTTATAGCAACATTTAACGTAGGCTGCTGAATTCACAAAACTTCTATTTTGTGTCGGTGTGTCATTACTTGGTCGAGGTCACTAAAGCGCACGTGCACGCCATCATCAAGATTAGCCTAAACATTGCCTTGTGAATACAATTAGTATGACACATTTTTTGCGGGCTGGCGTGATACCTAAGCCAAACTCTACATTATGTAAACAGCCCCTTGCTGTGCAGGCGCGTAACGATTCAAACTGCTTGCGAACATATCCTTTCAACACCAACACGGTAGTGCACTTACTTATAAGATATGTATGCCGGTACATACCCACCAAACTGCGCAAGTGCACACTCGCGTATAGAGATTCATGGGCACCCGGACACTGGCATTTCATTCAATGTGGCTAGATATTTTCGGCCATGTCAGAATGATATGAGTGTATTATTATTATTATTATTATTATTATTATTATTATTATTATTATTATTATTAATGTTGTTGTTGTATTTCGCAAAACGTCCAACAGCAAATCCATATGCTGTCATACTGTCTCGTTATGTAAGTTTTATGAGATCAGTTATCTTGGTGTTCTTTTTCATAGCATGCTGAATTTTTTCTACTTGCATTAAATGTGCTGCCATGCGAGGCCTTCATTCTCTTCCTGTTGGCTCAACATCTCGCGAGAATCCGGTTCTCCTACAGCCTTCTACAAATTGTACACCGCGATATGTCGTGGTCAACTTGAGTACATATGCATATTTGATTTGGAATGGCCTTGCTAAATCCAGCAGTAGCGCCACTGAGTGAGTCCAGAAAAATATCATAAGCATTTACCCTCATCGTTTCACTAGAATCCTTTCAACACTGCTAGAATATTATATTTGCCATCAGTTAACGGCCGGCAAAATCGCGCTGAGCTGTTATTTTTTTACAAGCTAGTTCAGGGTGAGATATCCTGCCCTTCTCGGTTGTAATAATTTTGAAACTCCGCGTAAGTTATCGAGAGAGAATCGACCGTTGCATGTACCTGCCAGCTTCTTTCAACACTCTATCCTTTACAGAATACCGAGTCTATCTAACGTCAACTTTCTTAATTCGTTATGTTTTTCATAGTCTACAGTCATTTTTTTTGTCAGTGAGGGCTGCCCTGTCCTAACGTAGCTTTGCACATGCACAGATTCTTCCCTTTTCCGTCTTTCAGGAAGCCTTCGGCACGGTTATGTATATTCCACATTATTTTTCAGTCCCATTCCATGAATATCTACTCTTTTATTGGTTGTTTCCATTGTGCGTTGATTTCTTTTCGACTGCTCGTTTTTGCTCTTTTTATTGATTTGCATTTCTGTGGACAGTCTGGAATGTATTGTTTGTTTTTGTTTTCTTCTCGCGCGCGCCAGCATGAAAGACCCTATGGTTGTTCTTGGGTAGGTTAAAAAATGATTGATTGATTATTGGTTGATTGAATATTATTATTATCATTATAAATGCTTGCGAAATAAGATGCAAATTCGGATGAAACGCGTCTTCGTAGCCAGCGTACACGAAGCAGCGATTTCAGCTCCACGGAATGCCTGTCTCAAAGGTCTTGCACGTGCAGCTTTCTGGGCCCGCGGGAGGAAGTTGAAGTCCATTGTTCGAAAAAACTCGCCTGACTGCTAGGTTGCAAGGGGTGCGCACAGTAAAAAAAATACAAAAAAGGGCGCCCGTCGGATGAGTGGAAAATTCGGAGAAAGTTGTTCGAAGGAGCGCGGCGCGTAGGCACCATGTAGCCCTGCCGTGGCATACAACAGTCTGTCGACACAGCAGAAAAGAGAGTGCCGCGGCCCATTTCAAGTAACGACGAAGAAAATAGTTTGCACAAACATTCAGTCGTATGGTAATAATATTGCGTCAATAATTGTTAAAAAATAAAACGTCGTTCGCCAATGGGCTCAGGAAAGTTTAGTTCTAGTGAAAAGTGCGTAAATTATTGATCTCAAGGAGTAATGTAGTGTCCATTGCAATATTCATTGTCAAGCCTGCATGCACTGTATCCGTCCGCGTCATTGTCGTTTTTTTTTTTTGCTCGCCGGAGTCATGGGTGCCGCGCTGATCGAGTTTGTTAATTTTCATTCCTTTTGCTCTTATTTCGTGTTCAACTACTGCTCCAATTTACACAAGATAATCGCGCAGCTCTCAGGAATCTACTTCGCTGTACGTGGCGAAATTGTGGACGGACGTGGAAGTGTTTTTGTGTGCGTGTGCGTCTGTACGCTGCTGGATTGGCGATCGTCAACTTTTCGTGCGAGAAAAAAATGGATACTCATGCTTGCGGGCAAGCGTTCCTTCAAAACTTCTTCCTAAAGCAGTACGAATGGACGTGGTGGCTTTAAGGTGTGAATAGGTTATCAGGATTAACAGGCTCCTTGAAAGACAAGTCTCGGTTAAATGTTAAGGTAAGTTCATCATTTTCATTACCTTCGCACGTTGTTCATAAATATTATGATAACTCGAAAACATACCACATTGCATGCTTGCTGAGTAAATAACTTTATGCTAATCGTGGTTACGTCATTAGGCTGTTTTGTATAAGCGATACGACAACACTTTCTTTTTTTTTCACTTGATCCAGACAGTGCTCTATTTAATCAAAAAATCTACACCACGAATATGTTGGTTTCGTGGCATTGTACTTTTCATAAGTATATTGATGTAAATATACTTGTGTTGTATTTTTCTCATTTTAACGCTTGAGGAAAAACCAAGGATAAATTACAACTTGCGCAATTACAAATAAAAAAGAGTTGCATATCTCCAACTCCAAGGGTGTCATGAGATTTATGAGCCCACGTTTGAATTTGACTTGCGTTTGAATTTATCTTTCTTCGTCTACGTTCCACTTGTTTTTATATTTACGTGTGTTTTGATAAGGACACGCAGTTAAAATTTTGTTGCTAGTTTGATTCTTCAAAACAGGGTGCTATGTCACGGATCCAAATGGAAAAACTTAAGAATAGCCCGTAATTTCGTTTCCGCGATCTACAATCAGGGTGATATAAGTGTAAATTTGACTGGAATGCGTACATCACAGGCGACATTATCGTTACTGATGTCGCAACATCGCGTGGTTATCTTGAGGAACTGCGCATACCCGCATACATAGTTACACAAAATAATGTGATGTCACGTTTTAATCCGTGAGCACTGTAGATAGTTTTACGCAAGCCGACAAATAAACTGGTATGATGCATTAGGGCTTGCTACTGTGTGAAAAAACTGGGGGACCGTTAAGCTCCGTTTTTCACAGTTGAACGTGATAGCAGTATCGATCCTGTTTCTTGTTCGTAATTCAATCACTTAGTGTGTACTCTTTATTGCATGATGCTACTTGAACAAATTTAATTGTGGAATAGTACTGTGTAATTGAGAAGGTTGAAAGTGTCTCAATGAAGGTTTCGCACATGGCTGCATTTTGTGTAAAAAAGGGGTAACATAGTTTAAAGAACAAGAAATATTATGTAATTACTGAGTTGCGCGAAAAAAATGAAATACAAAAGGAAGACACCTAGACGTAGCACACACTGACAACTGAAACATTGTTGGAGAAAACAGAAATACGTATATATGCGGTTACGAGAACACGTGCGGTGAAAGAAAAGGATTAGATGAGCAGACAGATTGTATAAATGATGCGCTTCCAGGAAAGCTACCTCAGTAGCAAGCAACATAGGTGAGAGTTACGTGACACATGAATCCCCAGCTTTGTTTATGAAATTCGCCTCTCCGATTTCCCGCGCTATACCGTGTCACTGAATCTAGCTTTAACTACCGTATTCCAAACAAGGGCGCGCAGCCACTCTCTACAATATGATGATTGGTTAGAGAATGGTTGTTCATTCCTTTAGAGAAGCTTTGTGATCTACAATTATATAAATAAATTCTAAATAATACTTCCCACACGACAGCGCAGTGCCGTCCACTACACGATGTCCACACTGTGAAAGAAAATGATCAGATGTCTGCTCATTTAATCATTTTTTTCCACCTCACGTGTTGTCGTAACCGCATACATATGTCTGTTTTCTCCAATGAAGTTTCAGTTGTTAGTGTGCGCTGCATCCAGGTGTCTTCCTTTCGCACTTCAAATTTTTTCGCGCAACTAAGTTAAGATGAAGTACCAACTCGCCCAGCAGAACGTGCTTCTCAATATAATGTGTGTAAAATGTTTTAGAACTTTATGCAACACTACGCAGTCGTGAGGGCATACGTGCAGTAACCAGTGTGCCTTTTGTAATGATTGGCTGTCTTTAGACCGCGAAGTCACGTTGGTAATAACGTGTTCTGATGCTTGATGACAATGCACGCTTGTATCATGCAATATAGCTGCGATATTAAATGTTGTGTTGTGAAACCTGTATGCAGGATACATGTATTTGTTAAGCATGACAGTTATTTTCCTTGCATTTACAACAAGAGGAAGTTATTCATGCTTTATTTCCAAGCAGATGCATAGCTGTGTGGTAGAGCACTTGCATGCCATGCAAATTGCCTGCATGATTTCGATCATCACTCAAACCCGAAAATTTATAATATTTGTTTAATTTGCATTCTCTCAATTTTCGATCATTGACACGACGATTTTTCACGGAGAGCCACCAATGCCTACACCGGAATTTCTGCAGAATGAGCTCTTTACCACTGTTACGTTAATGATGCATTATTGGCAAAATGGAAAGCGGATTACGTTTACAAAGTACATTTTTAGTGTCCCGTTGGCAAGAAATATTGTTAAATGCCTCCGTTCCCACGCGCACAGAGACCTATAGACACCAGTTTTAGCAGTCGTTCTATAGGTCATTAGTCACAATACTTGTACATAACAAGCTTGCATACCAATCACTTTCGACCGAACTCCTTAAAAGTTGATTATCAACTCATTTAAGTTATTCAATGCACACGCAGTTCATACGGTCAATAGCAAGTCAAATATTTCGTTTTGACTGACTATAATGGACGCTCCATTGACACACGAAAAAAAGTTTTAAACATAAGACACTGTGAAAGATATCTTTACGAAACTCAAATTGGGTTCTTGTATGCTATTTATTTTTGTCAAGTCGGAATCGATAAAGCGGAATATTTACTTGCACCGCACTATGTCTCAGACCGTGTTGACCATAGGTTCAAGATAAGAATAATCGCATGCAAGACTGACGTGTTTCAAAATGATTTTTTACCAAAAAAAAATTACAAGATCGAACCAGCTGCCTTCTAGCATTGCCTCTACACTTCCAAATATTTGTTTTATTTCATGTTAGAATTGTTCCGATTTATATGTTAGAACACGTTCCGATTTATATATACATTTCTCTTGCAGATTGTGATTCAGGTGACTTTGATTATTTGTTTGGCTGACTATGTATTTTTTGTATTCTACTTTTCGTAAATTCTCCCCCAATGTAATGCCAATTGGTGCTGTGGGTAATGAAATAAATAAATAGATAAATAAAAAAGTGTCGATAAGTAAGCAATAAATTTAAGCACAAAGACTGTATCTCTTCAGAAAAAGTGGACTAACAGTGACATGTGCCCACCACAAACTTTGAATATGATGCCAAGTTACATTCTAGCAAATAGTTGTTGAGAATAACTTGAGATATATTGAGGATAACTTAATTGAACAAGAATGTTCAGGGGGTATGTACTGCCTTTGTTTTGGAGATGATAGTGACTGCATGCAGACCTTTCAACAAACAGGTATATTTCTAGCTGAAGAATGATTTGAGCAGCTATATTTTTTGCCGGTGACACAGGCTGAACTAATATAGATGAATCATTTGAATGGCTTTATATAAAGGTATCCATATAAGGCCATATATGAAAGCATCCATATAAGACCTTATATGGATGCTTTTATATATAGCCATATATGGCCATATACAGCAACACCCATATATGGGGATATAAGGCCCATATATGGCTATATCAGGATTTGGACATATCAGGTTATATACGGCCCATATATGGGGATTCCATATATGAGCCAGATATGCCCAATTCCTGATGTAGCCATATATGGGGATTTTTATATAAGTCCATATATAGGATTTTTGTAAGGGTGGTCAAAATTTTCGGAGCCCTCCACTACGGCGTCTCTCATAATCAAATGGTGGTTTTGGGACGTTAAACCCTACAAATCAATCAACCAATTACAGAACGTCAATCGATTCGTTTGATCCTCTGACGTCTCCAACGTCCCTTCATAACTGGTGATTTCTGACTGTCAGTCACAACGCTGAATGTTCGAATCGGCGTAACGCCTTGCGTACCTAAATAAATACCCCCCCCCAAAAAAAACAATATCTAAATTCATGGCCCAATTTCCTGCGCTTTATGTTTAACTTGGGTTTTCATGCCATTCTGTTTCTATCCTTTCTCCATGCGTTTCTCTTTTATTCCCCATTACTTTATCCTAGCAAACCGGACGCTTGTCTGCTCAACCTTCCTGCTTTCCCTTGCTCCCTCTGTTTGTTTCCCTCTTTGCATTCGTATTTTACTCATTTCTAACGCGGATATATTAATCCTTCTCGTGCTGTTCCTAAAGCAGCATATCTGAAACGATTGCTTCAGACTAGTATCGCTCTCGTGAAAGTGCTCAAATACAGTATTTGCCTGGAAAACAAACTGTGGCTTAAGCTGACGCTGGGTGTATAATACGGCAGTTATAAAAGTGTAGATGAAGAAGCTACCTTTTTAACAAATGCAGTCATCCTTACATGGTGTCTTACTGGGGGCGGTTGTTTTGCCATCATCAAATTGATCAGCAAAGTTTACTTAGAAAGGGTTATCGTGCTTTTTTTTACTGAACACATTCATAAGTTTAGGCATATAGCCAATTTCGGCAAGCGTGTATGTTTAACCTGAAAGGTAAGAGACAATGCTCCTGAGTGTGTACATATAGATTCGAATCTCATCGCAACCATCATTTAATTTTTGCCTTTAAAGTTATTTTGTTTATAAATTATTCATTTATGGCAATTTTTCTTGCGTTACTCACAGACGGACAATAGGTGTACTTTTTGGTTTCAAAAAGTTATTAAGTACTTAAAAACACTTCTTTACGTTGACTCTAGCACACCTTAAGGAATTTTAGACAAGGTGGTAGAAACAAATCTATATAGTGGAGCGTTCTTCATGGCACGTGAAAGGCTTATAACTCCAGTTAGACCGCGTTATTTGATTCTGAGGTTCTATGGCCCCTACAGAGTCGCATGAAATTATAGACAGGCCAGAGAGAGAGAGAGAAATGGAATAGAAGGCAGGGAGGTCACTTAGGGCTGAGCCCCGTGGTCTACCCTGCACTGGGGAAAGAAGAAACGGGGAGGAAAATTAAAGAGGGGGAGGGAGAAGCCCCGTAAGAGCGAGCAGCTCAAGATAAAGCTTTGACCGCTCATGTGCAAGATTTGGTGAAATGCACATGCTGGCCTGTAACACGATGCCAACACTGAGCGAGAATGCTTAACATTATTTCTTTACATTACCGTCAAGATTTAGCTATCATGAAATACGTTGATGCTGAGGCGGAGTTGAATTTTTTTTTTACATACTACATTTGTCTCTTCTTTTTTATCCTTCGGCTGAGAATAGCTTACCACAGAGCTGTCTTGCTGGCTGCCGCTACTCTCTTTGATGTTTGTTCTTTTTCCATTCCTACACTTTTAATAACGCACCTTTCATGACAAGAGTAAAAATGCGGGTCAGCGGGTTACCACGGTTTCTTGTCAGTACTGCGTAGTTGTTATCCACTATAAACGCGGTCATTGTTCCGACAGTCGATACAAGTAGTGGTGAGCAATTTTTTCCCACTTCGTTGTATGTTTAATAAGCTGTCACCGCAATGAAAGACCGACTACATGCTCTATAGTACATAGCCGCAGTCACTCGAAGAATGGGCTTTCGTTGCGTGAAAAGCCAGTGCGACTTACGAACGCAGGCGCCAGATGGTGCCTCAGCGGCGTGAACATGGCGATAAAAGCTGCCGAAGCGTAAGCGCATGCGCATAACGACGCTATCGTTGCTCGCTAGCCTCTTCCGTTCACGGCGTCGCAGTAGCTATACTCCTGTTGGGCCTGAAGTCACAGTGTGTATCCTGAAAGATCTCGTACACTGCTCTGATCGCAAACGACATCGACTGCGGCGCAAAAACATTCGCTGCTAGCCTTATTTGACTTTTAACTGTGGACTAGTTTAAAGGACCACCCGGGTCGTCGTCTTATGTTTCACGTTGCCGTCACGCGGGTCCCAGATTTGATAGTTTCACACACATAAGCCTTGCAGGCTGCACGCTTGAAACACTAGCGTGCGCTTTTGCCCCTGAACGACAGTGTAGTCCGAGCCAGCTAAGGACAGCGAAACGCCAACGCAGGGAGATTGACACAGATCTACGGAAGCGAGATGTGGAGGTAAAATGCCACCGCGGGAATTTAGATGCATCGCTCTCAGGGCAGCAAGCTGTAGAAAAAACAGGAGAGAGGGAAACGTATTCACTTGGAGAGAAATCGACTGAACTTTTTTTTGTGTGCTTGGTTGATTCCTTTTGCAGGTTGACAGTTTTGTGCGCCCGTATGCTTGCTAAAAAGGACACGTTGTTCCAAACAACATACATATAATGCACGGAAGCAGCTCTCAGCTGCAATAAAAGAACTGAGCAACCACTTTTGTAGCCTGTTGGAAGAAAGAATCCGGTAAGACTGACGGTAGATCGCTGTCAACACAAAACCCCTTGAAAGCATTACTCCGCTTTTGAGACAGACTTGAAGTGTTGTGCTGATCTTCCTCGAGCCCATGTTCATGCTTTCTGTCCTGGGTCTTTCTTTTTTTCAATCTTTGACCTCCCTGCGGTATTTATAATCCGATTCGCGTTGTTACTATACAGTATATGTATAGATAGGTATAATTCATATAAAGAATAGCCATTAGGTGACCACTGATTATGCACCTTTCCTTGTGTTTTTTAATTAAATATCTCACATTTGAAGCCTTTGTCGCAGGAAATAGTTCCCGTCGCCACGCTTTCTATTGCAAAAA
Organism: Rhipicephalus microplus; assembly: GCF_013339725.1. Classification (NCBI taxonomy): domain Eukaryota; kingdom Metazoa; phylum Arthropoda; class Arachnida; order Ixodida; family Ixodidae; genus Rhipicephalus; species Rhipicephalus microplus. The sequence goes on from NC_051172.1 coordinate 58,516,174, forward strand.
AGAACAGGAAGAAAAAATTCATACCCGCGTGCAAGATTTCATGTCCTGCGACTTGGGAACAATGACGTCGCGATATTATCACCGCTGTCGTCCTGCCACTGTCGGCGGCTCTCAATTGAGGCTTTGCAGTCGTCTCCATCAAGTTGTTGTATTTCTAATTCCCGACACACCTCTCTCGTATCGTCCTCATTGTTTCCGTCGTTGGACCAGCCGTCGCTGTCTTTCCATGAGTAGCATTCTAAAACTTCTGTGTTCTCGTGTGTGTCGTTCAGCTGATCGCTTCCTCGCGCAGCCGCGGGTGCGTCGGTGTCATCATTATCATCATCATCATAATTATCATCATCATCAGCAGCAGCAGCAACATAAGTAGCAGCAGCAGCCGGACTACGCTGACCGCAGGAAAAAGGTCTCCTCCATGTTCCGCCAGTCAACTTAGTGATGTGTTTGCTTCTGCCACTTTATAGCAGCAAACTTCCCAATCTCATCTGCCCACCTAACTTTCGGTCACCCCCTAAACCACTTGCCTTCTCTGGGAATCCAGTCAGTTACCCTTAATGATCAGTGGTTATCCTGCCTACGCGCTACGTGACCGGCCCATGTACATCTCTTCTTGAATTCAACTAAGATATCCTTAACCCTGGTTTGTTCCCTAACCCACTCTGCCCTCTTCGTGTCTCGTAAGGTTACACCAATCATTTTCCTTTCCATCGTTCGCTGCGTCGTCCTCAATTCAGGCTGAACCCTCTTCATAAGCCTCGATATTTCCGCTTCGTGGGTAAGTATTGGCAAGATGCCACTGTTATATACCTTCCTCTTGAGAGAGAGTGGTTACCTAACGCTACCAGTCATGATTTCATAATGCTTGCCTAACGTGCTCCACCCCATCTTTATTTTTCCAGTTACTTCAATCTTGTGTTTCAGCTCAGCGGTTACTATCTGTCTTAAGTAAACGTACTCTTTTACAACCTGAAGTGCATTACTACCCATCTCGAAACGCTGCTCTCTTTCAAGATTGCTGTACATTACTTTCGTTTTCTGAAGATTAACATTAAGACCGGCCTTTCTGCTCTTCTTATCTAATTCAATAATCTCGAATTGCGATTCTGCCCCAGAGTTACTTAACAATGCAATATTATTGGTGAAGCGCAGGTTACTAAGGTACTCTCCAATAACTCTTATCTCTAACACTTCCAATTCTAAATCTCTGAAAACCTTCTGAGCACGCGGTAAAATGAGAGATCATATCCTCTTGTCTTACACACTTCTTTATTCGTATTGTGTCGCTTTATTTATGGAGCACTATGGTGGCAGTTGATCCGCTGCGATTTCTTCCACGATATTTATATATTTTCGTCCACACCCTGATTCCGCAGTGTCTGCATGACAGCTGAAATCTCTACTGAATGAAATGCCTTCTCGTAATTTATGGAGGCTATGTATGGACCCTTTTCAAAAAAGGGCGCCCCTAACGCCGCGGACGCGAACTACAGTCTGCCGCCATTGTGAGGGCACGGCAGCAAACGACGCAGGCTGTGTGTCCCCGCGGCGCTGATGCGCGTTTCTTGCAGCGCACACAGACACCTCTTGCGTTTCTGCAGGACGCGGACCGCGTCGGGAGGGCACGCCGATGAGAGTCTTTTGCAGGCCGGATCCATGCATAGCCAGTCATAACAAGTTAAACTACTCGTCCAACCCGTTGAAGGGTGCAAAATATTGCTCATTGTGCAGCGGAAGCAGGTCAGAAAGCCTATCGGAGAGTAGCTCGTTCAAGCTAGAAAGCGGTCCGATTGCAGCGGATGATAGGGAAAGTTAGCCGCAAACACAAACATCACAGCACTCACGCAGTTGACGGCTCGCTTTCTATGCCCCCATGATGGCGCTAGCTATCCTACACTCCTTCGCGAAGCGAAACTGACGAAAAGCTCGCCATCAGGTGGCGTATTCATGAAAAGGGTCTATAGTGGGTGGGAGTATTCTGAACATTTATTTATCACCTGATCGATAGTATGAATGTGGTCGATTGTTGAGTAGCCTGTTCGAAATCCTGTTTGTTCTTTTGGTTGATTGAATTCTCATGTTGCCTTAATTACGTTAGCAATTACCTTTATAAATAGCTTGTATACTATGGAGAGGAAGCTGATCGGCTTGTAATTGAAGTCCTTGTTGTCTCCTTTCTTATCGATTAAGGTAATATTAGCATTCTTCCAAGATTCTAGTACCCTTCCTATGAGCAGACACTTTATAGACAGGGTGGCTAGTTTTTTCTTACACAATCTGTCCTCCGTCTTTCAGAAGATTTGATGTTATCTTCACCAGCATGCAGTTTTGCCTTCTTGTATTAAAAATGCCCAGGGGCAGACTTTCGACATAAAAAAACAATAAATAAACAAAAAACGTCAATTCATGAAAGACTCAAGCCCCGCCATGGTGGTCTAGTGGCTAAGGTACTCGGCTGCGGACCCGCAGGTCGCGGGATCAAATCCCGGCTGTGGCGGCTGCATTTACGATGGAGGCGAAAATGTTGTAGGCCCGTGTACTCAGATTTGGGTGCACGTTAAAGAACCCCAGGTGGTCGAAATTTCCGGAGCCCTCTACTACGGCGTCTCTCATAATCATATGGTGGTTTTGGGACGTTAAACCCCACAGATCAATCAATCAATCATGAAGGACTCATACACAACCGACAAAATAGAACTGACAGAGCTTTCGAAGTTGATGAATAAGCTTAAGGTATCCAAAGTAAGAAGGTGTAACTTGGAGAGAACTGAATATGCTTTAAATAATGGAGGAAGCGTCAAAGCAGTGAAGAGGAAACTTGGGATAGGCAAAAATCGGATGTATGCACTAAAGGACAAGGACGGCAAATTAACTAAGAATATGGATAAAATAGTTAAAAATCGAAGAGTTGTTTTACAGAGATCTGTAGAGTATCCGGGACAACTACGATCATAATGTAAGAACTAGCAGTAACCCATGACATCCCACCATGAAAGAAGCCAGGAAAGCGGTGTACTTCTGGTCAATGGTTTTTACCCTCAGCGTGTCGAGGTTTAGAAGCTTTCCACGAGACAGCCTGCTCGGTGAAGGCGCACTTTATCCCGGGTTACAGGGCACTGGTGGCACGCTCGGCTGCTGCAGCTTGGCGGCTCCGGTGGCCTCTTCGATCGGGCTCCCGTGCATCGGACGCTAATGCGTGGGGCGCACACGCGCCGTCCACACCCACTGTACTAAACCGCCAGCCTCACTCGCCCCTTTTCTGTCCAGCACCGTCTGTCTCCCGTGCACTGACGCAACGTACAAACGCTAGGTAATTCCCCCTGCCTCCGAGTTCGATGCTCCTGCACCGCTTTTCCTCACCGATCATTGCGTGTCTCGTGTGTTCAGCTGCGTCCGAAGGCAGAGGAAGGATGTGGCGTGCGGACCGCGCGCTCCTTCCCACTCTGTACGCCTGGTTTCCCTGAGCACAGACCGTCCTTCCTTTTCGATCCTCTTGTTTCCTCAAGGATGTCTCTTCGCTGAGGTGGTGACCAAATACTCCTTTCAACTACACTCCCCGGCCCACCGAGTTCCTTGTATCCATCTCCCGGCGTGTAATGCCAGATTGGACGCATAATGGTCACTTTCTCCTTCTGCTTTGAGTGTCGACCTTTCTTTGGAAGCAGCATCGTTCTTTTGTTACACGGAAGCTTATATAGTTTTGCCCCTGCTCTGATTTAGCTGCTGATATGCACTTGAACAGCAGAACTGTTCTCGCCACACATCCACTCAAGCGATTTCAATTAACTACATTAAAAAAAAGAACAAAAATAGCGTAAAGGGCGAAGCTGGGAATAATAACAAATGTTGAAACTCTGTCGACTGAATCTGCTGTTTTTATTGAAGAAAAAAAAGCTGTATTTTATCACACGATAGGTACTTTGCTTTTGAATACTTTCACTTGTATAAAACTCCGTATTCTTAAAGGCATATAATATTTAGTATTTTCTTGCCCTATAGAGATGTTTGCGGATTCGCAGTTTTCTTCAGTCACAAGCGGATGAGACCCTTCAATCCAGAAGTCCAAGAATGCTTGCATATTCGGGTTTGATATATTTGATATTTATCAATTAGATCTATCTATCTATCTATCTATCTATCTATCTATCTATCTATCTATCTATCTATCTATTCGTGTATACTCGAGGAGATGTGTGGATAGGGTGAGGGAGCCGCGAATCTAGATATAATGGCAAAAGGACCTAAAAGCCAAACAAAAACGCCATGCTTGTAAGTTGTAACAAGAACCGCCACATTTTTCTCAACTTGGAAGGAAAGGTTCCTCTTAATATTGTTCATATAGCATCAATCATAGCCCATTGATAACTGAAGTATCGTCGTGGGAAGCTAGCTGGCATCTCTGTGACATATAGAGATCTTCAGAATTGCATGCTGAAGCTGCATCACTCCCACATCTCTGCGGCTTTTCGTTTAAATCGGTCCGTCGTTTCCCCGAGGAGATGCGCTCACCAAGCCTCAAATTATTTTACCGCGTGTTTACATTCATTTGAGTGAAGTGAAAGTATCCGACCCTCTCTTACAAGTTGTTCGAGGAGGAAGCTGGTGGCGCAGAACAAGTCCTGATGCGTGCCTCGATTTGGTAGATGCACACAGCCGTAAAAACGCCCAAAGTCTTTCCGTGTTCCTGAGCCCGCCCGTGCACAACACGACGTGTCACGTGAGCCAATGATTATCTACCAGGAGAGAGGCCAACGGCGGCCAAAGTTGCTAAAGCGGCCAGAACCGCGGTGTTTGTAGCGCCTTTGGCGGTGAATAATGTATGGCACATCCTGGTCTAGGCGCTAAACGGATTAGACCTGCACAGCGGACTGTGTGGCGGGAGTCGAAATTTTGTTGTGCCAGCCGCGAAACCTCTTTGCCATGAGCCTATATCCTAAAACCGTGACCTCTTCTATCATTCAATGCCGTGATGCATGGCGCTTTCTAGCGTGATTGATACACCTGCAATAGCAGTCACGCCTTTCTATACTGTGTGATTCGTCTGTACGCCACTATTTTTTTTTATTCTCGCTTTCTTTGGACACACTTTATCAATGTGAACCGACCAGTATAGGCTTCCGCCGTCACATTTTGAGTTTGTTGGGGGCAGCAAGAGCTGCTTCATTTCAGTGAATGCGCCGTTTATAGCAACGACAACGAAGGAGCACTGGAGTTCTTTGATAACTGACGTGGGTGCACCGGTATTCAAGTTCACTGATATATTTTAGCGGGTGCCAACTTAACAGTACGCATATAAAAACCTGTTGGGGAGCGCTGTGGGTGGTGTGTGTTTCACGAGTGAAAAAATGTGTGAATGTGTGAGTGTTTCTCGGCATTTTCAAGTTGCGCTAAATTTACGTACAATAAAACTTTACATAAAATGTGATTGCGGGGCAGTATATTATCTATAGGAGCTGTGTATGTGAGAAAAAAAGAAAAGAAATATAGAGAAGATTTTGCATAGAATGTATTTGAAATGAGCACAAATTAATCTAGAACTTTGAAGAAAGCCCAATTTCGGCTCAGCGATTAAGTCGACTGAAGTACCAGAAAAAAAATGAATACTCCCTGCATCGTGGATGATTTTTTTTTGTGTGTGCCATACTTCCCTCCTCCAGAAAGAGTGAGCAGGAGTTGTGCCCCTCTAGGTGGCAGTTGCCAGCTTGCTGTCTCTCGCTTTTCTCTGTGTCCTTGTGTATCCGTGTATAAATATCAAATAAATAAATAATAAATAAATAAATGAATAAATACTTAAGCACTCTTTTGGCGCTGTGAGTGCATGGCTTGCTACTCGCATCCTCACAAAGAGCCAATCTGCTGTTATTGTTCTTAGCACTGGCATGCATAAAGGCTTTTCCGTGTTCCCATGGTATATATATATATATAACGATTGATTTGTGGGGCTTAACGTCCCAAAATCACTATATGATTATGAGAGACGCCATAGTGAAGGTCTCCGGAAATTTCGATCACCTGGGATTCCTTAACGTGCGCCCAAATTTGAGCACACGGGCCTACAACGTCTCCGCCTCCATCGAAAATGCAGCCACCCCAGCCGGGATTCGATCTCGCGACCTGCGGGTCAGCATCCCAGTAGATTAGATCACCGCGGCGGGGCTATGGAGCATTACAGTCGATATAAAACTTCGGCGCACGTCAGCTGGCAGAAAAGGCGAATAACTGCTATTGCATTCGGCAGTAAATCATCTGCCCCAGGTTCTCAGCAATTTTTTATGTTTTTCTATGTTGGGAATTCTGAAATAATCTTGGCGTCTTGGCATTAAGGCATGTAATGCGTGGATGGCAGTAGTTCCCATATCATGAAGACGCAAGGTTTAGTTAGAAACGAAAATCGCGTATCTGCTCAAACTACGACCCGTGAAGCGGAACGGCGTGTTTTATTTTAACGAGTTTTTTCTTTTTCCCACGCAGTGAACGTGCTACAACGTGGCGTAGTGGTGGAGCACCCACCTTGTCGAACGAAGGTGGCGATTTCGAACCGCGCTGCTGAAGTTTTCATTTTTGTCAACATTTTTTTAACATCATGTGCTGAGATTCACCTTACTCACGTCGCAAGTAGTTTGTGTGGTAAACTAACTTTTGGCGGTGCCTTAGATGTTGCCGCTGTTTCGTGCTTCGAAGGTGTTGGTAATGGCGCTTCGGGAACTGAACGTTCATGATCACACGAGACTGCTTTAGTTATCAGTGAAAGTTATCCTACTACTTGACGCATTAAACTTAAATCTGGGGCGTCTACGCTAAGAGGCGTAAGGCGACGAGACAGTTTTATTGCTTTGCGGCGTCGGTGGTAACATGGAAGCGTTTGGACGGAGTGCCAGATCCCATTCCCGCTTCATCGGCACGAGAGTCGCATAGATTGGGAATTCTACTTGAGTATAGCAGAGAATTCGCAGTCTCTTTTTCTCTGCATTCAACGAAAGAGTATGTTCTGCGGCCAATTCTGCCCCACTCTCCCGCGGACTTAAAGAACTCTGGGGAGAGTAACACAGTCCCTCTGCTCTTGCAATACTTCCTGAGATGCTGTGAGTGTGGAGTATCACAACGTATTTTCAGGTCAACGTCGTAGGAAACGTGTGCTAAACGTACGGAGACTTGTTCTCGTACACTTGCGCGCATTGACGTAGACTCCTGCCGCTCAAGAGCCACTCAACGAAGCCGTTTTCGAAAACTTGTGTGCGATCTGCCCGTATACTATTATACGATTATCATCTTGCGCTCACTGCTCTGAGAGATGCTCTTAATATTGATGCATTTATTTTCCGTTTGATTATTTTTACCCAATATACGCACTGTACTGCATCATGTACCAAAACATTAAAGCTGCGCTTGCATCAGCACTACATTGTGTCAAGCATTATAGTGAAAAGGTCACCTTATCTTGAATACGGTATGATCAAAACTCAGATGGTTTCTCTCCAAATTCAGCGCGAGGACATAAGTGATTTGGGCCTTTGCAGACAATGTATGAGATCAGAGAGACGCTGAAAGAGACAATTATTATCGTTGCTAGGTGCGCGACTAACTAAAATTTAATAATGGACTTCTTTCGTCAGTGCAGTAATCGGGCATGTTACCATGGAATGTACGCATGATTGCGCATGCAAGACAGCGACGATCGTCTCAAAGCTGCTCTTTAATGCGAGGTGGCTGTTCGTAAGTTTATACAGAATGCGGGTGTTACGCGGCTGTTCATACAAACGGTTATCCGCAGGCACTCTGTAGAAACAACTGGTGGCGGAATTGTTCATAAAGAGGGGGGCGCATTACGTTCAGCTCATTTGAACATTCTGTATCAATCGTATACGTGTGGTATACCTTTAACCCTTTTCATGTGTCACCACGGTACCGGTTCGAATATCTCGGACAGGCTTGCACGTGCAGATTCTCATTTTCAAACAACGTGGCGAACCGTGGGCATGCGAAGTTTTAACTAATTTCGCAACGCATAGATGTAATAATAATAATAAATAATATCAATAATAATATTAATAATAATAATAATTGTTGGGGTTTAACTTCCCAAAACAAACATGACTATGAAAGACGCTGTAGTGGAGAGCTCCGGAAATTTCGACCACCTGGATTTCTTTAACGTGCACCTAAATCTAAGCACATGGGCCTCAAGTATTTTCCTTCCATCGAAAATGCAGCCAACGTGGCCGGAATTCAATCCCGCAACCTGCAGGTCAGCATCTAACTGCTTTGGCCACTATAGACCATCGTGGCGGATAGCGCACACTCTAAGCCAAAAGGGAGCAACGAGGGTATAGGGGATGCTCCTTTCAGGGAGCGATTGCGTTGTCACTCTCATTACCCCCCTAAAAGGAGTAACTGCAGAGGGGCACACCATTGCTACCCTTTTAGTTCCTTCTTCGGAGGATGAACAGTTGCTCTTTCCGGTTGCTCCCTGAGGACCAACCATTACTCCCGCCAGTTGCTCCCCTAAGACCAACGGTTAGTCTTGACCGTTACTCTCGCGTGTTCGCAGTTACTCTCAGAGGACCAACTGCACATGCTTGCAGTTACTCCTTGTGGAAATGAATATTTATCTCGAGTATGCTTGTCAGACGCTTAACACCTGGCGAGAGCTCCTTGGCAGAGCACTTCTTGGGTGCTTGTTACACAAAAAGGGGACAAAATTGAAAGAAAAAGAAACGCTTATTGCTTTTCTTTTTTTAAAAAAACGATCTTGAATTCCTAGCATAGGGCAGTCTGTGTCATCATTGCAGAGAGAAGGGCAACTTATCCAATTGTGATGAACTGGAGTTGCGCAAGACTGGTGTTTTCATCAAGCTAGCGCAGCGGGTTATCACCGCTGGCATATGTGAAGCATCTCATTGCTGCAAGAAGACATGGAAGTGTGAGGTTTAACTTGCCAGAATCAATGCATAACAATGAATCACACACACCTCATCATCGTTTATATTTTAGAAAGTCTACTGCAAAACGAAATGTAAAAAAAAATGGTAGGTTCGGCCAAACGTTACTTCGCAAGTCATATAAATGCTGATGTGGTGGACGCTCTCCACATGATGTCTGTTGCCGAGATAGCAAGAGTTTGGCAGAAAATGTGCAGCACCTCAAGATGGCATTATATTTGTAGCAGTTAAAGCTACCCTTAGGTTAACTTGTTTCCTATACACAGCTGGGTGACATTTCCATGTGCCTATTCACCATTAGGCATTCTAAGCGACATCATGTGCGTGACAAATAACACATACCGTCCGCTCATGTTAAAATCGATATTTGGCACGTGCACATAGTTACCCTCGACTCTGCTGTTCTGTCATACGCTACTGCGTCATGTAATGGGCAATACTTGTTGGTACAAGCCAAGCATGCAAAACCTGCTTGAAATGAATCATTTGTAGAGGCTACTTGATGATATTCAGTAAATTTTCTTGTAGCTGACGCAAACGGCTGGACAAAACTGTAGACACAAATAAACATAGACAGTGCTACTTTTAGACAATTATTTAAATTTAGGAAACTAGGGTTCACTTATTCACTCGGTTGACGAGCCACAGCCACGAGATCTGTAAACGCAACACTATATCTTAAGGCATGCACAGATAATAAAATTCTTTGTCTGACAGTGTCATGAATAGCTTGCCGATACACATATATCCGAGTGCAACAATATGTCAAGCTGTGATTAGTTCGAAGTCTTGTTGGTTGACAGCCGAACAGGTTACTGCTCTGTCGGACAAATCGAAATACGTGCACTGTGGTTTCCAGAAAAAAAAAAGCATTATTGGAAGTTAGCGCCCGGTGTGAATGTCTGCCTATTTATTTTGTACTGCCTTATACATGTGACACAAAGACATTTGTTGAGGATGTGCTACCATTCAAGCCCATATCGCATACTATTGGTCAACGTGATGGAAATACAAACATTAGTAACACTGCCACCTATAGTAACAGCATAGTACTTCAGGATCTTAGAAGAGCAAGGAGGGGCACAAGAAAGTTGAGCACACTCTTGCAGAACTTTAAAGCAGAATTTTTTAGGGTGCGGCAGTTTAACATGCAGTGGGACTTTTACTTACGAAACATGTGCATAAAACAGGGTAAAGGCGATTCATGAACGCTGTTACTAAGGCCTGCGCACGGACAGCTTTGTGAATTTAGGCCCAAGTGTTATGCTTTGTCCAAGCCAAAACTCGCGTAAATAAAGAAAACGTACATTCAGTAGCGCCAATGTAAAGAAATTTTGGCAGTTAGCTTTCTAGTACAAACAGCAATCCCTGCATTGAAAACAAACATTTTATGTCAACCGTAACAGTGTAAACACGCACACGGGCCACCGTAGCCATGTCAAATTGTCAGTGCCAGCGTAACCATGTGGCTTGATACACTATTCACGGGCCAACACACGCGCAGTTTGCCCCCCAAAAAGCGATATGTTCTTATACGTAACACGCACAAAAAGTCTGCACTTACCAATATTTACTTGCCTTCTGTAATTTAGCATCATTTGGGACATCATTATCTGCAGTATGACAAAATATGTGTCATAGAATCATACAACTGAAAAAACGTAGTGCTTTATTTGGTAGCAGTCAAGTCTGGTTAAGAACAGCCAAGTGGGAATAAGCCTAATTATGTGCTCACACCAAATCCCAAGCGGCGTTATTGAGGTCATTAAAACATGAAATTTTCGTCGATTGATATTGACGTCAAAGTGTGACTTAAACGGCTTGGCAAGTTTTCACAGCGCAGAAAGATTGCATTATGCAGAATAATGGCAACGCTAACGTGAACCTACCGCAGTTATGGTTGTCTTTCCCAATATTCAGTTTTGCAAAGGTTTTGCATCACTAAAGAAATATGAAAGATTTGGATCAATTCTCGTCACATTGTTCTGTCCATATGCAAAGCGCTCGTTTGATGGTGCGCTTATCAAACAATTCGTTCAGCGTGGAGGTGAAGCAAGTGACGCAGTGGTGCAAGCAGTTTTTTTTTTTTTTCGAGGCATGGAGGGGGGTCCATTCATCTGAATTAAAGGCTGGGCATGCAATCATGGTGAAGTGTCATATTGTCATATTGGGCTTTCTATGCCCAGCCTAAAAAATTGGTGATATTGGGGGGGGGGGGGGGCACGGGTTCTGTGTGCCACCGCCTGGCTATGTATGACACTGAAGTTATGCAAAAATAATTTGTTGACTTACTGGTCTATAGATATGCAACAACTCTAAAAAAAATGTAGTCGAAGGCCTCAACACCCAGCTGTTAACATTACATAAAGCCAGTGAGACACAAGTACCAGTATCAAGGCAGCTGCAACCCCGCTGCAATGTTATTTTTTTCGAACTAAGTATTAATGCAGAAAAGAACTTTTAACGGCAAAAGTACACTGGCCCTGCAGTGATGACAAAGGGAGCAAGAGGGTATGCAGGTGGTAATAATAGTGGTAAATCAGTCCGATACAGCTAGCAATGGATACGGTGAAAAAGCAAGAGCAAATCATTTCTCTTTCGATAGCGCAACCACTCAACAATGTGTTTGAAGAAAAAAACAATGAGTCAGCTGTTCGAGAACTTGACACTTTTCACAAGCTATGAACAAGCATAAATTTGGGGGTTGAAAATGTCACAGCCAATCTTATACTGTAATTACCCACACTGTAAGGGCATTAAATGAAGCTGGAAATGCCACTAAGCTGCGAGAGAGCATGCGCTGTCTTTTGTCCGACGAGCGAACAGGTTTGCAGATAGCTGAAGACGTGTTTACGTTGTGTTTGTTTCATCTAGCAGCGAAATCCACAACAACGTTTTCGCGCTCTCGAACGATAAATATACACTAACTTCCATCACGAATAAATAATGATTGATATCTGGGGTTTAACGTCCCAAAACCACCACATGATTATGAGAGACGCCGTAGTGGAGGGCTCCGAAAATTTAGACCACCTGGGGTTCTTTAACGTGCACCCAAATCTGAGCACACGGGCCTACAACATTTCCGCCTCCATCGAAAATACAGCTGCCGCAGCCGGGATTCGATCCCGCGACCTGCGGGTCAGCAGCCGAGTACCTTAGCCACTAGACCACCACGGCGGGGCCATCACGAATAAATAGAAACGCAAATCTGCGACACATGCATGCTCAAAACATTGCACACCAGCTCGCCCGTCCATGTGCTCGCCGGCCACAAACCAGATGAATATGAGTAGTGCAAATGCGAACCTATAGTTGCGCCGAAAAAACCGTCGAGCGGTAGCAGCACAGGTATCAGCGCTATGCTTTTAGTGTGTTCTCTTAATACACTTATAGAAAATTTTTAGGTATACTAAATCTCATTAGTATTCAAGAAAAAACTTAGTTTAATTTTTTATTTAGTGATACTACACATAAATAATAAATAATGATCACTTTGTAAAGTACATCGCTTGCTATGTTTGTCACCACGTTTGTCTTGTGGGCGCAGATTTGCATTCTGCCCTTCAAACTACACGTCGAAGCGTGCTACTAAGTTTTGCGGCTGATGAAAGGTGCGTCTGGGTATGCTTTTTTTTTTTTTTTTGAGGCCTCGTTTTTCACGTGTCTGTGTTTGGTCGGCTCTGACGTCCTTCTTTAGCAGACGAACGGCACGTCTATGCTTTTTTTTAATACCTTGTTTTGCACGTGTTTCGGCGTTTAGTCCGCTTTGACTTGCCAACTTTCTCTATGCTGTTCTTGCGTGTTTTGGGCGCTTGCGGTAGTTGTATTGCCAGGCCTTCTTTGTTCAACCAGCGCTGCTATTTTATTGTCTGCGGATGCTAAAATAAATCACTGTTTTGGTATGGAGAACTTTGTTACACAGAACAAATAATAATCTGGCCCATGAATATCTATATTGGTGGCATGCATATTTCTGTGCGGTGTCCTTCAGGGGAGTAACCGTTGCGTGACGAGAGCCTTTACAGCGGTTCCTCCTTCCGTTGCTCTCTTACAAACTTAAGTCTATTACAGTTGCTGTCCCGTTTTCGAACATGTCGGCCATCTTGTTTCGCTTGGTCCTTTCGGGGAATAAAAGTTGGTCTAAAAGATAAACGCAGCCGTTGCTCCCATTTCGACCGTTTTTGGCTTCCAGAGTGCATAGATGCTGTTTAGTATAGTGGTGTATGGGTAATAGCGCAAATGTAGGCTAAAGATTGCCTGAAACGACTTGTTCTCGTGATCTAAAATGCTGAAATTTATCTGTTTTCTTTTCTTTCCTTTTTATATCAGTAAAAGAAACACAGACAAGCTATTTAGAGAAAAAATACGTAATATAGCGCCTATTAGCACCCTGGAGGTGAGCGTAAAAATGCGTTGTTTCATAAAAAACATAACAGTGTCCACAACTACCGTGTCAAGCAGGTCGCGGGTTCGAATCCCGGCTGCGGCGGCTGCATTTCCGAAGGAGGCGGAAATGCTGTAGGTCCGTGTGCTCAGATTTGGGTGCACGTTAAAGAACCCCAGGTGGTCGAAATTTCCGGAGCCCTCCACTACGGCGTCTCTCATTCTCATATGGTGGTTTTGGGACGTTAAACCCCACATATCAATCAATCAACCGTGTCAAGCAGCATGTTCGCGAACGCATGAAACAGCCTACAGTCTGAAGGTTATGAACTGCAAAACTGTTTAGGAAATCGGTCATTGTTACCATAAATCGTTGTTTTTTTAACTTTACAAGCACACTATCATTATTATAAACGGGTATGCGTCACCAAAATTCGCTAAATCATGCTGCTCACTTCTCGCCCTTTGAAAATAGAGTGCGCAGCAGTTAGCCCGATAAATGGCTGTGAAACAACGGCGGAGAACCGAACACCCCGTACGTGTGCGTGCGACGAGAGAATGCTATAGGGAACAGGAAAGGCAACGGCGGTTATGCGGAGAGCCCGAAGCGATCGGAAGAATATGACAATGACGACGTACCCGTGTCGTGTCGGTGACTGTGTAGTTTCTGTGGTTTAACTTTAACCTGTGTTCGTTAAGAATTAACGTTTCCACAACCTAGAATTACCTAGATAGAGCCCAGCAATGACCTAAAGACTGTACCTAGAAACAACCTACACGCCTATATCTATGATGCAACTTAGAAGCAGCCATATTAAGTTTTCAAAATCGTGCAGCTTTGCTTTTTAAGGCTTGCGTGGCTTAGTGCAAACTTTAAGAATTCATTTTGTTTCTATTTTCCTTGCTTTCTTTTTTTTCTCCCTCTCTCTCTTTCTTTCTTACGTATGTGTTTCTGTTCCATCATATTGGGCTGTCAGCTTTGCTTTTTGCATCCAGATTAAATGAATAGTGACGACAGACCCATACACGCGAAAATGTTTAAGTTAATGCATTTGTTGTTTCACGAGCCCCACCGCGGTGGTCTAGTGGCTAAGGTATACTCGGCTGCTGACCCGCAGGTCGCGGGGTCGAATCCCGGCTGCGGCGGCTGCATTTCCGATGGAGGCGGAAATGCTGTAGGTCCGTGTGCTCAGATTTGGGTGCACGTTAAAGAACGCCAGGTAGTCGAAATTTCCGGAGCCCTCCACTACGGCGTCTCTCATAATCAAATGGTGGTTTTGGGACGTTAAACCCCACATATCAATCAATCATTGGTGTTTCACAAATCCGTCAATTTCACATCGGGACGCGCGTAATAGGAAAATGTTTGTTTAACGACCCAAAGTGGTGGCGCTCACGTGTTGAAGCTAAAATTGTCTGTGTAGAAAACCTAGACAAACACTACGTACTGGTAAATAAATATCAGCTAAAACTTGTACGTGTTTCAACAAAGAGTATTGAAATAACTTTTAGTTACAGTACATGCCTGGTTAAATCGTGCATTAACTCTCCGCAGCACTCATCAAGATGGCTTATCAAAACGCGCCAGTAGTAAGAAAATACCTGTTATGGCAGTTGGCAGTTCCCAGCAAGCCGCTTGCCGCAACGCGTTCAATCGTTTACCAAACGCTGCAGAACCGGCGCAGATTGGTCTCGTTGCTTTCTAGGAGTATATTGCGCCGCTATCGTACCATTTCCTTTTCATGCCGCCACTTCCGATGGCTCTTTCAGTTTTATGCATAAACGCTTAGTGTTGGTGCACGCACAAGGCTTGGCAATTGTCTTACAATTGCATACCCGCCTCTTGTCCACTACAACGTTCCTCTCTGCAGTGGCTTGCATATTTATAAAACGTATAGATTGCTAATCCCGCGAGCACTTTCAGCTTTCGTGTAACTACTGTAAGATTTTCCTAATGACGTAACTCGTTCGTGAGTAGGCTTTGCGAATCGCGCCCCAAACCAAGACGTCGGAGTCGGTGACGCAACAAACCCAACTAAAGCGTGCGCGCGCGCTTGTGTGTGTGTGTGTGTGTGCGTGTGTGTGTGTGCGTGTGTGTGTGTGTGTGTTGTGTGTGTGTGTGTGTGTGTGTGCGTGTGTGTGTGTGTGCGTGTGTGTGTGTGCGTGTGTGTGCGTGTGTGTGTGTGTGTGTGCGTTTGTGTGTGTGTGCGTGTGTGTGCGTGTGTGTGCGTGTGTGTGCGTGTGTGTGTGTGTGTTTGTGTGTTTGTGTGTGCGTTTGTGTGTGTGTGCGTGTGTGTGTGTGCGTGTGTGTGCGTGTGTGTGCGTGTGTGTGTGTGTGTTTGTGTGTTTGTGTGTGCGTTTGTGTGTGTGTGCGTGTGTGTGTGCGTGTGTGTGCGTGTGTGTGCGTGTGTGTGTGTGTGTTTGTGTGTTTGTGTGTGCGTGTGTGCGTGTGCGTGTGTGTGTGTGTGTGCGTGTGTGTGTGTGCGTGTGTGTGTGTGTGTGCGTGTGCGTGTGCGTGTGTGTGTGTGCGTGCGCGTGCGCGTGTGTGTGTGTGTGCGTGTGTGTGTGTGTGCGTGTGTGTGTGCGTGTGTGTGTGCGTGTGTGGTGTGTGCGTGTGCGTGTGCGTGTGCTTGTGTGTGTGTGTGTGCGTGTGTGTGTGTGCGTGTGTGTGTGTGTGTGTGTGTGTGTGTGTTATATTTTCTGCCTCCTACTATTTATCACTTTATCACTACCGTCTCAGCACCTTTTCTTTGACACTTATCCCACACTTTAAAGTATAGACTATATATGACCAACGCCGAAATGTAAAATGCAGGCTAGTGTCTTCCATTATACATCTATGTTAATGCTTTTTAAAATGTGATGTCCTTGGTTCATCACGTCTACCAAGCGCGAAATTAAAATTAGGGTATATAGAGCCAGACTACAGAATTAAGCAGACGAAGGAACAGGCGCCAGTTAGAGGATTTGCCTAATCGGGCATGTGTGCGGAAAATAGGCTTAGTTTTTCTTTTCCTCCCGCAAGCATGCAGGATCCTTTTGTCGGCAGTTTTTATCATTCTAAGCAGTTGTAACCATGGAGCCGGAGCGCATGGTTTCTTTTTTTTTCTTGTCATTCCAAGGAGGTATAGCTACTAAAGAAGAGCTCTTCGTCGAACTCATTTTAATATGGTGGTTATATTTCCTTATTTTGCACGGTCATGCACATAGTTAACTCTAGCTGCATTTGCATTCGAACCAGCGACAGCTGACTGCGCTTACGAGCATGCAGAGTTCTAAAGGGAAGACAGGCTTGATGATTTATTACGATAATTTGTTTCATTATAAAAATTCGCTCCCAGACAGGGCAAATGGAAATAAAGACGTGATGCTTCAAAAATTTTTCCCAATACTTCAACTCTGCGGCAATGTTTGCTTCCTCTAAGGATATAGGCAACAACCCAAATTCGTGTTGGAACTTTGAGGCTCGTATCTACAAAATTGCTTTTGCGCTACGACTGTTCGTAATAGCGAATACCAGCACACTCTGGTTATTGACATGATAAGAACAACAACGTTCGGCTAGGCTCAGGCAGTTCATGCTAGAAAAACATTCGTGAATTCAACAGCAGGAAGTGTAAGAAATATTCGCCGATAAATGCATTGTTCAGCCTACATTCAACAGACAAGAAAAAAAAACGTGACTTCGAAAAGAGTACACATATATAACTTACTATCTAGGGATGAATTCAAGCAAGTATTCAGAAAGTTTTTTCTATTCGTAGATATTTAGGCTTATACGTTTAAAACAATTCTGTGATCCTTGATGCCGGGCTGGAGTCGGCTATATTGTAAAACAATGACCCATCGAAAACAACATAGTTCTGATGGTAACCTTTAAGTCATTGCTTCCAATTTTAGAAGTCTAATATTGAAGATGTATGAGTAACTTTTTCCTTTGATATCTTAGCGCCATATTTTGGCGCTAAAGTATCGAAATTATGCATCTTTACCAACCCGCCCAACTTTCCGCACTCCTAATTTCTTTCTTTCTATACTGTGCCACAAGCATAATAGTCCTACCCCGCCGTGGTGGTCTAGTTGCTAAGGTACTCGGCTGCTGATCCGCAGGTCGCGGGACCGAATCCAGGCTGCGGCGGCTGCATTTCCGATGGAGGCGGAAATGCTGCAGGCCCGTGTGCTCAGATATGGGTGCACGCTAAAGAACCCCAGGTGCTCGAAATTTCCGGAGCCCTCCACTACGGCGTCTCTCATAACGATATGGTGGCTTTGGGACGGTAAACTCTACTTATCATCAATCAAAGCATAATAGTCCTCGTGTTTTTTTTCTTATCAACCACGGCAGTCTATAATTGTTATGGCTGTTATCTATAATCCTCATGGGATGGAACCATAGCCGCAGCGGCCGTATTTCCACTGGAGGCGAAAACGCTCAAGGCCCATGTACTTAAACTTAGCAGCACGTTAAAGAACCCCAAGTGGTCGATATTTCTGGATACAGCGTCTCTTATGACCATAGAGTAGTTAAACCACATCAATGCAATAAATTTCAACGCTCGCGTGTGTATCTTCTTTTCTTTGGGGGGGCATATTCTGTGTTTGCGTGGGTAATTTTATTTCGAAGTTATGTACTGATCAGGCTCAAAGGCAGTTTTATTAAAAGAGAAAAGTCCTCGCGTTTCATGTAATTTTTTTACGTTTCAAGATTCGTCATAATTTTCAAATTGGCTTTTAGTGTAATTTGAAATATGGCGAAAAAAAGTCCGCATCTTGTGCTATAGCGGCGCGAGGATGCAAACATCAGCGGAGCTATTGTGTTCGACCTAGCTAAGTTTTGCAAGTAATGCAAAGCTCTTCTTAGAGATGCTAATTTTTCTGCTGTAGTAGTAGGTAAAGTATGGCCCGATGTAGCTAGACACGTCACGTAGCTACCTGTTACGTATTTTGTGGCGGGAACTTGTCACATAACTATCTATTACGCGATATTGCATCATTTTAGTTGTGTGACTAGACGTGCGTACTGATACACGATGTTTAGTCGCGTGACTGGTTACGTGATGTTACAAGATTTCAGTGACGCGGCTTGATAATGTGATTTTTATTGACCTGACTCGTTACTACGTCATGTTGCGTGGTGTCAATCGCTTGACTATAGCTACGTCGTGTTACGGGATTTTTAGTCGCGCAGCGCACTCGCTCATCGAAGTTTTTCTATTCCGAGCCTGATGAACAGGTGCACGTGTTGTGGAAGTAAAAGAGACGTTAAAAAAAAAAAGAATGAAGCTAGCGCGCACTGCTTCATGTTGATGATAATTACTGTTCGCACTTCCCGGCACAACAAAAAGCTTAAAAAGCTCCGCTCTTCAGAGAGCTATAACTGTCTTCAGGCGATGACGCTAGCAATTAATACCCGGCTCATACTCTTCACATCTGTCTTATCAGCTTCACACCTTATCGAATGCAGAGTTACTGCAGATACCTACACAACTATACATATAGTTTGCACTTCTGTGGTTTCCTCTCACTTGCTTTCAATCACGGATATAGTGTTGAACGTGTGTTCAAACGATGGATACGATCCCTCATAACTCCTGCTGCGGATTTGAACATTCGTGAATTGAATCCAATCGAAAACAGCGCTAAGAAGACGGCACGGAGAAAGGGCAGATATCACTGTGCCAACAATCGAATGTGTTTTATTCTGCCAGTCTCCCCCACAATCGCAAGGAAACAGAAAAGGAAAGTGAAAAATTGTGATCAGCCTGTGTAATAAGAATGCCGCAGTTTTAAAGATTAGACTTTCGTTTCAAAATAACACGACGAACGCGTGCGTCTCATTTCTGAAGCCTGTCATATCTGTAAAACGGTGGTGAGGCATGTGTAAGCCTACCCTCCATTTCGCTCCTTCTGAAGGAATCAACATTTTCGTTCCCCTGACCATCATTGTTGACTCTGCGCAGGCTGATACTCATTTTTCTTTTTTTTTTCTTTTTCTGTGTCCTTGAAATTGCGGTGGAGTATGTATGTACGTATATGCGGACTGGAAGAATAAAATACATTTGGCTCTTCGTCGGCGCCGAGGTTTCTGTCGTTTGTCCCTACCATCTTTTTAGCCCTATTTTCTACTAAAGATCACGAATCTCTCATCCCATATGCGTACCCTACATATATTAATAGCAGTGGTGAATGAAATTGTGCAAGAGCAGACACCTGTCAACAGGAGAAACGGCAGGGATATGTTGTTTATGACGTTCTTCAAAGTTCTTGCTGCACCAAACGCATAGCCACGTTTAAAAAATTGAGACTGAATTCATCGTCCGGTCATGTATAGAAGCACAATATGAGAACAGTAAAGACGGTGAGCTTTAAGTGGGCACTTGGTTTCATGAAACATTACTTACTACGTGTCATCAGGGAGGTTGAACAGTTTGCCTTCACTTTTCATATTCACAATGGAGGCTAATAGAAAAAGGCTTCTATTATGCGTGTGAGATCAGAGAAATGCTGCACTAATCGACCGAAAGGGACGTAACGCTGTGTTCCAGTGGGTACCAAGTAATTTCGGTATTTCCGGCAACGACCTCGTCGATGGAGCTGCCAGAAATGCACACGTACAAGCAAACCTTGTTTCTATATCTTTATATAGGATTGACGCGGCTGAATACTTGCCATGTGCCTGGAGTGCGCTCCAGGAATTGCAATCATCACAGTTCGCACATCATCGACTGTATTCTGTCGACCTTTTTTAGTGACTGCGGCTACCCCCTGGTCTTTCCAGGAAGGAAGGTACAGTGCTGTATCATCTGAGTTTGGGCGTAGCCTTCTTAAGATTGGGATGGCCGACAGCGTGGAGTGCAACGATTGTGTCGTCGATAAGACTATCGAACACCTTTTGTATTACTACTGCCCGGCATACGTAAACGAGAGGCTTCACCTCTGCACTGTTCTAAATCAATTGGACGGCAGTGATTTCACTGTCGAGAACGTATTGGGATCATGGCACTGCCCATCCCAGTGCCCAAAGGCAACGAAATCGTGGTTGCGTTTCCTCAAGGACACCTGTCTGATTTATCGTTCGCGATGTGAAACATGCAACTGTTACGCGTCGGCCTTGTCAGGGACTTTTCTATCCTCCTTTACAACCTTCCTTCCCCTTCCCCAGTGCAAGGTAGCCTACCGGACTAAGCCCTGGTTAACCTTCCCCCATTCCTTCTTATTTTCTCTATCTCTCTTCCTTCCATTATGCGCCATGCACAACGCACTTCTTCATTAAACCAAAAGCTGTGCATCACACTTTATTACTAAGAGGCATCCACTTGATCGCAGTCATCGAAATCAAACGTCGTTAATTCCAGCAAAGAAGAAATTGAGTCTCTAAGAAAAGATGCCACGGATGAAGTGCGTCTTGATAAGAAAGGTGATCGTCTGAGAGCGCGAAATATAATTCATATCTGTGGTTATCCTTCTTACATCTCAGTGAGCCTCGGTGCCCGTGCCTACTTCTTACCTTTTTGTCTTCTTTTTTGCACAGTTCCGAAAATTTTAAAGGTCTTCCTTAATCATAAAACTTCGAAGGTTTTCATTACTGAAGCCGTACTAACTATTACATATATTAAAAAATTGAAGCGCGTTGGAGTACCCCGCAGCTCACGGCGCCGCTGTCGCAACCACTCAGTCAGCCAGCATCCTTGATCTTACTGTAGTTCGAGTTTCCGAGTGCGGCACGCGTTGGGCAATGGATGGCGACGCGTGACGCCGAGACCCTAGGGACAGCGGGGCCTCGCCACGCGTGTTCGTGGAGGACCTTGTGGCGTGCGCATCTCGACGACGCTTTTCTTTTGGCCGACATCTTTTTATCAGCCGCAATCGCTTGGCTTCTCCGTGACTCGTTTCGAAGCATCGTCGACGAGCAGGAAACTGGCGCAGCCGCAGCGAGTGGATTCCGTCAATGGCACGTCTTTAGGCTCGACATTGAGGAACGGCGAAGGAACGTCCCGCCTCATTGCTGGGGCTTCCTTTGGACGGAGACACCCCGTCGTCTTGTGAATGGTGTATGCTCTTGGTTCTCGTTGCCGGAACCTTTCTCTCAGATCCTCATTCAAGCATGACCAATTAGAAAAGAGCGCCCCCCCCCCCCCATTTTCTTACTTTCACATGAATCTTCCTTCAGCGCTTCGCGTTTACTGTGCAGTCGCCTTGACCAGATTTTTGTTGCTGGGAAAACCGCGGCTCATCTGCCCTAATAACCGTGGCCCACAGAATGCGGCAAACTCTTTGCTGTGGCTGCAACCGCGTACTTGGCCGTGAATCAAAAAGCGGTAGAGTGGTATATATATATATATATATATATATATATATATATATATATATATATATATATATATATATATATATATATATATATATATATATATTGTTACGTAAAATTGACACAAGGCGTGTCTATTCAGAATTTATATTCACACTGATGCGTATAGCATCGACTAAGATGGAGGACAACTTGCACAACCGACAGACCACTTCCTCGTTGTCGTCTTCTGACCGCTGATATGTCAGCTACGTAGCATTACCCCCTGCGGTAAAAGCGCTGTCTCGGTGCATATTAATTACGGTCTCCAGTAGGCAGATGGTAAGGTTTTAGCCTGCTGACTTGCACAACATTACAGGGTGTGGTTGCAGGCAGGCTTGTGGTCTCAGATGCAGGAATGATCTCATAAGTGACGTCGGTTACCCGGCGGATGATACGGTAAGGACCCATGTAGAGAGACAACAACTTCTCTGATAAGCCAACTCGACAATCTGGGCACCACGGGAGAACGAGAGAACCGGGTGAGAAGCGGACGTCAGCATGCCGGCTGTCGTAGATGGCTTTCTGGGTGGCTTGCGAAGCCGAAAGTCTAGAGTGGGCGATCTGACATGTGTTGTCGGCACGAGCAATAGCGTCGCGTGCATATTCGGTTGACGGCGTTATAGTGGTTGGAAGTAGGGTGTCGAGTGGTAACGTCGGATCACGGCCATAGAGCAAATAAAAAGGTGAATAACCAGTGTTGTCGGGGCGCGAAAAATTCTTAGCGAAGGTCACGTGAGGTAGCGCGAGGTCCCAGTCATGGTGGTCGGAGGACACATACATCGCGAACATGTCCGTGAGGGTGCGATTTAGGCGTTCGGTAAGGCCATTTGTTTGAGGATGGTAGGAAGTGGTCAACTTGTGCTGCGTCGAGGAAGAGCGCAGAATATCGTCGATTACACGGGACAAAAATGCGCGGCCGCGATCCGTGAGTGATTGGCGAGGAGCGCCATGGTGTAGGATGACATCATGGAGCGAAAATTCCGCAACGTCAGTAGCGGTGCTGGTGGGGAGCGCTCGAGTGATGGCATACCTAGTCGCGTAGTCTACAGCAACGGCGACCCACTTGTTGCCCTATTTCGACTCAGGAAAAGGACCGAAAAGATCTATACCAACACATAAGAAAGGTTTGCTTAGGATGAAGATCTGTTGAAGAAGTTTAGCCGGGGGTGCAGTAGGTCACTTCTTATGTTGGCATTTATTGCAGGTAGACACGTAACGGCGAACGGACCTGGCAAGACCGCGCCAAAAGAAGCGGCGACGCACACGGTCGTACCTCCGAGATACACCCAGATGACCAGCAGTTGGTTCATTGTGAAGTCCGTGCAGCACGGTTGAACGCAAATGTTTCGGCACGACAAGAAGGAGCTGAGGGCCATCTGGCTGGAGGATACGACGGTACAGCGTGCCAATCAGGAGGACGTGCATGCTAAGCGACGCGTCGTTCGGAGCAGATTCGAGACGGTCAATAATTTGTCGCAGGGAAGCATCACGACGCTGTTCATCGCCAATCTGAAGAAACTGGGACATTGACATGACGCTGAGGCTGGGCTTGATGTCTGGTTCGTCGGGGTGATCAATAGGGTAGCGTGATAAGCAATCGGCGTCCAGAAGGAGACGTCCAGACTTATAAGCAACCGAGTAGGAATACTCCTGTAAGCGTAATTCCCAACGGCCAAGTCGTCCAGTGGGGTCCTTCAGAGAAGAATGCCAACACAGCGCGTGATGATCTGTGATGACACGGAAAGGGCGACCATACAAATAAGAACGGAATTTCGTAACCGCCCAGGCAAGGGTGAGACATTCCCGTTCTATTATAGAGTAATTGCGTTCAGACTTTGAAAGCAGACGGCTTGCATACGCGATTACACGGTCGTTGCCCCGCTGAATTTGCACCAAAACTGCACCAATTCCGTGACCACTCGCGTCTGTTCGCACTTCTGTAGGAACATCAGGGTCGAAATGTGCAAGAATAGGAGGTGTCCTTAGAGTGGTGATTAGCTGAGAGAAGGCGTCAGCTTGAAGAGGGCCCCAACAGAATGCGACGTCTTGTTTCAGAAGGTTAGTGAGTGGCCGTGCGAGTGCCGCAAAGTTTTTCACGAACCGGCGAAAGTAGGAGCAGGAGTCGCACGAAACTGCGAACATCATGGGCGGAGCGTGGGACTTGGAAGTTTGCTACAGCGCGTACTTTCGCCGGGTCTGATCGTACGCCGGCAGCGTCAACAAGGTGACCCAACACGGTAATCTGACGAAGACCGAAGTGGCACTTTGAGGAATTGAGCTGCAGGCCGGCCCGTCGTAATATAGATAGAATGGTCGAAAGGCGTTCAAGGTTGGTTGCGAAGGTAGGTGAGAAAATGATCGCGTCGTCCAGGTAACACAAACATGTCGACCATTTAAATCCTTCTAGGAGCGTGTCCATCATTCTTTCAAAGGTCGCTGGGGCGTTGCAGAGACCGAAAAGCATCACCTTGAATTGGTCAAGACCGTCAGGGGTAACGAAGGTGGACCTTTCTCGGTCCATGTCATCTACAGCAATTTGCCAGTAGCCAGATCGGAGGTCGAGAGATGAAAAGAAGGTGGAGGCAGTTGAGGCAGTTGAGGGCATCCTCAATGGAGGCAGTTGAGGGCATAGTCAATGCGTGGTAGAGGGTACACGTCTTTTTTGGTAATTTTGTTGAGGTGCGATAATCAACGCAGAAACGCCGTGAGCCGTCTTTCTTCTTTACTAACACCTCGGGAGATGCCCAAGGGCTCGATTATGGTTCGATTACGTTTTTCATACGCATTTTGGCCACTTCTTTTTCAGTCACTTCTCGCTCGAACGCTGACACGTGGTACGACCGATGGTGAATGGGCACCGAGTCACCAGTGTTGATTCGGTGTGTGACAATTTTAGTCTGGCCCAAGGGACGATCGTCGGTGTCGAAAATGTCACTGTATGAGGTCAAAACCTGGCAGAGAGCGTCGGCCTGGTGAGGCGCAAGCTCCGATGCAATCATGTTTCGAAAAATAACATCCTCTGAGCTGGATAACCGTGAGACTGCGCTTCGACCAGGAGCAGATACAGCGACAACACTCACATCGTCGTCTGTTGTAGCAGTTAGCTTGGCTAGAGACATCTGGCAGGGCAACACTTGAGGGGTGAAACCAAAGTTAAGCAGCGGAAGGAACACACAGTTATCCGCTATGGTCGCGATACGCAGCACCTCCACCACAAAGACGTTACGTACAAATGACATGAGGCGTGTCTATTCAGAATCTATATTCACACTGATGCGTATAGCATGGACTAAGATGAACAACCCATATATATATATATATATATATATATATATATATATATATATATATATATATATATATATATATATATATATATATATATATATAAACGTAATACAGACTCTCCCATGAATATGCATTAAGTAGTTACCTCCCCTACCACTCAACCCTTCAAAAAAAACAAAAACACTGGCTACGCGCCTTTAACTCGGCTAGGTGCCCGTAATAACTCGAAACTCAGTCTGTGCTCTCAGGTATACTGGGCCGCACCTAAGTGTCCAGACGTATACTGTACTACATAATTAAGCATTATAAACTCGTTCAAGGTAATCATCAAGCTGGCTTCAGGGGAGACCTATTGCGCTGATTGCACACATGATTTGGGCAGCTTAATGGTTTTGTTTCTGAAATAATTCATTGAACCTGGCGTACTGTAGGCAGCCAGTTATAGCCGCAGCAGCAGATCCGCAGTAGCCTAGCGTCTATTGTGTTGCGCTGTGAGCACCAGTGCGCTGGTTCTATGACCAGCTATGATAGCTGTATTAGGCTGCGTGCGAAGTGCGAATGCACTCGTGTGCCCATTTATTTATTTATTTATTTATTTATTTATTTATTTATTTATTTATTTATTTATTTATTTATTTATTTATTTATTTATTTATTTATTTGAGGAACCTTACCAGCCTATGAGGAGCATTGGGTAAGGGGTCGTCAGAAAGGAAATGACAAAGAGAATGAAAAACCGATGCATACCAGCCAAAGATGTTAGCAATAATAAAGTGTTAGTAAACTTGTGTTACAAATATAAATCAAATGAGAAGACAGTGCTCGGAACAGTTAGAAATGTAATGAAAAATGAAGTTCACTTGACAATGAACAATAGTTTAGGTGCACGATCAATCCGAAACCGCGTACAACGGCTGCGTGCCTTTAATCATACCATTTGTTTTGACGCGTAAAATCGCGGAGCTTCAATTTTAGCCGCGTCTGAAAAGCAGCAGAAATCGCAAGAAGAAGCACTAGCTGCTAGTGGAGGCATGCGCAGGTGAATGACGCACTTCCCGTGCTGCGGCATGCAAATTATGACTCGGAAACAGACAGGTTTCTACGCACTCCCTGTTCAAGTGGCCAGTGGGACGAGGTACTCTCCTTACAGTGCTGCAACTGTACCACCTGGTCGAGCATCCTCCTTCTCTTTCGCGTGCGTCCTTTTTCTCCCTAGAGCGCGGGGACTAAACTTCCCTGTCTCTGTGACGCGCACGCGCCGTAACCACGTGACCACGCGAGGAGGAGGCTCGGAGGAAGCGCGGAGGCGCGGAGCAAATCGAGAGCACGCATCGCTGTGGAGGCACGTCGCTGTCGCCGCCGCCGCGTGTAGCCGGCGTTTCGAACGCGCGCCCCTGCTGCTGTCACCGGCGGCACGCGCATCACCTGTCGCGACCTGGCGAAACCGGCGCGCAAGCATTTTGTTCTGCAATTTTTGTTCTCTCGGACCGCCTGCGAAGTTACAGGCAGACCTTCTCCACTGAACGGCCGGTACGGCGCCTTCACGGTGAGCCGACACTTTCGAGTTCAGTTCCTCGGCGCGCTCTGCTCTGTCACGAGGCGCGTTTGCCTGCGCAAGTACGTGCCGTCAGGCCTTTGCACGCACCTCTTTCGTGCCGTATGCGCGACTTCTGTGGCCACCGTCGGTGGTCAATCGCGCGGTCTGACCGTCACGCTCGTTGCTGCCAGCTGCGACCCGCGCTTATCGCACGCCGCGCGACCAGTCTGTTCCCAGGCGCACCTGCCTTGGGAGCGACTGCCGCATGGTGTGCGACCCGGGGCTCACTTCGCGCCCACCACCAATGCCACTCTGGTGCTACACGCTTTCCTATGAATGCCATTATCGTACCGCTTCTCACTCGGAGTGTGTCATCTTTTCCTTGCCGCTGCGCATGTTGCTGTCGGCATGACTGAGAGATCTTGTATTTCGGACGATGTGCCGCTAAATGCGTGAATGTAGTAACACAATATGGTATCTTGTGATTGCTGCTTGACTTCGGCCTAAGAACTTATCGGTAAGCGCTGGAGAGATTGTCCGCGACTATTTGCGCGGTTAACTTCACGAAATTCTCTAAGTATACCTGCGATGCGCGGCAACAACAACAAAAAAATGTACATGCATGATAAGTTTACCTAATGCGTTAAAGCAGCCTGTGCTCCCTCCATACGCGATTTCACCTCCCACCCTTAAATAACAAAACAATGTCAACACCGCGTTTTCTTCACCCACATAAAACACATCAATAATCAACGCACCTCTTCTTTCTTTGCCTAGGAAGTACAAGTATAAGAGCACTCTCTTAGCGTTAAAAATATTCAGAGGTTATGCGGTTTTTTTTTTCTTTTTTCAGATTTTGTGCTATAACTGTTATCTATCTTTATAAAGTGTCCGTTGCGCTTTCTATTATGGATAAAGCGGAGGCTTGTGAGCTTGTTCGAGCCAAACTCAGGCGTGACATCGAGGGTAGAACTAAATTGTTGCTTTTCAGAAACTATTCAGAACCTGCCTGTCGTGGGATCACAATAGCGAGCGCTTAAGGAGAATCTGCCACCTACTAAACATACTGGAAAGCCGTGTATCTGTGTGCGCTGCAGGGACATCTGTTTTTCATACCACCGTTTTAAGGCCGTGCATAAAACAGGCAGGATAACATCAACAAAAATATCCATTTTGAGAAGGCGGCATTTTCTGCTTCAAGAGCTTCGAGTAACTGCAGTAACGTGAGTGTGCGGAGTGAATAGCTTGTAATGATATCCGCATTATGAAGTCATAACTGCACTCATATCAAACTTGTTAGCCGCGAGAATCTGCATATAGATGAGATCATTGTTATTTCGTTCATACTCAATACCGCGGGCCGAAAATTCCACAAAACTTTCAAGAGATGCATGGTCGTGCCTAATAATAATCATATCTGGGGTTCAGCATCTCAGAACCACGATATGATCTCGAGAGACGCCGTAGAGGAGAGCTCCGGAAATTATGTCCTTGCCTGTTCTGTTTGTGTTTTGCGACTTCTTATGCCTCGGCTGTCATGGTCGGCCTGTACGTTCCGATGGTTCCAATTAATCCTGTAACGGAACCCTGATTACAGTGCGGTCATCACGACGTGCAGCGTGCGAGGCTTCCGTGACAAGAAAAGTTTGGGAGAAAATTTCTTAGACGGAGGTGTTATCTTTAATCGACTGCACGGCATATTTTCTTTTATCCCCTAATTGAGAGAATGTCCGCCCAGATATGCCGAATTCGCGTTAAATCGCACTCTGTCGATTAGAAATAGATGCAGTATACGTTACATGGCGTACAACAGACGAGATGTTCTTTCTGCCTTCAACACTTCACTGATTCTTTGCCCCCTGATTTTTTTTCCTTCCCTAACGATTATCGTCATCTCGCTCAGTTTGTCATATACTTCAAGCGTCGCTCTAATGACTCTTTGCATATGCTGATAAAATTAACAGGGCGATCTCATCAAGGACCGTATGCGATAAAGAGGGAAGGGGGAGGGCAGGCGGCTCTAGAGAGGTTTTTTTTTTAATGATGATGCCAGATACCTCCATTGAATGTGAGCCGTGCCTCACTGTGGGTTCATCGCAATTAGTAACTTTGCTCAGAGATATTGCGCAGTTCGTTTTCCACTGCCGACAGACGGGATAACCTTTACGTTAACTCTGCAGCGCAAAGCGCTCGGAATTTCAATGTGCGTGTTCAGCTTGCGCAATGTCCGATGACCCTGAGCTTTCACGGACAATTTTGTTTCTTTTTTTTTTTTTTGAAGCTGTTTCAGAGCGCCGTGCACGCATGAATGATCGCCCCGCAAAACTTCGCTACCTCACTGGTCGTGCGCCATAAGCCGTTTTGGTGATTCTCTCATTATTCTCTGACGTGTGCCGTTTGTTTCGGCCACTCATGTAAAAAGCGAGTCGTGGGCAGCGATGAGATTTTGCAACGAATTGTCGAGTAAAGTTGGACGCTGGTTTAAGGGGCCGGCAGCATCACGTACACCTTTGGAGCTTGGTTGTGTAATTTTCGTAAAGGTGCGTTATTGATGAAACCTATTTCTGAATGCAATGCGTCTTTAATGTAATAACGCGTATTTGTCGAGATTACGGCTTCGCCGCCCGTATACACATGGTTTTTGCATTATGCCTTCATGTCACCCTCGTTACAAGAAAAAGGCTACTTTGAGGACCTCAATGTCACGGAATTGCGCTGTTATGAAAGACGCCGTATTGTGGAGGACTACGAATTGATTTTGAATCCACAACGTCACGCATTTGTTTGGTACCTGTCAAAATGGACAGTGCTTGTCCAATACGTGCTTTTAGTCTTGTGTTGCCCTCGTTTAGCCATTTATTTATTTATTTATTTATTTATTTATTTAAATACTTCGTATTTTTGTTGATCGTTCGTAAGTATAGTGAGGACTCAAGGCTATAAATCTAATACGTCGGCATTTGATGGTTGCCCTAGCATCATGCTGCCGGAAAGCTACTTTCACCGCAGTATTCTCATGTCTATACTTGAGCGTCTGGCAAGACAGACGCATATTGTATCTGTAAAATTACTACATATACACAAAGATGTTGCTCCATCTAAGACGGCTTTACTCAAACCGAAAAATTTGGCAGCTATATAGCGGCCTACAATTGAAAAAAAAAGGGAGGGGGTGTCAAGCGGTCAATTGAGCATCTCAACAGAGAGAACAGTTTTTGTTTAGTGTACACGACTTAAATGTCACTATGCGTCGCGTGTGTGGTTTGGACGTCGCGTAAACGCCAGGCATCCTTGTTGCAGTAGAACTAACGATCGCTACGTAACTCTGTTAATTTGAAGAATGGTCACATGAACTAAAAAGCTGATATTGGCCGTATGTTTTATACGCGCAAGGCCCGCTGCTTTGTTCTCTGGGTACCGAAGAGCGCGTGTGGCGTAAAAACGCACTTCATTCTCTACCGACATTAGAGGCTTTATATCCGCGTTCCCGACATCAATTTATACGGAACTATGTGCTCTCGCGAGCCATAATGGCTCGCGCTTTTTCTGTCTTGCAACCGAGTGAAATAATTTTCGTACGAGATTACCTCATTGCGTGGGCGTGCTTTTAAAACGACATAAAATAAAAAAAATTCTTGAGCGTTCACGTTGATAGATGGCGGTATACTGAGCGTGCCTGTCTGTGGGTGAACTTATCTGGTACATGCTACGGCGTTGTGAAGCGTATATACGTCTTCGGTATTTTTCCTTCACGCACCCGTATCACCACGCAAGCGGGTAATGGGAGGCGTATGGCCGTTTTAGTGCTGCTAGAATAAGAGAAGGAGGGAGGAGGCGTTTGAAAGAGAGTTGTGTAGCCGGCGTAAAGACGCGCCTCTTTCTTCCCGCTGCGGCGATGAAAGAATCGGCGCGCATGGTCATGCCGGCACGCTTCCGAGTGTGTGTGTGGCCGTGTGTGTTTGTTGTGCACGGCCAGGGCCAGGACCCACGACCGGCCGCCGAGATTGCCCTGAAACCGTGACGCTCCCCGAAAGCTCGTTCAGATAAGCGCTATCTCCAGCGCCGTGCGTTGCAGCTCGTTGAGCCGTTATTGGTATAATCTTTGGCCGCGGCCGCACCAGAGCACTCTCGTATCAGCGCTGGAGGCCCTCGAAGTTACGTTTGAGTATTTTGCTTTCCAATCTTAATATCTGTCAGGTTATAAGAGTGATACCCGGTAGCACCGCTCCGGCCGCTTTGACTATCTTCTCTCTGGACTGTTAGTTGTGGTATTTAGGCAATTCTTTTCCGAAACAGCCGAAGCGTCCGGGTGCCTGATTGATGATATGTGGGGTTTAACGTTCCAAAACCACCATATGATTATGAGAGACGCCGTAGTGGAGGGCTCCGGAAATTTCGACCACCTGGGGTTCTTTAACGTGCACCCAAATCTCAGCACACGGGCCTACAACATTTCCGCCTCCATCGGAAATGCAGCCGCCGCAGCCGGGAATCGAACCCGCGACCTGCGGGTCAGCAGCCGAGTACCTTAGTCACTAGACCACCGCGGCGGGGCGCGTCCGGGTGCCTAAGCTGACACGAAATGAGTCACACACATCCAGCTCTTCTCCTTTCCTTATTCTAATCATATGCACGCTACGGTAACCGACGTTCTCGACCTTCGGGGGGTTTACTTAAGCTGCTGAACTTGGCCATATTGTGATTGTGCTGACTGCGTATGCAAATATTAATGTACTAACGTGCGCAAGTTTCTGACAGTGATGGCAAACATAGCCAATGACATGAGACACAATGTGGATTCTAGTGTTCGACATTCCGTTTTCACGTGTCGTTACCCTAACCAAACAGCAGCTCGCTTCTTTTGTTCGGTCTTGATTCCTGCTCTTTTTGTGTTTCGTCGGTCTATTGCTCCTACCGCCATACCTTTTTGCTGAGCGAATGTACCGCCTGGCGGCATGGTTAGAAAAAAAAATAAAACAGGAAGAAAAACTTGTTACGCAGTACGACCCCCGGAGAGAGTAAAGTTCTCTAAGCTTTCACTTTTTTTTTCCAGTTTTTCAGAAATGCCGCTAAATCAGTAATCCAATTTTGTGTGCAGTGCAGAAGAATAACAATGCCGACGATTGCCCTGACTTGCTCAAAAATAAATTTCGAACAATTTTGTTCACCTAATATGGCTAGCACTGACGTCGCTCAAGCCGCCATGTTGGAGCACCTCTTGGTGGGGTTCGTAGTTTAAGTTAAGTTTATGTTATACACGCGTCGCACCCATGCCCGCTTGTTATTTACGCACAGGAAGCAATAGTGTTCTCTCCGTGCCGCTATCATACTGAACCAGATTAACCGTAACGTGACTACGCTGTTGTTACGTCATCAAAGCAGCCATTTTGGGATACCAGCACGTTAATAAGCTGCGTCCTTGATGCCATGTGCAAACTATCTTTATCCGATACCTAGCTGCAACCACCTCTTCCGTCGATGGATCCTGCAGATATGTGAGCGTTTACCTGTACGTGGTTGTACTGATTCATTGACACACTGAGCTCGCCAGTTATTATAGAGGTGCACCGCTCAAACCGCTTTCGAAACACCGACACAAAAAGTATCAGCAGTCGCGTAGCCATCCGTGGCCTCCTTTTCATGTCGACTACATTCACTGTGAATGTTCTGCAGAATGAAATGAGAAATGGGGCAACGCGTCGTTGACGTGACTCTAAACCCGGTGCGGGCACCAATCGTGGATATAGAACACGGCCTCTTGCTCAGACGCTACCGCGACACGTGCGCTTAAATTGGTGCGCATTTTGTGTCGAGCTCTTGCATTTTTCCGTGAAGATTCATCGTCCGCTGTGGCGTCGATGAGCATCGGCCTCCGCTAGAGTAACTGTATGTGGTCACAGTTACTCTGGCCTGTGCGAGCGGCCAGAGTTCCTCTGGCCTTGCCCCGCCACGGTGGTCTAGTGGTTAAGGTACTCGGCTGCTGACCCGCAGGTCGCGGGATCAAATCCCGGCTGTGGCGGCTGCATTTCTGATGGGGGCGGAAATGTCGTAGGCCCGTGTACTCAGATTTGGGTGCACGTTAAAGAACCCCAGGTGGTCTAAATTTCCGGAGCCCTCCACTACGGCGTCTCTCATAATCATATGGTGGTTTTGGGACGTTAAACCCCACAAATCAATCAAATCATCTGTGCAAGCGGCGTGCTCATGATTGCGGCGCATGATGCCTGTCCTCCTCACGCCCGTGGCGCGCTTGGTCTGAGATGGCGCAGCCATACGCGCTAAGGCGTGCATGCACAAGCCAGTGTATAACACGAATATTAGTGTTCTTTGAATTACGCCAGCCTCCGCGGAAAGCGCTGCGCGGCCGCTTATAAATGAGTACGCGCGAACCAATTCAAGCACGCTAAATCTGAAGCGCAATGTATATGTCCTTCTTCACTTTTTCGATTGAATGACCTCAATTGCGTTTACGCGTTCGCACCAAATGAAACTAACGAATAGCTGCAAGTGTACAGATTTCCGGATGAGAGCATGCATCTGTGATCGCACGTCGGTATTTAATGAAGCGGTGAGAACTAAAGCGCAAGGAAGCTTGAAATGGTCTAGTGCCTCACAGGCAATTTACAGCTACGTAGTTTTGCCATAAATTTGTTGTCCTCAAAGGTTTCCAGATTACGGTTACTTGAAAATTATCTTATAAATATGTTAAAAATGCTTTTCCTGCCCAAACTCTGCGTAAGAGGCTTCTGTGGCGAGGTGTCTGCAGATTCGCCGCTAAGCGATGGTTTGTACGCATGCTGTCGCTCATGCAAACGTCACAGCCGCGCATGCAAATCGCGACCGACGCAATGGCGGAAGTGTGTCGCATTGCGCCAGAACTGGTGTGGGACGCCACCTGAGTGCGTCTGTATCGGCACGGTTCGCCTGGTTCGACTTGGCGGGCTCATGCTACCGCTTACGCATGCCCGAGAACGCGCGATGCCGTTTTTTCCCTTTTTTCATAAGCACCACGTGCCTACAAATGCATCCACAATGGGGGGCGCGCTCGTTTCCTGATGCGGCGTCAGAGGGGCGCTTACCTGTATAGCCGTGGCTGCGCCCTTCGCGTCGCGAGGAATACTCGGGCCAGTATACATGCAACTTTTTTCCCCGTTGATGTGCGCCAAATGGGAGCGCCATCAGCCTCCGCGGTGACGCTCGTATTACCATGTGCCCGTGCATCAGCACAAATACAGGCGATCATTAGTGATGTCCACAAGGTAGCCGAGTCTTTATACGAGAAATACAAGCCCTTCTCCTGCACCTTTTTTTTTGCATTATTGTTCGAAGAGACATGATATTCGGTGGCAGGAGTGATATTTTACGCGGAAGTTAGTAGCACTAATGAAATGAGACGTTTTGATGTTGGCGAAAAAGACAAAAAGCGCAGGCAACTGGGCAAGGAAAAGGACAGTCATTGGCTCAGAACAAACAAACGAGCAAACAGGACAAAAGAAAGTGCTCAGCATATAATCGCCGGCTCAAAGAAACACGCGAACGAGGTTTTGAAACTAAAGTCTGGGATGCGTTAACACGTAGTTTGGCATGTACCATTTCCACGAGATATAAGTAGTGTGAACCACCCCTGATGCCAACTTTTGATATTCATGCACTTAATAAAGATAAGCCCAGGCCCCGCCGCGGTGGTCTAGTGGATAGGGTACTCGGCTGCTGACCCGCAGGTCACGGGACCGAATCCCGGCTGCGGCGGCTGCATTTCCGATGGAGGCGGAAATGATGTAGGCCCGTGTACTCAGATTTGGGTGCACGTTAAAGAACCCCAGGTGGTCGAAATTTCTGGAGCCCTCCACTACGGCGTCTTTCATAATCATATAGTGGTTTTGGGACGCTAAACCCTACATATCAATCAATCAAGATAAGCCCAGAGAGAACGAGTGCTGATGAAAAGTGCACCTGTTTCTGCGGCGAAAATGGGCATGGCTGGCCTTCCTTTCACCAAGCTCCTATTATGCATTCTAAAAAAACAGGGCATGCAAACACGGACACAAGAAAGGAGTCAAGACTCCACAGACGCTGTCATAGCACCATCACCAACCAGCAGTAGCGATATCTCATCTTTTAAAAACCATTTCACTTAGTTCACCCACACTGCAGAACTGAAACAGCTGGTCGCCTTCGATACCTGTGTGAAAGTTTTTTTTTTGGTGCTTGTTTACATAAATGGGACGATACATATGTACTGGAAGATCTAGGACTAATTGTTGTAATTCCCATATTGTACTGCTTCGGCTGTCGTGTGATGGAATGCTTTGACATGGAGGTCGGAGGAAATAAAATGAAAAAAATGTCAGCACGGTGTGTGTTGGTTTACTGTACGTAGCTAATTGTGTAAGTGGCGGAGCTGGTTGTATAATGTGTAACGTAACAATATCAGCTCATAACCTTCTATTACGAACGTCCGATCAATTCTTGTTAACGCAGCCCTGTTCTCACAAAGATTTGTCGAATCCACTTGTGGCTTTCAGGTGACTTATCATCACAATAAGGTAGGGCATCAGAGCTATTGTTGTCTGCATTTCTTATTGCTCAAAATACTGCCGTCAAAATGCGTTAGATACACAACCTCACGATGTTTCAAGGAGGTTGAGTAATGTCCTTCCTATATCTGTAACCGCTGTGTATCCTAGATTCAGATAGTTTCTAGAAGTTGAGTCATAAATTTCTACTTCGCTTTTTGTGCGCTTATTAATGCGATGCTCAAGGCTCGCGTGGAAATATTTCCCGCCCTTTGCACCCAACATAAGCACCCATAACGTTCCGCAAGACATCCGCCATGGCAGATAAGTGGTTCGGAACTCGGCTACTTACTTACCCGGAAGTCGCGGGTTCGATTCCGCTGGTGCCAATTTCATTTCGATGGACGCTAAATGGCTTAGGCACATGTACTGTTCTATGTCAGAACACGTTAAAGAACTGCAGACGTTCGAAATTTGTGGAACTCTTCATTATATCTCCCATCTTGCATAATCATACTGGGGGACGTAAAACCCCAGACATAATAATAACTTTCTCAAGGCAGCTCTGGCCGAACTTAAAAGACTTTATTTTCATAAGCACTCTCTTCCATCAGCAAACCAGCCTCATCACATATACTTAGAAAACTGTATGACTGGGCGTGTTCGTACAGCATGACTATGAGCGCACATCAGCGCAACGAACAGGAGAAGACAGTGGTTCTCTCCTCTCGTCACTCCTCTCGGTTTCGCTGATTAGCACTGACAATAACAGATATGTTCAGCGCCAAGATTGGCTGAAGTTTATTGTTACGAAAATTTCTATCGTATACATACACGTGTTTGTGAAATCAGACCTAGATATTTACGAGACCTTGTGGGTAGCTTTTTTTCCGCCGTTGTTACCGCTTGTCCTTGTGTTCTCAGAACATTGGCCCACTCCAAAGCAGGAGCATGTTGTCGATAGCCGTATGAATTCCATATTTTCTCATTAAAGTCAGTGTCTTATCTGTATTTCTCTCTCCCACTCTTAGCTGAATATATACATACATGGCCGGAAGGCAATCGTGACTGCCAGACCACGGTGTGGCAAAAATAAGGACGTGATTTGTGGCGAGCAGGTGGTTTGCAACGTATAGAAACTAAATAATGAGAACAAAAGGAAGAATTGCGAATCTGCTCGACTGTGTCTTTAGCGGGGCGCATCTGTATTGCCGTATACAGGCTCAGCATTCAGGCGCGTTGCCGATATAAACATGCACATAAGAGCACCCCAGTTCGTTTATCAGGTCGCGAGTATGTAAAAAAAAGCAAACAGAAAACCCCTGCGCGGTTCCTACATCTATCTGCGCGAATGTGGCAATCGAGGCAAAAAAGTAAATGAAGTTGACGTAAAGCATGTGGAAGCCAGGCCAAAGCTGCATGCCTGTTCGACGAACTGCTTTCGCTTCAGTGTTGACAGTCGACGCACATTCCGCTTAGATTTACTAATTGCTTGAAAGAATGAAGAAAACATATATCCTCTCTGTGATATTAGATGAGCTTGAAATATTGGCCGACCCTACCGACGGCCGGGCGCCCATTCGCCACAACATCTCACGCTTGTTTGTAAGTTATTCGTAAAAAAAATAAATTTCAGCAAAATTCGATACTTGTCACGCAATAACTGAATACCGGCCAATGGCGAAAAAGACTTAGTACTAGCACGAGGTTTTGTAAATCTGTCTCCAGGTGTTTAACACAATGTCATATCTTCAACCCGCGCGAGTTCCTTGATATTCCGAATTATACAGGTTATGAAAATACAAGTTATGACGACCATGATGTGTTTTTTTGTCTTCATATTTGCGAATGGCATGCGAGTGAGGGGTTCGCTAACTTTTTACTGACTAGTATTTGAGTGGTCACTTTCTGAGTACGGCCTCATTTGTGCACTTCCGTCTAGTTCATAATTAAGG
This sequence comes from Rhipicephalus microplus, assembly GCF_013339725.1. NCBI lineage: Eukaryota > Metazoa > Arthropoda > Arachnida > Ixodida > Ixodidae > Rhipicephalus > Rhipicephalus microplus. The sequence continues at coordinate 58,553,142 of NC_051172.1, forward strand.
TACGTCGACGCTTGTTTTGCAGTGTAATATATAGTTTGTCGATTGGTGTTCTTTCTGTTAAAGGCACCCTGAAACATTTTTTTGAGTAACCATGGAATTAATTCACTGGAAAAGCGTATTATCTCACTAGTCCAACGCCGCAAAAATCTTACGAATCCGTCCAGTACGAGCGGAGTTACAAAGATTTGTCACACGCTGCAATCGCATTCTCTCTTCTCTCGTCCCGACGGAAGCGCTGGAAGCTGTAAGCAGGGAGGGATGGGAGGGGCAAACAAAAGAAAAAAATGACACGCGCACCTTGTGACCTTGAGCACTTTTTTCTCTTTTTTTTTTCATCAAATACGCGGCTTTCTCAGTGCGATCGCGCGCGCACGCGTGGACAAGTGGCGGCCTCTCACGTGATTTCTGCAACAACCGAAGACGCCATGTTCAAATCAGCTAATGGCTGATAGATGGGTCATCTACGTGCGATTTTGGGTCATATTCCGGAATTTCTCAAGGGAAGAGAAAGCAATTTTTAGCTGACTTAGATCATTCATTGCCAAATCCAGGCTGCGTGCTGCACTATAGTATTTGGCTCGCGTGTTCTCGAAAGACTCTACTACCGATTGGATGCAATTTCTGACCATGCCCAAAAAGTGTTGCAGGGCCCCTTTAATACCACTATACCCTTCCTCGAAACAGACGCACCAACGCAGCCTTTTACAACACGTATCACACAAGGCTCTGTTTACGTAACCTGTTTTACGCACGCTGTACTATGTTTACCTTCAGCGAAAGAGAGAGCATCCAGCTATCACCGTGCGACTGTGTTTCCCATTTCTACGCTCACAGCGTCAATTTGTCGACTTTGTTCTCCTTGACAATAAGGTGAACCCATAGCTGTATTTAGGGGTCGCCGCTTTGACGGTGACTTTCGCTCCGTTCATACGTAGAGGCAGCACGGAACATTTCTATTCTGAAACACTGCGAAGCGATGTGCGCACACCTCTGCGGCCGCGTGTGTATACAGATTCTCTCGTCTCCTTGACTCCATTCTAGTCGAACACGACCGATCTTCCTGTGCAGCGCGCCGCTGTGATTCGAGGTCGGCCTAAATGCGTGGTGCGCCGCCTTTCGGCGCAAACGCGCTGATCAGTGCACTTTGCGTAGCTACACGCGGGCATTTTCCACGCAAAACCTGGCTACACGACGGCAGCCGGGGGCCGCGCGCGCTGCATCGTAAAGCTCCGCATCTTCGCGCAGCCGGCGTAAACAAGCCGAGTGAAGGACGTGTCCTGTTGTCGTGCACGGCGTGTTCAGTGTGCAGCAGCGCACGGAAACGGGAGCGATCTGCGCTGTTTTCTGCGCGCCGCTTCTCTGGGGCGGCCGTTCTGGGATGCGCCTCTCAGTGAGTGGGCTTCCGGGACCACCTTAATTACGCTGTCTTGTGCCGCGCCATAGGCGGTGCAACTGCTGCTGGACACTTATTTCTTCCGGCTTGTCCTTCTGTCCTTTCATAGAGTTGCGGGAGCTTTTTTATTTTCTTTTTTTTTGGTGAAGTTTCGGATAGGTCTGAAATTTGCAGCTAACTGGTAAATGTACGATGTCAGAGCGCACGGCTTCTTCCACGAGGCTTATTTAAACTTTTGTTATTTTAGTTATTGACTTTCTTTTTCTCTGCCTCAATCCATGCGATATTTATTTAACAATATTGCTATCACCATCTAGGTACGGAAATAAATTCAGCAGATTACACGTACCGTATAGGAATCGACGATATGCGGAGCATCCGGAGAGAAGGTGGCCGCGTTGTATTTTTTATTGAATGGCAAGTTATGAAATCACGTTAAATATATGTACAAATGTTGTTCGCACTGACCTACGTTGAACAGTCGCACGTTTTCATATAACCAGTTGTTTGCACTTGCTCAACAAGGCCAACTGGAACAGGAGTATCAGCAACACGATAAGCTGATATGAACGTTAGTGCTCGCGAGGATGCATGGTAGCCCTTGCAACTGCTACATTAATCACATTCACCGAATGGCACCTAACTACAATTGACGTTAACCCTACGTGACGGCTGTATTATACGAATACATATATAATGTTTATAAAATTGTAGTTCAGCAATGCAACCACAATCGACGTTTGACACACATTAGGGTCTATTTGAAAAATAGTTCCGAGGCGTGGCGTAGCTCTGCGGTAGATTATTTGATTGCCGCGTAGAATTCCAGGGTTCAATTCCTGCTGGGACTCTGACATTTGTTCTTTGCATTTATTGGGTCAGCGCTGCTGAAGTCAGCTTTTCCTTAACCCTCACGCGTTCGAATTACCCACGTGTGTTCTCGCCGTTCCTGGGTATGGATGCTAAGTGTCAGTCACCTGTAGCACATACCCACATATTCGCCTGCGGGTATGTGCCACCGTCTGGCAGAAAGTTTTTGACGACATATTCGACGGCATTGCGGCATTATTTATGCTTTGACGAACGCTTCATATTCTACAATTTACCTTACCCTCCAATACTAATTTTGGTTCACGCCAAGCTAAGGGGGTGACCACGAGAGCACCCTGACGTAAACAGATAGATAGATAGATAGATAGATAGATAGATAGATAGATAGATAGATAGATAGATAGATAGATAGACAGATAGATAGATAGATAGATAGATAGATAGATAGATAGATAGATAGATAGATAGATAGATAGATAGATAGATAGATAGATAGATAGATAGATAGATAGATAGATAGATAGATAGATAGATAGATAGATAGATAGATAGATAGATAGATAGATAGATAGATAGATAGATAGATAGATAGATAGATAGATAGACAGACAGACAGACAGATAGATAGATAGATAGATAGATAGATAGATAGATAGATAGATAGATAGATAGACGCTAGAAGTGCATGCACGCAAGAAAATGCTTCGCATTTATCACTCGTAGCGTAGTATATTGCACTATTCGGGAACTGCGAGTGTCGTGGGTGCGATAACCTAAATGATGAGATTGACTGCCGGCTCATCTTGGAAAAATTATCGTTGTAGATGTATATAAACGCTTTTAGAGCTGATAAATCTTCTATAAGGACGTTGCCTTAGATCACGAATGCAAATTATTACCGTAAAGCATAATCTCGATCTTCACATAGTCAATGGTCTCAGTCCGAGCCCGGAGTTACACTATAGCGACTTGCTACGTAGAGTATCGCTATTGACGGAGGAAGAAAGTTCAGTGAAACATTCAATGTGAAAATTTCCTGGTCCTAACCTGCACCTTTATGATGCTATTCACTTCTCACTATTCTGATACTTCTATTTGTATTTTATTTTTTATGGCTTTTACATCGTGTAAAAGCGATCGTACATTTTTATCGCCGTAGAAGTGTTGCTTAAACCTACATCTTAAATGTTCAGCATTCTTGACTCGCTATTTCTTGAGTGATTCGCATGTTTGGTCCTGTACGTGGGTGAGGAAGTTGTGTGTCCAAGTCACCGGTGTAGTTTTAAATGTGGTTTTCAAACAATGTGCACTTTTTATGTAAACCCCTGCTGTCCGTAACCTCTGTTCATGACAAATCAGCAACTCCTTCAGCTATACTGCCAGACACCTTGTAGTTTAACGAATGACAAGACATGTAGGGCATAACTATGGTGCGTTAATTATCTCGAGTTGTTCCTCTCTCGTAAAGCAATCTGCGAGCACAAAACATCCAGTCTGAGCCATACTTACAGCGCCTAAAATACACTGGAGCAATAGGTATACCTTTGTACTGCATGGCTTGCGGTTTTGATGCGCAACTTCTTTTGTTACAACTTGGATTGATGATACTAGTGATTGCAGGCCATTTCGCTTTCTGTAGTCTCGTTTTGTTACACATCGGCTACTTGGAGGACATAGAGGTTGACAGTACATCTGCTCTGCACTATTGAACAACACCATTTGTTTAGTAAAACTGACAATGTGATTCCAATGATAATAATGTCGCAAAGAATACAGGTCACGTTGACTCCTGTTCATGCGATTGGCTTACAGCATTGCCCGAAGTTGTGTACACTCCCCCATACAAGTCTCCTGTATACAGATACGGCTCTGAGCATGTGTGAAGTACGGCAAACACTGATATTTTATGTTATTACCTAAGTCCATTTTCCTATGGTGCACCTATCGCCATCAACATTAGTTTCACGTCAGGATACACTACTAATTCTGATGGCTTCGCTCAGCGGTCTGGCTAGTTGTGATGTCGTTGGGTACTGAAACTTCCTAAACGGCCGCTTGTGCGTCATCAAAACATTCAAAATGGCCGCTTGTGCGTCACCAACGGAGCCACAGTGCGGAGCGGCCGTGGGAACGTCATAATATCTTGCGCGAGCATCTGACAAGAAGCTCGTACGATGTGGTGACGTCAGGGACCGAAACTATATTTTTAACACGTGCTGTAATTATTTTTTCTGGGTGCACTGACCCTTCGCAGTAAATTTTCTAAGCCCGGCTTGGCCTTTCATTTGGCGCGAAAAACGACCAGTGAAAAATTGGTTTGTTTAGAATACCCACTTTATTGCCACACATGAATACAGTCTTCGTAGTCCTCGTCTGCTCATGCGTGGGCACTTCACGTCGAAGGTGGGCTCTAACAGCATGCTTAGTTGAGGTATATGGTGTTCGCAATACAAATCACAAGTGCGTTCCATCGTACGTAATTCCGCCGGACTAGTTATCCAAAGCGTTGGACGCTGTGGAGTAAACCAAGCCATGCTTTATGGGAATAAGTTGTTGTACTCGCGCTTTTCATTTGGGCAAGCAAAAGCAAGGCATACGAGTAGCGAAAGCAGCAGACGGGGGCAGCGCTTGTCTGTCCTTTTTCTCTCCTTCTTGTTTCCGTCAGTTTTTTGCGCAGTTACATACCTTATGGATCAGTACCAACTAGCCCAACTTACCATTCTTCTGGGGGCAGCGTGGACGTGTGTTCCCGTCTCCCGAAGGGAACAATTGCGCTCATGTTCAGCCGTGTCGCACGCTCGCCCTCTCCGCGCGCTTGTTTTTGGGCGCGCATACGCATGCATAAAACCGGAAGTGACGTGAGAAAGATCATGTGACTTCCTCCGCGCTCTCTTTACTCCGCCGCTGGCGGCGGAGCACCAAAAGCTGCTGTCGACTGCCCTCGGCACCGAAAAAGTGCTCGTCCTCGACCAGTGAAGCAGAACTCTCCGGCGCCTGCCCGACCACTGGAAGGCGCCTCAATTCGCGAGAACACTTTGAGAGCAGTTAAAACTGTTCCTGCTCGCCCAGTGGAAAGCGGTATAAGGTACACATTTCGTCCAGCTACAAATATGCGGCTAGATTGAACGCTCCAGAATAGCTGACAGTGCTTTCTCGTAATCTCTTGCCTATCGAGCGCTCCAAAGTTGTGCAGGAAAGCACTTGAAGTGAGCGCTGCCACACGTGCACCAACGGAAGCACGCCAAAATGGCGGACAGTGCACCTCTTGCGGGCAGGCAGAGAGAGGTAAATCGAGAGGCCCCTTATTATTGGTACCGCGAACTCTCATTGCTAGTGGCGCCGGGCATTAGTTTCGCATCAGCCGGGGCGGCGGTGTGCGAGGGTTTGCAGGTATGCGCGCGCCTCCCGCTGTAGCGCGCCGCAGCTGCTGCCCCCAGGCGCTCGAAGAAATCGAAATTATCGGCGCAGCGATGGTTCGATCAATCTGGCTGGTTGTGCGTCGGCATGCACGATGATCGCATTCGATCACGCTTTCCCGCTTGGCTACGAAGCTTTCCTTACCGGCGGTAACGGCCATACCGCGCATGCACTGCCTGCTTCTGCTGCTAGAGAAAGAAGATGGAACTTGCTTCTTCTCTTTATTTCTCTGTTTTTTTTTCTTGTTCGTGCTTGGCAAATGACGCTCGTCGTTGTTCAGGTGCTAAGAAGGTGTCAGAATGCCACAAGCGTGGTCTTCGCGCGGTTTGGGGTTTAGTTGAGGTTTCGCGACCGTTGTAGCACAACCAGTCAGTCGACTCAATCGAGTGAGTGAATAGGACCTTGTTACTGAAAGGTACAGCAAATAGCGATACATACTTCGCGAGCTTTTCTTCTTTAGTGTGAAATTAAACTATATAAGTAGTGTCCACACCTATAAACTAAGGAAGTCTCGGACTTTATCGGTTGACTTCACAAGACATTTTTGTAAGTGCGTTTTTCCATTGGACAGCCGGCTTCACTATGATGTGTCCCACATTGTGATTGTAGGTTCGGATCCCGGCTGTGGTGGCTGCATTTCCGATGGAGGCGGAAATGTTGTAGGCCTGTGTGCTCAGACTTGGGTGCACGTTAAAAAGCCCCAGGTGGTCGAAATTTCCGGAGCCCTCCACTACGGCGTCTCTCATAATCATATGGTGGTTTTAGGACGTTAAACCCCACATACCTATCAACCAATCCCACATTGTGATTGGTTGAAAGGTTCTCATCCAAACATTTTTGACTAGAGACGTTTTTGTAAATGCGGGCCCATAGCACAGCCGCCCAATGATGTAACAAATCCCAAAGTCAACCATACGTGTATCAAGCAATCACGACACCAAAGTTTTTAAAATAATCACGGCCAGGGACCACATTGCGTAGCAAGGACGCATATGCGCCGTTTACGTTGACGCCAAAAAGAAGCTGGAATGAAATGGCCGTGCATTAGCCAGCTTCATCATATCGCCATCAGCATCGTAATCGTGGCATTGATAGAACAAATATTTGCTCATGTGTCAGAGCCCGCTGTGTGCGCAATAAAAATGTACTTCAGCTTGGAAGTTGGCGTTGGGAGTATATAGCAGTATAGATATACACAAAATGCTTTCGCGGAGTCCGGAAAAGTTCACGGCGCTTTTCATAAAACCTCGGCGTTTCGGATCGTTTCTACCAGGTCTACCACCTCGTGTTTGCGAATAAACATCGTCTTAGCGTCTAATGAACCTTCCGCTTACTTGCTGTGCAAGTGTCACCGCGCCGTCTAGAAGGCGCGTTTATCAATGAAATCTCAAGCGCGTCTTTTGTAATGCGCCGTTTTACCTCGCCGGCTCGTAAGAGTTTTCGCGCTCACCGATTACAACAGTGTTTGAGATCTGCATGTCTTGTTATTTTCATTGAAAACGCCGGGCACAGCCGTAGTTGGTCAGCACTCGAAACACTCTGCGGTTCAGATCGGTGTAGATTCATGAATAGGGGTCATATTCGTCAAACGCACCCGTATTTGGACGAAAACGCCAGAGGTAAGTGCTATAGTGTTTACGCTATTAAGTAGGTCCGTCTCACATGAATTACCCTACAGACCTTCGGTAATATTATACCATAGTTTTGTGTCGGGGCGAAGACTTTTGAATATGCTACACTAATGCGACGATGCGTAATCGGTACGCCCGAGGGCATTTCAGTGAACGTTTTGCCAGACGTATACGGTGTTTTCTTTTCAAGCAGATGTTATAAAAAAAGGGGGGTTAAAAGCGTCTTTGCGATTGTTATCTACAATTCACCAGAGGCGTTTTCGTAGTATGCATTCTGCCTGTGTGGCAATAAATCAGCCGGCGTCAGTCCTCCCGATGCAACTCCAGCAATTCTGTAGACATCAACAACGAACGCGTCAACCACCGTATAGCCTGCAAATGTGACAATTTTCTGTTGGATTATATTTAAAACGAGTGATCGTTCAAGCAACGAAGCATGCCGGGATTGTCACGAGAAATATGGGTGCTCACATGCCAAGCAGCAGATTATGCATGCAGCGGCGTTGTTTCTCTACAGATAAATTGGTGCACCCAACCCCGTGCGAAGTTTAAAGTATACGTGCGTCTATGTGAATCACCAAAAATTGGATTCATTTTTGCCTGAAAAAAAAATATCAATAAAAACCACTGTTGTGGGGAAAGCTGCACAAGTTATGATTTGTCGACGGCATTGTACATGTTACCTGTGCCTCCCGTTAAGATGGCATGTTTACACGTTTTTATTTTATTTATTTATTTATTTATTTATTTATTTATTTATTTATTTATTTATTCTGCGCACCTGCTGGAACTGCTCTATTGTGCTATTGCGGAAACCTATAACATGCACTCGGTGTATGATGACTGCCGCCTGTATGTTTGATGCGAACATTCACATCTTCTTGCAGCAGCTTTTCTTTTCTTCACTTTTTGAAGGGTTAGGCATCTCGGAAAAGCAAAAGACGTAGTAGAGGCTTCAGACAAAAAGCGTCATAAACTGCTTACGCTAACTTATGTCAACAAGTAAAATTAGCGTCAGAGTTTATTTTATCGTAGTCTATTCACTATCCGGGCTGGACATGCGATGCTCATAAACATCTTCGACAAAAGGCACCGGTGCACACAGGTGCGCATTGATCAGGGTGCCATTAGGCCCTGCCGCGGTGGTCTAGTGGCTAAGGTACTCGGCTGCTGACCCGCAGGTCGCGGGATCGAATCCCGGCTGCGGCGGCCGCATTTTCAATGGAGGTCAAAATGTTGTGGGCCCGTGTGCTCAGATTCGGGTGCATGTTAAAGAAGCTCAGTGGGCCGAAATTTCCGAAGCCCTCCACTACGGCGCCTCTCATATTCATGTGGTGGTTTTGGAACGTTAAACCTTACATATAAATCAAATCAAGGTGTCATTAGAGACAGCGCCCGAAGTATTGGGAAGTATTCTCTCTATTGTCATGTCTCGGAGGCGGGGACTCTCCTTACGCCCGTGCCAATGCGACATGTTCCGTCACAGGTCGAGATGTGAAATTTGTCCGCTAGGGGCACTCGTTCAAGCTGATTGGGCACTCCCATCGCGAGCTCCTTTATGTACTGGCGAAGTTGGCTGGAAGCCCGAAGGACGCATATGTGCATTCCTCAAGCAATAATGACCAACAAACCTTCACTGAGCAGGACTGCATAAGAACCCCACTAACAGTGTGGCGCATAACATGGTGGCTGCACCGTTGGGTATGGCGGCAAATAAAGAAAAAACTAGGATTTCTCGGGGTAATAACGTTTTGGACAAGACACACCGCTCTGCGATGCGCGCCGGAGTCTATTCATTTTTATCGTCCTGCGTCTCGTCTTTCGCAATGGTGCGACGCGAGTTTTCTCGTTTCGTTGCAGTCTCGGTGTGGATCTGCGTCAGCGTTTCTCGTTTCCGCCTCGCTCTTACCCCGACAGACTAGCCCACGTTTCGAGGCTCTTTCTGCCGTGTCAATGGTATGGACTTACAGGATTGCCCATCGCTCATGGGCGCCTTGCAGCGCCTGATCGATGGAACGCGCTGCTGGCGTGTCTCCGTATCCCTATGAGCCCCATCCGCTCGAACGAAAACAATTGAAACGTAGCAAAGTAGGGTTCGAAAGAGCGGAGTTGTTATGCGTTCTACCGATGTTGCTTTGCCTGTGTATATTTCATTACTGATTGCGGTCCTCGTGGTTCCTCAGGCACTTGTGTAACAGTAAACAACTTTGCTTCTACCGTAATGTCCATTGGAAGTTCTACGTGATGCCAGTGACAAGCTTTTTTCAGGCTCTGTTGGGAGATGTAGGCAGTGGTATACCAAAAATTGATTTTGGTAACAAAAGAGAAAAAGAAATGGTTTCTAGGGTTATTCTTGTAAGCAAGGAAAATTTTTGTGTGGTCTTGCGACGTCTTTGAGCATGGTCCTAGAAGTAGTGCGATATCCAAGGCAGCAAACCATGTCATGAAGCTTTTCAATACTCTTTTTTAGTATCTCTTGACAACGACACTTAATGTTTGACTCATACTGAATGGTGTATAATTTGAGAACATGAAGCTCATTTCTTATTCGCAAGCTGCGGTTTTGATTTCTGGGGGATTCGCCATCATGAAAGTTGTCACAATAAATGAAGCATAATTGCGTTTATAGTGTCCCATTGTTCCAAGGGTTAAAACACAGTCGTGATACCTTTACACTCCAAGCCTCGATATTTCGTCCTGCCCGTTGTTTCATTATGCCTCCAAGCTGCGAATTTTGAGACTGTCGTTAAGTTTGCGCGTATATACTAAACGGTATTCTGCGCGTAACCTATAGACAATATTCTGCGTTTACTTCTGAGACACTGAGGGCTGAAATTCTCAAAGCTTGCTTTCGCAAGGAGGTTTTTGGAATGTTCATCTGGCGCTGTCGTGAGTAAGGGGCCTACAGGCGAAATTCACAAAGCTTTTTGTTTGTAAGAAAATTTCGCCATTGACGTCATAAATAGTGACTGAGACTTTCTCTTATGAAGGACATGTTTTTGTATGTGAATTGGTCCCGTATTCGTATATGTAACGTTTTCAAAATTTGATTTGCTGGTAACCTAACTATAAGTATGAAGTTTCCGAACTCTTTTCACATTCCTATCTTTGTTCATTTTTTTTCTCTCTTTTTCTTTTTTTCACCGTAAAATTTTATTTCGAACGTCTGAAAGACAGGTGCTCCATAGATTATTAAGTTTGCTCTCTCCACTTTCTCTATGACGTGTAATAACCCCTAAAACTCGAGCATAAGCGCATACATGTCATCTTTGTACTTTTAGCCTTTCTTGCAAGTTGTAACACATCCTTAACCATGTCGGTGCGCTTGCACGCCCTATAATTCATGGTCTGCAGAACTTGCATATGGTTTTTCGATCTGCTACGTTGTATAGGAGCTGGTGCTCCGACAGCCCGATTTATTGTACACGTCGTGGTTATCGGCAACTTGTTGTGCGTTATCGGAAAACGAAAATAAAGCATGCATAGTGTCACAATTGAAATTACTGCCTTGGGAGCATCTGAGCTGCTTCCTTTCCGCGTCTTCTGACGTTTATTAAGCGTCTGGAACGGCGTGAGTCTGCCGGACGTCGACAGCGTCGTACACGACGAACGTTGAATCAGTAACCAAGAGAGTCGAGTACCCGCCCTCTGAACACAAAGTTCGTCTTTCGTAACAAGTTTACGGCGTCTTCGTCGCACTGGTGTTGCTGTTAAAAGGCCTCCGGAAGCCGCGTCAACCTCATTTCGGCTTTCATTTCGCTAGCTTCGCGACTTCTGCCTCGGATGCCGGCGCGCACGCTCGTGTGTCCCTTGCGACTGCGGAACCCGAATAGCACACATTGGTTTTCAATAAGACCGCCACGCGTTGTCATCGCATCGGGAAAGCGCCCACAATGGATTCTGTCACTGGAGCTGTCTTCATTTCTCTTTTCTCCCCGAGTAACTTCCGCCGTCCGTTGCTCTGCGAAGCATGAGAGCTCCGGCCGGGCGTCCCAGATTATTTTTCTGCCGCGCATTCACTTCGACGCGTAATGGAAACGGCACTGCTCGCTACACTCCTCAAAAAAAAAATAACAATAAATAGGAAGGTGCGAGACGACGACGACGAAGGCACGACATCAACATCAACATTTAAGCGTCCGGTCTCGATTGGAAATGTCGTCTTCAAAATGAATCGTATTGTCAGGCCCCTGTCAGGGCGCGTCTGACACAACCACACGTGCGTGTTCATGCACGCCCCTGGCCATAGGCCCGCACTGGTGATATTTTGGGCGGGTGTCCCTTGTCCGTTGCTGGGGAAATGGCCCTCCTTGTGTGCGGATTTAATTAACTCCTGCTGATGAGCCGGCCGTTCATTGGTGCTCCAGTGACCGCCACAGCGACGCGAGATGGCCGACAGCGATGGACGCGTCGTCCAACTTATCGTGCCTGCTTGCCGCGTGGCACGTCACCGAACCGTCGGATGAGAGTTCCTTCCGTTTGCCGCTGTCTGACAGCCCCATCCCGTCGATGCAGCGTCACGTTGCAGCCATGGCGGCGCGACGGAATGCGCTTCCCGCTACGGCATGTGTCACCATTGTTGGGGTCCTTCTCAGTGGCCGATTCTGCGGGCTTCGTGATTATCATTTACATTATGATTTAGAACGAATGACCTTGGCTGTAGGCACTTTATATTCAAGCACGGTCTCATTGTGGCTTCATTTAGGCAAGCCTATTAATTGCCAATCCTCTAGCGAGAGGCATAAATTTAGCACCCGTAAACTCGATATCATATGACCTCCGGGTGCCCCTATCGAAATTAAAGAGATGAATGTCATCATCGACAAAAAACGCACTGGAGTATCGAGTCACTACGATGATTAAACGAAACGGCGCACCAGGGCAGCTGGTGCGCGCCGGTGCGATTTCATGAAGGTGGCGTTAGTCAGGCTATCATGGCAAGACCCATCTCACCATCCATCTCACGTAAGTCCATCTCACGTAATAACGATAAGAATAATAAAGGAAATGTAAGCTGCTTTTCCACGACAACGGCAGTGTATGCTGGAAAAAAGATGTGGAGAAAGGGATCAGGAAAGTGAACGAAGAGAGAGAAAGCAAAAAAAGATACTTTATGAGTGCGCTTAATGCGTGCGCACAAAGCGCCGCGCTGTCAAAAGCCTGTTTCGCGTGCGAGTGACGGCGCAGCGCGGCTCGTCACGAACATCGGGCGGCTCTGGGACGCGCGACGCAGCTACGCGCAGCGTTGTTGTCTGTGGACGTCACCCGCGGGTTTACGTGCTCCGAGTTTGCTTGTTTGGGCGCGCTTGAGTTGCGAGTTTTATCAGTCTCGTAGTTCGGTGCCCCACTTTCACGCATCTAAACTTCGAATATAGTAACTATACACTGAACATCTGGGTGCAAGTAAACAACTTTAGTAGTCACGTTTATTTCTATTTTAGCTTTCTTTACAACGTGCAGGTCTTGTTGTGCGCTCGTCTATTCCTTCGTAGAAAAGCAAAAGAAAAGAGTTTGTGCGTAGGATTTGAAGCTCGCGCAAGTCTTCCAGTGGCTCTTCTCGATTTCCGCAAGGTGTCTGTGGGCCATCACAAGCCAGAAACGAGATGAAACAGGCACCGTTGACGATAACAGGAGTTTCGTTGAAGAAACTCGCAGCTCTTTTTGCCTACGGGCATTCCAGTAAAAAAGGCGGTGGCACTTGTCGTGAGCGGGGTCGTGACAGAAGAAATAAACCGAACTATTCGAACACGCTGTGTTGGAGTTATAAACAACAACAGCATGTGCTGATCCTTGCTCCAGTGGTACCTGTAATGACGATGGCCGACCCACCCAAACGTCACAAAGATAGAAAAATCATGTACGAGTGGTGTACACAATTTTTTTTTTATTTTTTAGGCTTCCGCTTTCCCCTGAATTTCTGCCTTTTATTGCGTCAGAGATTGACTATTACCTGAGGCGTACAAGTGAAATAAATGTTGGATATAAAATATAGCAGTGACTAAAGTTAGCCACTGGCTTTCTAAAGGCACGTCCTTTGTAATTCTTCACAGTTCACACGAATTAAGCAACTTGCTGAACAAAACCCCCTTTTCATTTCATAATAGACCTGGAAATTTATTGCGCTTACGTATATGTCACTCAAATACAGAATATCAGATCATACCATGGTTGCAGCCTAACGCTCAATGCATCGAATAAGTAGTTGCGGAAACTGGCAATAAAGCATCGATAATTCTTAAATAAAAAATTTAATTACATTTGGCTGACCTTTTTTTATCTTCTAATATTTGGGATCTTACCAGTAAATTAATAATAATGGCGTTTATTGTTACCGACTAATGCTTCAGTCTCAACTCATTTATTTTTGTTTTATTATTGCATTTATTCCTTTAAAAATTCGAGTAGCGCTTTCTGTTTCTTTCCTTTCTTTTTTTCTTCTGTCGGCTTTCTTTCCTGTCTTTGCAGTTTTAGCAGGCTGATGAAAAGCGAGGAACCATGTGCGCCTGGCGGGTCAGTATACTTACGAGGCTCTTGCATGGAGCCTGCTGTTCTCGACAGCTGATTCTCATTACCTTTCATAAATCAAACGTTTGCTAAGATTTTACGGCAGGTTAAAATCAATGTCTCTGTGTTTTTACTTCCCAAGAATGAACCACCAACTAGCCCAACTTTCGCTATTATCATCTCTCGACCGGCTGTAGTCTTGTATTGCCAGCGCTCCAGTTGCTTTTTTTTTTCATTTAATTTACGTATTCTGCTGACACATTACTAATCACCACCTAGCCGATCTACAAAGCATGTCATATTCTCACTCTCTCGCTCTCTTACGCACACACACTATCTATCTATCTATCTATCTATCTATCTATCTATCTATCTATCTATCTATATATATATATATATATATATATATATATATATATATATAATATATATATATATATATATATATATATATATATATATATATATATATATATATATATATATATATATATATATATGATCAGTCTGACTTTACCCACTTCAGGGCAAGGCCTCTCCCGTGATCCGCTAATGAACCCGTTATCGTACTTTCTGATGCCACGTTATAACCGCAAACTTCCTAATCTCGTCGGCCCACATAACTTTCGGTCTCTACCTCACCCGCTTGCCTTCTCTGGGAATCAAGCCGGGCCTCATAACTGGGCTGTGTTCTGTGACTCCAAGGCATCCCTTCAGAGCTTGCAATCACTTTACGACAAAGCGTGCATCAACAACTAGTGAATGAAATAAGAGAACTGCTTCACAAAGTTTTATTGAAAAGACATGACGCGGTGTTCCAGTGGTTACCGGGACAATATGACATTGTCAGTAATGACCTTGCTGATGATGCTGCCCGATCCGCCCACGTGGACGCCCAGACAACCCCAATATCCTTGTCGAGAACCGACGCTGCAAGGGGCCTTCACTCGTTCACAAACATTATGTCGGAGAGTTGGCTGAGTGACCCCAGTGTCGGGAACCGCCGCCTACATAAATTGGACCCATCGAGAAAGCTTTAAGTTCCATCGCACCTCTCCCGCCGGGATGCAACTTTACTGTGCCGCTTGTGGTTAAGAGAAGCTTTCACGAAGGCGTACTCCTTTCGCATAAGAATGGCGGGTAGCTCCCGATAGACCATCTAATGTGTTCGTATGATCGTTTTGCGAGCGAACGCAACTTGCTACGCAAAAGGTTAGAGACACTAAATAGTAGACCTTTTTCCGAAGAGAAGATTCTCGGTTCATGGTTCTACGCGTCACAGGCCAGCAAAGCGACGCGTGCATTGGTAGGTTTTCTAAAGGCGACTGGACTACGTGACCACTTATAAGCGTGTAATAGACAAGGTAACATGTACACACACGTTGCCCTTCAATTATCTCTTTCTTCTATTTTAATCCCCTCACACCTTCTCCCAGGGCAGGGTAGCAAACCGGACGGGCGTCTGGTTGACCTCCCTGCCTTTCGTTTCTTCTCTTCCTCCCCCTTTCCCCTCCTCCAGTCAGTTATCTTTAATTACCAGCGGTTATCCTGCCTAGAAAAAAAAATTGTATGTGTAACCTTAAGGGACAACAAGAGAGCAGAGTGGATGAGGGAACAAACGGGCGTTAAGGGTAACATAGTTGAACTCAAGAAGAGGAAATGGACATGGGCGGCATGTAGCGCGTAGACAGGATAACCGCTGGTCAATAAGGGTAACTAAGTGGATTCCCAGAGGAGGCAAGCGGGTTAGGGGGAGACAGAAGGTTAGGTGGGCAGATGAGATTAAGTAGTTAGCGGGTATAAATTGGCAGCAGCAAGCACAGCACCGAGTTGACTGGCGCAACATGGGAGAAGCCTTTGTCCTGCAATGGACGTAGTCAGGATGATGATGATGATTATGATGATGATGATTGATGGTGATGATGATCCTGCCTACGCGCTACATTCCCGGCCCATGTCCGTTTCATTTTCTTGATTTTGACGAAGATATAACTTCGCGAAAGTTGAGCGAACCTGAATGATTCAAGAAATACTGCTTTCTTCTTGAACGCTTTAAAAAAAACGAGTCTTATGGCTGTTATTTGTCACGTATATATTTCTCACATATGCAAATTTCTTTAAAAACACACGTTCGCGCTGTTTCGGAGATTTGTAGGACGCACTACTCTCGAAAATACAGCGTTTTTCATTCATGAATATCACTTGTGCGTTTACACTTTGTGCTAATGTTGAGCCATGCCTGTTTATTTGTTGCGATCAACTTCCCAGAACATCACCTTAGGTCTCTGTGAACGATGGGCGTATGAGTGTAGACCGTTGTTCTTTCTCGCTGAGAGCTGCAGTCTGTCTTCCGCGTGAAAGGAGTTTCCCGATCGGTCTCTGGCGAAGCAAGAATGACCACAACGGCGTTAACTCACCTAAAATGACGGTGCTACCTTGAGCAAAACTCTCGGGCAGACGTTGTTTAAAATGCCACAGATGCGTCGGTGATCGCGCAGCTCGCACGTTGTTTGCCTCCGCTTGAAGCGCTCTCTCTCGAGCAGGTCGAGCCAGAGGCATACGCTCTCGAAGGCACGCGTGTTTACAGTGTGGTGGCAAGCGACTGCACCTGGATGCTCACTATGTGGGAACGAGAGCCACCACCGCAGGCTCTCGTTCCACCACCGCCGGCTCTCGTTCCAAGTTCAAGACCCGTACCGGCCATGAGCTGGTGTGAAGTGGCCCGGCTGCGACGGCTACCGCCCAACCCGGCTCCAAGATGGGTTTGCCAGGTGTGCCCAGCCATACCAACGTGGACTTCAAGCCTCACCACTCGGACGAGGCCGACGCGGACCGAAGCGGAAAACAGTCGGCCCTAGCCTGGGCCAACACGGTACGTAACCGCACTGAGGTGGAGGACGAAGGAGTTATGCATTGCGACCTGCCTCCAGAGAAGACTAGAGATAATGAGATGGCTAGACTGCGAGGGAGAACACATAACCTAAAGAAATAGTTAATGTCCCGCGAATTAGCGGAAATTAGGAAAGCTCTCGTCCGAATCCGTAGTGGCGAAAACCAAGCAAGAAGAAACACGCGCCCAAACCGACATACCCATCCCTGCCCCATCAAGTGACGGCCCCATGGCTAGCAAACGCAGAGCTGTGGAGAGCAAACTCAAAAACACGAAATCACAAATAGAGGACGCGGGAAGCAAACGTTAGACACTCTTACCGATAGTGTCAAGACGATGGCGGACAGCGTAGCCAGCCTCACGGTTAGCGTTGAACAAATTCAGGTGGCACTTAGAGACCCTAAAGAAGGACTCAAAGCAATAAACAATCGCATCGCCACGCTCGAACAGCGTTACGAAGAACTGCCCGTCTTCGTAAGGAGCGACGTACCCGCAGGCACAGTGAGAGTGAATTGAATGTCCCTTCTATCATAGCAAGATCGGTGACCTCATCACGAAATCGGATGTTACATCGCGCAGGTTTCACATGCCATGGTGGAGAAGAAAACAGAACTCATGATGGCCAATGGTAAAGACCGCTTTCGCATATGGCAGTGGAATTCCAGAAGATACGCCGTCAAAAGAGCCCCCTGCAACTATACCTCGAGACGGCTTCGTCCAAACCTAGAGTCATCGCCTTACAGGAAAGAACGGTCAGCGCAGCCTCCTTACCGTGTTTCAGGGCCGTAACTGGCTCGTCCTCAGGCAGGGGCGTATCAAAACTTATAGACAAAAGGCAGACGCGCCTCTCCCGCGATTTAGAGATCAAGGGCAACGGCATTGAATGCGCATTGGTCGAAATTTTGCTGAAAGCTCCACGCAAGAATCAACGTAGAAACATCATTATTGTGTTAGATTAGTACAGCAACCCATACTTGAAGAAACAACAGTTCAAAGGACTCCTAGAGAAGGCCTCAGGGACTGCCGGACCTCAACCCCTTGTCGTAGTTGGATACTTCAACGCTCCACACAGCATATGGGGTTATGCGTACGAGACGAGAAAAGGCCGGGACCTCTGGCTCGATGCCAATGAAATGGACAAAAGCGACAAGGCTTTTCCCACTTGTACGGGCACCTCGGTGGCTACGGACACGACACCTGGCCTCACCTTCATCAAAAACGTCGAAGAAGTCGCGTGGGCGAACACCGCCATAGATTTTGGCAGTGGCGACTTGATCCTGAAAACACGAGTTACGGTCGAACGCAGCAGAAGTCGAGAACTCACGGTCATTCATTGGGACTTGTTTCGCAGTATACGCCGCAAGAGAACATATACCAAGACGTACTCGATGACCTTAGAGGCTGGTGTGAAAACATTCGTCGGGACGTCTAGACGGCTACCAAGAAGGTCAAAACAGATCTCTACATCGAATGGATAACAAATTGGCGCACCTGATGGAAGCCAAAGAATCTCGCTTGACGCCATGGCAAGAGCACAGACACAACCACAGGCTTCGTAAAAAGTTATGCGCCTTAAACCTAGAAACCAAGGCGCACTGCAACACGCTTTGCAAGCAACAATGGGACAAGTTGTGCAAATCAATTGATGGCTAACCCAAAAACGAGAAAGCCGAGAACCTTATTAAACGCCTCCTGGACGAGAAAGGATCGCGATCCAGTCAAAAATATAACTTTGCCCGAGCGCTTCATGAAGCCACCAGAAACCAACCGGTGGAAGTAGTTGTTGACCAACTGATATCTAAGTATACGTGTCAATTGAAGTAGAAGGCGAGAACGGCGATTTCCCCGAGTGCAGAGGCCTACCGCTACCCGAAATGGGCGAAGCTTTCCCAGTAGCAGATATCAGGCACGTAATCCAAACGCTCAGCCGGAAATCAGCACCACGTCCATTGAACGGCTCACCGACTTCGTCAGCAAAGCTTAGAGCATGGGCCGCGTTCCGGAAAAATGGAAGACCGCTACCACGGTGCTGATTCCAAAACCCGGTTAAGCTGCCAGCATCAACAACTTGCGACCAATCACCCTCACATAGTGAGTAAGAAAGGTGGCAGAACACGCTATCTTAAACAGGTTAAAAGAACACCTCGAGGATAATGATATATACCCACACAACATGGTCGACTTCAGAGTCGGCCTCTCAACGCATGATTCGATGTCATTAAGCATCAAATTTTGGATCGATATTCCAGACACACCAAGGCCATTTCCGGTCTCGAACTAGAAAAAGCTTTCGACAACGTCAAGCATAGGTTCATCTTAGGAACGATCGAAAGTCTTGGGTTAGGACGCAGATTATACGACTACGTCAGGTCCTTTCGGTCGTGGAGGAAAGCAAAACTACGCATCAAAGACCTATGCACGGAAGAGTTTATGCTGGGACAACGAGCGACGCCTCAAGGCGTCGTCATCTCCCCACTCCTCTCCAACATGTGCATGATTGGCGTCTCCAGGAAATTCGCAAATATTGACAACATAAGTCGCACCATATACGCCAATGACGTCAGAATCTGGTGTGCGGGCGGAAGTGAAAGCAAAGTAAAATGCCCTACAAGGAGTCATAGACGTAGCAGAATAGTACCTCAGGTCGACGTGTCTAAAGGGCTCGCCCACAAAATCAGAACCACTACTCTACAGGAAGAAGCGAGGCGCGAGACCCAAGAGTTGAAAGCCGGTGGAAGAAAGCGACATTTGCCTTCACACGAGCGACGGCACCGAAATTCTAAGAGTAAACAACATCATAATCATCGACTTCTTCATTGAATCCAGTGGCGGCAACGGCACCGCGTTAAGAAAATCACCGCCGAGACTGACAATTCTTTTAAGGGAATCTCCGGCCGGCATCGAGGACTCAAAGAGGACAATTTGCTGAAATTAGTAAATGCTTCCGCGCCGAGCCTTTTGTTCTATGCGGTGGCAACGCAAAATTGGTGGAAGTCCGAGTAGAACGAGTTTGACGCTATCGTAAAGAAAACAGTCAAGAAAGCTCTCGGTCTACCTATTCGAACCAGGACCGAGAACTTCCTCAAGCTAGGAGTGCATAACTCGGCGGCCGAGATCACCGAAGCTCAAGAACAATCGCAACTGGCACAAGACTATGCGGCACAAGGCCCGGCCGAAGAATCTTCTCTGAGTTCGGATTAAACCCCACCAACGCTTCTGGCGGCGATGACTATGCAAAAATACCTAAAGCGGCGCTAGAGGAAGTCACAGTCCCCCAGATCCCATGCAACGTTCATCCCATCTATAATGAGGGGCAAACAACGGTGCGAGGGCCAAGTCCCTATGCAAACTACTGGGCAAGAACAGCGCACCCGCACGCTTCGTCGATGCGGCTGCGCACAAAGACGCCAAGAAGTATTCAGTCGTACACCCACTCGGATCGGTGACCAACTGCGCCATGGTCTTAACTTGGAAAGCAGAAATTGCAGAACAAGTGGCACGTCGCCTGATCGCCTTGAGTGGGCACGTCGGCTGGTCATCTTGTAGCACCATGTTCAAGCCGCCTCTTTTCTACGTGCAGGTATTCCTGTGCGGTGCACAGCAATGGCCAGCGCACATCAAGATGCGACCAACTTTGTCATCGTAGAACGTAATTCTACTTCCGCGCAAGCGTCAGCCATCATCGACGAGGGTTGGGCAACGCTGATTCCAGCGCTATCAACGTCAATTCAAGTGGATAAAAGACGCCCCCCATCCCCGGATTCCTTCAGTGGGCACGTCGGCTGGTCATCTTGTAGCACCATGTTCAAGCCGCTTCTTTTCTACGTGCATGTTAGTAACGAAGTATCATCTGTTAAAACTAGCAATCGTTATTTCGTCCAGCTGACGTGCCCACGTAGCTTGTATACCTTGTATTGTAACATTAAGCTAGTGTTTTTGTCCCTACTGATGCTATGCGGGGACGTTGAATCCAATCCAGGACCCTCCACTGCGGAATTGTTGTAACAGTTGATTGAAGGTCAAAACAACATTCAAAAAAGGCTTGAGGATATCGAGCTGAAATTAAAAACTGTGGAGGGAACTTCTGAGATAATTAAAGGATTCAGCGATAAACTTCGCAGCCTGGAAAATACGGTTCAAGACCTAGAACGTAAGCTCGTTGATTTAGAGGACAGAAGCAGGCGTAACAACCTTGTTGTGTTCGGCATACCGGAAAAGAATGATGACGCCTCTGTCGACCTCATGGATAGCGTAGTCTGCAATGTGTTCAGGCATGCTTTAGACGTGAACGCAAACTCAGTCGAGCGGATTCATAAGCTATGGCGAAGGCAGCATGGTAAATATCGGCCAGTGATCGTGAAGTTTTTCGACCACAGGGAAAAAGTTAACGTTCTCAAAAGTTGCTTCAATGTAAAAGGGAAGGGAATCTCAGTCTCGGAGGATTTCTCTGCAAGCACTCGGCACGTCAGGAAGTTTCTATGGAACAGCACTTCAGATATTAGGAAATCAGGCACAAAGGTTAAACTTGTACATGACAAAATTAAGATTCACAATCGATTGCTAACATTAGATGAAGTTCAGCGTGGAATGGTCTCTGCGAGCGGACTGCTTACCAGAGCAGCTCACAACAAATGAAACGACAAGAACGGGGGACTTTTCCGATGCCTAAATGTTAACGCCCGTAGTATCCTAGCAAAACGCGATGATTTGGACAGTGTTGTGTTAACGTATCACCCTCATCTTTTGATAATTACTGAAACCTCGCTTCGCACCGACGTTAGTGACGGTGAGATCACGTTCAGGGTTACCGCATCTATCGCAAAGATAGGAGTAGTCGAGGCGGCGGAGTTGCAATCATATTTAGGGAAACCTTACAAGTTGAAAAATTAGCCGATATACCAGATCTTGAATGCGTAATTGTGAAAGTAGACACAGGCGACCTTAAGCTCATAGTCGGCGCTTTTTACCGCCCCCCAGGCACAGACGAAGCATTCTTTGATAAGCTTAATGAATTTCTTTGCATGGTCCACTGTTGCTCTAGTAATATAATAGTTGGCGGTGATTTCAACGTTCCTTCAGTTATATGGGATACTGATTTTCCTGTACCGTCTTCAAATGCAGCGAAACGTTTAGTCGATATAGTCCTTTTACATTATTTAACTCAACTAGTTAAGCAACCAACCCGCGTACAGAATGCTACTGCTACAACTCTGGATCTTGTTTTCGTTAGCAACAGCATGCTGCGTCGTGTGGCAGACACCAATGTGCTTGATGGAATATCCGATCACAAATTGGTTTACATGTGCATTATTCTTAATGACGTTCCAAAAGGCAAGAGGGAAGAACGCGTGGTGTGTCTTCTCGCGCGCAAAAGACGTAGAGATACTGGACACATTAGACTTAGATTTTTTTCGATTCACTTTACTTTCTGAATGTAGTACTTGTACTGTTAACCTTTGGTGTTTCTTCAAAAACCTTGTGTTGCAGTGCGTTCATGACTTTGTGCCAGAGAAAGTGAAAATAATAAAAAATGTTAGCCCATGGATTACTATGACAGTTGTTCGTTTGGGCCGAAAGGCAAACAGGATAAGAAAACAGCATCGTCAGAACCCCACTCCGTCTACCATGCTTAAACTTAGTAACGTGCGTAAAGAATTAAAAGACAGTATCAAGGAAGCAAAAGATCAGTACTATAACGTCACTTTAGAAAACTTCTTGCTGTCATCCCCAGCGAAATTCTGGCAGCATTTTGCCCCAAACAAGAAGCGTTTTCATAATATATGTGTAAATGGGACTATCGTAACCAATAAAGAAACTATTGCAGAATCATTTAACACGTTTTTTTTTGTTCAGTGTTTACTGATGACGATGGGAGAAGGCCATGTTCAAAAATGCTTCATGATATCCCACCAATAAGTGACCTTGCAATATCTGAGGAAGGAATCTTGTCTCTGCTTCTTAACATAGATCCCAAAAAGACGCCTGGTATTGATAGCATACCTAACGCGTTCCTTGTGAGGTATGCTGAATGGTGCTCAAAGTTTTTGTGCATCATTTTTCAGAAGTCACTGTCACAGCGCGCGCTTCCGGATGACTGGAAATTCGGAAAAATTATCCCTATACCCAAATCACCTAACACTTCTCTCGTCTCCGCCTATAGACCGATTTCCCTGCTTTGCTCATGTGCGAAGGTAATAGAACATATTCAAGCATCTCTCAGTTTTTCTCGAGGAAAATAATTTAATCAATGACCGACAACACGGCTTTCGAAAAGATTCTCAACCGTCACACAACTGTTGGAAACCGTTCATGACATTGCAGCTATTCTAAATAGGCAAGGCCAGATTGACATAATTTTCCTAGACTTCGAAAAAGCATTTGATCACGTGTCGCATCCATAACTTCTCGCGAAACTTAAACCTATACTAAAAAACCGTACATTAACTTCATGGATTGAGGCCTACCTTTCTTATCGAAATCAAATAGTTTCTATAGGTAACGTCCAGTCTGATTCACGACCGGTGAAATCGGGAATCCCTCAGGGCTCTGTGCTTGGGCTACTTCTTTTTTTTAATATTTATAGACGACATTGCCAATGATATCCCGGTTGCTATTAAGTTATTTGCAGATGATTGCATTCTTTATCAAGAAATACGTATAGTGCAGACGACCAGGTTCTTTTAAACGCAGCGTTAACAAAAATATCTTCTTGGTGAGCAGTGTGGCAAATGAAGATTAATGAATAGAAAACGGTAGCTATGACCGTTACGCGCAAGCGGCTTCCTTTGAAACACTCATATTCCATCAATGGTCAAAAATTATCGTTTGTTAAAACTATTTGGGGGTTGTATTAAGTGCATTATTAAGTGTATTGAGTGTATTAACTATTTGGGGTTAAATATTTGGGGGTTGTATTAAGTGCAGATTTTAACTGGAATGAGCATGTTGCTACATTGAAAAGAAAGCTTTACAGAAATTAGCCTTTCTAAGACGTTCTTTGCGCAAATCTACCCCAAAAATTAAATTAATTGCGTATAAAACTTTTATCCGTCCGATCCTCGAGTACTCATCTGTGGTTTGGGACTCTCGTAGCCAAGTAAATATTAAAACACTTGAAATGATTCAAAGAAAAGCCACCCGATTTGTATATAATCGCTACAGTGCTCTTACGTCACCTAGTGAACTGTTAAAGAAAGCTGACTTGGATACATTGCAGGCAAGACGGCAACACGATCGATTGAAGTACATGTTTCTACTTTACCACGACAAGCTACGCATAGACAAGCACGCGTGCATAAAAACGGTTCACCGCCGATCAACTCGTTCCGAGCATCCAAAAAAACTGAAGGAATATTCTTGTCAAACAAAAGCCTTTAAAAACTCATTTTTTCCGCGGACTGCCACTAATTGGAATGCTCTTTCTGACGATCTCGTGAATTGCGAAACCGTTCAGTCGTTCAAGGAAAAACTGAAACACCAGCAACCCACTTGACTTTGATCTTTCTTCGCGCTTCGCCCTCTATTATTCAACCGCGCATCCTGAACAGGCTTCCATTTATGTTCCACTTTCTATCACTTTTTTCATATCAATGCGTTGTATTTTTGAAATGTGGCCGATTTTTGAACCGTTATATGATGTTTGTTTCTTATTTCTGTATGAGAAGGTGTTTGTCATCATAGTTTTTTTTGTACGTGTACGCGTAAACCACTACAATTGTGTAAGTACTGGCGTTTTACTTTGATGCACTAGTTCTTGATGGTGTAGCTCTACGTGACGTGTTTCCTTTCCTGTTGTATCTTCATATTTGTTTCCTTTTTTGTATCACCCACCCCTGCCTAAGGCCTCATGTGTGAGGCTGGCAGTACTTCTGAAATAAATAAAATAAATAGGTGGCCATAGCTTTCGCCCTGATGGGCGATCAATGCGGGAAAGTGTACAGCGACTCGAAAACCGCCATCAGGGCTCATAGCTAAATCTTGCGCAACAAAGAGTGGCGACACGCCAAAGATACTCAAAAGATTCTCGGCTCCAACATTCACAAAGTCTTCTTATGCTGTAGTTGCTCGTACTGTAGGGAAATTCCAGCTACTTCCTAGGGAATACAGTGCAGGTAAATGGCGGGCAGCCCTTACGAGCGAAGTGCTCTCTGAATAACGCCACAGACCACTAGAACGACGGGGACAATAGAGGTTTTTAGCAATGTTATGGAAACACGTTACAGAAATACGACACGGTTCTTTTTTCGTATGCGCGTACAATATTCGCGCATGCGCACTCGTCAGCCGGTTTCGTATGGCCGCGTTTCCGTAAGGTGTTGCCGTAGCTAGCTAAACCATGTATTGCTCGTAGTATCGGCGTAGCAGCGCTAGTCAACGTATGGTGTTCTATCTGAAGACACGACGGGCGAACCTCGAATGCCCGCTTTCCGTATTCGCGTTCGCTAGCGAAAGCAAGTGGTATAGAACCGTGTGCGCTGTACTCGTGTCGCTGCGAGCCACCTACGGGCGCGGCGCTTACATGCAGTAATCACCCGATGGGTGCAGCATGTGTGCGTCCAGTCAGCATACTAACGTACGACGCGCCATGCGTTTTCGATGCGATCGGCACATCGTCACGCTGCTCGTGCTCAAAGGTCATGCGTCACTGAGGTCCACTATGCTGCCGTTTATACGAGTGCGCGCATCTTTGTTGTGTTTGCTCGCTCGCCCCTTTGCTGCCCCAGTGCGCTTTTTTGAGAAACGCCTAGACGCTTAAACTATCGGTGTGCCAAATTTGTTTCGCGCCGAGACACTATTTCTAGCCTTACGCAGTACGTCGGTGCTTGCATGAAATCCTAATACCGGAAATAACGATATGTCAGGCGGGCCATATAAAATTCATACGGCTCACGACAGCTTGCCTGCGTGCGGCTAACGACAGCTAGAACTGCCAACCACCCCTCGCTCTTCCCGCGGAATGAGAGCTTGTGTTTTATTGAACGCGCTGCTGCCTTCCCCGATGCTCGCACAAAATGAGCGTACAGCGGTGCAGTGGCGTGCGTGTCGTAAAAGTCCGCGTCCTGGCGTTAGAGCTCGGGGAGAAGGCGGAGCGGCACCATCATTTAGTTTTGATATGTCTGGCCATACATTCTTTCTTCCGTACCTTCAACCACACATGCCCCGCCGCGGTGGTCTAGTGGCTGAGGTACTCGGCTGCTGACCCGCAGGTCGGGGGATCGAATCCTGGCTGCGGCAGCTGCATTTCCGATGGAGCCGGAAATGTTGTAGGCCCGTGTGCTCAGATTTGGGTGCACGTTAAAGAACCCCAGGTGGTCGAGATTTCCGGAGCCGTCCACTACGGCGTCTCTCATAATCATATGGTGGTTTTGGAACGTTAAACAATACATATAAATCAATGAACCACACATGAGTTTTGATGACACTTTTTTTTAGTGAACAGTATGATCGACGGGCGCACGGTGCTGACATGCACATTATTAACTGTATTAAGATACAGGTCTTCAATTTACTTTGCGTGTAGGTAAATTTTTTTTGCGTTATCTCGACTTATTAAATTTTCTGAAAGGCAATTTCAAAGTATAGTATAGCTTAAGAACTTTGGTGCCAGTGGTGGTCCGTTGAATAAATGGGTTTTAAAAGTGAATTGTGTGTTCTCGCGCATTTTACACGTGGCTTCTTCCCCCCTTTATTGTCTTTGCTTACTTTTTCTTCTAATGATGAACTTTATGGAATGTTTGTCGCTCTTTCCGTGCCGAAGTGCGTTGTCGATCTCGTTAGGGGATTATTTGAAGTGCGGCCCCACCGACCGCCATTTACTCGCTGCCATTTTCGCCTTGCCGGAAGTCCCGCTGACATTCAAGAAATCGACTTTGCGGAGGTTTAGTGCGAAAAAGAAGGAAAAGATGAAAACACCAGGCTTCAGCAGTCACCTCCTTCTCTCCCATCTTTTCTTTTTCCTTTTTCGCCATGCGTCAGCGTACACTGACAGCCCCGCGTATTGTTGGTCAGGAAACAATGCCTAGCAGCGCGCTCTTTTTCGCCCATATGCGCGCTTAGCTGCTTACTCTCTGATGAGGTTCCCGGGTTTGTCTAGTTATCCGTTTTCCCAGTTCTCATCTACTCCACTGGTCAATAACTTTTTGTTGTTCTGTCAAGCACGCACAGGGTCGAACGACTTGTGAGTGGTCGATGGAGACATAAAGATGCACGAATGATAAAGTAAGGGGAGGGGGGTGCACAGTTCGAAACGGGGGCTTTTTACCTTGACCCCGGAGGCTTTAGTCTAGCTCGGCAGTGTCGCCGCCGTGCCACTGCCGCTACGGGGCGCGCCTGTTGCGACGCGCCGGCCTTCCCCTTTAATTAATGGCCGAGGCAATGTCGTTACGATAGCTGCTGCGGACCCGTCCGCGATGTCCGTTCCTCCCCCTGTCTCGCCCGCCCCATTAGACGTGCGCGCGCGAATAGCAAGGAATGACAAAGCGGCAGCGCATAATACGAGAGGCCGCTGCGCTGTCCGCAGACACCCCTCTCGCGCTGGGACGGGTCTATCTCGGGTCGCTCGAACTGGAAGGGCTGGTCACGGGCTTGTTCCATTTAATTAAGCGCCATGAGGGTCGATTGCTAATTGGCAGCGAGCGAGTAATGAAAAATAAAACGAGGCTGGCATCGTGCACGAGAGAATAGGACGCGTGTGAGGCCGCGTCCATGGCGGGCTCGTTCCTCCCGCGCATAAAAGTGAATCTTTTAGCGCCCGCCGCCGTCGACTCCAAACCGGCGGGCACCTTGCGTCAGATGCACGCCGCGATCCTCGCTAAAGCCTTCTTGAAACTCAGTCTGTAAGAGTGATCGACAGTTATGGTGCTGTAAGGGTCAGCTGGAACACGAGACGCAATATTTCGCTTGTGTTTTTAGGCTCAAAAACGCTGAGGTACTGCCGGGAGACTTTATATATAGTTTCTTTTTCTCCGTTTCGAAAGATACACAGTTGCTTTTCCATAACTTTGATAGTGCATAGACCTTCCCCGAGGGACAAGTTGAAGGGTTAAAATATTACCTCGAAGCGTACGAGATTGATTGATTGATTGAATGACTGATTGATTGATTGGTATGTGGATTTAACGTCCTAAAACCATCACATGGTTATGAGAGACGCCGTAGTGGATGGCTCCGAAACTTTTGAACACCAGGGGTTCCTTCACGTGCATCTAAATATAAGCACAAGGGTCTTTACAGAGGCGTACGAGACAGATCCAAGGACATCACGTGAGCGCTATCTTTTAATGTGATGCCGGCTAGCACAGAGTGGTAATGGTTTGAAGCGCTGATTGTAGGAGGACAAGGGGAACAAAAGAAGGGACCGGAAAGGAGAGGCCACCTTTTCGAGAGCCGTGCTCTCCCAACTAGGGCTGCAGAAGTTGCGTCATTTCCTCTCCTCAACCTCTTGTGTACTCCTCGGGAGTTCATTATCCGCGCCCCCGAACTGCAAGCCGTGTGACCTCTCTCCACTGGGAATCGAACCGAGTGCCTCCCGGCGGACTCTTTGTTGGCATCGCTTCTCCTATCTCCATTTTCCTCCCTTTCTTCTGATTAACCCTTAACTTCCCATCTGTAAGACAGTGTTCTGTATTTCTGCTTCATTCGCATCAAAAACATCGCATGAGAATGCCACCACTAATATTATTATTATTATAATTATTATTATTATGTGTAGTAGTAGTAGTAGTAGTAGTAGTAGTATTGGTCTATCGCTAAACGAACAAATAATTTTGGTACTCCCTTAAATTGAATGTATAGCAGCGATTATATATATAAAATCAGCACTTTTTGACATATATGGACAGAATATCAGCACCTCAAGCTCCTATGGAAACCTCAGTGGAGTGAGTCGAAAAATTTAAAAATTATTGCCTGATTTAGGTACCGTGTCTCCCAATTGAGCTTATATTTACACAGAGCTGGTTTGGCCATATCTGCCCACTGTCCATTCTGCGAAGAAACAGAAACTATTGAACATTATTTTGTATCATGTCGTAATGATTTATTAATTAGGAAAATACTTCTAGTTATTCCGTTTGCGAAGCTAGGTTGCAGCTTAACCGCAGAAAGTGCTCTAAATTTCGGTTTTTCAATTTTGGGACTTTATACGTATTCGGACGTAATGTCCACTTAAACAAATACTCGGAAAAATACTTGTGAGGTAATGTTCAAATGTGATGAAATGTAAAGCATACGCTCCAATTTAATCGGGTCAGGTGAACACAGGTGTTTGGTCAGCTCCAAAATTCAAATTATCGTACCCATGATTGCGCTTACTTTTTTTCTTATTTTGTTTCTTACTTTGTGGCTCTTTAATGTTGCTATGTTTTCTTTCTTTTTTCACATTATTTTTGTAATATGCTGGTAGTCAGTATTGTAGTTGCCATTTATAGGCTACTATGCGTTTTTTTGGCCAATCCTTCAGTATGGCCATGTGCCATAGTCTGCAAGCTATAGAACTAAACAAACAAACAACCGAACCTTACGACTACGTGCGTAAATTGATCACAATATGCGGTGGCCGAGAACACGCGTCCATTGTTAAGAAAAGAGCGGAACATTGCGTGATCACACGCTTCGGAGCAACGCGGTCGTTCTGTAGCGTCATTATTTTCGGTGCTACAGTAATCGTGTGGCAGCAGAACATCGCGTGTCTACGAAGAAGCCGCGTTTTGGTTGCGTAGAGCATCAAAGGAGAACAAACACTAATAACTAATTGCCTTTACGGTTCGTTATTTTCCTCCTTGTCTCATATTTTTTGCGAAATATTGTAAAAGCATCTGTCCGAGTTTTTCGACTTGCAAGTAAATGTGAGAAATAATTTTGATGAAGGGAAAAAATGATGCAAAAACCGACAATTCAAGCGATATCGATGGACGCAAGTCTCAAAATAAGGTCGTGATTACGGCTTCTATTTTTTTTTTTTCAATATATAGTGGTCAACTCAAAGAATGCCTACAATAAACTTTTGTTATGTCGAATCCACGGTATATTTTGAACAGCACACTGGATTCACGTTGGAATATAAATACATATGTGTGCTTTCTTTTTTTGTAATTATGTTGTCCAGAAAACAGCTATTTCTTTAATTTAGCGTTCGCTATAGCTGCGTCTTTTCACGACACGGGTCCATGGCCCATTTTCTTAAGTAAACTGAGTATTTTTTCGTATATAGAAATGGAGCAACGCTTCCTCATTACGCCGATCTCCATGGCAGTTACGGCCGCCGCCGCCGCTGGTGTCCGTAACCACTATCACACGAAATAAAAAATTAAATAAATAATAATACTGAGGACAGCATGAGAATGAACCCGGGTCCTCTACGTGGCCGCCCAGTATACCTTACCTCAGGGCTGCGCCGGTGCGTGAAACTCAGTTGCAAACTGATACGGTGCAGGCTTCATGTCGGGTAAGGAATCGCGTGAACATCGGCAATAAAGTGCTTTAGAGCAACAAAATAACAACCAGGCGTCACACACAATAAAAATTTTATAACCAGTGGTTTGTTGAATGCTCCCACCCATTACATAACCCCCAGGCATATTTCTTCATCGTCGTCAAGCACATCATCAACAAAGTGCATATAATGCCTTACAAGTGTGAAGCGGGTACCACGCTTTTCTGAAGCATGATGAATATTGGCATTGTGAACGCTTCCCCACTACACAATAATGTTGTTGGTATATATATGGCGTAGTGGGTACCACGGATGTGTGCTTGTAGTAGTTGCTCTGAGAGTGTTAAAAAAACGCTAGGCTTGTGCGTTTTAGTGGGTACCCATTAAGGCTTGCGCGTTTTAGTGGGCACCCACTAAGGCATTAATAATAATTTCTGCGTAGTAGACCAGTATTCGTTACGCTATTTTTCGTCATTCTTCTGAGAAGCGTTGTATCTGCTAAACATTTGCAAGGAATTTTGTGCCAATCGTTCGTGCAGTGGCTGACGACGATGAGGAATTATTCCTCAAGTGGGTATGTGCGGCTGTTAATAGGTAAACAAGAACAAGCTTTTGTAATGAGTTGGATCATTGGAAGACCCATTCGTTACGCTATTCGCACTGTGTGATGCCTAGTTGTTCGTTTGCTGATCTAAAATGCTTTAATACTCATATTACCTTGATTCTTTTCCCGACATCAAGACCCTCCAAGACAAGTTTGCGCATTTGAGTTTCCGAAGTCCCAAGCACTGGCGTGGCTTGGGACTTGTTCGCAAACAGCAGCATGTCAACTGGCACGTCGTTGCATTTGCGTGGTACAAGATAACGGATGCTATGAGAATTTAACAGCCATGTCGTTGCATTTGGGTTGTACAAGATAACGTATGCTAAATTCTCATAGCATCGCAAATGCAACGACATGCCAGTTGACATGATGTTGTTAATGGGCATGCATAGTTTATGGAAAACTCGCGTGTTGGACAGGCATGTTGAACCAATGGTGTCATCACGATGTCACTTTGTGCAAATGGCTGTGCGGCTAAGGAACTTTTATGACCAACTGCAATTTGAGCCGGACTGGTATGCTGAGTTCATGAAGTGTGCTACTCAAATACCCCTTTAGAGTTGTGTTGTACGAGATTTACTTTTTTAACGCCCTTTGTACATTTGTGGACTTGACCCCGAAGGTCGCGGGATCCAATCCCGGCTGCGGCGGCTGCATTTCCGATGGAGTCGGAAATGTTGTAGGCCCGTGTGCTCAGATTTGGGTGCATGTTAAAGAACCCCAGGTGGTCAAAATTCCCGGAGCCCTCCACTGCGGCGTCTCTCATAATCATATGGTGGTTTTGGGACGTTAAACCCCACATATCAATCAATTGTGGACTTGACCCTATGTATGTTGTACGCTATGTTTATACGTAAGCCGCGTTTGTATTAAATACCATGTAAAAAAATCAGCGTGGTTCAGTGGTAGAATACTGGGCTGGCACCCAGCGGATCCTGGTTCGAGCCCCAATTTGTCCTTTGTGCTGGGTTTGTTTTTCTTATTTCGCGATAATGGTTACAGGTAGCGGACAACTATGGCGCTGCGCATGACCCGATTTTTTATCTCATAACAGCTTTCGCTATAAAAGGCACTAGAAAGGCCCCTTTTTTAGCTTTCGCTTGGGATTGTGCTGCGCGTGCCGCGTTTTTTTTTTATCATTTGATAGTATAAATCTCGGGCTATACGCGGGGTGCCTTCTCGTTTCCAAACCGGGAGGCACGTCTCTCGGACCCAGTTTTTCCCGGTGAGGCACCTACTTTCTGTTATGACATAAAGATTATCTACAAACGAATTCCTTAACCCGATGAAAACCTCACGAGAGCGCAGGCCACGATCATCGGCTGCTTTCAATCTTCCTATTTCTTTAGTCCTCCCCGGCTGGCATTGATTACATGCGGATCGATTAACCCGATCTGCCAAAATTGTACCACGGAAGAATTGGCCACGCTGAACCACATATTGTGGGTCTGAGAAGAGTTTGCTCCCCCCAAAATATTCCTGCCAGATCGCTCACGGTCAGCGCGGAAAGAGCTTATTAATATTGCAATTAAGGGGTATTGATTGATTTGTGAGGTTTAACTTCCAAAAACCACCATATGATTATGAGAGACGCCGAAGTAGAGAGCTCCGGAGATTTCGACCACCTGGGGTTCTTTAACGTGCACCTAAATGTGAGAAATCAGGCCTACAACATTTCCGCCTCCATCAAAAATGCAGCCGCCGCAGCCGGGATTCGAACCCGCGACCCGTGGGTCAGCAGCTGAGTACCTTAGCCACTAGACCACCGCGGCGGGGCGCAGTTAAGGTAAATCAGCAAGGCATTGCTTCCTGGGCCGAAAGGGTCGCTGCCCACGCGGAGCAACCCCGAAGACTGCGCCTTCTGTGTGAATTAAGTTTTCTTCTCATTCGATAGCAGGCAGTCACGGAGACCGAAGTAACACGTAGCGTTTTATTCGCTTTAGAGGGCTCTGTCACCAAACTTGTCGTCCGCCTTCAGATATGTGTTCGGCATTAAGGACTGGCTTTGATTCTAGACTACGATATATTTTGTCCGCTTCGGTGGAACAGTGGCTGCTGACCTGAAGGTCACGGATTCGATCCCGGCCGTGGCGGTCGCATTTCGACGGATACAAAATGGCTGAGGCCCGTGTACTATGCGATGTCAGTGCTAGTTAAAGAACACTGGTTGATCTAAATTGCCGCTGCCCCGTACTCTGGCATCTCTCATTATCACATTGTGCTTTTGGAACGTAAACCGCCCATGTTGTTGTTGTTGTTGTTGATGATGATGATGATGATGATGATGATGCGGACCCAATTTCTTCGCATACCATATTAGTGGTAAGCAGCACTCAATGCAGTGAATGGCCGTCATCTTTTCGTTTTATTACATCAATGCCCATCAGCATACTACGCGGACGCGAGATACTTCAGAGAAAAAAATTGAAGTGCAAGAAAAGTACGAACGAATCAACTGGGAATGTCGCGTCACCTTGGCAAGGTCAAGAAAACCTCGAGCCCTATCTACTGAAGTCGCCCACATTTATCGTTCTTTTTTTTTTCTTCTTTACTGCGCGCCACCACCAGCGCGAGAGACAGCGAGAACGGGGATAACATGTTCGACTTGATTACGCAACCCACCTCTGTTGCACGTGCAAGGGCGACGCCTCCGACTGATTTTCCTCGCACCGCGCTTGCTTTTTCTTTATATTATCTGGCGACCGCGCACACGCACGTACAAACATACAGGCTAGAAAACGACGCGCGAACGGACGGTGTGCATGCGGCGCCCTATGCCACGGGCATCCCCAGACCGGTCAGAGTGGGCATAAATATTTGTACGGCTAGCTTCCTTCTTGTATACCTCCGTTCGTTCCATTTCGTCGTTGTTTCTCGTCTTTTACCTTCCTGCTTGCGTCAGCGCGGCGTCTCCGGGAGTGGATCGTCACAAGGGCACCGTATACAATTTCCTCTAGCAGGTGTCTTCTCGAAGCCAGACCCTTATGCGTTCGTTTTTCTTCTTTTTTTCTTCTTTTTCACTCACTGGAGTCATTCCGCTATGATGGCCCCATCGCCACGATCACTCCTGACGAACGGAACGTGTGGTCCAAGTATCCTTGGTGCACTTTGTGCTCATGAAATCCTCCTTTCTCTACATCTCTTTCCCTCCAACGGTGGCTCGTAATTGGCTCGAACTTTCTCGTTCAAGAGCGTGCGGCCAGGCAAATCGCACAATCGAATGCCACCCGTGCGCATATATATACCACCTCCGGGCTCCTCTGCGCTCCGTCCTTATTGGTAATGCTTTACCGCCTGGAAGCTCGTGCACTTCAGCAATTTACATAATATGAACATCGAGGTGGACCGATACTTTGCATGAAAATTGAAATGTCGCCTTTTTTTTCGTGTGATGAACACTTTCTGGCTGTTTCTGCGCAACCAACGTTCATCTTTCCTCCAGTCAAGTTGCAAGTTGCTTCGTGTTTTCCGCTTGGCTTATTCGCTGCAAGGAATAATACAGGTGCAAACATTTAAAAAATATATTTGTATTAAGTATCTATTTGATTGTGCCTCTCCTTCTTTTTGTCGGCCGCAATTTTGAAAATATCTGCTTATCTATATCTACTCTTCACCTTACGTTTTCATCTGTTTAAACCCCAGCCTTTTCTTTTTATCTCTCTCTCTTTCATTCCGTGAGTTAGTCATCGTTTACTGCTCGTAATTTCTCAAACCATGGATCAGTGAGGAACTCGAACTATTTTTTGTTAATGTGACGCCATCGCTATAGTCAGTCCTTGGTGATGTTTCCTTTGTCTTCGAGATGACATAGCGGGCCATTAAAAATCAAGGTGAAAGACTGCACTCTCGTACAAAGCAACAAAAAATGGGGAACCACTATTATTGAAACAGTGAACTAACTTGTAGTCCCAAAATAGCTGAAACAGCAGGTATGTCACATACCGTAGCCATACGAAGCATTCGCTGGACATGACAAGCACGGCAATCCAGAAGGTTCTAACCTCCCACTCGGCAGCAAGAAAGACTATGTGACGGTCACTCAGCATCCTGTCCCAACATTATCTGCTCTGACTGATTTAACAAAGGCGCGGGTTCTAATTTACGTAGCGTTTTGTTTGCGAAAACCGCTTCTAATTCCGTGCCGCAGTTTGCTTATGACATGCACGTTATCTTGATTTAAACTTACTCGTACTAACAGTGCTATTGCTAGAGTATTCTGTTAATATGGGTGTGTGGGGGATTTATTTTAACATGCATCTTGGCTTCCTATCAAAATATTCTTTTTTATGTATTTACTACCGCAGGAGGCTAGGAAATACTAAATCGGGCGGTCCCTTTTTATATGCCCCGAGAAATTTTCTCTAGTCTTCATGGCTTTATCGGCAAATCACTCATTGCAGCATATGCTGCAGCTCTTGCGGATGCAAAACTGTGCTACAGTAAATCTGTTTATTCGTTTCCCCAACTACAGTAAGTCGTGGTCTTGTCGATCCCTTTCTAACACGTCGATGTCTTTCTATCACATCGTTACATCAACTTAAAGCAAGCACGCACGCTACCTGAATCACAACTGTTTTTCAAAATAACTGTACATGGGTACGATTGGTTTTACGAATACAGGCTTTTGAATTTGACGCTGACTTCACTTGAGTTTCCGTTCATACACAGGAACTGAATGTAATTTGCCGGCCAGCTCTGGCTTAAGTGCGTTAACAAGACTGGCTGGAGCCTTTTCTACGATCTCTGCATGCGGTGTGCGAGCACATCTGTGAACACGGGTTTCTGGCAGCTTGTTGTAACACGAAGGGCTTGATCATGCCTGCTAACAACTGCACTAACTCCTGCTCTCGCGCGTATGCGGATGCCAAGTTCTCCTCCACTGCCTTAGAGCAACATATTTTTGCTATATCCTACGGAAAACTAAGAGAACGTGTAACAGAGAAAGTAAAGAAGGAGCTTTCGAAACAACGCCACCGCTGTTCTGGTGAGAGGAAGCTAAAAACCGTGAACGTGTATTGGGTCCAAACTCTTCTATTTCGCTTTACGAAAACAAACATCAAGGCCATCGTCTCCACACATGACGTCTAATTCGCCAACCGAACGCCCACATCATTTTTTTCCTGTCCTTTTCCTATTCCTCCCGCGTTGACGACGGCCTATTCAAAGCACTCTGGGCAGAGACTTAAGGCAGCGTGTTAGCCCAAAGGCTAACGAAGAAACATCACCGCTCGCGGCGGATTACTTCCTCTTCGTCTCCCCTCTCTTATTGGCAGCGATGGCGTGTATAAAAAGTAAATCTCGCAATGTCCACGTTGTGATTCGCCGTAAAAGTGTGCTGCGTTTTTTCTTGCCTTTTTGTTTTAATGGGGGGCCCTGCGAAACCCTCGAAGAGGATTCCGCGACCGCGCTCCCGCAAACGTTCGTTGAAGTGGCTTGTTTCCTGCCGGATCGAGGGCTCTGCTTTTCTATCGCGCAGCAGTCGTGCTCCGTCGAGTCTCCATCTGGCTGAAATCGAGGGAAATGATGGGCCCCTTTGCTTCCTCGCCCATTCCCTCTCGTCTGGCGCATCCCTTGACGGGTGATGGAAGACTGGTCCCACGGACGAAGTCGTTGAGCGCTAATCTAGTGTGAAAGTAGAGACTGGAGTCTGTTTACATGGGGCCCCGGATTCACTTATTTTCTTTGAGGGTTGGCGCGAGTCCTGGGAATGCATCGTCTTTCTTCTTCCACATGCCCCTTCTTCCATCGCCCCTTTGCTTCAGGCTGTGGTCTTTTATGAGTACGTCGTGACGGAATGTCCACTGTCGGCATTTCGTTTCGTTTCGCGAAATAGAGGTGTTTACAACCGTAATAAGTGAAAGTCTGCCGGAAAAACGCGTTTCTCTCGATTTCTAATGTTACATGCTTTTCAATGTACCAAGCCGGATATCATCTTTCAAAAACGGACTTCCCTTATTTTCCTGATGGGAAAACTGGATTTAGGAAGGGGCATTGTGAACTTTGTCTTTTCTTTAATGTGCTGCCGCGTTTGCGTCAAAATGAAGGAGATTATAAAGTATTGAGGTGTGGCTCGTGGTGGGCTCAAACAAAGAGACAGAAGGCTCGCTACACGTAAATACTTAGAAAGAATTTAAGTCGTAACTTCGCTATCTGTGACTTCGAACTACGAGTTAACATCGTTTAAAAATACTAACAGTAGTGACCACTCGTATATGCATCCGCATATTTAGGTGTTGGTCTGAGTCACCGCGTTCGCCAAGAACCAGGCGCTGGGTCTTCGGGAATACCAAGCTTCTACCCTTACAGTATAGTTGTTGTAGCTGCAACTGAAGAATATCTGCGAAATCTCGACAAAGTACTAGAAAATTCGCACATTTTCAGCTTATGGCTCAATTACTAATAGTTCAGTTTAGTTTGGCAGCGCTTCATTTTATCTGAATTATAACATTATCCTCGACGGGATACTGTGAACTTCCGAAAAAAAATAAACAAAAAGCTAAGCCAGCTGTCGTGTTGCAACGTGTATTAGTAATGATATATAGCGATTTACGCCCCAAAACCACAATACGTTTATGGTAGACGCTGTAGTGGAGGGCTTCGGAAATTTCCACCGCCTGGGGTTCTTTAACGTGCACCCAAATCTGAGCACACGGGCCTACAACATTTTCGCCTCCATCGATATGCGACTAACGTGACTCGAATTAAACCCGCAAACTTGTGGTCGCGGGTTGGATTACAGAATACACATCGTACCTGCACAAAATTTTCTGTAACTTTGCATCTACTTCCAGCTCCACTCACGAACCTGCTTGAATAAAAGGCTTTTTTTTTTTTTCGATGAAAGCCATCACAAGATTGTGGCTACCAGGCATTTGAGCAGAAGTAGCGGTCGGATAACCCTTTTCTCTGGCACTTCGATGAGGAATAGGTCGTATCAGGGGCGTAGCGAAAGGTTTATTTTGGGTGTGGAGACAGGGGAGGGGATCCGACCCCTAGGTATTTATGGGCGTGTATATATTTTGTGTAAACGGAATTTTAAGATTCCTGGTAGTGTCCCTGGCCACAGTGGTCTATTGGCTAAGGTACTCGGCTGCTGACCCGCAGCTCGCGGGATCGCATCCCGGCTGCGGCGGCTGCATTTTAGATGGAGGCGAAAATGCTGTATAGGCCCGTGTGCTCTGATTTGGGTGCACCTTAAAAATCCCTAGGTGGTCGAAATTTCCGGAGCCCTCCCCTACGGCGTCTCTCATATTTATATGGTGGTTTTGGGACGTGAAACAACGCATATCAATCAATGAACCAATCAACCAATCAATCAATCAATCAATCAAAGACAGTGTAATTGGGCTCCATGTGTGTCGCTTTATAAGTTGCCAGCGTGACTTCGGTTCTTGGTGTATGCTTCAATTATGCCGCAAAGAAATGAGCATTAGCATGCGTAACAAGCACCGTTTCAAACTATTTCAGAATGCCTCCTGCAAGTACAGTTGCGCAATGCCCACAATGCCATATTTTTTTTCTATTTGCAATATAGGGAAAAGTCCACTGTGTGTCGGTTAGGCAAACGTGAACCTATGCAGCCGTTGAATCTTGGTGCTTTGTATGAGTGAGCTTTTAAACCACCCACTCATTGCGCAATTCTTGTGTGCTGACGCCTGGCGAGATTGTATGCTCCTGCCACGCATCACTATATTCGTTAAGAAGACTCGTCTAATTGCGTGATATTTGTATATGTTTCCGAAGACGTTTCAAGCAATTACCTGACAGTTTGGTAGGACGCCAGCTGCTCGCTACGTAAAAGGCTTGGATTCAATTTACACTGGAACTGCTTTTTATTTTTCTTATTTTTTATTTGTAGTTATCTCGAATTTTCACCTATAGACAACCCTTTTTTTTCGCTCACAACCAACAATGCCGATGCCGACACCCTAATTTCAGTCATACAAGCTCT
Source organism: Rhipicephalus microplus (assembly GCF_013339725.1). NCBI lineage: Eukaryota > Metazoa > Arthropoda > Arachnida > Ixodida > Ixodidae > Rhipicephalus > Rhipicephalus microplus. The sequence continues at coordinate 58,591,795 of NC_051172.1, forward strand.
TGAATGCTATTGTATTATTATATCGCAAGGGCAGTATTCTGACTACGCATTTGAAGGCTGATGTACAAAGTATTATATGTGTTGCATTCATAATAGACGAGCACTAAAGTGGCAGTCACGACATTGTGTACGTAGTATGACCAGTGACCTCTAAAAAGTTCGTCTAGAATCGTTTCCTCACACTCCTTCTGTGTACATATAACCTGCCGCTGCCGATGTTAAGTTCGTAAAATATACGTAGCGCTAAATGAACGTTAAGTTTCTGACTTCATTTGGCCTTGAAGTTATCCGGCACTGTAATTTGATTTGAAATTAAAGTGCAACGTTAATGTAACGGCATGTTCCAATTTTTGAAATGTAACTGTAATGTGTTCCTTTTGCATTTAGAGAACTTGTAACAGGAACTCGTTCCGAAATTGGGGAGGAACGAGCTTCCGTTTCTGTTTCAGAGGAATGGGAACAACACTGATGTAAGCACATAAACGTATTATAAGAAAACGGATTGGGCTACGTTAGGTTCAATGTTTTGCGAGCAGTCAAACAAGTTTTTACAAAAATGCGGGGTCGCTTTTTGTAGACGTGGCAGTGTGCCATACCGGGCATCAGTATTTAAAACAACACTGTCTTATCATTCGTAGTTATCAACGCTTCGAGGATATCGAACAGCATCATTTATTGTGAACCAGCGAGTCCACTAAGACAGCAGGACAAGACGGAAGACTCGGCGCGGGCAGCCATTATTTAGGTATACGTGCTTTCACGAGTCTTTATGGTCATGTATCCTCCACGGTGCCTATTTACATTGCTTGCAATTATGCGGACCATTTAGAGAGAAAACTCTGGGGCACGACCACGAAGTGCATACTTCGGAGCGCAGAGCAGACAATTTGCCTGCATCGGTCGGTTTGTTGGGCTGCTGTCTACGTTATTTCTGGTCATCTAATGGCGTTGTTTTTTCTAGCGTTTTGTAGGGTTACGTGAGATCGAATCTGAATGGGTTGACTGCCAGCCTCACTTAGTGTAGCATTGCAATTTGTCGCTGTCATATTCATTGCTTCCCCTTTTCGGAGAAACTGATTTTGTGCAATCATCCCTGCCACAGTCGCAAACTGCACTTGACAATATGGGCACGAGTATGCATAGCCACCGAGCTAGGTATCTAGTGGTTATGCACGTTTTGCATGCAGGTTCAGTACCATTTCACATAAATTATTCGCGTTAATTTGTACCTGTGATTACGTTTCGCTCGTCATTTGTGTGTGAGAAACGAGGGGCACGTTTCTATCTGCTTGCCAGTCTTCGAATAACCTTGCAGTTTGTTGCTATCGCGCTCATTGCTTCGCCTTTGCGTCAAAGCTATGACGCTTTCCTTAGGTAACCACTCGCATTTCGAAGGCAAAATTTGGCAGGTAGCATTGTCTCCAACTAGACTGCCTTATTCTCTTCAGGCGCATCGTCCACATATGTGCACTCAACTTGATTTTGTCAGTATCTCGGACCTGTGAGAAAGGAAGGGCAAAGTACATTGCACATAAGATGAATGGAACCCCAATGTGCTGCTTAAATCTGCAGCTGAATATTTTAGGGGAAGCACCGCGATGTTCGATGGGTCGCTCGACGTGCCGCGTTCCAGGACCAACTTTATGTGTATTATTTTTCTTTGCTCAAAATGAACACAGCCAAAAACGAATGGTGCGTGCATCTTGGGCCTACTATTTCCATTTTTATGTGTAAAAATCGAACATGATTGACGGCAGAATAATTAAATATATAAATATACGCAAACTTTGAATAATTGAAAAGCTCACTAAAAACAACTTATTTCCTAATTTTTTGGAATGTAATATCGAACATGTTAGATGTTTTTGTGCAAAATGTAGACATTTCATATGGTGGCTTTGGGACGTTAAACACCACACATAAATATAATTAATAATTAAACAATTAAAGTTTTGGCATTTGCGAACAGTGCATCATAAAATTCGCGCTTGAAGGAGATATATCGTCTCTTTGAGGACTGCACAATTTTGTTTCAGTTGACCTTTACGAAGCACTTGGCACGCGCTAGATAAGCACACGTCAATTTTAGAACCGCTGTCCTTTGTTGCTATATTCTTATCGCGGTGATGCCGGGGATGTCCTTCGGCCATGCCCGCACAATTGAAAAGTTGGCAGCTGTGCGCGTCTTCGAAAATTGTCCACGCTAATGTTGTGATCCCTGGCTCCTTCACCAAGACCGTAAGCTTCCTCGTACGGGCCTCGTCCACCTTTCATAGCATGTCTGGCGCGCGAAGACATGCCATGCATCAAGAAGGAAAGTTTAAGCGGAAGGACGCGGAGGTTAGCCAGTTCTTAGACCGGCTGTCGACCCTGTGCTGGGGAAATGAATGATTGGGATAAAAGATGATAAAAAGAAATGTTGCGAAGCGAGAGAAAGAGAAATTACAAAACAACGTGTAAATACAGCCCAATATAAACAACGCACCGATGCATTTAAAGATAAAAAGTGCGACACGAGCGCTATCTGTAATTAACACCCCAGCGCCATCTTCATAAGGCCCTTCTGAATTTACGTCGAAGGCAACAGCGCATGTCGGTGCGGCGGGAAAGCCAGCGTTTAGGGTTCTGCGCCCGCGCGTGCTTGTCTCGTCTTCCAGGACAGCGCGGGCAGCACCTGTTCGAACCTGCGCGTTATAATGCACGTTCGCATCAAACGTCGCAAGGTGACAATCGGTTCGGAACATCTCCATTACATTGCACGCCAATGGGCCTTGTCCGGGACCAAAAAAAAAAAAAGAGAGAGAGAAGAAATTCGTATCGCCCCGAAATTCATTCGAGCCGCGATCGTATCACCGAGGTGTCCTTGTTTACACTCGCCTTGGACACTTCTGTCTAAGCCGGATGTTCCACTACAGGACAACTTCAGAGTGTGCCACGAATTCCAGGCATATAGATACGCAATATAGCTTTGTCCATACATAGCAGGCATAAAAGCGGTAATGCCATCACCAACGCCGTCTAAAAACTTGCGCAAGATCGGGGACGAGGTCTCGGTGGCCACTCACATTGGTCATAATAAGGAGAACGAAGGAATTTGTTGACTTCTGCTAACAGTTTAGGCGTAAGAAAGTTTTTTTTTAATATGTGGCCCTGATCTGCAGTTTTGAATGAATCAACACTTCTGTTACAACTTTCAGTGTCGTTCTACTCACAGAAGCAGGAAGTTGTGCGTGCTGACCGTCAATGGCCCTTAGTGTGACGGGGAGCCGCCACAACGGCGAGCACTGAAGTGAGTGTCGCGTGTCGTGGCCCTCGCCTCGTAAAGCAGTCTCAGACGGGGAGAGAGCGCGCGTTGCGTCTTATCGTTGCGCGCCGAAAGCAGAACGTCGCCATCGATACGCTCTGCCACTGGGCGGTTAATTAGAGTTCTACGCCCCTTTCCCTAGTTCTGGTGGTCGTTCGCGAAATGGGTGGGAGCGGGGAGGTCCCGACACCAGACCCGGTGCTAACCTGAGGCGGCCAGCGCAGCGGCGCGTTGCGGTGCGGGGAAGTCTCGTCCCGTTTTAGAACTAGTCGATGGGAAATTCGAACCGCCGACTTGCACGGAGTTTCTGTCCGGCCGCCGGAACCGACATTGATCGAGACCGTCCGTTGACGGAGCTGGCGCGCTTCAGTGCACGCTGCCCCGCGAGCGACGACTTCGCCGCCGAGGTGCCGGGACGACCGCAGGCCTGGGGGCCTCCGGGGCAACTCCCGAGCTAATTCGCGTCGCAAGTGGGGCCCAATCACGGCGCGTGTTCCCTCATCCACCCATCGCTCGGATGTTCTGGAAAGCGCCCTTCCTCGGCGCCGAGCCGCGCAAGTGCGTCGCCCTCGGACAAGGTGAGCCCTACGGTTGTTCATTTGTTCACTCTAAACTAGATTCAGGTATACGTGGGTCTCTCAATTATCTCTGGTGCCGCCACACAACAGCGACTGGCGAGACTCGTCCTTGCGACCCTGAATGCGAGCACCGTGCCGTATGAATTGCTCAACTTGTTCCTTTCCGCACGTTACGAACCGCTCTGATCGGCTCCAGAAACGATCGCTTGGCTGCGCATAGAAATCGAAACGATGTAAGTCGGGCCGAATTGTGAGAAGCACGGAATGTTTTGTTCAACGAGACCGTTCCTTTCTCCGCGTGGTAAGGATAAAAAAAAAGACGCTGGTGTGCGTTCTTGTTTGCTTAGTTCCATTCTGCAACATTGGCGGCCTCTTCTAAAGCCTCTCCTTTTCCGTGCTTCTGAATTAGCTCAAACGAATGAGAGATTTTCTTAGTGCTAAAAAAATTTGCTCTCGAAGCGTTTTTGTCCTATACGCAACCAATCAGTAGGTGACTTGTATTGCGACATGTCCTATTTTACGATTTTTTTTCTGCTGACTAAAGCCACTGAAGTCTGAAATCTGTCTCGTACACTTTATCTTCAACTCTTATATTCCTCTATTCCGCAGCAGTCATTGTCTTTCATGCGAAGTGACCGAGTACCTCGTTTCCACCAGACAATGGCAACGCAAATTGTCTCATTAATGACGTGAGTTAAATGGTCCAAAAGGGACAGTGGTAAGCACAATGGTCGTGAGAATATCGCTAAAGGTGACGTTGTGTACTAAGGAGACAAAATGATGAGACAGTCTGCTTGTTGAAACACCAGTTTGACGAAACTGGCTACACCTTTTCATCTCGGAAAGAACGAGCTCGCAGAATGACGTACAAAGTTGCGATGTATTCGCGTTCATCACTGACAATGGCATCCGCACGCCAAGCAAACTCCGCAAACAGCCAGTGTTCCCCCAACATCAAAGCATTGTTATTTAGAATAAGGCGCTCTAAAGCGCGTCACACGCGCAGTATAATCAAATAAGCGAGAGGAGAGTACTTCGACCGGTCGCTCTAAGATCGACCTAGACGTTGACGCGCCCCCTTGTCAGCTAACAATGTATCCTAAGCGTACTCCTAAGCTTACAAAAAAAAAAGAGCGTTCTCCAGCTGTGCGCTCCAGTTTTCTCGCAGACGGGTTCACAAAGGGTTCCATCTATATATTTGTCTTATCAATCCGCGGCCGCTTGTCTCAGGTTAGCGGGGCTACTGGGCCGATTTTCACCAAAACATGTTACGCTTGAAGCGCTTGTAGACCAAAATTTTAAAGTGTCAGTCCTTGTTTATGTTGGACAAATTATCTGCCTGGGCAGCATTTGCCTATGGCAGGGAGCATTCACGAACGAGAAGCTTTGGTCATTTGGCTGTTGTTCCTATGCTCTCGTTATTTTGAATTTCTGCACGGAATCAAGGTCATTTAGGTTAATCAAACAAGACGTTTTCGTTTAACTAACTTTCGAAGCACTAGCCTTACAACTGCGAAGTCCTCGTCTACAGCAGTTGTCATTCGTAGCCGTTTTCGCTGAAAAACAACTGATGTCTCTATTCGTGTCGCTCCTTATGGCTGCAGTGTGGGCGATTATGACAAAACCACTCCGCATGGCTTGCAAACACCCGTCGTTGTCGTGTGCTCCGAAATCACCAGTTGCGTATACCTTTTGACATCAGTGAACATAATCGGCCGTCAATGTGCTGAATCTTGAATGCAGGGTGCTCCAAGAAATGTGTTCACCATTATTGAAAAATTACACGCCCCCGCCGCGGTGGTCTAGTGGCTAAGGCACTCGGCTGCTGACCCGCAGGTCGCGGGTTCGAATTCCGGCTGCGGCGGCTGCATTTCCGATGGAGGCGGAAATGTTGTAGGCCCGTGTGCTCAGATTTGGGTGCACGTTAAAAACCCCAGGTGGTCGAAATTTCCGAAGCCCTCCACTACGGCGTCTCTCATAATCATAGTGGTTTTGGGACGTTAAAGCCCACGCATCAATCAATCAATGAAAAATTACAGGAAGAAGGTATCTGCATGTTACTTGCGGCGTTCCCTTTATTGTGACAAAAGGCATACTCAGATGCTTACAAACATTAATTACGGCAGTAATCATGAAAACTATAATTACATTTTCTGTCAGAGGAAATAGGCGTTCGAGTCATATGAGCGAATACAAGTCCTTCCTGCGAATAGTGCTTATCTAATTCGAAATTTCTGAGAGACTGCGATTGGTAATAATCACCGTGGGGCGATGAAATGTGGCTAATTTAGCAGGCCAAGTGGAAACCGACGCACCAAACAGCGCGTCTACCATTCACTTAGGAAACACCCTCAATCGCCACACTGTTTTCATCGCCGTTATCAACCGTCAATCAACATATTTGTTTAGCGGCAGCGCTTTCATGTCACGTGGCCACTTATCGACGTTCGCTAATACGAGTAACATGCATTGTTATTGAGGGCGGTTTCTAAGTGAATCGTAGATGCGCTGCTTAATGCGTCGGTTTCAGTTTCGCCTGCTAAATTAGCTAGATTTCATCGCCCCGCGGTGATTACCGGCGGCCACCTTTCAGAAAGTTTGGAGCGGCTATAGATTTATCGCAGGGAGGACTTGAATTCGACCATTTGACTAGACCGCTTATTTACACTGGTTAAAAAGTTAATGATGGTAATTGTTTTTCAATTGCTGCCGTAATTAATGTTAATACGTATGTGAGGATGTCTTCTGTCACAGGTAAGGGAACGCCGCAAGTAGCACAATACCTCTTTTCCATAATTTTTCACTATTAGTAGATACATTTCTTGAAACACCCTGTGTAATGTGAGTACACTTGCTTCGATTCTACTATTGAGAGCGATCGGATAATCTTCTTTGTTACTTCTTTCGTTTATTTTAGCGTGTGTAACATACAGTTACGTTTCGAATTTCCGTTTCAGCCAAGAAGTTAGCTGCATTATCGCCACAGAAAGGTTCTTTTCAGCATCTCCGCCTGATTCTCTCTACGCAATAGCATTGATGCTTCGTCATATCCTCAAGGAATACTTGGGTCGGCGCTACAGAATTTGCAACTCACAACAGCGTTCGATGCAGCATCATCAATAGCACACTTTTGTGTGCGCACAGCACTAAAGTGGTGCGCATGTATCAGTTTATGTGGTTTGCGCCTTATTATTCTTAAAGGTAGGTTGTCGATATGCATGAACCACTGCCAAGAAAATATTGCCAGAGCTTATCGATACGCTTATACGATGAGTGCTGCTGCTAGGCCACAGTTGCATGCCACAAGTGAAGTATACGTATTTTCGTTAAGTCAAAAAAAGTCGCTTTTTCACAATTCTTTGTCAACGAGCGTGCATGTATTGCGCCTATACGCAGCACGCGAAATTCATTATTCCCTTCAGCCGTGCGTGTCAAGATATAGAGTTGTACGATACCTAAAGAAAGTACGTCACTCTTATGTATTCTTTCATCTACATCTTGTCGTTATGCAACTTTGTGTTTCTTCTCAGTCCATGGAGTGCTGCCGCATTTTGTTGTTCCTTTCTGGTGACTGGCAGTTCTTAATTAAGAGAATAGAACTTAACAAGGGTGCAGATACTCTGATTTGTACATTTCTGATTCTACGTTTTTTTTTTTTTTTTCTGATGGTTGGGAGCAGGGATTCAAATCACTAGGCGTGAAAAAGCGCCTCTCCTAATATTTGTTATCTTTTTCTTTCACTCTTTACATGGCTCCACTTTTCTGCTAAACAAAGCGCGTTTCTGTCTTGTTTTTGTTTTCATCCCTGGTGTCTTGCGACAACGCAGTGGCGTAACGTCTTCTGATTCGCCGTTCTTGTTTGTCTTCCCTTTTATTAGCTGAGACTGAGAAATAAATGGCTGGTTGCCCGTGAAACGGATATCTGGAGAAAAACAAGCGTGTAGGCGGCTGTCAGGGCTTGTGTGCGAGCATACTTGTAAAGGTACACTTTTCGGGCCAGAACAAGCGACCTTAATTAAGGAAAGCAAAGTGAAGCGACATGCGCAGTTCTGTTTTCGGGCCCATTACTCTGACAGCGATTTCTTTCTTTATTCAGTTCTCGAGTACGCACATTTCGTTATCGTTCGTTTGCTGGTCCACACTGACGGTTTCACGCTCTCGTGTCCAAGAAGTGAAACATTAACTTTAATGAGAAACAATATTATAAGGTTCATGTCTTTGTGTCTGTTCTATACTGAAGTTAGCAACAATATACATTTCGTACACGTGCTGTCTAAGATTATTCTTTTTGCTCGAATATTCTGTAACCGCTTGCAACTTCAAGGATTCCGCGACGCCTTAATTTTGCTTTAACTCCACCATTATATGAGACTTGCCCCCTTTTTTTTATATCCTGATAATGAATCACTCAGGTACACACGCTAAGCTGCTAAGGAAGGAAAGAGAAATGAGAATACCTATTTTACTAAACTAATTGTGATTCGATCTTACTGTTTTTTTAAGCGCAAGTGGTAATTTCGTTTTGAAGTGTTGGTATTTTTGTGTTATGATTTATTCGTGATTAAAATGCAAACCAAGTGACTGAAAAGCACGGATACAGTATGCCACCAAATATATTCGAATACACGACCTGCGCATGGCGCGAATATGCCAATCGGTGAACCGGGATGACTACCAATTCGTTAATATTGTTAGTTGCGCATCTAGTGATGCACGTAAGGCATTTAACAACTGTGGCTAAGAAATTTGAAATTAAGGAAAAACAAGATGACACGCGGCGGAACAGTACAAACAAGCCAGTGGCCGGTGAGCCAGGGTTCATGAAGGCCAGGCCACTCCACCAATCTACGCAATGCACGAAATAAGACTTTCAGTTCATACCAATTACCTGTTAAGTTCTTATCGTATAATAACTTTACGATCAGTGTACACGTGACAGATATTTACATTTAATGGTTATGATAACGTTTCTTAGTAAGACACGTTCCTTAAATGGAGGGGGGCTCAAAAGTTCCAGGCTTTGTCACCTTCCGGCAAGAATTGAATCGCAAAAGTGGAACGATATGAAATCTCGACACATTGTCAAGTAATTGTGCAAGTTTGAGGTGTGTCTCATTTTCTGAACTATAGTTTCAATTTCACATGGAACGTGACATGGCAGAGGTATGAGCCAGTTTCTCGTAGGTAGATTGCAGGGCGTCATAATAGTTTTGTTTCTTCAAGAAAAGTCTACAAAAAACATTCACATTGAAATGCCATGTACATTTAGTAAAAATCGTTCTTATTATAGCCCAATCAAAAGCTTGGCTATCTCGTTTGAAAACATGATGTTTTATTGTCGAATTTCAACGACGCAGTGGCATTCCAAAAACCTTGAGAAATTTGGTAACATGCTACGCATTCTACAAGCAGATTCTTTCTGATTGATAGGCGAATACCTGCCGCCCCCTCTAACTAGTAACTCGGTTACAACACCATCCCAAGCTTGAAAGCCTAGAGCAACAGCCGCTGGGACGTGTATATCACCAGTCCTCATATGTCAGTGGCATAAAATCTGAATTCAATTAATTTAATTGATTAAAAACTTAGCTGGGTAAATGGCATCCTAGAACAATAAATCGTTTGCGTCAAATATTTTTATTCGAAAGACTGCCCTTTGGCATCAGATATGACACACAACTTACTATTTAAGTGAACTTTGAATCCATGTTTTTATTTATTTGTTTCTTTATTTTTCTTTACGTCTTTCGTTGCAGACTTCAATGACAGGTTACCAAAGAAAAAGAACACGTGGTTCTTAATTCGAGGTGCTTACTTCTACTTTTTGTCTACTCTTATCTCCCTCATCGCTGTAGCTTTTACATTGAAAACTGGATGACCAGCATTTTACCTTTGTCCTTGCCGCGTTGGTCTAGTGGCTGAGGTACTCGGCTGCTGACCCGAAGGTCGTGGGATCGAATCCCGGCTCCGGCTGCTGCAATTTCGATGGAGGCAAAAATTTTGTAGGCCCGCCTGCTCAGATTTGGGTGCACGTTAAAGAACCCCAGGTGGTCGAAATTTCCGGAGCCCTCCATTACGGCGTCTCTCATAATCATATGATGGTTCTGGGACGTTAAAACACGCATGACATCATCATCATTGACATTTGCAAAGGCGTCGGGAGCCTGGTCTCGCAGCATATCAGCGCGAACGGCCACATGAGGTCTCATGCAGTACTTCAAAGCAAGAATTGATTGACCACCTGTGAAACCATACACTGTGTGTGTATTGTGAAATGTATCTTAACTTGGAGTCGGAAATGCTGTAGGCCCGTGTGCTTAGATTTAGGTGCACGTTAAAGAACACTAGGTGGTACAAATTTCCGGAGCCCTTCACTACGGCGTCTCACAATCATATGGTGGTTTTGGGACGTTAAACCCCACATATTATTAAATGTGTCTCACCTTCTCTCTATCTATATCTTTATCTCTATCTCTGTTAAGCCCTTATTTTCCTCCGCATGCGTAAGGTAGCAAACTCGAAAGAGACTACATAACCTCCCCACCTTCCCTATCATTCCTTTTATCTCTTTCTTTCTTTTTCTCGCTGTAGTCGAGGAGGTGGAAAAATATACATACAGCAGCTATCAACTGAATTCGGTACTTTAGTTAGAAGAGCCCTTCCTTGAATGTTTTTTTTTTTTGGTAAGTACTCGCAAAGTTTGTTCTTTCATCTCGCGTCATACTTTGCTGGCAATCTACATCGAACGACACTTGCCCTAACGTGTAAAAAAATAACTTCGCTAGGTGTCTGCAATTGCATATAGCTACTTGCTACCTCCTATAGTGCTATGGTTACCGCAACGGTAATAAGTGGAAGTCGAAGAAAAGCTCCCTGATGTTTTGCAGTTTTCCGTTACTATGGAAGCTGCTATGCATCCCGATTTGGTGCTTGGAAGTTTCGAGGCTGGTTGCAGAAACCTGCGTTCTTACCATTTACTCTTTTTGTTGTTGGTGAAGGGACCGGCACACCTGTCTGCTGTCACTCACCAGCTACTTGGTAGATGTACTAAAACGTTCGTGCCATTTAGCAACGAAAACAATATAAAAAAAGTGTTCCCGAGGGTAGCACCATTCAGGAAGCAACTATTGTGGTCATATGCAGAGTGGGGACAGTTTTCGAGTTTCCTCGTGTATTTCGCAAGAAACCGTGCCATCGGCAGGAAACAAAAAAGAAAGCTATACGGCCATGATGATAAGAAGAGGTTGAAGTGGTTGCCCTGCGGTTGCTCTGACGCCGTTAGACAACTCTGAAGTTATTCAGTTACGCACATTTTACTATTTAGATGGTCGCACATTTTGCATTTTTTACAATTTTCTGATGAACCCGATATTGTTTTCCCGTTTTGACGAGTATATGCAGTATTCGCGTGAAATGGTGAATATCTTCGACAAAGCTAACGAAGATAGCGGATGCCAGACAGGGTACGAAGTTCAGGGCTAATCGTGCTCACCTGCGGTCGCGAGTACGCAAGTTTGTGCCATGTGTATATAGTATCATTCTGCCATATAGCCTTCTCAATATGACGTCCTGTGCTAATACCGCTATTGTGCTGCGACTAAATAAAGAAGAAAAAGATGAGAAAGGAAATAAAAATTAGCGTGATAAAAACTAGGATAACAGAACGTGCGATCCTTCACGTTCTACATGCAGCGGACACATCCTTAGCCACTTCCGCCCAGCAGCTTCTCACTGTCCACTCTTATACGCGCGAAACGGGCTTGAGATGTGCGCCAGCATCAGTTTCACCCTCATTTCCTTGGGTCTGGCTAGACTAGCGCTTGCTTTATCGTTACCTGCTCCCCCACCGTCTACAGCTTAGCTTCCGCCGACGGCACCTCAAGCTGCAGCAGTGTTGCCTGCCTAGCGCGGCCAGAGGACCTAGCCATTTCCAGTGGTCGCTCCGGGTTATCAGTCCTTCTTTTCCAGCCCGGATGAAAGGCTATTTCCGCGCCGGGCACTTCCGCAGCACTCCGTCCTTTTTCGTTGATTCGCCCTGTTTTTCTTCCCCACTTTACATCCTTCTGACCATCTCCAGATACGTTTTCCTCTCGCCTCTCTGACGTGTTGTTATAGCTTTATGCCACGGTTTAATTCGCTCAAACTTCCCCTCATGACCTCCTCTTGAGTGCTTGATATCTTTTCCGCCTCCTGTGCCATGCAGTAGATTTTTCGAAGAGGGAAAAAATGTACAGCGAGGTTGTCACAACTAAGCCCAACAGCAAAGTTGGGCACGTCCTCCGCACTGTGGCTCTCCCTTTATCCCCGCATACCTTGCGCGCATGCGTAGGTTCACAATCTTGCTTGCGTGCTCGATCACGTCTCGTGTTCCAAGGCTACTCTCCAGAATTTCGCTTCAGGCGAACGCGGCACTCGACGATGGGGCCGCGGCGGTCGCTTTTTAATATTTGTAACGCCGCTTGGTTCGCTTCATTCCGTTCTTGTTTCGTCCCTCTTCTGGACCTGTCAACCTTGATTTCCTTTTTTCCTTGTTCTTGCTTTCTTTAGAACTTCCGTTTGCAGAGGAAGATGTAGCAGCCGGGCAAGAAATCCGTACTTTGGGTGGCGCCAAAATACGGAGACACTTTGGACTCGGAGGAAATGGGACTCTCTCGGAAAAGTGACATTCACGTATGGAGCCATTCTACAACGATTCCATCACTTGAAGGAGCTCGCAGAGTAGTTGGACAGGAAAAATAATATTGAGGCAGTTTATTTATTTATTTATTTATTTATTAGAATACCCTCAGGGCCCGTAGGGCATTACAGAGGGGGTGGGTACAACATATATAACACACAAGAAAAAAAGACAAAATAAAGAAACAAGTATCAGATGCGCAAATCAGGAAGGCAACATAAGTCAACTAAAAAATGTATAAGAATTCAAGCACATACAAGACAAAGATAGATAATGGAAACTGAGTATAGTTACAAGCATTGCTGAGAAATTGCAGTCTTGAATAACAAAGGGTCTGTTATTGATACAACGGAAGAGGGAAGGTGGTTCCAGTTTTGACCTTTCAAGCAGGCATTTATTTATTTATTTATTTATTTATTTATTTATTTATTTATTTATTTATTTATTTCATAACTGACTACCATGGCGGTTCTTTTTTTTGAACTTAAGTATAGCTGCCACACAAATGCAAAGACACTGCACTTGGCGAGCAGGACTAATTCTCTTAAGAGAATGAGCTTTGAACTTAAGTGCCAGAAGCTGTGTACTGTATCGTTGGCGTGGCGTTGACGAAGGCGCTGATTTCTCGTTGTTTTGCGGGCATTCAGTAAAGCCTCAAGGCTCTCCGTTACCTTGGAGCTGGCGTGCTTCACTGCCCTCGGAACATGTCCATAGAATGAATGCCCTGAAAGCAGAGTTTGGCCCTGTGGCACGGGAGCACGCGGAGCTTCTCCCGAGTCTACGACTTGGCACGCGGGCCTTGATTCACGCGCGAGCTTCCGGGCTGGTGCGCGCCGGCTGCACCTCAGAGAAACGCCACTTAAGTCGATTGCTTCCACCCCGCCAAGCCAATCGGCGCCTCACGAACGTAGAGACTGATTAAAATGGCGGACCACGATCGAAAGCTTTTCGCCTACGCGCCTGCCGTTTGGCAGTTCCTTTCAACGACCCGCTCGGAATTTAATTACTTCAGGTTAGGCGGCGCGGCACTTTTTGAGTAGGGCTCCGTATTTCGCCACTTGTCACCACGCGTCCCGTAGCTCAGTCATCCTGGTGGAAGTGCGTGCTGGCGAAGACTCGCGCGAGCGGCACCACAAAGTTTACGGCGCCGTTTCGCAAGACACTCCAGAAGCTGCTCGACTCCGCCGAAGAAATGCAGCCCCCGGAACGGCAGGGCGGGACGACCGGCTTCTGGAAAGTGCAGTTTTCAGTTTGCGCGGCTTCGCCCTGCTTGGTCTCTCTTGGCGGGTGAATGACTGCCAGCCACGACACTACTACGCGTGCGTGTGCAAAAGTGCTGCTTCGGTGATGAGTGGCTGCCACAATTCAGCGAGAGAACAAACTGGAGCATGGCGCAACGGGTATATACGCGAGTGAAAGCGAAAGGCTGTTGAGCACACGCGAATGTACTGAAAATAGAGCCGAGCGCTGGCCCGCTCTTGTTCTCTGCCATCGCGTAGTTTTAGTAGCATCAGTCTATCACGCCCCGGGCCCCGCTGCCTCCCGCCGTTTCCACAAACATTCTTCACTTATATGCTCGCAGTACATGCACCGGGACACCCGGCACTACACGCTACGAACGTGTGCCATCCTCGTGAGTCGTCTTTAGTGAGACGTGTTTGCTTCCGCGAGGCTTGCCTCTGGAAGCCTAGAATCCGTACTGAAGCTCGAGAAGTATAGTTATAGCCTCGCATTCACAGGAGCGAAACTGTTTATGAGCGATTGCTGGAGAGCAAGTCATCTGAGGCGGGATAGAGTCGATGTGTAGCCGAATGAGAGGCTACAATTTTCCAAAAGAGTTGGGCACTGCTGGCGTATCCTGTTCATACTCTTTAGCGTACTTATCCGAAATAAGAGCAGCCTTGTCTGCCATCGCTACAACGCTGGTAGCTTATCGAGGAAAAATTGTCTGTGGAAGCGGCGCTATGCTCAAGGAAATCTCAAATGTGGGAAGACTAATAATTCCGCTTTTTATTAGTTATTTCTGGTATTCCACAAATAGATCAAGCATTTTCATGTTCCACAACTTAAGTGCAGTTTCCGAAGACGGTTAAGGCTGGTGCGTTATTGGTGTAACAAATTAAATATTGCTTTCAGTGATGTTCTAAAACACCCGAAATCTGCCTTCAAATGTCGAATTATTGCGAACACTTTTACATTGAAAGATAATGTAAAATAGAACGTTCGTGCAGACTACGGCTGGTAAAAAAGGTATTTTTTAACAATTCTACATTACCTTATGCGCGCATATAATCCAGTTCACAGTTGGATGACTGGTCCATTGAGAAGCGTGTGAATTGTAACTACATGCTTGCTATAGCCCATGCGAGGCACCGTGATAATAATAGTGTATATAAGAAAAAAAAAGGACAGAACATAGCCACATACGCGTTCGTCTCTTTTCGTTGAAGCAGACAAGCGCAGTTTTCCAACACTGTATGACTTCTTTAATATACACAGTGGAGATAAAATTTTAACAAATATGAGACTGAATATATGGAAGTATTTGCTGATAAGCATTCTTTCCAACAATAATAATGACCAGAACAGATAATTATGTAATTAAGTCTTTCATTTGCTGCCTATTTAATCCTGTGTGTAGATTCATCGTGCGGGCTCTGACCCACCCCTTCTGTAATATCGTTTGGTTAATAAGGCCAATAAAGTGAATGAACGTGCGACACGAGACAAACGACATTCCTACGTATCTCGTATCGTCATAGTGTTGGTATAAGCCACACCATACTGTGCTCACAATATCCTGTGGGAGCAACTGTTCTCGTTCCTTATATTATCAAAATATAAACGCACGCGGCTAGACACGTCTTTCAAGTGGCGCACCTTGAGGCACATTCGCCTCTTACATCGTGTTCCGCTGCTTTCTTTTCCCCACAACCCGCTGCTACACGCGGGGAGCGCGCGCGTGTTCGGAGAAGAGCTTACGCCCGCGGTGTGAGGCTTCCATTTCAATACTACTGCCGAGAGTTAAAGCGAACATGATGGTCTCCTGTAAGAGACGAACTCACTGGCTGCCGTGCTTACGCGCGGAGTGCCTGCATTTGCTTTTGACGACCTCTTCCTATACACGAGCTCTCTGCTCATTTTGTGTGTTTTCTCTTCACCCGTCTTATCAGCGACTCTAACGGCCGTTTTCTACCACACTTTCAAAGCTGCTCCCGCATTTCTAGACGCCATTTCGAGCGCGATGCTCTTATTTCCTCGAGAGGAAAAAAAGGTAGACCACTTCGCCTCGTTCCATATATGCCTTTCTTCAAACTCTTTCTCTGGGTCTGTTTCTAGCTCTTTCCTCGTTGTTGTTCTTCGATGCTTTATCGCCCGTTTAGCAGATCTGGCGTGAGCGAAATAGGGAGGTCCTTTTAGGTCGTTTTTTCAGCAATGGTTCGAGCGGGTCGTTCCTCTAGGCTGTTCTCATTGGAGCCCATCATTTTTTTCATTCTTTACTGCTACGTGAGAATGGAAAGTGCGCGGAGGATATAACTTTTCTCTGGTATTGTCTGTAATCTCCTGCGAGTAGAGAGCCAACTTTCTAGAAGCTTCATGCTTGCCAAAACGGATGCGGGTGTCATAGGAGATCGTCTTCAAACTCCGTTCGAGCCGACTGACTCTGGGCCGGTGTAATCACTTGAAGACTCTTCGTACTTTATTTAGAAATTTATTTATTTATTTATTTATCTATTGAACAATTGATTGATTGATTGATTGATTGATTGATTGATTGATTGATTGATTGATTGATTGAAGAACGAGTTTTGGACAGAACCTATAAAATGTTAAATGGTCAAGGCATTGTCTAGGAGAATTCAATCACAATGTATTCTACAAACTGGGGGAATTTTATCTGCATGAGAAGAAAAAACTGACAATTGTGCAGTTGGGCATATGCAATAAACATGCATTCAGGGAATCAAACCACTTAGCTTTAAGTAAACGTAATGTTGTTACACGCACAAGTGCATGCACTCCCACCCGCCATGCACTCACCCACCCCACGCACAGTCACGTTGCTTCGGTGCCGCCTGTGGCTTCGCGTGGCCAAGAAGCATTCGCACTCATTTCAAATCGGAATGGCCAACAACCATAGGTGTGATGATTGTAAATACCGACCCTCTGCACTGCAAGGGTCCCCGTTTCAATGCCGCCAGTAAGGAACTTTCACGCGTGTAAATCAGGCTTGACAATTGCCCATTGTCGAAGAGGAGTCTTGTGTCAGCGCAGAAGGCATTAAAGGTGTTGTAGTACTTTATAAGGCCCACTGGTCTCAGAAGCATACTCCGAGCATTGCCGAATTTTCTTTCCGTTTTTCTTTTCCCGTTCTCCACTGTTCTTTTTTCTTTTGTCTGGAACAGCTCTTTCCATTCGTCTTTTGTTCCCCTCACTTACCCGCACCTCTCTGTCTTTGCATCTATTTCTCCGTTCTCCTCTTCCAGATCGACTGGCTTTGTTAAAGCGTGTAGATGAATAGAGATAGGAAGCGTGGTCACCTGCATAGTTGCTGCGTGCGACGTCTCTGTCGCATGTTGACTGGGCTACCATAAGACGCCGATTGACTAAGCAACGAGAAGTTTACGTACTCCTTACAATGTCTGCGTTAGAACGCGGAATGTTGCTCAGTGCCACAGTTGCGATCGAAGAAGGGATATCAACTTGACAAACTTTCAAAAACGAGAACGGCGCTGCGAAAATTGAAAAGACTCACGTGACCTGTAGATGGCAAAAGGTCATTCAGGGTTCTATGCAGGGTTTTTTTTTTTCAGGGGGGGGGGAGGGGGTGCCACAGGCTTGCAGTGCCACTTCCCGGCTTCGCTTCTGGGGGCTGGGGGGGATGAACGTCACAATGTTTCGGAACCAGAATCCGCCTTGACTGATTTATCCCGTAAAGAGTAGGCTAGTGTACGATCGCCTCGGACAAATATATATATATATATATATATATATATATATATATATATATATATATATATATATATATATATATATATATATATATATATATATATATATATATATATATATAATGTAAGAGTGTGTGTGTGTGTGTGTGAAAAGGGGAGTAGTCATCACCGAGAATGTGTGACAACTAGCTCCTTCAATAATTTCTTTATTTTAATAAAAAAATTTGACTCCAAGCCGAGCAGAAAATATATCTCAGCTAACTTTATGATATTTTTGTACGAACTTAGTTGGTTACTCACATCCGAAATTCTATGGGGCTTCGATATGTTTAGACGTTTGTATAAAAAAAAAACTGTTGCTGTGAGTCAAGGAAGGCGTCTGACCTCGCTGGGCGTCCTTGGCTAACAGCGACTAACATTAAAACATTGCCATGTACAATCAAAGAGGTGTTTGGGGACGAGTCTGCGAGCCACACTTTTGTATGTATACACCTAGATTTCTCGCATCATTCGTGCACATCAAGCGCAAAAATGGCCCGCTGACTAATACGTGACAGCTCTCACGAGAAATTGCAAGTACTGATCAATGAATCGTGGATAAATCTCGCCAACCTCTATCCTTAAAAATACGACAGTCGAATTCAAGAAATGCTGATCTTCACTTGTAAATACTCATAACTGTTTTGCGGCTCATTATGCTGAATATATTCAAAAGATTCGGAAATACCACACTATGTAGTGACGCTGTGAGGTAAAACTATGGAATGTGTTTAGCCGCAGCTAGAACAATCGGGTGTCTAATTCCCAAAGCTGTAGGGGCCGGTTGTGATTGGTTAACCGGCTGTGCTATGTCCATGCCGTATGAGTGACTGAATCGATTGTAGCGTAAGAGTGTTAAAATGAGCCCTGTTTATGTAGGTTCCTTTAATGGCTTTTTGTATCGCTCTCGAAATCAAGGTAACTGTGAATTGGTCGCAATTTAAATTTGTAATCATCGTGATGTCGCTACAACAGTTGTAAGCAAGCTTAAGAATTGGGCATCTTATATGTAATTGTAAATTTTATATATATATATATATATATATATATATATATATATATATATATATATATATATATATATATATATATATATATATATATATATATAACTATCATGAATATTTATGACAGCAAACTATTTTATGGGAGCATCATCTGGCCGAATTTTTCCGTAGTGTATAACTATGAATAATTTAACAATTATTGAACCATTGTAGGGCAGGAGCCATTCAAGCGAACGTATTCTAGAGGCGTTGAGGTGTTCTTAAACGACACGTAACACGCGTTACACAATTTCTTCATCGCAACAGCATTTGTCTTGCACGTTTTTTTTTTTGTGTGTGTTATCGCCCTGACTGCAGTAGAAATATTGTTCGTTGATATAATTGAGTATACAGCGGTGGCTCAGCCGCACATTATCATTAATTGATATCTATGGAAAGCAGATGCGTGCTAGAGCAAGAGCACCGCGTGGCAATGTGGACTCAGCGTCCCTTTGTGGCGTGATTCTGACACCTGTCATCAATGTATTGGGTTTTTTCAAGCGCTTCACGTTCGAGCAAGACACTCCGAACGAGTTTCTATCGAAGCACGGTCTTTCTAGCTTTAAGCGTAGAAACAGCATGACACCACCATATATAAACAACATAGAAGCCACTAATGAGGAGTCTCTTGCATAGTGGGTTTCAACAAGAACTAACATTATTGGAGAAGGACAAACAGGGGCACACATACCGAAACACTGTTTTCTTCTTAATTTGGCTTACAACGCTAATTTCTTTCGATGCATTCGTGCATTGTTCGTGACAACTATATGCCTGGCATGTCTGGCGCTTGCATATGGTGGTTTTGGGACGTTGAACCCCACATATCAATCAATCAAATCCGGCCCTTGGGTCATTTGGTAGAGTTGAATAGATATACGAATGAAAAAAGAAAACGACACTGGCATGCTTCCGCCTCCGCACCGACCAGTACTGCGTAAGTTTTTCCGTCCGCTGAGCCAGTCCGGGTGGGCCCTTTACCAGTACTGGTTGACCCGGGTGTTCTCGGCCCGTGACGTGGGAAAACGTGCGCCCTCATGACCCCGTGCGTGAAAGATGCACGAGCGATGGGTGTACAGCTCCATTAGGGAAAATTGCGCGTGACCAACGCACTTTTTTACTTTTTTTTACTTCCGAAGCGTTATGCGTCTCGCGCAGCATGCTGCAAGTACAGGGGAAACGCCGAAAGCGCCATGCAGCTCTTCCCTAAATTCGTGCAGCATTGTTCACGATTATTTACTCGCGCGGCTGTTGCGTACGAGGCAGGCTGTGCGACACAATGGCCTGCATCAGTGCAACTTATTTAGCGATGCTTCGCGACAACCGAGCACGCGAGCGCCATATAATGGAGATTGCCAGAAAATGATGGGGCACGATCGGGGATCATAGATAGCATTTACGAGTAAGGGAAGGCTCGCTGAACAACTGTTTATAAGGAACTCTTGCGTGGGCAGTCGTCGTTTGGCTGCTAAATTAATGACGGACAATGTAAGCTTATTGTCATAGGATTCTAGCACGCATTAATGGAGGAGGCACGCTGCGACTTCTCTTGTAGTTTTCTGGTAGTGGATCTTTTCTATTACTGCTTTCCTTACAGCATTTTTTTAAGATAAGTTATGACTTTCACGATCTCAGCTAAACCGTTTCATCGCAAATGCTTTTGATCATCTGAAGTAAAACGCTGTGTTTTCAAATGCACGTGTGGCTGAATCTAGGTGAAGTCTAGTAATTAATGGTCGCCATGCTTGGTGATATCTTATGGTAGTTGTTCTGAATGGCCACGTTTGTCAGCAATGTACCGGGTGCCCGTGTTAACAAACTGCTCTCACGCTAAAGTTGTTCCTATATTCCAATGAATCCAGACGCTGGCCATACATTATAGGAAGCGGTCACCAAATGACAAACTGTACTTCTGATAACGAACTTCATAAATACACTGACTCCTGGAACAGATTGAACGTTAGACTTGACGCTGAACAGGACGTACTCTTGCCTCATATTTTCTGTGCGTAAATCTAACATGCAACTCCGAAGGTTGTAGGTTCGGTTCCTGCCCATAACAAGTTGCCTTTTCGTTCACTTTACTTCTTAAAATCTATGTCACGATTATTACAATACACCTAAAACAGTACAATTATATTCTCTGTACTTTCGTTGGCTTCATTATTGGCTGCTTTTTTTCAAGGTTATACTGAACAAAAAAAAAGACAAAAAACGAGTCCTCGCAATTTCCCAGCTTCCTAAGCTCAATAGGCTCTTCGAAGCCTCGAGAACTACATATAAGCGTATTCAGCGTATACACGTAAACATTCATGCAAGCACCACGTGCTGCAATTTGTTATATTAGTAAAAAACAAATCTGTGGTCTGTGTATCTGTCTCTATCTCAAGGCATACATTTTGGCACTTTTTTGTTTTGCGTTTCGTAAAGGAGCGTACATAAGCAGATCTCAAGATAAGCCGACGGTAAAAAATCACCGCGTAGCACGCTTTACAAAAAGCGTATACATTAATCGGCGGTACAATATCGAATAATTTATATAAAAACAGCGCGTTCACCCTCGCATATTGTTTAACCAAAAGTATACACGCAGGTTTCTCTTCGGTTTCTGCGTACTTGTCAGTGGGTAACCGCGTCTAAATAGCGCTTGTAATTTAGGTACAACTAACTCCACAGCTACATAAATTTATGGTATGTCGGTGCCCGCAAAACCTGCAGAGAGACCCTTCGTCGTCGCGAGTTGCCGAAAAAGCAGACGAGTGTGGCAGCTCCTCAGCCGCGCGGGTTTCTTTGTCCCTCGTCTTCCGCCGGCTGGTCCTTGCTCCCTTCATTATGTCTCCTCTCTTCTTCGTATTTCTCCCTCATTTCGCTCGACCATTTCTTTTCGCCGGAACAAGAACGGCAGAAGTTCTGTCTCTGTGGCGGAATGCTGGGTGAAATCGTTCGTTTTCCGAGGCACGACACAAAAGGCAGGGGTCCCGACGGTCCTGTGTAGTCGAGACGTTACATTCGGTTGCGACATGTTTAATTAAACTGTAGTGTGCCTGCTTTGCTCCCATAATTGGAAAACTTAGTGGTCTGTTCGGGCTTGTTTGCAGCTCAGAAGTGGGTGGGTGGACCGTGTGCTTTCATTGTCCTTTCGGCTTTCCTTTGAAGAAGAGGGATCGGCGGATTCGAACGTCCACCCTTTCATGTCGTTATACTAGCGTCTTCCTAGAAGGACTCATCCAGTGTATTTGAGTGTATGTGACCTCTTGGATTCCTTCAGTTCGAATGTCTCAAACGCCTATTTTGTTGTCGCTGCGTTGAACTCAGCTTGTGAGCGTCTTTGTACAAACGATCATTTATATCTTTTTTAAACTTCATTGATAAGACATATTGAACGTAATGTTTTTTTCTGCGCAAGTAAGAATTTGTAAGCTGAACGCCGATGCTTTGCGAGCACTTATTTTGGCAAATTTGTTTGGAAGATTGGGAAGAAAAATAGGCCAGACGCGCGGAAAGTCTCTCGAGTTGGAAGCAGGCCAGTGGATTTTCGCTCAAAACACGACTCGTGCATTAGCTAGGCTTTGAAACTAGATATAATGAGAATGAACTTATCCGTCTAACTAAAAAAAAAAAAACTTATCAAGTGCTCTCTGCCGAATCGTGATGACGCTCCAAATAGAAGGATTGACAGAATGAAGATACTTTTTTTTCTGATCTTGCTGGCATTGCTCTCCATCGTTTGTACGAGCTATCAGATTGACGTAGTCTTTTTAGTTGTCTATTTAGGGGAAGGCAAATTATATCATCAGTAATTTGATGCGGAGGCATCCTCGAAACTTTTGAGGGTCGTAGAGCGGGTCTGATTTGACGTTATGCTATTTACTTAGCAAGGGTATATTTCAGTGTTTGTTGCACGCTGTTCTTTAAAAAGTGCTCTAGTCGACAAGATAGCGCAGGTTCACGAAGATTTGTGTTGGTATTTATGGCATTTCGTGAAGCTTGTGGTTGTCTGTGCTACAAGCAAATATAGTATCATGAATTAATTTTGAAGGCGGAGAGAAGAGCAGCGGGAGTTTGACGTTCTTGCGCCCCGCTCAACACCAGCAAACGAAACGTTTGCCTTGCACGCACAGACTGCAGTCAATATACCAATTTCGGAATACTATTACAACGTAAAATAATAAAACTACATGCGTGCAGCTCAGCCGACTTTCATAATAAGCCACTTGCGTGCACATGCCAATTTTTGTGTTTGGCAAATCGGTGGCTTCACCACCGGTGGTTTTGAGAATAATCGGTGGCTTCGACTTCAAGGTATACTTTTGCTCGCCTGCATGATTCTGGTCCTATTCTACTGCAGGGTTAGCCAGATATTGTAACAATGGCCTCGTTCGGTTATATCAATCATTCAGGCGGAAATGACTGTGTTCTCTGCCAAATGAAAGTTGGGTGGTTTGCATATTTATTGCTGTAAAGTGTATTTAAAGTTTTCAACGGATGAAGAACCGGCTGGAGGCTCCACACCTATAGTATTGGCTTCAGTGGCACTGCTACCACAGCGGGAGGCTGTCAGAATGATAGCAGCGGCTTGCCATGAACATATTATATGAGCGCGTCCTTTTTAGCAGATGTTTATTGGTGGCTGTGTGCGACTGCCAAACAAGCTTCCTCAAATGGGCTATGCCATGAAGAATTTCACAAAACTGCCTTTTAAAAAGACAGGCAGAGTGGTATTGGACGTAGCGTACAATCCCGGATGTTCTGTGACTGCGGTCACTTGAACTGGTATGCCGTGGTTGCAAATAACATCACCTCAAATATGAGAATATTTCCTAACGACGACCGTATTGCCGAAGGAATTATTGGTGCGCGCTCTTTCCCAGCACACACTTTCTTGTTTAGATTGTTTTTTTCCAATAACCTACCGATTAAAAAACGGTTTATTGGTAATACAAAAAAGACACTGTAGGGATATTTAAGGTTATAATGTTCATGCAGTTATCTGTGAAAAGGTTGCTTATTTATTTCTAATTTAACTGAATGTAATTTTACTTATCTTTAAGATGATTCTAACAAATAAGCCAATGAATAATTACTTTAACTATATTTGACTGAATTACCACACACACACACACACACGCACACACACACAAACGTGTAAACAGATGAATGTACGTAAGGACTTAATTCGACTTTACATCAGTGGTAGCGCCTCCGTGGACTCGTGTGAAAGACGACGCTCTAAGCCCAAAAAGAAGCCCAGAGCAATTGAAACGTTTTCGTGAGATACGCGTACCCCCGCTCACGCTATTAGCACAGCCGAAGTCAGGGCTACATATAGCACGGCACACTCTCTCTGCCAGGCACGGCGCAGAGCACTCTCGATTGGGAGGGGCCGGCGGACCGCGCGCGGAATTGGCTCGCCATAGTCGGCGTTGTGGCGATGTCAAACGCATGTGTCGCGCGGAGATGCACGCGGGAGTGTCACACCGAATCGAGGTGGCAGAACCGTCCTCTCGCGAATCGATCGACCGCGCGCTGCAGTTCTCGGGCCGTGGGAAAAGGTGGAGGGCGCGCACACCGCAGGAGGCAACCCTGGGAGGCGAGCCCGTGGGGGCGAGATACGCTTCTTTTCTCCCGGGCCAATTCGCTGTCAGACCTCGCATGCTTCCAAGCCATACGCACTTCGCGGCACTGCAGGGCAGCGTATGCACACGCAGCAGTAAATATACAGCGCGCGTCATGTGCAGGCGCGTTCCGGGGCCGCTTTATTCTTGTGACCTTTCGGCGTTGTCCTACTTGCACGAGTGAATCTATTGCGCAGTTCTAGTGACACGCTTGGCGGCATCCGCCAGTCGAGTGTGACGGGATACGCCTGTGCACATTTGGAAAGAATGCTCGGTTGCGCGCGCATGATGCCTCCTCTCTCGAACTTGGCCAGTTTACGGAAGAGGCGCGCTGACAACGCTGCCAGATCCCTATCAAAATAACAGAAAGTGTCGGTAGTGAAAACTGTTCTTGCGGCATCGTTAAACGCGTTTGTGCAGTCTACACGCGTATTCACCTCTTTAAAACCAAAGCCAGTGAGAAATGCAAAATGCCTTTTTTACCCTAAGCTTACTTTCTTGTGCGTTTCTTGCAAAAAAAAAATGAACCAGCCGGCACTGTCAAGTCACACATAGCGGTTTCAGCTGGATAGTTCGACGCAGATATCCAGGGATCTCGGGGATGTTGATTTTGTTTGGGTGAATAGACCACATGTGCTACAATTCTACAACTGCGATTTTAAGCGTGTTACCTTGCTTTTTGCAGAAGTATGACCGCCAATGACGCCACTATTTAACGCAATGATCAGGCGAATACGAGTAATTAAAAGAGGGATTTCATATTGTATTGTATAGTAGCAGTGAGTTGCAAGTACGCGCCAAAAAAAGAAGCGGTAAGAGTTAGGAGGCATTTTAAGTGTGTCTGCGCACTGTTCAGCATGGCCGTAAATGAGTTTAAATATAAAGCTCATGACAGTATACACTGAATATGTATTGGGAGGATACAGTTACATGTGAGGGAAGAAGGTGCATTAATCCCAAAGATGAGTCATAAAACAAATTTGTCACGGTTTACACTTCGTTACAAGAGGAAGAATTTTATACTTCACCTTCATCGTAACATGGCAAAGGATATTTGTACCGATGCAGTAAGCGATCGCAGGAATCTGCTGCCAAATATGATCGCTCGCGCGTAAAGGCAAGGAAGAAAAGGAACCCTAAGCAGGCGGTGAAATAAAGCGTGTCATACTCGCTTTGGCGTAACATTGATTGGTACTACATGTCGTTGCGAAGACAAATAAATATTCATGCTGTGTACGTGATAAAATTATTGCACGGCGCGGGCCTGCGTCGATCTGCTGGCCTGTCATTCACAGGTACACGCGCGCCCCATAAACGTGGCGTAAAATGATTGATATGTGGGGTTTAACGTCCCAAAACCACCATACCGTTATGAGAGACGCCGTAGCGGAGGGCTCCGGAAATTTCGACCACCTGGGGTTCTTTAACGTGCACCCAACGTGACGTAATAAGTTTATGCGTGCCGAACGACCCGTCGAGTGGCTCACGAAGTTTGCTGAGAGCACAACAGCAGAACAATATACACGTTTTCGTTTCCTGCACACACTGTCGAATAGGAAGAACATCTTTTTTTTTTCAGCTGCATTTTGAGGAACTGCTCGCTGGCCACTTTTCCAGTCTCCGGATTCGTTGTGTTCACTCTATACAAGCTCCACAAGCACGTGCTAGAGCGGTGCGCGTCCGTCCGTCCGTCCGTCCGTCCGTCCGTCCGTGTCTCTCTCTCTCTCTCTCTCTGTGCGTGTGCGTGTGCGTGTGTGTGTGTGTGCCTGTGTGTGTGCGTGTGCGTGTGCGTGTGTGTGCGTGTGTGTGTGTGTGTGTGTGTGTGTGTGTGTGTGTGTGTGTGTGTGTGTGTGTGTGTGTGTGTGTGTGTGTGTGTGTGTGTGTGTGTGTGTGTGTGTGTGTGTGTGTGTTATACTTATAGC
Organism: Rhipicephalus microplus; assembly: GCF_013339725.1. NCBI lineage: Eukaryota > Metazoa > Arthropoda > Arachnida > Ixodida > Ixodidae > Rhipicephalus > Rhipicephalus microplus. Next base: position 58,617,928 of record NC_051172.1, read on the forward strand.
GCCCAGTGCCAGGCTTCGAGTCACTGCGATTGCCCCACTACCTGCCCCACGACGGTGCTCGCCTGGCCTTTTGTTGCGCTCTGGCCTGCTGAACTCGGGGGAGGGCCCCAGGCACCGGCTTCGCGAATGGTTCCGCCCACAGTCGGCCAGCAGCTAGAGCAATAAATAGGCTCCTGCCCGCGCTGGCCCCCGCGTCATGCCGGCCTTCCACCTCTGCGCATACGGAGGCGAAAATTTTCGCACTGTAAATCAGTCCTGACGTCTTTCCGCTCGACGCCGCGCCGGTTTTTCTTTTTAGCTCTGCAGAACTACTGCCTGAAGCTGGAATACTTCACTTCGCATTGGGCTTTATGGCTCTTCTCCTTCTTTTCTACGGCTTGGTAATGTTTCTCGAGTTGTCGACACTTCCCCACCCTTCCCCTTTTAAAAATAGTTATTTTACCCTTGCTATGTTTTTTTTTCTGCATTTTAGTGCCTTTTTATGCAGGCTGTGAAGGGGAAAAAAAGAGATAGGGAGGGCAGTGGCAGCAAGTGCGCTAGAATTCACGTCTTCGCTGCTGCTGCAGGCAGGTGGTTCCTTCGTGTCACTGAGAGTGGCTCTCGGCGTGCATTGGTGTACAACTCTGCTTTGTTTCTCTGTTGGTCTTTTCTTTTTTCGAATGACTGTTTCTGCGAGATACGAGAGACTTCCCTTCGCATTTCTCCTCATCTGGTGCTTTGGCTTTACATCACAGAGTCAGACGCTTTTTTGCAGCTCTTATAAACTTGTTTCACGTTTCTTGTGAACACACACTAGATCGCTCTTATACTCTGAATCAACAAAGCTCCTGTTTTGTAAAGGTCATTTGCAATCGGGCGAGCATCTAATTGTATGTAAACCGCCAGAATTGGCTCAAACGTTACCTTGGGAACAAATCTGTCGCGAGAGATCAAGGTCCTGAGAAATTTGTCTCTGAGCAAACGCTCGTTCTTCGAGGTTTTGTAATGTTCATGTCGATTTTGCCTAGTTCCCATTGTTCGTTATACACGAACCAAATATTAACTCGCACTGCGTTGCACACTGAAGTTGTTCTCAGACGGCAAGCACAGTTACTGGCATATCCTGTTTTCGCTAAGCAGTCACGCGTCAACCTTGGTCTCCGCAAAATATGTACGTAAATGTGCAGCAGTTTCGCTCATTCACCCACGAAAGACGTCGACCACCGCGAATTGCCTCCTGTCTGTTGGGTTCCGTGTTGAGACAACGGACGCTTTTTTATTACTTTGTTCACATACGCTCAAGATGACTGTCGCACTCTTTCACTCCTTTCCCTCGTACCTCATATTCGATTTCAATCTCGTTATGCTGTTTCGTTATATTTTCTTGGCATGTTTCATCTTCTTGCTCGCTAAGTGTTCGATTACTGCAGTCTTCCTATAGTCATTCTTTTCGATTCCTACGGTGCATCGAGCCCTGTTGTTGAAGGACGTTCACTGTTGCACCGCATAAGAAGAAGGCGACCACTGGTCTACTCCATTTTCGAAAATTCAGCGCTCTTCCATATTCATCGCTAATAAAGGCGGCCGCAGCCTGTATAGCTTGGCACCCACGACCTATTTTTGCGAGAGTTGCTCATTACGCGCGCGTAGCGGCCGCATTTTTGCCATCCGAAGCGCTTAATTATTCGCTATTGAATTGGAAGCCTACAGATGCTGATGCTGTAAGCGAAATGTGCTCCAAAGCACTCGTAAGGAAGTTGCGTGTATCGACGCTGCCGCTAAACCAAGCTCGCAACGGTTGAGAAAGTTGAGCGTGGATGAACGTGCATAAGATGAAAACCTAACGAGTGCATCTCCCTTTTCACGCTGCGGCGTCCGCGTATGTATAAATGGACATGCAGTTCCTTCTAATGCATAAGCGTTTATCATATGCGAAGCATCTTTTGAGCTCGCTCGATCCGGTGGCGTCCGTGCTCCACTGCGCATTCGCGTTCTTCCTTTCTCTATCCACTCCTACGCTCCGTCCCTTTCTCCTCTAGGCATCCCCTACACGCGGCGTTTACACCACTATTGCGCATGCGCGTTCCCTCCCTCTCTCTCCTCTTCTGTGCCCCCTTCTCTTTCGCCTCGCAACGCCGACGCAGGCAGCATCTGCTAGCAAATTTCTTGATTTAAAAATTAAAAAAAGGACCTCCTGCTAGCGCTGCACAACCGTTCATTGGCCACCGCGTATATATACAGTGCCTATATAGTATACTATATAGGCACTGTATATATAGGCACTGTATCGTATACTATATAGGCACTAGATCTTGACCTGAAAGGTAGAGCCGGTGGGAGATTTCTCCTGAGCGTTGTTGAACAATAAAAATTCGCAGCGTGCGCATGAACTAAAAGCGGGCAGCGAGATTCTGTGTCTTATCGGAGTCTTCTCTCTCATTGTCCATTAGCAACGATTGACATGTTCCAGTGAGAAGCACAGGTATATTGCTGCGTGCTTTGCGTCTTTCCACGTTTCCTTCCTGCGCAACGCCGGGATTAGCGCCAGCGTCAACGCCGCCGTCAGTGTAAGCGTTAGCGGCAGCTGCTGCCCAACTACACGTGGTTTCTTTTTGCGGGAAATGTACTTTTTTGATAGGTTGGCGTAAACGCGTACCCTTCTGATGCCCGCAAAAGCCATTTAACGAAAGCACGTGACCTCTCCCACTACAACTGACGCCCAGCTGGCGTCGCCACAGCAACCTCCTGTTGCGTGGCGTAGCAAAGGGGAATCCCCGCAGCAGAAGTCATGACTCGAATAGGAGCAGGAAAGCGCAGAGGAAGAGTACGCGAATTGCGTAAGCGCGCCGAAGTGTTCGACATGTGACCATCCACGTGACAACTTCAAAGCGAGCGCACCCTTGTTCGCTGTATGAGGTTGGCCTTCTGGACGGCCCCCCGACACCGCTTTGCGCCCTTCTTCACAACAACATGGCCAAAAAAAAAACTTTCATGTTTTCCGATCATAGGAATTTGATTAGAAATCCTGTGCAACATTTTTTTTCTCGCATCTTGCGTGCTCTGTGAGTGTGCAAGTAATTTAGGTGATACTGAACAGGGAGTGTCTGGCCCTTTCGACTTCTGGCCGTCAAGAAAAGGGTCCGAGCCCCAAATTTGTGCGGTGCTTGTTTTCTCTCGGCGAAGTGTTTGTGCTACTAATGAAAGAAAACGCGGAACGCCCCGATAATATGCGCCTGATGACAAGCAAAAAGGAGATGAGGATAAAATGGGGCTGTGGATCTCTCAAGTGAAGGTTAACAAGAACAACAAGAACTCTGCATTTTTTGGCTTGTGCTTTCTCTAAGTGGTGCAACAACCTCGTCACTGTTACCTCGTAAGGCGTTTTAGTCACATAGTGCCTTGGCCAGGTCTGCGCTCTTAAAAAAAAAAATCATGTCCTCGCAGCCTTGAAGCCATATTTATCTAAGCCCATGGACGCCTGCACCTTCTCAGACGCCTGCTAGTTTGTTTCTCGTAAGTATTTACTCGGAGCTATATACGCACATCTTTTGCTGCCCCGCGATAAACTCCAGCTTTATTTGTACTGCCGACCTGGAAGGTGTTTGTTGTTCATACGCAAAGTTTTCATTATATCTGGCGCGGAGGCGGTAAGCTTCCGTGAGCAGGTATATGCTCCTCCATGCCTGGCCCTTAACGTTGACTAAAAAATTTAGCTCAACTGTACGCAAGTAGAAAGTGCATCTCGCTGAAACTTTCATGGTCCCAAATGTCTGGAAGATTGTGTTCGTGCTGTCAAGAGTTTTACTTGCGGATCCCACGAAATTCGTTGATTCATTTCACCGTGTCTTCATGTTACCTGCTAAGACCAAGGACAAGTGCTTTCATTTACGGCCACGACGGCCGAAATTCCGTGTGATCGAGACTAAAGCATTCGTGTTTTTTTTTTTTGGGGGGGGGGGGCGTTAAAGACTCTCAGGTAGACAAATCTAATTCAGAACTTCCCACTACAACGTGCCTCATAATGATATCGGGATTTTGACACGTAATACCGGCGTCACGCGGGCACATCTAATCGCGATAAGTGTCGATCCGGATTAACCACGATCCGGATTAGGTGCTTCTACACGGTCACTTTCAATAAGGATCAGGTGCGATCGGGATCAAGACTATCGCAATCCGCGCATCGCGATTTTCCTGGGAGATCGCGATTTCGCTGTCGTCTGCACCCCCTAACCAAGCTTGTTCAAAGCACAATGGACAAGAAAATGGAGCATAGTTCAACAGAAACACTTCAAAACAACTAGTTGTGTATAAAAAAGCAAATTTTGAACTGTTTGAATTGGAAGATTATCTGAATTATTGCTTATTTCAATGTTCGTATCCACCGCATTTAGTTACGGGAGAATTAGACGACCGTTGCCTTCCGTGCTTAGTTCTACTGTCACGCCGTCGGAGATGTTGGAGCACCTTTCGACTACCTCGCAATGTATACGCGCACTTCGTGGTCGAATTAAAAGACCTAAATTTACAGTCATTGACCGCCGGCAGGAGCGGCTGGAAGGCTTGAGTCGCCAAAAGTGAAACTCGGGCGCGTACAACGAGATTGAAGCTTCGCTGCGACTGGGTCGGTACGAGTGGAGGTCGAAATAAAAGCGAAGGTTAAGAACCTCAGACAGAAATACAGTTAAGTGCAAGAAACACTCTATCGAATGATGGAATTAGGGAATTACTTCTGTAGTGGCACGCAAAGTGTTTAACGTTCGAGCGGCTCTTGCAAGAATAACATTGCTGATAAAGGGCTCTATAGAAAATCGTATGCCGAGTTTTGTAAGTGATATGCTTTACGGTACGCAGTCAACGCAAGCGTCTGGCGCATTTCATCTGACCCAAGCTCGAACCTTATAAGGTACTCGGCATCTGACCCGCAGGTCGCTGAATGGAATCCCGGCTGCGGCTGCTGCACTTTCGGTGGAGGCGAAAATGCTGCTGTCCCGTGTGCTCAGATTCGAGTGCACGCTGACGAACTCCAGGCGGTGGAAATTTCCGGAGCCCTCCACTATACGGCGTCTCACATAATCAAATGGTGGTTGTGGCACGTTAAACCCCACCTATCAATCGATCAATCAGCACGTGTACGTCCTGAAAACCAACAGTTCCGACTGTTACGCGACATACCATGCACACTCGCGGGTTCGGGGGAGGGGGCATCTAAGGATTGTCGCAGTGCCTTCCACCTCCCTATTACTTCAATGTATGGGGCTTACTTTGCGCTGCCTCCTCCCTCGTGCTGTTATGTCACCTTTGGTTGGGTGTCGCATTTACAATGGTGTACTCCTTTTGCATTGGTATGGCAGACACTCCTACATGCGACTACTGCGGAGCTGAAGAGACCATCGAACACGTCCTGTGCAGCTGCGCTTGCTACGACACACAGCGATGCCAGCTCCGGATGGTTTTGAATCAACTTGACCCCGGACCATTTTGTGTGCAGAAGATACTAGGACCTTGGGCATCTGCCTCAGTTGCGCAGAAAGCGACTAAAGCACTGCTACTTTTACTTAAAGTCAACAAACCTGAGCGATCGCCTGTAGACTGTGCGTGCTCCCCGAGTGTGCTCGTGATTGTGTGTACCTTCTCATCTCTCTGCAATCTCTTTTCTCCCCTTCATCCCTTCCCCAGTGCAGGGTAGCAAACCGGATGTGCGTCTGGTTAATCTCCCTGCCTTTCCTTGCATCTTTATCTCTCTCTCTCTCTTCCTCGTGCGTGCGCCTATGCTAGTCGGAACACCCATTGTTGACAGAGGGATGCCTGGTGCAGCGGCTGCATGCTGCCGCTTAAGGGTGGCCCCTCGGGAGAGTAAGAAAGGATGAAGTAGAAAGACAAATAAAAACGTAGCACATTCATTGTCTCCGAAGGAGCGTAGGCACCTGCCGTCCGTGGTTTGCCTTCTTTCGGGAGCGTTCATCATTCTGGCACCGTGACGCTGAACGCATCCTCGTGCGTTGTCTCTGCGCCCCGTCGTGACATCGTTGATTTACGACGCGGCGCGCGATAAGTTTCGACGGCGTCCTGTCGCGACACCCATTCGTTGCTCTAGGTTGGCTTGAAAAGGCGCGCAGTTTGCGTCTGCGGACAGCACTCTTTGTTAGTGGCATTTCACTAGTCGGACCCTAGAGACCAGCGTCTTGTGCCACCCGCTTTACTCCGTGGCCCCCTCAAGGGAAGCATTTCGTTTTCTGTGATGCCAGGCAGCAATGGCTGCATTGATTGATTTGTGGGGTTTAACGTCCCAAAACCACCATATGATTATGAGAGACGCCTTAGTGGAGGGCTCCGGAAATTTTGACCACCTGGGGTTCTTTAACGTGCACACAAATCTGAGCACACGGGCCTACGACATTTCTGCCTCCATCGGAAATGCAGGCAACGGCTGCATCATACCCAGTTCTGCCATCTGTAAAATGAAATATATTCCTAGCCGAGCCTTGCAGAAGGGCTTAACCGGACACATCGTAGACCGTCGTGTGCGCCGAAACTAAAGTTTCGGCAATAAGATGGCAGCTTTGGCGACTTCGTGTCATGATTACTTCATTGCAACATCTCACCACAACAAAACTACGCCGAAAGGCACACAAAAATGAGTTGCGAGTCACCCTTTGTTGTTTGTGTCGTTTTTCACCTTTTAATCCGGCTGTTTTGTTGTGGTACGCTTTTGCACTAAAGTAAAACGTTTCAGCTATTGAACGCGCGCGCGCGCGCGCGTGTGTGTGTGTGTGTGTGTGTGTGTGTGTGTGTGTGTGTGTGTGTGTGTGTGTGTGTGTGTGTGTGTGTGTGTGTGTGTGTGTGTGTGTGTGTGTGTGTGTGTGTGTGTGTTGCGCGTGTGTGTGTGCGTTGCGCGTGCGCGTGTGTGTGTGTGTGCGTGTGTGTGTGTGTGTGTGTGTGTGTGTGTGTGCGCGCGCGCGCGCGCGCGCTGTGGTGTGTGTGTGTGTGTGTGTGTGTGTGTGTGTGTGTGTGGTGTGTGTGTGTGTGTGTGTGTGTGTGTGTGTGTGTGTGTGCGTGCGTGTGTGTACATTCTCGGGCATATTGAACACTTTCATATCTGTCACTGTCTCTGCATATCTGTATTTATCTGCAACCAGTTAGCAGCCCGTAGCATGCACCTCCGTGCGCAACATTTCTGCAACGGAAAGAGAACATGCGCCACGTAATCAGGCAATCGAGCGGAAATTGCCGGTACAGTTACCGCGAAGGCAATGCTATATTGACATTTTGTTTCCGTGAACCCATAAGATGTCATCAATGTTGCATAGCACATTACGTACAGTATGAATCTTGCTGGTACACTCTAAGTAACATTATGGTAATGAGCGTGGATAGATAGAAGTATTGCGTGGTAGAAGAATAAAGCAGTTGTCTCTGAGAGCGCGAAGAAACCGTCACGTGAGAAGGAAAGCGACATTGTACAGCAGTGAATTAGAAAAGAAAAAGCAAACAGTCCCAGCTTGCTAAGGAGCACGGCCTCAGAAAGGATGAAAGGATATGTTCCAATTTCCGCTATACACAGAACACATGGTGGTAGTAACACGTTTTTTCTGCTTGTTATGTAGATGGCCACTGTAGTGGTGATGAATATTTAAGAAGTAGGTAGCGTACGAATCGGTGAGAGAGGCGTTTGGTTGCCTAGCAACTGGTCTTTTCTTTAGGATAGCATGGTATACGGTGCTTTGGAGCGACTTCGGTTGGCTCCACTTCACGTTTTTACGTCCCCCGCGCTCGCTTTGCAGCTCTTAAGTGCATGGGTGTTGGGCAAGCGCTCGCCCCGAACACACGTTTCAGGAACCTCGGGCAATTTCCATCAAAAAATTTCTTCGATAGGTCAGGTACAAAATTAATCGTCAGGGCGAAAAGTCCGATTACAGCAAAACACTCTGGCACTAATAGCGGCGAGCATAGCGTCGACCCTCGATCAACTGAGAAGCGGTGATGTGCGTCGGCATTTATACATGTGCCGTCGAATCTTCGAGCTTTATCGCTAGCAGCCACGTATGAACCAGAACTATGTTTAAAGCTAGCGCTGTGCGCGGAATCTTATCGGAAAGTTCTAAGATTATCTCGGTGGTTCTTAGTTCATCAGCGTGGTTTACGCGAGGTAGCGTTCACACGTGTAATGGGAAGATAACAAGAATTGACAAGGGAGTGTGGCAATACTATCAGTATATTCTCAATTCATAAAACAGCAATTTTTTGTTCACTTCTCGCGTTTGGAACGCCTCGCCTTTGCGAACGGACCCAAGAGAAACATATGCGCATATAGGTTGGGGTAAGCGGCATTATCAACGAAGACTTATACAAGACGAGGACTTCGTAAAATGCTATAGTGAGGCGAGTGTCCGATTTGCTGTCTTTCGTGATGGAGAGGAAATATTGATGTGCTAAAAATTTACATGCAGACAAACGTATTTAGGAGTGCATAAAAGTGCTGCGGACGACAACTATCAATATGCAGCGTATACGTATGGCATTATAGCTGTCTAACACCACTGCTCAAAGTGAATTTATGCCCACTTGAAATTCATTGTTCCAGTGCATTTTTAAGCTTAACAAAATGATTTCTTTGCTCTATTGTTTTTCATTGTTGACTTCAGTTATTTTTAACGGTGGGTGTAGGGGGGTACAATTGTTACATTCAATCCCTGCAGTAATAGTCGAAAGTAAACTACCGGTCTTCATCGGCAATTATTTGAAAACGAACAATTTCGCGTCCTAAAATGTAAGCAGACAAACGTGAATTTGATACTTCTATTACGGCTTGAAAGATAAGCGGGCAGTGTACGTTATATACGATTAGAATGAAAACAAAAAGTTAATCCCGTGTCGAACGCGTTATATTCGTCTAACGTCGACCGCGACCTTGAATTAGAAGCACACGTGCTCCCGAAGTGCACCTCGCAGGTGCACTCGGTGAGTGGGCCTGCTCCTTGCTAGTGGGCCAGCTCCTTGCTCATCCATCTGTAGCGATCCGAAATTGGGCAACGAGCGCTGCCTGTTCGATGCGTGTAGCTCTTTTGTTTTTGCGACGCTCGTTATGTCATGCGCGCGCACTCTTCGCTCGCCTAGCGCTGCGAGGGGGAGGGGGGGATGCAGTGCTGCGAACAAACAAGCCCCTCCGGCATCGGTCGACCACGGCGCGCTCTTGCCGAGGCTCAAGCCTCAATTGCCCCTTGTCCGACCTGCGCTGCAGCTGATGACTGCAGTCCACGATGGCTGTTGCAACTTCTTGCCGTGCAGCGATCAATGCATCGGCGTTCAGCGCGTGGCTGGTGTCGTTATAACAAATAGCACTGCGTATAGCAGTAGAAAAGTGGCCTCGTGGCCGATATGTGTTTCGATCCAGTACTCACGTCCTCTGCTGTGTTGTGTCCTGCGCGGCCGATCGTTCAAAAACCTCTTTATCTTTCTCGCTCAATGTTCGCTCTCTCGCGCTATCTGTGCCGCGCGCGTGCGCTGTGAATCCAGGAGAGGGCTGATAAGAAAGATGTTCGTTTTTTTAGGAAGTCGTGAAACAAAGGCCTCCACTATAAAAACCGCCAACCTTCGTCTGTACGGCACTTTAACTGCCATCAACTGTTGTCTGGCGATGTTTTTTTTTTTTGTTTGTGCACGTTGGGTGGTCTGTTCAGCGCCAAACGAGGCGCGTGCACCGCCATATAAGAGGTCGTCGACACGTGAACATAAACTACAGCGTGGACCGCATTTGCTGGCAGGGCACATGCGCGTCACGGGCGGATGCCCCAGACCTCCGCGTTCGCTTGTGTGCGGGATGCGAGTGGACACAGAAGACGATTCGCTTGAGCTGCCATCCAACGCTGAACAGTCATAGGGTGCGCCGCATTATCTGCGGAGGATACGGGACGTTTGTGTCATTCTTGCATATGCGTGGCCCTCAATAGCGGATGTTTGAATACGCGGCCTTTTCCGTGCTTGCGACGTGAACGAGGGCAAGAAGAGAAACGTGTCACTCGATCACGGGAAGGCTTGCTTGGCTCATGCTGATCGCACAGCAGCCCAATAAGAGGCGAAGCGAAATTGTTTGAGCGCGCCATTCTTTTATCTTGGTAACTCAAATTCTTGGTGAATGGGAATGGAATCTTTTTTATATATTCTGTATCATATAGGTGGTTACGGATTAGTGATACTTAAGTGTTATAGGTATGATTGACTAATGTGTTACTAGCAGGCTTACATATCCAGCGTCTTTTATTAGAGATAGCATCATCGTCACTCCCGTTACCGTAAGAATGCAGGATTTTCACGAGCGCTTTGACGATAAAGCGAAGTTCTCACTGTGTTAGGGATTATTGCGAAAAAACGTGTCCGTTGCAGCGCTCTTTCATTCTGTTTTCTAATGAGATCTGGCAATAATGCCTACAAATACCTCTCTATTTATTCGCGCTAAGCTCTCAAGTGCGCCGTCGTGACCACGTAGCCTGCAACGTACACGACGTTGCCTGACGTCGTTTCGGTCTTGCTGCATCCTCGAGCCGCTCGTCATTGCCATCGCCTGCATGGCTGCTTGCTGATGGTCGCGCTTTAGCAATCGCGTCCTGCGGCCGAGTATGTGCCGCCAAAATGAGTGCAACTAGCCAGAGTGTAGAAACGCAGAAGTGCGGAGCTAAAGACAAAGAAATGGGAGAGTGTGAAAAAAAAGTGAAAAAAGAAAGAGACGTGTTTTCTGTCTCTCTTATTCAAGCTCGAAGCAGTGAGAACAAAGACTCTCTGCTGTCAGCGCTCTCTGGCGGCCTCTTTATCTCGTGAGCACGGCTGCTTTCATGCGCGGCCCGGCATCTGCAGCTGGCGAATTGAGCTCGTGTCGTCGTCTTGTTCTCAAACCGGCTCGGCTGTCGAGATCTGTCCGCAGTGGAAAGCACAAAGAAATAAATTCACAGGGAGGGCTTCTGTCTTAATGTCAGCCTCATTTTCGGCCCGCACTGCTGAATTGAGCCCGAGGATAGAAATTGCGTCCTATAACCTCCCCCCCCCCGCCTCCCCTTTTCCCCTGTGGGTCACAATAAATGGGTCCGCAAGGTGGTCCATTATGCTGTCGCATGGGCCGCCGCTTTGTGCCTGGATTGTGGATGGTAGCGGACATAGTGATAAGCATCTCGAGAAATCGTTTTTCACAAAACGCGCTTTTTGTTTGTTTTTGTTTTCGAACAGACCATCTTTTTTTTTAGCTCGTGTCTCTCTCTTGTATTGTACATCTCTATGCAACACATGAAATTAATGAGCACCTTGTTACGTCGACCATTATTGCTTCTACTGCTACTTCCCCTCGAAACTCTCGAAATAACGTGGTTAGGTTTTCATTAGTTTGTCCTTTTATAAGTGAAAGCACCAGTGCCCAGTATCTGTTCGGTTTTGAAACGTTAATTGATTCGCAAAACTCATATTCGTTAATTTTATAACATCCACGTATGTCTTAAGCGGGTTTCTCTTCACTCCTTGCACACCATCAATAGCGGTTTAGTAATCCCAAAGAAAAAAAAAGAGTAAGAATTATTGTTGTCTTGGCATGTGAAATTCTATTATTTATTTACTTATTTATTTATTTATTTATTTATTTATTTATTTATTTCAATTACACCAAAACGTTCCAACTGGAATATTATGTGAAGGGGATTGTAAATCAAAATTCGAACAACTTGAAGCATGCGTTAGTGAATCCTCAACCAGGTAAGTTGTACAAAGCGGATATTAAATAATAAACTTTTTTTAACAGGCTGAACGTTTTGACTTAGTAAGAATTAGACCGAAATCGATAAAAAATGCGCAATAAAATTTTTACATCTGGAACGAAAACCACGATTGAGTAGACCATACTATTTAAACAAAAAGAGCGACATCTTTTGCACCAATCGAAACATTGCTATACAATGGCTCTATACTTGAGGCTACGTGAAGGGAAGTAAGGAAGGAACAAGAAGAAAAGAAAAGACACGTATGTCAACCAGTCTAGGAGGACTCGTATGCTACTCTACACTGGTGAAAGGGGTGGGGTAAAGACAGAGTCCAAAAATAAGAAGAAAAGAGGGGTAAATGGGGAAATTAAGCGTTATGAAAACGTGGCGTGAAGTTCTCGTTTTAAGATCTAGGGGTCGTGATCTGCCCACCACTTTATCTGGAAGATCTTTCCAATGCTCTATGGCACGGGGTAAAGCCGATGAATTAAGTACCAACTGAGGTTGCAAGCTTTGAAGACTGTGAAGACAATAAAGTATACGATGCGAATAAGTAAGTGGTAATGTATATGTGTGATGACTGCAGATAATTTTGTGGAGAAGGATGATAAGTGCAATGTTCGTGCGTAACTTAAACTGTGACTTCATATCAGACACACTTGATGCTCGCTCGTAGTCGCCGACGATGAAACCATCTGCACGATTTTGTATGAGTTGGAATAAATCAACCATTTATGCATGGGGAGGCGACCATCTGTATGATGCGAATTGGACGAGTGATACGGACAAATGATAAATGGACTAGTTTTCGTGTAGCTGACGGCGAGTCACGATGATTTTGTTTTAAGTATCCAAGTGTACGCAGTGCCTTTGTGGTTACATTTTCCATATGACCAGAGCAAGATAAATTCGGCGTTAGATGCATAACCAAGTGTTTTTACATCGATATATCACTTGCATGGAGGCGGAAATGTTGTAGGTCCGTTTGCTCTGATTTGGGTGCACGTTAAAGAACCCCAAGTGGTCGAAATTTCCGGAGCCCTCCACTACGGCGTCTCTCATAATCACATGGTGGTTTTGGGACGTTAAACCCCACATATCTATCATGTATCACTCGCAAAATTACTGCTAAGCGAATATTGAAATGTCGAGTTAGCGCGTTCACGACTGAAAGTAACTTCCATTTATCCGATATAAGGGTGATTAGCCAAGATGAACGCCAGTTCGTGACTCTGCGAAGAACCTGCTGCAAAGTGATTTGGTCAGTATGAGAGAAAGTATTAGGACAAACCACTCAATCATACACGAATGACTTATAATGTCAGATACAATTCTGTTGGAAAGCACTGTGATGAAAATTAAAAACAGAATTGTTATTACGCTCTGTGATAGGACCGGATGATATAGCTATGTATATATCGTCTCCTCGCATTCTCAGTTCACAGCGTCGCAATGATTGTGTGCCCAGATTGTAGCAGGTATGGACCGTATACGCTGTCGGCACCGTACCATACATATTTTAATGGCGAATGAAACCAAAGGGGAAAAAATGGACATGTTGTCGAACTTTAAAATGTGCATGTTTGTAAATAGACACTTCTGCAGTTCCTGTAGTTCCACTCTGCACCTCTTAGTCAGCAACGCCTCTTCCCAAGAGACGCGTCACAGCTGTAGCTGCAACATGCGTCCATGGCAACCGGCATCACGTGTTGTATACTACGTGTGGCATACTATGGTATACTATGCGTTTAGGTAATGCGTGGAGTACTAGTCCTCTAAGCGTACACAAGCCGGTCGGAGTATTTAATGATTCTGTCCAAGCCAGGTAAGCTAGTGCACCAGGCCCTGAAACAGAATTTATTCTCAAGCAGCACAGCTTATCGTGCTATTATTATCAAGCTGGCGACAACAATAAGTGTTATGGTTCGGCCACACTCGGTGGTAATGCAAGAAACAACAATGAAAGAAGAGAACGCCGCGCTACGAAAACCACCGCAGTATAGTATGGTAACCCAGGCAGGAAAAAGAAAAGGAGCAAACAAGCAGGCCGCCAAAGTGTTCTGTGTAGTAGTAATCTTCTGATTGCTCTGGTTTATTGTCGTGCTGCTAGTTGGATTTGCTCATTTTGTTCGATCTCGTTTGCATCGGCGGCTAGTGTCCCTGTTTCCCGTTCTCTCTCTCTCGCTCGTAAGATACCCAGAAAGTACAGCGGGATCGCTATAGCGTCGCATTTTGCATGTCGTGCGTAGTGTAGGCGGCGTCAGCAGGCCCCCTTTATCAGATCGCGTGGGAGGCGGTGACGAGTTGTTCAGGAGTCCGCGTAGCGTGTCCAAGCGTGTATGGGGGAGCGGCCGTTTTAATGTTCTTCGCACACCGACTGTACGCGATATCGCGGACGTCCCCAGGTCGTCTAGTGCTCTTCCTGCTGGCACGCATACGGCTGCCTCGAGTGGCATGTCGATCGCGACCCGCTGTCTCTGCCTTCATATTGCCTCGTTCCCGTTTTGTTTTGTCTTGTTTCCGTACGTGCTGTTTATATTTATTAGGCGTGTTAGCAGCCGCTATAATGGGCCACCTACGCAGTACTTATGCGCCTGTTTCTGCGCGTAGGAAGCAGCAAGGAGACTTGAAGCACGAAGGAGAAAAGAAAAATTTTAACGGTTTGTGTCATATTGTTCACGTCTATTTGTTTCTATTGCGATGACAATTATATGGACACTCTCGGCTGGGTTTTGCCGCTGGAGGCGACGTCATTCACCGTGTATGTGTACGTGTCTATATATGTGAAAACGCGAAAAATAAAAATAATCAAGAAAAAAAGACTCCGGCGTGCGGAATTTAACCTCTGACCTCAGAATTGCGAGGCGTTAGCCACAGAGACATGAAAGAGCACCTCTTCGAATGTTCAAAAGGCAAGCCATTTATATCGACCATTTAGCTCGGGCGATGGGCATCTTGGGGGAACGGCCTCCGAGATGGCGGGCGCGCGGCGTGTGTCTCTCCGGCCATCCCGATTGCTCGGAGAGAGCGTTTCCAGTGGTGGGCGTGGCCCGCTCTTTTCTCCGCACTGCGGCGCTGCTTCGTATGATTGAAAAGGCTGCCGCGCTGTTGGAGAAGCTCGCATGTGGTGAGAAAAAATGCTTTGCGCTTTTACAAAACTTCGCGTCTCGTACACTTTAGCCCGACATTCTTAACTGAGTGCGAAGTCAATACTTAAGCGTATAGATTCTTAAATGAACTTTTTTTTAATATTTGCGCCATCCATATTAGAGTAGTTATATTGCGATGCCTGTGCAAGGGATCCGAATGTGCAGAAAACTTACTGTACTTCGAAGTTTGTAGGCTGTATAGTAAGGAGGGCACTGTCGAAAAAAAAAATCACAGCCCGATCAACAAGCGAAGCCAGAATTGTGCCACGTTATACGCTCATGGGTTACACTCGATCATAAGGGTTGCTTTTTCTTTCCTTTGATGGAACTAGCGCTGCTTTTCTTTGTAACGCTGTTTCAAGAGTCCTCTCGTCGAACCGCAGAAGCAAAATATAGAGAGGAGGGTGCAGGCAGTCGCCATTCGTCTATACTATGTCTATACAGAACGTTGCTAGTTCTGCAATGACAACGGGCTGGCTATGGGCGCGTTTTGGTCACTTATAGTCGCCCATTCGTACTGTAAATTTTACGGTGTCCAGTGGATACGTTGGGTCATGTAAGGACGAACATGGAAATGATTTGATTTTTTAAGAAGTACGCAACACGCGTTCAGGGCTTGATGTACCTGCTATGAAACACTGCGGTGTCACATAGCACTGACCATTTGTACTTTTTCTTTCTTTATTAGCCTACGTCAGCGAATATTTAGTTTTTATTACAAAGACGTCGTTTTGATACATGTACGACCACTTGATTTGGTTGTAGTCGAGAGTACAATAAGTGAACACGACACTGATATTGCCATTGTGCTACCAAAGCATGATTAAAATTCAGATGACGAAAAAAAGACAATGACAACACAGACACTTTTACATTGAAAGACATGGGGGGGGGAGGAATGTAGGTCGGCTAATCGAAGCCTTATACAATATTCCGGCGAAATCGCTTCACACATACCTTATTTTAATGACAAGGCGTGAGCACCCTGTTATCTAGAGCGTAAGAGCGCTTCTGTTGACCACCTCATAAATATCCGTACGCTATATGATATCAAAACTATGAGTCAGGATAGGAGAGAAATACGATTCAATCACGATAATTAGTCAAGTTTTCTCCCATACAGGTTTCTAGAGGAAACTAGGCATACTAGAATGCCTCTATATTTTTTTGAATCGAAGTATTTAGCACTGAGACAAAACGGACCATAATGACAAAAAAAGTATTACTGTCACAGACGAAATTGATACCTTCTTAAATTACCTATAAAAATGCAGCAGTTGGCATGCTTTTCTTCGCAAGTTGGACCAAATTAAATGCAGTCACAGAAAAAATACTTTTCTTCAGTTCAGCCAGAAGATCCTCGCGGTGACTATTGTCCGTAGGCAGGAAAAAAAACCGTGCAGATGCTGTAACCCCGTGCTCTCTGCTGAATGCCATGGTCTCAGCAGCCGTCGGAGCCCTCACTCAATGCGCCCTCTCGTGGTAGCCGGGCGCGTGAGGCGATTACTCGTTGGTTTTGCTGGGGAGTGTGGCGATTGGGACGGCCGAAGAGAAACATGCCACGCGCCTGCTATCTCGGAGGCCATGAAACTACTATCGTGTTTCCAGCATTACCAGAGAGATGGCGCAATGAGCGCGCGTCGCCAGATCGTCACGATGCAGTGGCGCGCGCTCTCATTTCCCAAGCGCGCACTTTGCCCCGCGGAGATCAGACGCTCTCGCGTGTGCTCGCTTATCTCGCGGTGGAGAGAATCGTAAACCTTGAGCTATCACTGGAACGATTCCTTTGTACTTACCGGGCGCACAATGGTCACTGCACTCGTTGCACTGTCTCCGTTTGCGAAAAGGGCGTGCTTTTCAGACACAGCGAACTAACAACTGAGACGCTTATTCGCTTTCATCTGTACCTTACGTTTCGTCCGTCATTTGTGCGTGAGAAACGCGGGGCAAGTTTTGATCTGCTAGCCACTCTTCGCGCAACCTTCCAATTTTTTTCGCGATCGCGTTCCTTGCTTTGCCCTTGCGGGAAAGCCGTGACTTTTTTTTTCTTTCGCGCTTCAAGTGTCGTGGTGCAGTATTAACCAGCTGAATTTCGAGCCTTGCTTGTAGCCTTTTTCATAATCAAATTATTAACATTTTCCCGCTCTCTTCATTATCCGAGCCTCTGAAATGCACAGCATCTGTAAAGGAATTGACAGACTACTTCCCGCACAAATAAGTCAGTTTATAAGCCACCAGCTGGGATTGCGACCCGTAAAGAGACACTAAAGAGGAGCACTGAATCATTCAATAATAATCACACTGTGCTTCAAAGCTTTGTTTTCTGTAGTTTCGTGGGATTTTTTTTTATTACTGAAGCAGAGAAGACGAATAGTTAAAAGGGGAGTGTATGGCAAAGTTTCACTTTTCAAATTTCGCCCAGTGTCTGTTGTGAAATTCGAGGTAGTTTGTATTCAGCGATAAAAAGTCAACTGTGCCCGAGAAGGCGCTTTCGAAATCCATGACATCATGGAGAGCAGGAAGACACTCTTCAAGTCAATGTCGCCATACGTTTTGATTGTAGCGTCCCATCTGGCGAACCGCGTATGATGCAACATTAAGATGGATGAAGTACTTCAGTGAAGTAATATTTTTAGTCCACCGCGGTCTAGCAGTGGTTAAGAGGATTAGCTTCTGACCACAAGGTCGCTGCTTCGATCCCGGCCGTGGCGGTTGCATTGAGGCCCATGTACTGTGCGATGTCAGTGCACATTCAAGAACACCAGATGGTCGAAATTTGCGGAGGGCCCTCCACTACGGCGTCTCTCTTAATCATATCGTGGTTTTGGAACTCAAAACCCCAGATAATATTATTGTGAAGTAATATATTTATTGTAGTGTAGTTACTGACACAGATCCGACTACTATCTCTCTTTAGGCGTCACTTTATGATATGCTCGAGAGTTCGACCCCTTCGGAATGCCTGTTTGCTGTGAATGCAATAGACGCAGGCATAGTGCGTAACAAGCCCCACTCGCTCGTGGCTTTGCGGCTCATGGTTTGTGCCCTATTGGCCTGGAGTGAGACCATTTGGGTAGTGACGTTACGGGTGCCCTGAAAAGCGAAATATATTTGTCTTTTAACGATTTATAACCGAAGCGTGTGATGCAATTAAACATAAAGGGAAAAGCAATTCAATGACAACAAAACAACAAATGAGCGGAGAGAAAACAACACGGGTGCTGCGCCAACTATGGTACTTATTTCAGCAGAACGACAGGCAACAAAAAAGATGCGTAGAAAAACGTCCTTGCTGAAACTTAACTCAGTATGTCAGCGCTTCATTAAAGGGAGTCCATAAATGGGATTAAAGAAGGCTGGCGGGCGTCTTTCGGTGCCCGAGAAACCAGATACTCTGAAGAAAGAAAACAGGCAAACAGCGTTGCTGAAGAAGCGCGCTTCGGATTATCAAACTGCGCGGGTGTCTCCTGCGATAAGCACCAATACTGTTCACTATGGTGAGCATCTTGCTCCTGCAAGAGAAGCTAAACTCTCAAGACCTTGGCCTCGTTTGCGTTGCTGATATCAAAGGCGTCGGCTGTCTCCCGCGTTCAGCTATCCTCATATCCTTCAAGTTAAATGCATCTTTTTAAGCCTGGATAGAAGTTGTGCGAGCCCAGCAAGTCACTCAACTAAAGATAGGACGGCAGTACTTGCGGCGAATGTTTATGAAAACTCTCTAAACGTATAAACAAAATGGTCAGTTTATTAGTAAACTTATGCTGCTGCTCTCGATACAAGCAAAAATAAAATTAAAGGAGATCATTACGAGCGTTGTGTTGTTATCGTGCCGATCACTATGATGCGTGGCGCATCTCGCCGGCCGATGAAGAGAAGATCTTACGTAAGAGCAGTTTGTAAAAATACGGGCACATAGAATTAATTCACACACGCACAAAAAGAAAACCTAGAACTTCATCAGGACGATGACGACATCGTTAGCCTTGGCGCGGGATTCCAAACAGCACTTGCGCTTTGCGCGCTCCTAAAACTTTTATTGACAGCTTATGCAAATAACGTACTTGGAAGTGTGGCGCTGTGTTAATTTACCATCTAGAGAACAAGGGCTCCTTACGAATTCTCGCACGATACTAGCCGACATTATCCGCGTTACTACAGCGCATAAGAACAATCTCACTGACATCTTGTTACTGCTAGCATCTTCGACGGATCCACCCATTGGAAAAGAGAGATGGGGCTACAACTGTAAACAGAGCTTTTGTCATTTTTTGTTTCTCCTTCTCCCTCTTTATTTTTCAGGTTTGGGCAACTACAGAAATTTAAAAACAAGCAAATTCAAGTCTAGCCTGTTGGCGTCTTTTAGTGTTATATTTGATACACGTTGGTATCGATAAACTTGTGTGCAACGCTTGGTTTATCACAAGCGTCGTGTCACATAAGCAGAGGACGCGTGACGCTGGGGGCGCCTTGACATTTTCGTGCAACCGCGGGCTTGCAGTCAGTGTGCGTCGGCATCGCAGAGGGTTCTATACTCTTGCTTGTGAACTGCTTGTCAGTGTGACCAAAACGTCGGGGCTCGGCTTCTATCGGCGTTTCCCGTTGAGTGCAGGCAGTTTCGCTGAGCGAAGAAGACATCGAGCGAAGCGACGCTCGGACAATAACATCCTTGTCGGAACTGACTTTCGTCTTTGCGTTGGTGAGAGCATGCCACTGCTCTTTGTCGTCATTGAGTTCCCTATAACCAATGTGGAAGAGCACAGGCACAGACGCGTAGTGCTGTGTATTATGCGGCGGTATTCTCTTCGCTTGCCTTTTTCACTCAGCGCGTCTGTTAGATAAGAGCGCAAGAAAGAAAACGAGACTTCCGACTGCATTGAGCTGCTTTTGCTCTTTATTTTCGCTTTCTTTGCAAATGCCATGTTGCTCTCTTCCTTTTGGTTGCATTCGTGCCTTAATCGTTCCAGTCTCAATCCTTCTTTCTTCTTTTTTTCTACATTAGTCAATGTGCTTTTTTTTTTTAAGTTGCAAGGAAAGCTACATCGTGACAAAGACTTTCTTGCCTCAAGACAGCCAGTTGTAAAAATGTACCTACCAATTACGTTTACGTAGCTTGTACCGATCTTTTTTCTCTCTCGCTGTTGAGCATCTGAATGTGCACGCACACACACGTGTTCACGAAGATTCAAAGGAAGGCTCGTGGCACAAAAGTGCCGTAAGGCTTGAATAGCACGTCCAGGGGATATCAATCAATCTACACGTCCATCACGATGCTGCCAATTTATGCGTAGCAGTCCTGTCAAGGACTGTAACGTCAACAGCGTATTAGTTCATAAGAGTCGCGCAATACGTATCATCGCAGCTTCTTCATCGCTAATGTCGCTCGAGGTTGACTCAACTGTTTTCGCTAAGCTTTTGAAGAAAATAAATCACCTTTGCATTTGCGCACGAGTTCACGTCTAAATCTGATTGATTGATATTTGGGGTTTAACGCCCCAATATCACCATATGATTATGAGAGATGCTGTAGTGGAGGGCTACGGAAATTTCGACCACCTGGGGTTCTGTAACGTGCACTCAAATCTGATCAAACGGGCCTACAGCATTTTCGCCTCCATCGAAAATGCAGCGCTGCAGCCGGGATTCAATCCCGCGACCTGTGGGTCAGCAGCCGAGTACCTAGCCACTAGACCACTGCGGCGGGGCTCTCATCTAAATCTGGAGAGCACTGTATAGAGCTCATAGAGTTTCAGTAAATGTCTAAATAACCTAGCTTCGTTCGCCCTCCACATAAAGAGGCCGAGCTTGCACAAGAAGCACTAGTAATGATCGCCTCGCATTCCGTCCAACACTGCGACTCGCATGACTGCCGAAGAATTTCAACCTGATGGAGACACGTCATCATTGGGAGGTTCGTCAACAGAATTGTAAGTGAACTTGCCGATAAAACATTCATCTTCATCAGCGTCTAACTTCGCAGTATTTGGCTTTAATCTGCGAGCGCTCAATGATAGCGCCTCTCGCTTCATGGCACGAAATAAGCGACTGGGGAATACAACCTACCTCGGTGCTTCAACATAGTTTGTGTGTGTGCGTGTGCGTACGCATGCTTAGCGTCGCCCAAACTCACTCTGCCTCTCTTCATAAGCGTAATTGGTCCGAGGTAAAATGCGGTGGCACCTATCTAGCACGTGCCTTTGAGCGCATGTGTGCTTTGCGAGCGCGTTTTTTTAGGTGGGCGCCGCGAAAGAGGGTACCTTGCTTTCCGTGTACACATGATCCGGACCGCCCACGAGAGTTGAACGACCGCCGACGGTGGCCAGGCGATCCGCATACGCGTCCCATTTAAGCGAAATCACATGTCAGGTCTCCGGTGTCACGTCCGTCCCCGACTCTGGTCACGTCGCCGCTGCACTGAAGAGCGGAGCCGTTCTGCATGCGGTGGCTGAGGCGCGCGTCGCTCCATGCGGCTCCTCCAGTGTCCGCTCCGCTTCTCCTCGGCCAGAAATTGCGAGAGGTGGTTTCAGCGGCAAACACGCTCTTTAATGCATGTCAGGGCTTGTACTGTTAGCAGTGTAGTATTAGGTCGAGGCAAAATGAGCGAGTTAGTGAGTGAGTGTGAGTGAGCGAGTGATCACCTAACCACCATGAAAGCTTATTGTTCGCCGTGATGTCCAGATGACAAGCAAGAAAAAGCTTTCTGCCAGCATATCTGTCGTCGTCTGGGAACACTATAAGAAAAAGGTGACGGAGTATAGGGCACCCATATACGCTCCTTATATTACGCGCCAGAGTTGTGGAGCAGTGAGTCGAAGCTATTCGGCGTGCACTGGTAGAGGCACACTGCTGGAAGGACAGTCGCTGATTGGCGTTATTGCATTTCTGAGTTTCTGGTCTCGGGTCCATGGTTGTTTTGCTGCGTCAGGTATGCGATGCGAAAGGAAACAGAAAGTATTCTCTCGCGTTCCAGTCTGTCATAGAACTCTTCCTCTATGGCCTTGCTAACTTCATAAGTATGCAGATTAAACATTTCTCCCGTTTGCGTGAAGAAAATGATCTGAGGGAACCTCGCGTCACTTCATCTGCTGCAAACAAGTGGTTCACCCTCATTTCATTTGCTGTGAACAAGGGACGTACGACTCCTTCATTTCATAGCATCGCAAAGGCACGTAAACTACAGCTTAAAAGAGTCTGTTTAGCGAAGTTCAGCTTTAATGCCGAATGGAATGATTTGCTTCAAAAGAAAGACAATTAGGGGCGTTGGATGCACGTGCTCACGGCAAAGCAGCAGTCTCGCATCATATGACGGATATTTTACATAGTTCTTTTAATGTGTACATAATATAAGAATGAAACATGAGGCTCCCCTACCCCATCACCAATAAATAAACAATATGAGCCAAAGCCAGCCTACTGATGACCCTGTTCATATTAACTTTTTAGCGCATAGAAGAAACACAGCAGTGAAGACAGAACATGGTACTTGCTGCCTTATGAGGTACAAAAATGTCTTTATGAATACACATCAACCAGCCCGTCGTCGCCATGTGCGGGACGCTTGTGTTTTTTTCATCCCTTCATATTCCTTCCCTTTCTATCTTCAGAAAATAAAAGTGTAGGTATACACAAGTTTTTCTCGATGTCTGCACACTTCTTGAATGGCCCATATTGACGTTCCGAACGCGACAGGCTTTGGCGCCGCAAATCGCTGCAGCCAACGACTCATTCAACGAAATAGACTACATCGAATAAACAGACATGGTACTAACGATTGACACAACATCTCGTATCTGTTCGTGTTATTCTTCCTGTTTACGCGCCGTAAGATTTCGTCACGGATTACCAGTAGCCCGCTCCTTATGGCATTCATCGCGACTTAGGCGGCCCGTGGTCGACGTCGCGTGTGCATTGCGGCATTGGTGGTGGGCTCTGTGAGCAGCCCTGTGCGCACCTCGTACGGAGCAGAGCCGCTGTCGATGCACAGCCCGTGTGCTCACGTGCGCGGCCGGCTCGCAGGACAAGAGCGCGCCCGTGATGTCCCCGCGGCAGCTGGCCAGGGCGGGGACGATCCCGCTCGCTTAGGCCGGCCTACCATGCAGATAGACGGCGCCCCGGAAAGCTCTCTGCTGGCCCAGAATCGCATGGGAAAAGACGCCCTCCAGAAATCCAACAGCGTGCCTCTCATGACCGGTAACAGCCGACGGCCTGAGGCCACCAAGAAGTGTGTGCTTCGACTCGATGGCTACTCCTACCTTATCGGTAAGTTGGGTGGTACTCGCCCGTCAAGGACGTCACGCGGGCTGTCGACTACGCCGCTGTGTCTTTTTTTTATTAAACTTGACGGCAGCGCAGGCTATGAACAAGGGCACAAAAAGGGCAAACTCGACACAACACAGCGCTGTGTTGTGTCGAGTGTGCCTTTCTTTCGTCCTAGTTCTTGGCCTGCGCTA
Organism: Rhipicephalus microplus; assembly: GCF_013339725.1. Taxonomy (NCBI): domain Eukaryota; kingdom Metazoa; phylum Arthropoda; class Arachnida; order Ixodida; family Ixodidae; genus Rhipicephalus; species Rhipicephalus microplus. The sequence continues at coordinate 58,641,241 of NC_051172.1, forward strand.
TCATCAGGTATTATACCATACCAACAAACCCGCATTGGTATCTTCCTAGTTAGCTGAACGCCCTTGCTACGGCTGTCGTAGTGGTGCGCACACATGGCGCTCAAGTGGAGCTCAGAAACGTGCGAGCCTTAAAAAAAACTTCTTGGCGGAGATAACGCTTTCCGTAATAATTGTATTAACGTGACTTGGTACTCTCACACTACGCAATGACACGAGTTTACAGACATAAAAGCAGGGCAACAGAAATATCATGTTGGGCAGTAGATAAATAGTAAAGATATTCTTGAGACGTCGTGTACGCTGCATGCCTGTCACAATCTATAACCACTCCAGCTAGCATTGTCTGTCACCTAGGTTAAATGACTCCTCACAGTGCGGAGCACAGAAAGATATTGACTCCGCGCGTTCATGGTCACGGTCCTATTAGTACGTGTAGTCCTAGCTGAGAAAAAATGCGAAAGATAACGTTAAATATGGACAACACAGCGCCCGTATGTTCTTTTTATTTCTTTCCGAGTTTTTGTTATGTTTTGGTTGTCGGTAATAGTAAAGAATATGGCGTGCTTATTGCTTTATGAAAACAGTAGCTAGAAGGCAGGGTACATTTTACGTGTCAGTCTCTCTCTCTCTCTCTCTCATTTTTTTTTTTACTAACTTCGCTTCAGCAAGAAAAACCTGCAAATCACTCACACAGCGCAATGAGGTCTTAAATCTGCAACATGACTTGGATGGATGACGTTCACGTTGATGGGACTCCCCTGCCATTGTAGAGATATTTGCATGAGCAATACAAAACGCAAAAATATGAATGAAAGGACTAACAGTGCAGAGTATGTCTAGTCACATACTCTGCGCTATTAGTAAAACCAGCTGATAATTAAGCATTAGTGTGACTATGGACTATTTTCTTATGCACTTGCTTCTTATTTTGGTTCGTTTTTTTTTCGCAAGCGCATTAGCAAGCAAGCATACCTTTTTCACAACTACACTGCGGATACCTTTTGCTCAAACTGTCACTGTGCTTAAAGAATTAAGTGCACCCATACAGTCCCACAGCGGGGAGGTGTACTGCTGCTGTATAATAGCCCCTATGCTTTTGCATGGGACATACCACGCATCTTGGGGTATGAATGCGTTTTGTATGTGTGTGTGGGGGGGGGGGGGGGGGAGATGCTGGTGGCTTTAAATGTTCGCGATGACGGGCTAAGAAAGTATGTTAAAGGGAAACGAAATGCAAATAACAATTGATATCAGAGTGAAAGCTCAATGTATGACAACTTCTAAAACGGCAATATTATCATCAGCCTACTTACCGAGAAGTAAAGCTAAATGTACCACACGACGAGCGCCACGCGTGGTACATTTGCGGAATGATCCCGATGTGTCCTACTAAAATTATTCATTAGTAATCAAACTAACTGATTGGCATGTGGCGTTTAACTTCCCGAAACCACGATATGATTATGAGAGACGCCGTAGTGCAAGGCTCCGGATATTTCAACCACCTGGGATTCTTTAACGCGCACCCAAATCTGAGCACACGGGCCTACAGCATTTCCGCCTCTATCGGAAATGCAGCCGCCGCAGCCGGGATTCGGTCCAGTGACCTGCGGGTCAGCAGCCGAGTACCTAGGAATCAAACTAACTGCATTGAAAAAAGAACCTTCCGTGCATTAAGCGACGTAATAAATTTCTCCTTGTTAGTTTCTGTCTTACTTAAAAAAAAAACACCTATAGTGTTATTATGGGGTATGGTGCAAGTGGTTCGAAAGTTCAGTTTTCGTCTAGTTAGGCTTAGAGTGCCTCGATGCCCCGCGCGCATCGAGGCACCCTAGTTAGGCTGATTAAAAGGTGCCATCTAGCGGGGTTCAGTTGAACCAAGCTAGTAGAAAATTGTTCGATGGCCGTGGCTGCTGCTCTGGCTCCCGCTACTTTCGCCCTGTTGCTACTAGTGTCGGTGGCCACGCAGTAAAGGCAGGCATTGTTGCGCACGGCAACGACGTGAGACGGACCGCTTTTTGGCGGGGGATTTAAAGTGCGCTAACGCGATGTGGACCACTAAAAAGTGATTTTATTTCGAAATAATCGCTTCCTTGACACAAAAGTTGCACTACAAGGTTTTTGTACGCTATTTCAGCAATCAAGATATACTTAATATTTTCGTTCAGTGTCCCTTTAATTATCAAGTTCACTCAATTAACTCGCGAAGTTACTCAATTCCTGTATTCACATGTTAAAAGCGCGTACGATGAGGCACGCCATAGTGAAGTGCTCCGAATTCGTTTTGACCACTCTAGGCTTTTTCTACGTAAAAGGGTGGATTTGCATTTACCCTCGATAAAATGCGGCTGCCACGACCTGGAATCGAACTATCGCCCTCTGGCTCATCAGTACGACACCATATCTGACAAGCCAGCATGCATTGCAGCATGTTGGTTTTAGTTTTAACACAGTAATATATTCACATTAAAACCTGTAAGCTTGACGCTATTAAAGCCTGTTACAAATATTTTTGTTATTTAAACAATACCTTTAAAAAAAGCATTATCAAAAACGCATTGCCCACTTAAGGTTATTCCAGAGTCTTGCGCATGAAACAACGTGTGGTACTGATTTTTAATATCTAAAAATGAGCCAAATTATTGCCAGGTCCTAGCGGAAAAAATCACAGCATATCCACGGAGTGAATGATGATGATTAAGGCGAAGTGTCCATCCGTCCATCCGTCCGTCCATCCGTCCATCCGTCCGTCCGTCCGTCCGTCTGTCTGTCCGTCTGTCTGTCTGTCTGTCTGTCTGTGTGTCTGTCTGTCTGTCTGTCTGTCTGTCTGTCTGTCTGTCTGTCTGTCTGTCTGTCTGTCTGTCTGTCTGTCTGTCTGTCTGTCTTTCGATATGTTGTGCTATAGCTATGCCGGAGGAATAGACTGCCGTGTACCATAAGGAGCTTCACCCCTAAAAAAAGAAGAATAAGAAATTCGCGTTAGAAGCTCGCGAACAGGTAGAATGTCTTCCAGAATATGGGTTATCTGATGCCTTCGTGGTGCATGTGTCGAGCAAAGACAGGGGCGTAGAGCGATCCACAGTGAGCAATAGAGAATAGATGGAGAGAGACACGGAGGATGGGGAATAAGGCTCTTTAGCCGAACGCACAGTGGGACGCCATGCCCGGGCGATGCAACGCAGGGGAATAGGAGCTGGGTCACTGCGTCAAGGCATCGCCGTTGGCGCGTGGAGAGTTCTCTGGGGAGGCGCAGTACAGCACAAGTAGTCGATAGTCTCTTCCTCTTTTCTCCATAGCGCGTGCGCCCCCCCCCCCCTTTCTGCGAAATAGATCTGCGAAAGTATGGCTGCAGTGACGCAAGTGATTCTGGTCGTCGCGCGTACAATTGCTGCAGCGTTTCCTCGTCTTGTTTCTCGCTGCTTCCTACACGAAAGAAGGCTAAACTAAACCGCAATGTTAGCCCACGCTTGTTGGGCGCTTCGTGGAAATCTTCCAGGAAGGGCAGCCTCGCAAAGGAAACGGTGTGCGAACCGAACGTGTGGACTACAACGCGCAGAAACCACTTTATGAAACGACAAAAGGAGCAACAGTGACAGTGTGTGCCTACGTATGATTTTGAGGCCAGCATTTCTATAACGATATAGTGTGCAGTGACGTCACTAACGCGAGCGGCAGCGAATGTGCCATTTAGCACGCACCACGGCTCGGGCAGCCTCCACGCTCTCTGGACCTCTCCTAACGGTACAGACGTAGGGATGGCCTTCTAGCATCCGAGCCTCCAACAAGCGGGAACGAATACCGGCCGAATTCTCACCGGGAGGAATGCCAAATTACTGTGAAAGGGAATTATAGTAGCAAGCTAAAAGTTCAGATGGCCTACCTCCACAAAATAACTATTGGCCCGAAAGGTAAAGAGGTTAGTCCTAAGTGCATATTATACTCCACATTGTCGCATTAAGAGCTCACGCTCTCAGCTCATAAACATATGTTATGCACGCAAAACACAAAAATGCGCTAACTTCGACACAACTTGCAGTTTAAGATACCCCGTAAAACCAGGCAAAGTACATTTGTATTTGACAGCGTATATGATGCAATGGCAAAAGAATATTCCTACATGTCCTAAAATATTTCGGAAATGAGGCTCTGTATACTCAAAAGCTGCTTATATGCTAGAAGTGTTCATTAGATAAAATCTCAGCCAATCCATAAGCTAGACAAACTACTAGAAATGTCTGCTGGTGAAGAGCAAAGTGCACGTACGATCGAAAAGCTTTGTCAACACAGATTTTCGACACAAAGAAGTTACAATATGAACAAACCATATGATATTAAGCTTTCTTTAACCTGTTGCTCTAAACTACTAAATAAAAAGAGCAAACAATTCATTTGTCAAAGGATGATATATCTGATGTAGTTTTTGCTTTCTGCCATGTACAGATACTGATACAATTTCATGCTGGACATATCCATCGTTGTATGGGGAAATAACTGTGCTTGTGTCGTGTGAGTCTGCATCATTTCAAAGAACGATCCATGGAAGGCAGTGTGTAGTCGTTTTGCAACTACGCTCATTATAAAGAGAAAACGCGACTCAAGACCGGAAGAATAATTCTTATAAAATTAAACTCACGAAGCCTTCTATATGTTAGTCCTCTTCACAATTAACTGGCACCCGGGCTAATATGTTCAACAAAAAGAATGGCTGGTTTTACGAGCAAGGCGTGCGTAAGGGGTTGACTCGAGCTAAGCCGAATCCACAAAGCTTTTCACTGGTGTAACTTCTTGCGAAATTGGACCAGCTAATACGGTAGTTCATAGGATAGTATATTTGCGCTGATCTAAACATGATATAATGATGTCTTACAAGTACATCTTAGCGAGAGCACTTTCCCTGAATACGGGCTCTGGTGCCGTGCTTAAAAAGATGTTTGTTCATTGGAGAGCTTCGTAAGAAGGAGTGTGCCTCGAGCGGTATAGTCATCTTGTCATTAGCGCCACACGTAGCTATCTATGTAAACAGACATCTGCCTTAACTGTCAACTCGACCTCGCCAGTAGTGATCGCTTGACCGTCCAATGTCGGTGACCATTCCGGCCAGTAGGTCGCGCCATGTGCGCAGGTGTCAGAGCTTTCCTGTTTGACTAATTAATAATGACGCAAAAAAAAATCCGTGCACATCAGCTAATCGGAAAGGAGGGCCCTATGGGCAGGCTTTGGCATTCTTGCCTGAAAGCATCGTGGCTCGTCCAAGTTCACGACTTTTTTAATTCATAAACGGCTTCTTCGTGGTAAGTGTATCACGCTTTGTCGATGCCCCCTTTTACGCCCGCGTCCATATATACACGTGAGCTGTATCGTTTATCATTCATGGCAGTGCCGAGAGCGAAGTACTTACTCTGCAGGCGCCCAGCACACCTCAACTTTGCGATAGGCCCGCTTTCAGTTCTTCCACTTAAGAGTACAGTGAAACCTGGCCCTTCGAGCGCCTTCCGGAGATAGGTGAGCCGCATTGTGCCCGGGAATCATTGATTTTCTGCTCGCCTACAGGGCAAAGAATATTTGTCGTCGCAGGTCTGCGAGTAAATCTTGAGTTTCGTGTTGCTTCATTCTCGCGCCGCTCGAACAAAGCCGAATGCGTCCTTCTTGGCTGGAGGCAACAAGAGAGCTCAAATAAAGATGCAGGCAATGTAGAGACGATCGTCGAAAAACGTGTGGCCGCGGAAAGATTGATTCCCGGTCGACCTGCGACAGTGGTGACGCAGAGTTACCGCACGCCGCTGGCTGAGTTTTCTTTCTTGTTCGCTGGCTGAGTTTTCTTTCTGTGCACGCAGCCATCTCACTCATTCGCTATTTCTTTCTTGTGTGTGCGTGCATTCCGATTCGTGAGCGACGCCCTGTTACGCAACGGGTGCGTCTGTCACGCGAGCGGTCGAAATTGATCTTAATCCCGCGAAAGGTCGCGGATCGTCGTTCGTCGCTGCTGTAATTGCGCAGTCTTGGCGACCACCCGCGTTGTCCGTAACTGACTCTGCGGTTGACCAACGCCAGCGATAAGCCCCGCTCGGCGTCCTTTAGCGCCATTCGGTCTTTCATCACGCCTCTGATATATGCGACCGCGGGCCGCTCTTCGCCGTTTTAGTGCCGTTTCTTTAACGCGGCAGGAAGTTTCGGGGACTGTATATGTAGAAATATATATACCGACTGATATACAGCAACGGTGCCCTTGAGGCTGCGTTATTTGCTGCATACAGGCTATAATGAGAAAGCCAGACTTGAATTTGTGCTTAGGTTTAGGCTGTATGTTGATTCAGGCTACTTACAAAAAAGTTCTAAAAATCAATGGGAAAGAATATATAAGCAGCAACGGCTCTTTCATCTTGCAACGAGCAAATCGGTATAGATGGGAACGGAGGACGCAGAGGCACGATCCTAATTCATTGACGATTTTAAAATCTCAGTGACTTGGAGAAATATGAAAGTAGTTTCAGGACATCACTGAGAATCCACTGGAACGTGCAGACGAACACTCCACAGGAAAGGCCAGACACGCTTGGCTCTCTTTGCCACTCGCCGACCTTGGTAATAATGCAACCACGTTTTGCGTGAAGCACTTAAGGTGAGAGCATCAAGCTGGTCCTATAAAGGCATTATAGAATGCTGTCCCATAGCAATTCTGAACCAGTTCACCGCCAATTTTAAGCCGATTGAGTATCTCGTCCGTTGGCTAAAATATGTATGACCACTGGCACAGAACCGGAAGCAAAATTGCATGTATGGCCGGCACGCGTATAGGAGGTTTTATTTTGTTATTCATTTGTTTGTTCCTTTGTTTGTTTTATTCATTTATTTATTTCAGTAAATGTCTCTAGCATATTCTGCTTCTCTGATGCTGGAAAGCACTGGCTGCGACACAGTCAACCCTGCCGTTCTTAATTTTTGATACCTCTTCGGTGTGATCGCATTTCATACCCAAAATTCGTTTGGCGAATTGTAGCCTCGCAAAACGTCACAGATGACTCTACACATCAACCTTTGATGTTGCCGTCACAGTTTTATGTCGTCGAGCGAAAACTCGCTATCTTTAAACAACGTGGCGACCCAAGTGCGATGATTTATTTACCTTCGGTTTAATATGCGCAGTTTCTCTCTGCCTCGGTGGAACTGTGGCTACGATGCTTGGCTGCCGACCCAAAGGTCGCGTGTTCGATCCCGGCTGTGGCGGTTGCGTTTCGATGGAGGCAAAATGGTAGAGGCCCGTGTGCTGTGCAATGTCAGTGCACGTTAAAGAACCCCAGATGGTCAAAATTTTCGAAACCCTTCAGTACGGCGTCTCGCGTAATCGCATGGGGCTTTTGGAACGTAAAACCACATATTATTATTATTATTATTATTATTATTATTATTATTATTATTATTATTATTATTAATACGTGCTGTTTTTCCAGCATGACTGCATTAGACGTTGCGAAATCATTTGAATACGGTGATTTGACAGCTGCGTTGCAATAAGTTCATATAGCAGACCTCTCTTACTCTCTCTCTCTCTAAGTGAGGTAGGTGAGAGAATACAGATAAGAATATGGTTGCGTGTGTGTGTGTGTGTGTGTGTGTGTTCGTTCGTTCGTTCGTTCGTTCGTTCAGAAAAAAAAAACGACGCATTAGAGATTGCAAGGTCCAAAACTTCGCCCCGCCGTGGTGGTCTAGTGGCTAAGGTACTCGGCTGCTGACCCGCAGGCAGCGGCTTCAAATCCCGGCTGCGGCGGCTGCTTTTCCGATGGAGGCGGGAATGTTGTAGGCCCGTGTGCTCAGATTTCGGTGCACGTTAAAGAACCCCAGGTGGTCGAAATCTCTGGAGCCCTCTGCTACGGCGTCTCTCATAATCATATAGGGGTTTTGGAACGTTAAACCCAACATATCAATCAATCAAGGTCCAAAACTTTAGGTTTGTTTTATTTTAGCTTCTTTATGTTCATATCAGCAATAAAATAGTTAGACGTTATTATCTGCCGTATCGTCACGTGAAAACATCTCGTGGAGTTTCGAAAAGCTCCATGAGATTTAAACCCTCCGGCTGCTAAGCTGTTAATGTAAAGTTTTTTTTTTTTCAATTACGGTGTTATTGTGTGAACAGTCAGAGCTGTGAAATTCTAACCTTTCCAAGTTCCCATAGCTGCCCTCTCGCGCGAAGTGGCTGAGAAAAGGAGCGTCACCTGGCAACAAGCAACATCTACGCGTCCACTTTTGACCCTGACCTAGACTGACCTCAGCGCAGAATTGAAGTTTAAGTTCAGCCCTGTTTTGGTAGTTGGGAACTGAGTTAAGAAAAGCAGCAGCGCCAGCAGTGAAACTTGGGTATTTCCACATACCAGTGTTGTAATGGATGGATGCTTCGGGGCAGAGCACTTAAAGTTTCATGGCTTGTATAGCCAGCGATTTAAAACACAAAACGAACCCGTCGAGTCGTGAAGGCAGGCTTTTCGTGTACGTTTTGCCGAGAAAATGTTACGCGCTGCCTCAAGCTTTCGCTTTTAGCTACATTATTCGTTATATGTAGCGTACTTTCTTTTTCTTATTTATCTGTGCTGCGTTATTTTTCTTTGCAGTTCACATGTCGCATCACTGCAGTGCCTGATTCACTCATTCTCATTTTTCTTTTTTTTATGTCAATGTCAGTTTGGCCCGCAATGTACATTTTCTTCTATTGAAGAGCACGATACTTGAAGGCGACAAAGCATGTGATGGCTAGGCTGCTTCGTTTTATTTTTCAATGAAACTAGCACTGATCAAGCTCGCGATTTTTTTTTCGCTCTAGGTTGCCAGCGTGCAATTTACGTTTCTGGCTTCTTTCTTGTAAAAATGAATTTTCTCGAGCGAAAGCAGTTTTCGCGCGCGTTGTCTAAACCGATAGCTACTACTACTACTACTACTACTACTACTACTACTACTACTACTACTACTACTACTACTACTACTACTACTACTACTACTACTACTATGGGTAGCCTCTAAGTCTAGGGGCAAAAATAAAGCGAAATATGTCGCCCTAGTCACAAGTCGTACGTTGGCTTGACTCGAAAGAAGTAGCAACCTTGCTGGTGCGCCACTTAAGTACTGCGCAAGTGTCTTCCTTCAGGTACAGCTGATTTTAGTTTCTTTTCCCTTTTTTATTTTTGTTAGTCATTAAGTACCGCTTATTTCATTTAGTTGCAGCCGTGATGTCGTGAGTGAAGCGCCGAAAAAAGTGCGTATCCCACGTTTATAGGTATTTTTTTGTTTCTTGTGTGTGTTTTTTTTTTTTGTTCTTCGTTTCATGCGAAGTGTACTCACTTTTGACTTGCCCCGCCGCGGTGGTCTAGTGGCTAAGGTACTCGGCTGCTGACCCGCAGGTCGCGGGTTCGATTCCCGGCTGCGGCGGCTGCATTTCCGATGGAGGCGGAAATGTTGTAGGCCCGTGTGCTCAGATTTGGGCGCACGTTAAAGAACCCCAGGTGGTCGAAATTTCCGGAGCCCTCCACTACGGCGTCTTTCATGATCATATGGTGGTTTTGGGACGTTAAACCCCATAAATCAATCAATCAATCAATCACTTTTGACTTGGCAACGAGCGACTTCGGACTGTCTTTCGACATCTCTCCGGTTGTCTACCGTCCTCGGGCTGTGAGGAGCGGCTTTGCACTGTACGAAACGCCCCTGGTTCTTGGTAGACTCTAAGTAGTGTCTCACACTCGCCCCTGGTGAGGGTTCGCAGAGTCGCACCTCGAGCGGTCATTGCACAACCGGGGCAACGCCAACGTCTTGTACCTGGTACTGCAGGTTGTTTTCCTTCTCTAGATTGCAGCGCGTTTTCCCCTGCTTCCTACAGCAAACTTCTTTACCACGAAAGTGTTTTATTCCGGGATCCACTACAGCTCCGTGACGTAGTTTCGTCACGGATATGATGTTGTAAAATATTTACTGACAGATTACAAAGAAAAAAAATGGCCCCGTATCTGCATGTGGTCTGCAAATGTCGTCGAAAGACGATCGTCTTGCGTGTGGACAGAGTGAACAAAACATTTATTTGATGTTCTTCGCAAGAAAATCGGTGAATGGTATTCCGGAGGTGCTGCGTTAGAGTGCCTTGAGCGTGCAACAGAGGTTAACGAGCGCATCAAGTCACGTCACACGTTAGACATGGGCGCAACATGGCAGTCTTCTTTGGAAAACAAAGTGCGTGGCCCTGAGACGGGTGTGCGCGCCCGTCTCAGAGGAGATAAAGTGTAGAATGCAAGGCGATTGGTAGGTGGCACCACCGTGTCGTCTTAGTAAAGCGTTGAAAACACTCTTCTTTTCGTGCAAGCGCTGCATGGTTAGCGCAGCGTGATAAGCGCTACGGTCCTTAAAATCACTTATGTATGCCTTTTCTAGTAAAAGACGAACATGCAGAATATATACTTGTTCTTATGGTGCCTCAGGTATGCGCAATAAATGCTTTTTAATTGACAATCGCACACGTAAGAACGCTAATTTTTTAGCAACATTGGTGGGCGCTGCGGACGGGGTCGGCCGTTCGGGGTATTGGTTGGGGCTGTTTAGAGTACCTGGTTCGCGGTAACGGTGGACAAACAAACAGACAGACAGACAGACAGACAGACAGACAGACAGACAGAGACAGACAGACAGACAGACAGACAGACAGACAGACAGACAGACAGACAGACAGACAGACAGACAGACAGACAGACAGACCAGTTTTTGCGTCGAAGGTCCCCAAGAAAGACTATCGTCTTTAAAAACAAGAAGGAAAAGTTCCTCTGTGGCGCGTCTAGCCAGAGACCTCGTGCTCATCAACGCGGGACGCTTAACAATAAGCACAGAACGGCCCTTCTCCTACTTGTTAACAGGAAGCCACTAATATGCGGTATGCGCCACTCGCGGTCCTCAGAGCTCGGTATACATCGGCCCGTTTTTGTCACCAGTAGCGAGATGTCACGACGGGCGCGCACGCTCTCAAGGTTGTTGTGCCGCGCTACGGTCGCGCACCTCCACATGGCGTTGTCAAAGTCCGTATAGATGTTCTTTAGCATGGTGACTCATTCGCGCACGCTTATCTCGGTATTCGAGCGCTCTGTATCTCTCGTGCATCAACCGCAAGTTTGCTTTGAAGTTACAGTGAGTGCACGAACGTCGATTCTCTCGCTGTCACGGCCATGTTTACGAAATGAGCGCGCTGCTCACACACTAAGATGCAAGAACTGTGGTCATTGTTCGCGCTCGTCTTGTGTATTCCTGTGCGTTCATGTTGTGCGTATTTCTGTTTGAACAGCGTGCTTTAAATTTCGAGCTTTGACGGTTGTTTGTCCACGCTCACGCTGTGTGTGCTCATTTCGTGCGTGCTTTCTGCTTGAAGTTTGCGCTGCAAAGCTTGAGCTGCTTGCCGTTCTTCGCTCACGTTGCGATTTGTTACGGCAACATGCGTTACTTCGCCCTTGTGGCAAAACAATGCACAATGAATGCTACACTACCTCTGCGAGGACACGTTTTATTTTAATGTTATGCCGATTCATAGAAAGAGGAATCGGCAACGTTTTTGTTTTATTTAATGCTGAGACGCCCATGGACAAGCACCATAACAAAGGTTGAGCGTTTCCCTTCGCTTGCAGAACCAGCACGACGTTTCCATGCGATACGAGACTTAAAGAAAGCGAAATAAGTCAGTAAAGGGAGCCGATATATGTGAGCGAGAATCTCGGCAAGGAAGTGACACAAAATACCAGCTCTATAAACACGTCATCGCCCAAGACGCTGACGTCATGAACCGTTGCTATAGGGACGACAGGTATCAAACGGTCGACGCCCAGTCCTTTCGCGGCTGCCATTGATTATGAAAGTTTATAGCGTCGCCGGCATGGGGCCCGATTCATCAAGCCAGTAATCTTATGATTTAGCGGGACGACTGCACTTCCTGTAGCGGAAGTGAAACCAACCGCTCGTTACGACTACTGCGTCTAGCAGCTTTATGTAGAAAGAATGGTTAATGCGCGCGTGCTGGAGTGTAATACGACACGCTCATGACCTCGAGAGAGTGTATCTTTCGTATGACGTAACTGCGACCACGGAGACAGAGTTCCCTTCTCTTTATATTGCGCATAAGGCGATGGATCAACTTCCCTTGGTGACGTGTCAACTCTCTTGCAAAGCTGATATTGCTGTTTCCAGTCTGTTTTAGGTACGGGTCATCATTAGCTTTCGTTGCGTGTCTGCATCGTGCTCCGAATCTTATACTCCACTTTTACAAGGTCTGGTAATATCAACATCTATAAATACATCCCCTGTCGTAAATATTCCGAGTACCCTTTTCTCGCTTTTTACTTACAGCTTATGCTTTTAAAGTTATCTTCGCTTCTTAATTATTGATATGTTGGGTTTAACATCCCAAAACCACCATATGATTGCGAGAGACACCGTAGTGGAGGGCTCTGGAAATTTCGACCACCTGGGGTTCTTCAACGTGTACTCAAATCTCAGCACACGGGCCTACAATATTTCTGTCTCCACCGAAAGTGCAGCCGCCGCAGCCGGGATTCGATCCCGCGATCTGCGGGTCAGCAGCCGAGTACCTTAGCCACTAGACCACCGTGGCGGGGCTCTTCACTTCTTAAGCAGTTCCTCTGGGGACACTAAGAAAAAAGAAAGAATAAGCCCTTTGATTTTTTTTGTTACATGTGACTCTTACGTGCATAAATCTTAAGTGTATACATCTTACGTGCATAAACGATAGACACTACGAGATCCGTCGGCTGCTCGACTATCCAAAAAAATCATCTCTCATTAAAAAGAAAGTTATACATCCCACAATTTTCCTAAAGCGAGCCAACACGTCAGTCACATATGCAGCAACACGTCGCTACAGATACAGTTCATTACAATATAATTCACAGGTTTGAAATATTAACGCTTGCTTACCACTTGTTACTTCGCATCAGTACGTGATATATTAGTTTTCATTGCATTTATGGCATGTTCATTTAATTGTATGAGTAACCACGGGTTACTGTGGTTAAAAACAAACATGTCAGCGCCCATGCACCTGAACCTGCGTTTGTTACTTGCCCAGAGCACAGTGCTTACATCAACAAATAAGTGGCGAAATGAGCCGTCGCTTTGTGCCATGTCACGATGAGGACAGAGCATCGGGGTCGTTTCGTCGTTATTGGCGAAGTCAGCTGTTTGTATAACCGCGCTTGTTAAACCTAACACGCCGAGAATTAGATAACGATTCATGAAAGTGTTGCAGTATAGTCACACATAGCTGTCGAAGTGTCAGGACGAAAATCTTAAGCAAATACAAGCGTAAGGTTGAAACTCGGGGGCCACACAGCACACGACGATGACGTGACAAAGTAGAGGTGGAGGGCACCAGCATCGCTGGATGCAGTCATAGCCTTTTTTTTTTCTCCTGGCGTTACCGTCTGCTTGCTTCACCCAACATGTGCGAGCAGACGCCACGGATGTGCTGAGAATAATACACCGTCAAGAATTTACGCCCTTCCTGTAGGCTAAGGGGCCCTGTAGCCTCCACAGTGCTGAAATGAATTTCTGGGATAAGAGTATAATGATAGATTTAGGTCACCTACCCAAAAATGTTTAGCTTCTCAATCGCTATACAAATTTTTAAAGAAGGTGATAGAACAACCATGGACAATTGTAGGTCTGTCTCACGTTGGTGTGTCGCAAATTGCTTGAACGTATAGTGGCAAAACATTTTTGGCAACTCTCAGAACAAAATGAATTATGCCCCTTTCAGCATGGATTCAGCAGTGGCCTCTCGACTGTCACACAACTGATCGAAACTATTAATGACTTGCGTATTGCTGGAGGTGCCTGTACACGAATCGATGTTATATGTATAGATTTTTCAAAGGCATCAACAGAGTTTTACACCGTAAACTGCTGTTCAAGCTTCGCAACGTTGGTATTAGTGAGAATGTTCTCAATTGGTTCGGAGCTTATATGGGCAATCGCCAACAAGCAATTAGAGTGAGAAGTGCTGTTAGAAAATTGGGAGGTGTATTCGGGAGTGCCTCGCGAGTCTGTATTGGGGCCTCTACTGTTCTTTTTATGCATAGATGATATTTCATCAATTGCTCAAGCACCAGTAAGAATTAAGCTATTTTCAGATGACCGCCTAACCCATTGTCCGGTGTCATGCAGAAAAGACCAACCTAATATCAATCAGTGCTTACAAACCTTAAACCTATTGTGTTCTAAATGTGGTATAAAAATTAACATTAAGAAATATACTTACACTCACATAACAAAAAACTACGGACCATTTCCCCGAAGGGAACCCTGATGGGATGCGAAGCAGCAGCGGAGCGCATGGCGTTGATCTGGTTGAAACGGGTGTCGACGCGGGTGTTGGCAGAACGGTTTGAACCGAAACTCGGTGTAGCCTTTACTCGAATAAACGTTTGTTTGAAATGCAAAGACACGGCAGGCGGGACGCGTTGAGGACGCTTGCGCTTAGCTTCCTTGATTCGCACCTCGTCAGTGTTACCCGCGCTCCATCTGTATTCTCGAACGCGATCTGTGTTCTTGACTCGCACCTCGTCGGTGTCGCTGGTGTTCCACTGCCGACGCTTGCGTTCGTCTTCCTTGGTCCGTGCCTCGGTGGTGTTGAAGTCACCATTCGCGAACGCGATCGGCTTCGCTAACTCTCGCAACGCCGGCGACAGCCGGGAAAGGCACGCGCACACTAGCGCGAAGCATGCCGCGATGAAGTCCCACTCGTCGGCGCGATCACGCGGCTAGCACCGGCGCGCATTGATTCTCGAGGCGCGCGTGCGACCATCAGCTCACGCCTTCTTCTCGCCGACAGATGGAGAGGCGGCGCGAGTGAGATGATGCCCACGTGGGGAGTGCACTCGAGCGTTGCAAGCGGTGGAGAGGTTGAAGCGAGATATGGCTGACACACGGCGAGCGCACAGAAAGCGAGGGAGAGAGATGTCACCAGGCACTGCTCGGAGGGCATGACCTACTTGGTACCGCTCCAACACCTGCGGCGAAAGGAGTGGTGCCAAAGGAGGTACAGCGTTACACAGGCTAGTCAAAGAGCTGCTTCGCATCTTCAAAGCAGGAAGTGCTTTCAATCGCGTATAACATAGATGGTAATATGCTGGCGAAAGTATGTACTTTTAAATACTTGTGTGTAACTATAACTGGCGTACTCATATCAAAGCATTTGTCAGTCAGCATATCAAAAGTGGCGCATGCTATGAAGGAAATTAGGCCAAGCCACGAAAGATATCAAGCTGCTTGCCCACAGAACGTATGTTCGTCCGAAATTGAAATACGCTAGTGCTGTGTAGAGTCCACATCAAAAAGTCTTAAAAAGTAAACTGGAACGCATTCAGAGAATGTCGGCTTGTTTTATCGGCTCGCAATATTGAAGAAACGATTCTGTAACAGAAATGTTTAAAGTATGTAAATTAGAAATGCTAGAATAAAGGCGGAAACAGAGATTGAAAATTCTTTTCCAGATCTCACATGCAGGGGTGAAAATAAATAAGGATGCTTATTCGACGTGCTCTTACAAAGGGTTTCCAAGAACAACACGCAGTACATTCATACAACCAATACACGTTCAAACAGATTTATTCAAATTTTTCTTCTTTCCTGATGATAATAAAGTATGAATTACCGAATTATATGGTGCAAAAAAACTTTGAGTAAATTTGGGGTTGCTCTTGACAGGCATTTTGTTGTAAATGCATAGATTATTAGTCTTCATGTATATTTTTCCTTACAAATGTTCCATAAGTCATAAATATTATGTCGCAAATGCTATGAGGGAAAATCATGTAAATGTGTGTCTCCCACAAGTGTGCTATATGTTACAGAATTTATCTTGCAAGTTCTCTTCAAATATTTATGTAATCTAGCGCAACTCACCCCGTAATGATCCCTCCCTGTATTGATCCTCAAATGAGGGTTACCAATGTGTTTAAATAAGTAAATAAATAAATAAATAATGTGGAATTAAATTGGCAAGACTCTTCGTTAGTGTGTGTTTTATTGTATAAACATAAGCATTCTCAGGCTACTTCCCGAAAATTCCGTCCATATGTTGGTTTGTCAAAACATTGTGCTTTAAAATATTAATTTTAGACGAAAGTGGTATGTCTAGGATTCTGCAGGTGTATGATCATCTTCTTAAAGCATTCAAAACGCTATCAGAAAAGTTATTCAGAAATAATTATCAAGTTATGCGCATAATGATCACGCCGTTCTAGCATTTCCCGTCAGCCGGCTATATTGAAGGTACATTTGTTTTAGTCTCCTCCCGATTTTATAGTAGCTTCACCTGCGTACAACACAGCAATTGGGAAAGCACGCTTTACAGCAATAATTATTTACTTGGAAAGTAGCTGCACGGCGCCTCCATGCTGGTAAACTGAAATTCAGCCATGGCATTGAATTTATGCCCACTGTTTGTGATGTTGATTATTCTCGGATATTTTATTTGCTTCATGTTTGTCATCTTACGCTGCATGTACGTCTGGTCTTGCTAGGGAGCAGGCAGAGAAAAAAAGGACACATCTCATTGCAATGAGATTGAATAATCTTTCTTATAAATATGCTAGTTTGTGTCTAATAGTAGTGGTGGTCTTACACACTATTATTGGGCTACAAAAATGCAACAAGGCATCTCTTGCAGATAGCCCACAAGTCTTTTGCATCATACCTGAAATCATGGTGGCTTTCACGGTATTCACTTGCTCGAAGATAGAGGTCATGTCTGTTGCTAGGACCATTTCTATAACCAACAGACGAAACTCTCTGAAATTAATAAAATATTCACAGATTTCTGTTATTAGTAATATTGTCAAGCACTGAGTAATGGGTAGGTTACTTAAGACAGCAGTGCTTGGTCTGGTTTATATATATATATATATATATATATATAAAATGCAGTTTCTGATACCGCAGAAAGGACACACAACAAATGTTTTAGCACAGTTTAATTCAATGTTTCGGCCGTCTGACTGGCCTTTGTCTGGGAATATAGAGCATGAAAAATCGCGCACCTATATGTGTCAATTTGGGAGGGCCCTCTAAACACTTGTCCTAGTGCAATGAACAAAGGTATTCTGTATCAGAAAAAAACGACGTTTACTCATAAAAGTCATATATACAGCTTTGTGTGTGATATCACCCTGTGTCCATCATTGGCAAGTGATGCGGCTGTTCGGCATACACATGTTCATTGTGCAACAAATGACATAGTTGTTTTCTTACAAAGATAGTACTAATATTTGGTTCGTAAAGATACGCGTTCGAGATTACAAGTAAGAAGAATACGTATATATTCACTCATTAGTTTTTCATGTTTTCATTCTCAGCTGAGCGCACTCTCAAAAGAAATGTTCCACTGTCAAGATATACTCGGCTGCCATAAAGAATCAGGCTAGCGTACACTTGTTGTTACTGTTGAGCAAGATAACCTACTTGGAAGGAAGACACGTCAATGTGCCTGCATCTTCATCGATTCCATCTGCTAAAGAATTAAACTTGAATATCAGGCATGATTCCCGGAGTTAGTGATCATGATTTGAGCGGAAACCAGATTCAAGAATGGTTACTTTCATTTGGTTGAAAGAGCGGCCTGGCATGCCAACATGTGATGATAGCGTAGATGAGGGAAAATATTTACATGGGATGTGTGGTTATTGACGGGTATTCTAACTCCATTCAAAATACGCTTCAATAACCACAAACCGCATGTAAGTATTTTACAACAAGCGTTTTTGAAATGTGGGGAAAATGTTACTGTTTTTATTGCCAACGTTGCGGCCGAGGACCAGCCTTCGCCAGCCATACTTCTCCGAATATATGTATGTATATATATATATATCGAGTGTTTCTTCATCGATTTATGTTTCGGCCGTGACACGGCCTTCGTCTCCATAACTCATAACTCCTTCCAGCCACTGTCTAGCTCGCGGCGTTGTACTCCCTTCCAGACTGGTGCGGTTCGAAGATAGTGCTGCGATAATCCTTGGCCTGAACCCTACCACGGAACCTGTGCTTCTACCCCAAGGTGCTGCAGCATAGTGTTATAGGGATACCCAACCAGTAACTTTGGTCTCTATTGACGCCTTGCCAGCTCAGACACAACGGGGCCAGCCTGTCACTTCCTCCTCCTTTTTTCCCGAGATACATTCTGACTTTCCTGCTTCTCAGCGTTAGGCGTTGCTAAATTTGCTAACGAAACACCAGGCTTCCTTCGACGCCAGCGCTTCGGTACTAGGACAGACCACAATTGCGCATCATCGCATTGATACTGAAGGTCAGACTGTTGTACGCCGTCGTCCCTACCGACTCTCCTTGGCCGAGCTCAAAATCATCGAGGAGAACGTGACCGATATGCTAAAAAGAAACATCATACGACCCTCTGCCAGCTCATGGTCATCACCCGTTGAGTTGGTACAAAAGAAGGATGGATCGGTGCGATTTTGTGTTGATTACCGCGTGCTCAAGAAGATTACTCGAAACGATGTATATCTCACGCCCCGTATGGATGATACACTTGACTCATTGCTAGACACCTAATACTTCTCCACCCTCGACCTTCGGTCCGGATATTGGCAAATTCTAATGTGCGAAGCAGACAAACAAAAGACCGCCTTTTCTACGCCAGACGGTCTTTGCGAGTTTAACGTAATACCATTCGGTCTATGTAATGCCCCCGCCACATTTGAAGGATGAACGACACTGTTCTTTGCGGACTCAAGTGGAAAACTTTTCTATGCTAGCTTGACGATATCGTCGTGTTTTCTTCCATTCTTGCTGACCATCTGCTATGCCTAGATGAAGTGTTCACATGCCTCTCCAATGCTGGACTTCAACTAAACACAAAAAAGTGCCATTTCGGTAACACATCTATAAAAGTTTTCGAACATCTTATTAGTAAAGGTGGCATGCAGCCTGATATAAATAAAATTTGTGCAGTACTCAATTTCCGGCGCCCCTTTCGTTCCAAAGAACTACACAGCTTCCGTGGACTCGCATCGTACTTTTGCCGCTTCATTCGCAACTTTGCCACCATTGCCGCTCCTCTCCACAAGCTCCTTACGTGTACCGGTTCCTTTTATTAGAATGATCAGTGCGAAGCCTCATTTCAAGAAATCAAGCACGCACTGACATCCCCACTGGTGCCGTTTGTTATTTCGATGACAAGGCACCTACGTTATTACACACTGACGATAGCGGACAAGGAATCAGCGCCGTACTCCTCCAGCGCGACCATACCTTTCGCGAGAAAGCTGTCGCGTATGCAAGCTGCAGTCTGACCTCTGCAGAAAAGAGGTACTCGATAACCCAACAAGAGTATTTGGCTGTTCTCTGGGTTATCCAAAAATTCTGTCCGTATCTACATGGTCGACATTTTACTGTTGTGACAGACCACTATGCTCTATGCCGGTTGTCGACAATCAAAAACTTCTCGGGGCGCCTTGGCCGCTGGATTCTCCGATTACAAGCATATGACTTTGACGCCATCTACAAGACCGGAAGACAGCTCCAAGATGCCGACGCTTTGTCACGGTGCCCTTTGCCGCCATCTTCGGTGCACGTCCCATCCCCCTGTCAAATTGGCTATGTGGAGTATGCCTCGTCGATATCATCCATTTCTTCCTTACCTTCATCCACCAGTCTTTCAGTACTTTCCACTCATCAGCGAGCCGATTCCTATTGCACTGACCTCATCGGTCGGCTTACCGGTGCTTCGTCTTCCCGAAATGCCAGGCTCCAGAAACAACTCCGACTATTCAAGTTGGAGGACGATGTGCTCTAGCGATACATTTTCCACCTGGAAGGCCATCGATGGGTTCCCGTCGTACCACGCACACTTCGCACTAAATTCTGCGCGCTTCGCACGACGACCCGACCTTAGGTCACTTTAGTTACTACAAAACCTACGAGCGCATCCGCAGTCTATTCTTCTGGCCAGGTCTTTCCACGACGGTAACTAAGGGTATTGCCTCGTGCGCACTTTCCAACACCGCAAGCGGCCCACTACTGATCCAGTCGGGACCCTACAACCACTTCCTTGCCCAGCAGAGCCATTCTCTGTAGTCAGAATTGACCTCTTCGGGCCCCTCCCAACTACCTCAGACGGCAAGAGATGGATCGTCACCGCCGTTCACCACTTGACCCAGTACGCTGAGACGGCCTCGATCACTTCAGGAAGTGCTTCCTAAGTAGCAACTTTCTTCTTGAATGCTATTTACCTACGTCACGGGGCCGCTCGTGTTCTTTTGATCGACTGAGGCAAAGCATTTCTTTCAAGCACGCTCAGTGAAGCTCTTCAAGCATCAAAAACAGTTCATAAAACAACGTCTAGCTATCACCCACAAACCAATGGCTTAACGGAGAGATTTCATCGCACGCTTTGCGACATGCTGGCCATGTATATGTAACCTAACCATCGTAATTCTGATGCTATTCTTCGCTTTGTCACGTACGCATACATTACGTCAGTTCAACGAACCTCAGGCTATTCTCCATTTTTCCTAGTATGCGGACGCCAACCGACATCACCACTCGACGTTTCTTTCTTTTCTGGCCCCGTCAACTCTTCACCATTCGTTTTCGACCAGTTTCTGTCTCGTGTTGCTCAATGCTGTCGTCTTGGCCGTGTAAACACCGAAGCTAGCCAAGAAGATCGCAAACATCGTTACGATGTCACTCACCGCGTCTTTCTCTCCCGCCCTAGTGACGATGTGCTTCTGTAGACTCCAGCATGAACGCCTGGCTTATGCGAGAAGCTCGAGTCGCACTATCTTGGCCCCTACAAAGTTGTCGAACAGACCTCGCCGGTGAACTACTGTGTCAAACCTGTTCATGCCCCCCCCCCATATGCCCAGCAATGCCGCGGGGCAGAGATTGTGCACGTTTTGTGTCTCAAGCTCTATCGTATGCGTTCCACAGCGTAATTAGCGGCCAGGCTAGCCGCTTTCGTCGACGAGGGAAATTAGTGTAAGAATTTATTGGACTTCATCTTCCTCATCTGTACATAACCATCATGAGTCTTCGTGTTGTTCGTCGTCAATCGGTGCCATCTTGCTGTGTGTGTGTGTGTGTGTGTGTGTGTGTGTGTGTGTGTGTGTGTGTGTGTGTGTGTGTGTGTGTGTGTGTGTGTGTGTGTGTGTGTGTGTGTGTGTGTGTGTGTGTGTGTGTGTGTGTGTGTGTGTGTGTGTGTGTGTGTGTGTGTGTGTGTGTGTGTGTGTGTGTGTGTGTGTGTGTGTGTGTGTAATTACGCCTCATTGTTATCGCTGTTATCTCATTATCTCCGCCCTATGAACTGCACCCAGTTGGGCCAAGAACAGCGGGCCGATTCTACCCATTTAGGCGTTCTATCGTTGCTCCTAGCGGCACTCTTACGTTATCGACAGCACTGACTGGTCTGTACCGAGCAATAAATCGTGACAGTGGCTTACAATCAAGCTACAGATGAGGCAGTTCAGGAAAAGATGGAAGCTTGCAGAGATGAAATGGCCTTCAACGGGAGCTGTCGCTGGCACCGACTCTTCAGCAGGTAAACTTGGCTTGCGGACACATTGGACCTTTGTGACGCCTATGCCTACACGCGTTGCGCTTCGACTACAGATGCGAAATTTCTAGAAATTTTGAGCAATCGGAAAAACCCTGTTTTTTTACTTCTTTTTAATTTTTGAAAAAAATGAGAAAACGTTTCTTTAGCATATGGCAATTTTTTATTGCCATATGTAATAGTTTTTTGCCATGTGTCAAAAGCAATAACCTTTATTATGTAATTGACAGAAATGAAATGCTTGCCTCGCCGCGGTATTCTAGTGGCTAAGATACTCAGCTGCTGACCCACAGGTCGCGGGTTCGTATCCCGGCTGCAGTGGCTGCATTTTCGATGGAGGCGGAAATGTTGTAGGCCCGTGTTCTCAAATTTGGGCGCACGTTAAAGAACTCTAGGTGGTCAAAATTTCCGGAGCCCTCCACTACGGCGTCTCTCATAATCATATGGAGGTTTTGGGACGTTAAACCCCACATATCAATCAATCAGAAATGAAATGTTTGCTAACTTTTCACAAACGAATACGGAATTTAACAGATCAAACGCAGGCCAGAAGCACAATGCACCGCGAACTCATTCAGCTCTCCAAGAATGGGTGTGGCTTCCTAGAATTATTAGAGCAGTTAAAATAAAGAACCCAGTGATGTCTATTTCATCGTGGCTTCGACTATGGAAACATTGATGACGATGGTAAAAAGATGAAGTGCAAATTCAGAGTATCACTGGCTTCTCTGCAGCTATCTTCATCAGGATAAGATGCCGCATTGGGAAAAGCGTAGCTGCTGTTGCAGTGGGTATACACATGGTGTGTCCCCGTTTCCCGCCAGCCGTCTCCTCTACCTTGAAGTGCATCCACACATCGGAAATTGGTCTAACCACGGCAGAATCTGCTTGCACATGGCTTCATAAGCGGACTTTTGCCGCAGGTTGCAAAAACGTTCGATAGAAAGTCAAAATTAAACAATAACGGGTCCCAAAACATCAGAAAACGCCCCCAACGTGACCCCATGCAAACGTAAAAGCTACGCTATAAACCCAAGCTAAGCTGACTTTATGCGATTCCGATGGCCAGTTGCGAGCCATCCTTACGTGTTTTGGTATCATGTGCTAAATTTTGGTTTCACGTTCAACGCTGGATGTTGCCTAAGCTGTATTTCTGTACGTTTTACCCTGCGAAAATATTGGCCGATTTATCCGACTGCGCCAAAAAAGAGAAAGAATAGTGTTTTTTTTTCGGCATTTTCTCGTTTTTTTTCCCCACTTCGCATCTCTAGCTTCGGCAAAATGCGTGTGCACACCTTCATCTCAGGCAAGCAGTTGCGGCCTTCACATTGTCTGATTGCTGAAACTTTGGCTTCAGTGACAGCCCCTGTTCAAAGATGTTTCATTCTAGCTACATGAATCTTTAACTATAATACACCGGGCTAACTAAGTTTAACTTCCCCTGATATTTCCTCTATTTTTTTTTCTTGCTTTTGGTACAACGTTACAAAAGCTACTTTACATTTAACATTTGTTTTACATGTTTATTCTGTTCCAAGTTACCCGTAACACTTTAACAAAACAAAACCGCTTCGTGCCACGTAAGAGCGAAGAGACGGGCCTGCTGCTTTCCTCCAGACTCGAAAAACTGGAACATTTACTCGGCCAGAAATAGCACTCTATTAGCTTGATTCCAGCGGGATGGTGTACCTGGGATAAAACACGAAACGGTCATTTCCGGTCAAACACTCCCGCCTATCGCTTAAATTCACCTCGCCCAGGTTTCGCGCGCTCAGCAGGGCAATACTGAAAAAATCGCTAATCTGGTCCCCTCCTTTTTTTTTCGTTTTTCTTGTCCGTCCAATCGGCCTTTTCGTGACCGTCCAAAATTACTGCCACCACGAGGTCACAATGAATCACGTGTCCCGCATGCCTGCCATTTTACTTAAAGCTCCACAGTAAAAGAACACTAATGAAGATTAAATAACCACTCTGCTTCTTCCTCGAAGAAAAAAAAACAAACACGGGGTCGATTACCGCGACTCGATTTCCTCCGCGCGTAATCCGGCGATGTCGGGGCGCACATACCAGGGTCAGTGACCTTTCAGAGTTTGGCAGGCGTGCTTTTGGCAGGCCATGAATAACTGGTGAGTTCCGTCTTGATTACATGGCTCCTGCTTTTGCGGCGTTTATTTTACATGATAGCATTTTTTTCTAGTTTAATTCTATAAGCAGGTAAATTTAGTCCGTCTTGTATTACATGATTGATTTTCGCCGTCTTCGAAGTCTTACTAAACATACTTTATGTGAAGAAAAAAACATGCCTGTCCGCGTAAAGGTGCAAGCGGCGTGTCTTTGAGCGAGCCTTCCATGCATGTATGCATGCGCGGAAGTACAAATAAATTGCTGTAACGCAATGAATAGTGTACTTGTATGCCATTTGGCAGGTTTTTTTTCGTAGTTTATTTGCTGCCTTAGCAGCTGTTCAGTTCTGGTGGTAAAAAATATTCCAACCCGCTCCATTTCGCGAACACTGTCGAAACAGCGAAGTCTAATCCTTCATCAGTCTATATCAAATATTTGCATATTTTTCAAGTATTCCTTTCATTTGCGCTTACCTTCGGCTTCTCTTGCGCAAACCTCGCAGTTGGCTAGGCGACAACATGGTCGTTTTCGCGTCAGCTAGCGCTGACGTTCACGTCTGACGTCTTCTTGATCGCTAGATTAAGAAATGTCCGCCGTCTTGAAAGCGTAAACTCCTGAACTCTGACACTGACACGCTATCTTACACCTCATTGCGCCTTGCCGTCGCTTCGTCTTTGCGCGTTTCTTGAAGGTTCGCCCCCCGACAGCCTCTGCCCTTGCCCTCGCCTCTCGCAGCAGGGCGCAGCCTTACCCTCTTTACCAAAGCTCACTCCCGCTACAACAGGAGGCCACGTGACCAGTGCGTCAACCCTGGATGGCAAAGCACCGACTAAGAGCAGTTTCACGGATGAAAACAAAAGTCGCAGCTTTGCTGCAAAGGCGAAGCGATGAATGTGATAGTAGCAAACTGGAAGGCCACGCAAAGAATGGCAAGCAGATCAAAACGTGCCCCGCGTTTCTCATGCACAAATTATGCACGAAACGTACGCACAGGTATGGATTAACGTGAATAAGCGTCCCAGTTGTTACTTTGTTGTGTCTGAAAAGTGCTCCCTTATCGCAAACGGACACTGTGCAGCGAGTGAAATCACCTTTTTGCGCCCGGTAACTACAACAGAATTGTTCTGGTGAAAGCCCAAGGCGTACGATTCTCCCCACCCGAGATAAGCGCGCGCACGTGTGAGCCTTCACACCCTCCCCCCCTCACGCACCGGCTCTCCACGAGGCAAAGTGATTGATTGATTTGTGGGGTTTAACGTCCCAAAACCACTACATGATTATGAGAGACGCCGTAGTGGAGGGCTCCGGAATCCACGAGGCAAAGTACACGTGGGAGATGAGAGCACGCCGGAACCACGTCGTGATGATCTGGCGGCGTACGCTCATTGCGCCATCTCTCTGGTAATGCTGAAAACACAGTGGTTCGTCCGAAGTGGCCATCGTCAGCGGTAACTGGTATATATAAATAGCGTACCGTTTCGACATTCAAGCAGGTGCTCCTTCGTGGTTCAGTGGCTAACGCCTCGCACTCACAAGCGAGAGGTCGGACGTTAGATTCCGCTCACCGTAGCCTTTCTGTCTCTCTCTCTCTCTCTCTCTCTCTCTCTCTCTCTCTCTCTCTCTCTCTCTATATATATATATATATATATATATATATTATATATATATAGGAAAAAAGGTGTATACCTAAGGGCTCGTTTTTCCGTGTTTTGACACAATATTAACGAGATCTAAGAGACAGTAATGCCAAGGAATGTATAGGGGAAGTTATTAAAACCAATGGAATGTAAATAAGAAGAAAGAAAAGTGGGTGAAAAAATAACCAGCCGTGAGCAGGAATAGAACCTACGACCTTCGAATTACGCGTTCGATGCTCTTCGAAGGTCGTAGGTTCGATTCCTGGCTCACGGCTGGTTATTTTTCCACCCATTTTTCTTTCTTCTTATTTACATTCCATTGGTTTTAATAACTTCCCCTATACATTCCTTGGCATTACTGTCTGTTAGATCTTATATAAACGGTGTATTACGCCGACGTCAACACCAACGCCCAAGTCGACGCCGACGCTGGCGGCCAAAATCAGCCGAGAGTGTCCATCGCAATAAAAAGTAATATTGAAGGGCACAGGTAGCAGCTCAAAGATTGCTGCTACGAAATTCGTTGCGAGCGCCCAGGCTATCGCTTTTTATTCTTCGCCAAGGAACGGCGTGCAATTATTCATATTTTCTGGCTTGAAAGCGCTATCAGTGGCGTACTCAATAGTAGTACAATTGCGACAGAGCAGGCGAATGAACTTCAGCGAGGTGCGTGTTCTCTTTTTTCTTTTCCTTGATTTTATGACGTAGCGCAGCCAAGATTAAGCATAATTGACATCGATACGTTCTGAAAAAAAAACACTAATAAGTAATCGATGCGGGCAAACAAGATTCCAAAAAGTACACCAAAACACTTCGCGCAAGATCATGGGGACGAATTGAGTTATCAGGCATACAGTGAAGGTGGTCGTATACACAGCTATAAGAAGCCTCAGGATTGAAGCTTTACGAAACATTTTACATGTATAGAAACGCTTGCGAAAGCAACGTTTTGAAAGCTCGACCTCAGACCCCATGCTCACGGAAAGCTTTTCGGCGTAATAATTGTTGAAGATATCACATTATAGCCGATGCTAATGCTGTACGTAGAGTTAACAAAAACGGCTGACTAATAACAGAAAGTGCTTGCGAAAATATTCTTTGAAAATTTAGCTGTGTATATTTTAACAGAACATAACCTTACTTACTTAATAATAATAATAATAATAATAATAACTGTTGAAGTTTAACGTCCCAAAATCACCATATAATTATGAGAGACGCCGTAGTGGAGGGCTCCGGAAATTTTGACCACCTGGGGTTCTTAGCGTGCACCCAAATCTGAGCACACGGGCCTACAGCATTTCCGGCTCCACCAAAAATGCGGCCGCCGCGGCCAGTATTTGATTCCGTGACCTGCGGGTCAGCAGCCAAGTGCCTTAGTCATTACGCAATATAATAATAATAATAATAATAATAATAATAATAATAATAATAATAATAATAATAATAGCAGCAACGGTTTCACGTCCCAAAACCACGATACCGTTATGAGAGACGCTATGGGGGGGGGGGGGGCAAGCGCCGGCAATGCTGACTATCTGGTGTTCTTTAAAGTGCACTGCCATAGCGCAGTACTCGGGCCTCTAGCGTTTTTCACAGGACGGAATGTGCGGGCACTTTTCACGTGTCCTCGCATGCCCAAATCGTGTATTTGCTACCAACATATCCAGTTTTTGTTTTATTTTGTTTTGTTTTTTAGCCTGATAGTAGGACTTAACGACTTCTCTAACCCAACGAGGCGGCAAGGAAGTACGCGGTCTCTTCAAAGGATCTGCCTCAACTGCTACGCCGTCACGCAGGTTCGCTATCAGCGAGGTCAACCATGCGACACTCATGCTACAGCGACAAACGCTTATCTAAAACGTTACACACACGGAACCTTTTTTTTTTTTTCATGTCTCAATGCGTCACTGTCAAGCTAAGCGGGAGCCGTAAAAAGGCACTAAACATTCCGTTGTGCCGAGCCTTTTTTTTTTTTTTTTTTGAGCGATATCTAGTGAGCTCCGCACTTTCGGCGTTTTACGATTTCGTGCCAGATTGTTTCCCGTCTGGCGAGTCAGCGGGTGTATGGAGCGATGACCTGCGTGTTGAACGGACGAGCAGGCAGCGCCTTCCGTGTAATCGGAGGCTAGTTGGTGGTGTTTTGCAAGTATAGAAATGCATACGAAGACGAGTAAGGGTCATACTACTTCAAGGCTGTTTAGCCAGGTTGTTTATTCTGAACACAATGTATCTCATATGTTCACTAGTCGGGAGAGAAAGTAATATTCCCTGCGTTTGCTCTTAGCTCACTAATATGCACCGATGGATGTTAGAAAACGGAATAGCAGAGAATAAAGAAAACGAAACGTGAACGTGAAATGTACTTAATATAGTTTCGCAAGATTTTTTGAGTCTGCCAGGTTTACGGCTGTGTAGTGGTCCTCGTTAAAAAATCAGCAACAAGACTTCTTATGATAAATACAATAATTAGTTTCTTTGAATGTAGCTTCTCATACCAGACTATCTGTGGACATTATATATGACACTGTTAGGTAAATGACTGGCATGGCTGGCATGACTGAGTATTCGTGCTCTGCATCTTTTGCACAGATATGTATGTAGCATCTGTAGCTAAGTGTTTTGTCTTGCGACGCGCATTGTGTAAGAAAAAACAAAACAAAGAAGTCCATGCCAAAAGAACGAAAGAGCTTGCATACAGCCCTCTTTTAGTGTAAAAAGATTTCCGCGTATAGGCTTTGGTTGGTGCTGAGGTTCTCAGTATACACGAATACCGTAAGGCGACGCAAATTAAAAATCACGAGGTGTCTTGAGGCGTGAAATGTCCTTTCCCCGGTGTTCGTCCTGTGCAGCGTCTAGCAGGCTCTGCTAGTGTCCGCCGCCTAACATGTTCGATTCTCATTAAACTCTTCTAGCACGCCCTGTTTTTGATAAATATAAAAGGGCAGCTTCCGTGAGCTCCTTATACTGAACAAATCCAACCTTTTCACCTGTTCCTAATAAAAATTAGCGCCTCTTTGGCGTTCCGTCATATGTTTGTTTTACTTCGATGCTGAGATCACATCTTGTTGTCGGGGCGAAAATTAATTAGCCCGCGGCAGCGACTTTTAACAGGAAGTTCAGCAAAAATGCGGCTCCAGAATGGCGATCACCTGGCACTAGGGTCATCTTGACCTGTCACTCAGACCGTGCGTCCTTTCGCAACGGCGGTCTTCTCCTCCTCCGCCTCCTCCTCCTCCTCCTCCTCTGCTCTCGGCTGATTGTATTTGGTGGAGCATTATGAATGCTGCGGAGTCGCAGCTTGCCTAGCTACAGCGCAAGGTGAACAATCGTTCAGTCGTTTTGTTACCTTTTAGCGGGGTTTCTGGCCGCACTTCACACTACTCCGTTCCTGTTTTTCATGTCCAATTAAAACGAAACAATTAACTGTCAGTTACGATAGCAACATTGCTAATTATTGTGCGTTCACACACAGCTAAATGCGGCGAAAAAAAACGAAAAGCAAGGAGCATTAAAAGGACGCACTTTCCATTCCTGCTCTTACGTCACGTTCCTTCGTGTCTTGTTACGTAATATTATATGATAGCCTAGAAACAAGACTTGAGAACGGCAGCCATGACGAACGTGTTTAATAGAAACTGGTAGGATATTTTGTGAGCCATGATGTGAGAAGAGCCGTGCTTGTTCTCTTTCTCTCTCTGACACACACACAAACACACACACACTTGCGAGCACGCGTGCGTGACCTTGATAAGCGCACGTGCTTTAGCAACTGGTTGTGAGGTTCAAAGCTCCAACAGAATACAAAATGTGTCAAGGGGTATTACCATTAAAGAAATCATTGTATTCCAAGATGTCGGTGGCCCTTAAAAGATAAGTATATCGACGGGCAGCTGACACAATATTTTCATAGTATGTCTGGGGCTTTCACTGCGCACGCCATCCGTTAGAAACTACCGAAGCGCCGAAAACTGACAGGTGTATCATCCGCCCTTGAATATTCTTATCTCTTAAATCGCACTGTTATCTTGCACTATCTTGAACTATCTTGCACTATCTTGCACTATCTTGCACTATCTCTTTTTTTGTTGTTGTTGTTTGGTGGCTTTTCACCTTTTAGTGGATGCCAATGCAAATGCGCCTAATATTATTATTATTATTATTATTATTATTATTATTATTATTATTATTATTATTATTATTATTATTATTATTATTATTATTATTATTATTATTATTACGTAGGGTTCAACGTTCCAAAACCACGATATTATTATGAGATACGCCATTGTGGCAGACTCTAGAAATTTCAACCACCTGGGGTTATTTAACGTGCACCTAAATCTAAGTAAACACGGGCCTCAAAAATGTTCAAGTCTCTCCATCTAAAATGTAGCCACCCCAGCGGGGAATCGATCCGGCGACCTCAGGGTTTGCAGTAAAGCGAATGCGCTATGCGCTTGGGAAGTGATTTGCACAGAAAGTAGGTTTAATAGCATTAAGTCATCAGTTACTGTCTAGCTCCTGGTGTTATTAACTTCGAGGCTGCTTAAGGCAGCCGTAATTTGTGCGGCCTATTTTATGTAGCCCATCAGGCATGTACCAAGTAAATTGCGTGAAATCCTACTATTCACCGCTCGTCTGCTACAAAGGAAGAAAACAACACTAGACAACGGGAAAGGCAATAGTGGCTGCGAGAAGGCCCCAAGGCAATGGAAGGCCAACAACGACATGCTAGAGTAGATCTATGAGTAGTGCGAACGTTTCAGCGCAAGTTTCGGTCTCTGGAGTTGAGAGAACCGTCTCGTGTCAATGACAGTCTGCGGTTTAACTCGAACCTCTGTGCGCAGAGAATCAACCTAGAAACAAGCTATATCACCGCCATGCTAAAGCCTAGCAACGATATAGAAACAACCTGAGCAACAAGATTAGTGTTCAGAATCATTCAGTTCCGCTGTTTAAAGGCTTGCGTGGCTTGGTGCAAGCTTCGGCTCTCTTTTTTTAATGTGCTTGTGACCGCGTCTTGAAGTTCGCTACTCCTTGCACATCAAAGCTGCAGTGGGAATGACTTCGATTAATAAACATAAAGTAACAAACAAAACAAGAAATGATTAGTATTCGGCGTTAGCAATACCTCATTTGATAAAGCATACAAAGAGCTTGCAGCACTTCCGCTTCCCATAAATATACGCGAGGAATAGAAGTGGGGAGTCTCTTTTAGTTTCCCTAAGACAACGGCATCTCGAACACTTCCTGTCAGTACGTGAGAACTTTACTAAAAGCGCCCTCTCTGATGCTCCGGGCCATCGCGAAGCTGCGGCTTTGTTCTCGGTGGTTCGTGAGCAGCGTGAAGCGCGTCAACAATGGCCTTCACCCGATGACGTGCTGAGTGAAGACGTGGCATGCGGCTGCCTGACTGCTACTCGTTCGTGTTGCGTCGGTTACTGGGGAAACATTTTTTGACGCGTCACAGGTCTGCTAGAACGAAAAGGTTGGGTGGATGAAA
This sequence comes from Rhipicephalus microplus, assembly GCF_013339725.1. Classification (NCBI taxonomy): domain Eukaryota; kingdom Metazoa; phylum Arthropoda; class Arachnida; order Ixodida; family Ixodidae; genus Rhipicephalus; species Rhipicephalus microplus. Next base: position 58,672,106 of record NC_051172.1, read on the forward strand.
TTAATATTCATAACTAAAGACGTGCCATCGCAATTTCAACCTTTTTTTTGTATTCTTTGTACTATTGTCTGCTGTAGGCGGCCCACGTTTGCAGCATTAAGGCTAAAATTAAGACGTATGAGGTTGATATACATACATTTTTACAGATTTTTAGAAACCCCTCTTTGCAATAGCTAGACTGTTTCGTTTCTTAAACACTTCTCTATAATGAACGCAACGTGTTGACAATTTGTTCATGGTCTTCTTCCTTGTTCTTTTGTCATCTTTGTTTCTCTTTATTTCTTTGTTCTTGCCGGTCCTATCAACAGTCCATTGTCACCTGCGTGCCTAAAATGGTGGTAAGCTTGTGTAACTCAGCCGAACTTTGCCTGGCATAAACTAGCTGTAAACGTTTTTACAGCTTTATGCATTTTAGAGTTGTTGTTGAAAGGAATATGATGCCATATATTTCTTGCTACACGAGCGTGTTCACCAAAAATAGAGTGACGGGTTATGTTGGGTACTTACATAATTTTCGCAGCGTTCTCTCGCACAATACTTTGTTTGGCGGTGTTTCTTGTTATTTTATTTAGGCGCTTCATCCCTGTTGTGTTTTTCTTGTTCTATATTGTTGCTTTCGTTGTAACTTTTTGGAGACTTCAATTGTCTGGCATGTCGCAACCAGACTGCGCACACTGCCACACTTTTCCACTTGCTTTATAGGACTAAATTTTGCGGCGCAAGCTTGAGTCTTTGATTCTGTTGTACTTTTTATGTGTCTCTGGATAGGCGTATGAGGGCGCTAGGAAAATTGGTCACAGTAGTGAATGATGTCATGCTCTATAGTGTTGAGTGCGTATGCCAGTTAGAAAAAAAAATACCGTCTGCTACACGCATAAAACATTTCGCAGAACTTGCGCCAAACTTAAATTATTTATCTGAAAATTCGCATGCAGTATAGTGTAGGTTCAACAAATAAGGGAAAACTTTACACTTGCGTAGACACTAAATTACGACAAACGTGCCCATTTATACATAACACTGATATTTTGAGTCATCGCTGCGAACGGAATTAGGCACTTGTATATCACGTGTAAATATATAAAATTGTTGTAGACACAGCTCGAACTGCGTTGTGCCAGTCCACACGTCTAGGTCCCTCAGCTTTGTCGCGAATGAATAAAAGGGATCACTCACTGCACGAGCCTCTTTGCAGTTGTGTTCAAGTTTCAACACTCTAAGCACAACTATGAAGCATTTAGGTCTATAGCTGTTGTAAGTAATCAGATGAGTAACGAACTTGTCATGAAGTTAAGGCGGCTGGGTAGTGACAAACAGCTCTTACGAATTGCAATCTTTTTAAGTTCTGCCAGTACCATCTGGTAACTAAAAGTGTTTTTTTTTTCACTCAAGGTATTATGGAACGTTGTTTTTTCATCCTCTTTTGCTCCTTATAAGTCCATAATAAACGCTTATTATTTCAGCCACGCGGTTATGATAGCTGTTGTTTTTTTTCTGCCCATGCACTTGTTACTCATATGTCTTCAATTAATGAAAATTCAAATTTTCTTGTCCGCTATGCAAAATTGAACGTGGATGCTTCAAGACAAGAACGCTACATACTTCGCCCATTTTTCCTTTTTTTTTTCTCTGGACTTACTCTTGTTCTTTTTCTGGACATAAAACCTGCCGAGCGCAAAGGTGTTCGCGTTTTTCTTCGGGTGAACCTTTTAACCTTCGGTATATTCTGAGACCAAAGAAGGAAGTGCAATGCAGCCAATTACGGCGATCCTTCTCCCGGGCTTTACAGCCAGCCGTGCTGTCTGGTTCTCGAGCGGCTGAGCGCGAAACGACTTCCTTCGACTTAGGCCAGTGAGCCAGAGGCTCAGCTTCGCCGACACCACGCAATGAAACAATGCAAGCACCTTTTCTAACAAAAGCATCCTTCACTGACTTCTCGGATGCTTCGGATCATGAAGTGGTATGGTATCTTGACAGCCTAGATACCTTGGAGTCCAGTAAGCGTAGTTCGATTAACCAACGATACCTCGTTGAAGGCCCCTGGATGCACTGTTTATTGGCTTCGTTTTCTTTTCCGAGAGAGACCTGTGGTTGCTGAGCGGTCTTCTTTAGCGAATCCAGCCGTGTTGAGATCACCATAAGTCTGCCAGAGTTGGTGATAGTGCGTAACAGAATGCTTGCAACCTTCTATAGACGCTGCAGTCCTGCGCTCTGAACATGCAGGGGATGCAGCTTTTGTCGACCATTCTTTCTTATTGTATCACATAACAGCTGGCGGTTGCATCACACACACGATATCTGTGGAAGTGTGTACGCTCGACTACTTGCAATGAATCAAGTCCGACTGGGTTGAGCCGTTCATAACGCACAGGCGCTCAAGGCTAGAGGAAAGGCTTCGTCGCGCTGCGTCCACTCTGGCGCTTTTTGAGAGCCCCCGCTACGATGAGCCCCAACTTGGGTTACTTAGGTGCTCGAGCGAACTGTCGCGTTCTGCTCCAGGCGACTTGAGTATGTCCTAATGACTCCTAGCAAGTGCTGCGTTCTCTCAGTGCAGAAAAAGAAATAAATGAAGAAACGACTGTACGTCTCTGCTGGCACCTGAGGAACGAAAATAGAGACGCGAGGTTTGCTCCGCCACGTTTTCGAGACACGTTAAAGACTCATTAGAAACGCTCGCTGAAGACGTGACGCAGTAATGCATGTTTCGCAAAATTTTTGTGTGCCACGAGTGGAACCGAAAACCCCCGGCAGGTCAAAGCTTATATGCCGAGTGGGCCAAATAAGTTGGATATATTGGGACACGGTCCATAGCTGGTGGGGTCACTCGGTTTTCCCATTAGCCAAGTTTACCTCCCACTCTACGGGCTTCTCTCACACTCATTGTCACACTGCGTGTACATACGTGCATGAAATACAGATAATTGCGCGGAATTAAATTCACTGGGCACAGAAAAATGCGTCCTTTAGTTTGAGATCAATGGAACCAGAGTGCAGCTGCTGCGGTGCTTAGTGTAGCGATAGAAGTCTTAATCTAGATAGAAAATATCAAGAAAACATAAGAACGATGATAGACTACAAGAGGTGTAGCAACCGTGATTATCGCGAGCCGGCCTGGTGAGCATTTGTCAACGTGGCGGTTTAGCGCAGCGAGTAACATTAGTATTTGCGTCGCGCTGTTTTCAAAATTATACAAACAGAAATCGTCAGTCACGCTCATCGTTGTATCGCTCAATCTGCAGTCCATTATTGTCGAATGTACAGCTTGCGTTGGTGGGCCTCTAGTGAATTTATATTAAACGGCTATCATATGGTATTATCGAAGGAGGTGTAAAAGCATGACAACCTGGCAATAGCTCTCCTCCGTTCAGAGTTCATGTATTGTCGCCAAAAATAAATTCGAGTTCGCCTCGCAAGCCGTTCCGTGGTGGCATCTAAACGCTGGCACAGCGTGTTATGATGAAGGGCTGATACGCCACTTGTTCACGTAAAGGCAGCTCTTTCAAGAAAAGCTATTAATTTCGTGTCCAACTAGAAGAAAAACTATCACAATTCCATAACAATTTTCGATTAGTCCGTCCACGTGGCATAAATAGTGGTCGTACATGATTCTTCGGGAAATTCCGTACCCGTATATCGGGAGTCGTCTTTCACTGTAAGATTTTCCGTGAGAGAGAATTTCGGCCAATACTAGTGCTCGACATATTATGAGTGATGCTTGTTGGCCAATCACCCAAAAAAAAATGCTTATGAACGAAAAGATTTGGAAATTTGTCCCCCTATCTGCAGGTTTATTTTCGTAAGACATTCTCTTTTTTTCTGGAATGGTGACTGCCGAGTCATTTCAGTGTCGACACTATTTCTTGTAACCGTCTTTGACCTATCTGATCGCACAAGTAGAAATTATAACCCTTTCTAAGCCTGGCTTAAACTTCCAGACAACGAATTTTTTTTTTTTTTGAGAAGCTTCTGAGAAAACCGTGCAGGATTTCTTTGCATCTTTTCTTTATTTTCGGGCAGATGACGGGTTTGTTTTTGTTAATTTTGTTAGGGTGGCCCAACTCTTCCTATCTCAAGCTGTTTCCATGCGCAAATGATGACGGTGAAGTGGGCTTCTGATTGGACGATGCCAACTTTCTCTTCCAGAAACTCGAACATTTTTAGTGAGGCAGTGCGCAGCGAGGTCCCGCAGAAAACCTCTTTTTTTTTGCTCGTTTCGAAATCACTAAGCCCACGCCTAAAAGCGTCCCTAATCCTTATCACAGAGCGATATTGATCTTGCCTACTTCGTTCAGCCCAGCAACTATGCACAGGAAAACTGTCGCACAAAACGCGAAGAAACCAAAAAATACAACGAAAAGTATTCCCGAAACCTTCAACTTTTCAAGTATAAATTTTTTTTTCAGCAAGCATGCAAACGCCGACCCTCAGCTTTGTCTCAAACCCTTCCAGTGGTACGGCGATAAACGAGGCTGGACTGCGAAGCGGACGCATTCTCACTTCTTAGTGCAAATTCGTTACCCATTTTCCCCCATGAGATCAAGCAGTGCCTGTTGTACTATTGGTGTGTGTTTTGTTGTCAGTGTTCTCTCTTTGTTTTTCGCTTTCCTCGCTTTGCGTCAGAATAACACCCTTGCACCAGAGGTTGCCTTCGAAAGGGAGGAGTTGGCGAATGCGATGTAGTCCACTGGGAAACGAGCGAACGAAAGTGCCTTTGACTCTACGGCGTATCGTCTGCACGGTTCGAGCCACTACCGTGAAAGAACGATGAAAGCTCCAATGAACGAACATGGCTGAGCTGAGAAGTGGGCAAGCGTTCGTTGTTTCTTTTTTTTTTTCAAAAAATGCAAAAAGTGCGATCGTGGTAGACGCGGCAGCAAGTCCACGCACTGCCGCTATATACTCCCGCTCGAAGAGCAAGCACCACAGCGCGAATCTTTGTGAAGCGTGGCCGTTGTGCCTCTTCCTTCATACTTTTTTTTTTTGCTGGCTGGCGCTTTCTTCGAGGACATCCGCGAGCATGAATGCTTTTCTATAGACCCTCGGGTCTCGCTCTGATGTGCGAGTCTGTGCTTTCCGCGGGGTGTTTTTCGTTCGGCGCGTGCACCGTCGCTTGGCAAATGATGAGCGCTCCGAGCTCTGGGGCCCTCCTTGGGCTCAAAGCGACACCCGACGTCTTGAAGGAGATGGTGCGAAGAGTGGGCCATACTCGACCCTTTATTCCTAAGTGGTGCTTAAATCGTGATATATTTTGATTTTTTAGGGACCCATCTGTCATTGAAGTTTCGAGCACGCACACGTCTGAAAAGTGGCCCTCCAGTTTGTGGGTGGTGACAGAAGCAAAAGCTGCTCTATCTGTCGCCTGCGCGTTTTTCTCCGTTGTTCTTTCCAGTTTTCTTTTTTGAGTCGATGTGACATTTGAACTCATCGGTGTGACGGCCTTCTATTTACTGGAACCGCCCTACAATGGCTGATGGCTGACATCGAAGGTAACAAGTCTTTTCTCTTTTTCGGGGTATTCGAAGGACTGAACAAGTAAATAAATAAATTTATACGTGGTGCAGAAAAAGGATGGGAAGACAGTTGAGGTATTCCAGATGCTTATTTCCTTCCTTGAAGAAGCCCTGAAACACTTTTTTGAGTTATCATGTAAATAATTCACTGGAAAAGCGTATTACCTCACAAATTGAGCGCCGCAAAAAATTTCCAGCATCCGTCCAGTACGAGTGGAGTTACAAAGATTTGTCACACGCTGCAATCGCATTCTCTCTTCTCTCGTTCCGATGAAAGCACTGGAAACTGACCAGGGAGTGATGGGAGAGGCAAACAAAAAACGTCACTCGCGCCTCCTGACCTCGAGCATTTTTTTTATTTATTTTTTCTTCGAATACGCGGCTTTTTCAGTGCGATCACGCGTGGACACGTGACGACCTCTCACGGCGACCTCTGTAACAACCGAGCGCGCCATGTTCAAATCAGCGAACGGCTGACTGATAGAGGGGCTTACTGGGCTTATTTCGGGATTTGTCGAGAGAAGAAAAAGCAATTTTTAGCTGACTGATAATTCATTGTGAATTCCAGGCCGCGTGCTGCGCTGTAGTATTTGGCTCGCGTGTTCTCAAGAGCCTTTACTACCGATCGGCAGCGTTTTCTGACCATGCTCAAAAAGTGTGGCAGGACTCCTTTAACTCATGCGCGCCTCTGTTTCTATAACTGCATGCGCATGGTAGTAATGTGGTCATTGATGCTTGAAAAAAACTTTATAGAATTCGTGGGCACTTTGTGGAAATTGACAACGCGCGGAGGCGATAATGTGTAAACTAAAATTAACCTATCGTTCGGTACATTCTAACATCGTTTTTCGAAGGAGCTTTCTTTTATCTCTCCCTCTCTCTCTTAACACCTCGTTTTATGTGGAAACCGCCGCTGAGCATTGCAGCGTGAGCCATATACTATATTGCACTTGGGCGCCCGACTTTCGGATTGCACATCTATCTCGTAGTGACGTTATATTGTTCCGCACTATGTTATGACAGATAGCTTCTTCAACTCTGATTTCATGTGAAACGTAGCGATCACAACGAAATATTGATCTCCCTTTCATTTATTAGGTCTGTCAAATATACGTCATTAAAGTACAAATCAACCTTTGAAGATCTCTACCCAAGGAATATTGGTGTACTGGCGACCACGAGCGCTAATGTCACGGATTACGGGTGGCTGCTGTGGGCGATGGACTGAGACAAGGCTGAGCTAACGATTGAACACATCCCATTTAATACTCATGACACTAAAAATAAGTAAAAATGTACAAAATAGGTTGTATTAACACCCAAAGGAATACTTCAAACTAATTCCTGAACATACTGCGCTCTCTTAAACATCGTCAGGCATCTCTACAGCCTAAGAGTTTCTCGTGGTGCTTCTCATCACCTTACTTGTCGTAACTGACGCTCTGCTTGTCAATGTCCCGATTGGTCGTGCCGGGTCCCTTTCTCGACGCTCTTGGCAGACGTTGCCGTTTCTGTCACTGCCGACTCGTCCTCGCCTGATGTCGGTGCTGGCGTGGCGGAGGCCTCCGAGGTTAGGCCTAGTGGCGGCAGGCGATACCGGAGCTGCACGTTGACTTGGCCACCCGGGGACTGTTTTCGGCGGCTTACTTCAAAGGGGGCTTATGCCAGGAACGTCGGTGCTTGCTGTGTGCGACTGCTGAATCCCCAGCAGCCTCCCTCGAAGCAGGTCGAGGTCTCCGTCTACTTCTCGGGATGTCCGCGTCGCAGGTTGCCGAGTCGCTGTCCTGACGCTCCCGTCGCCAGTGCGCTTGCTGGCGATGCGACCTTCTCCTTGCAAGTCCAGGTCGACAATGCGAGCGCATCGCTGCTCACACGCCTATCGCAGCTCGGGTCGCGCGCCTTGGGCCTCACGGTACGGTGCGCATGATCGCGCTGTTTCAAATCTTCTCTGAACTTTGTCGTCGTCTTTAGGTCTCCGAGGGGCTTCTACACTCATGACAACTAAGCATTTGCCGTTAAAGACTTGTTTACTCACTGCTGCTCTACGAAGGCTAACATATTGCACTGCTGATCGAGTTCGCAAGTTGATGATTTTTCGGTTTAACGTCCCAAAATGACGATATGATTATAAGAGACGCCGGAGGTTTCGAACACCTTGGGTTCTTTAACTTGCGCCTAAACCTAAGCACTCGGGCTTCAAGCATTTTCGCCTTCATCGAAAATGCGGCCGTTGCGGCCGTGATTTGATCCGTCGACCTGCGGGTCAGCAGCCGAGTGCCTTATCCACTAGACCACCGGGCCCAGAGGTCGCAAGTTCAGGTTCCAGCAGCGACCGCTACACTTGAATGAAGTTGGCCAAGAAAAAAGTTAGACCCAAGAACTCCTAGCTGCCATCTAAGAGAGGGCAGCTGAACTCCTCTGACACCGTTTCAACACAAGTTGTTCGTCTCTCTACCAAGGTTTGTGCGGCGCTTAAATAAATCCTAGTGGTTAAAGTAAAATGGCTACTTTGTCAGTAGAGACAGAGCTTCTAGTGACTTTAAAGCTCTTTATGCACCAAGCGGGCTGCTTTTCGTTTTCCTACTCTCCCGCTAATGTCAATATTGCAAGCGGATGTCATATACTATGAAGACCATTTAAACGTAAGCGGAGGTCACGGTATCCGTCCCGCCATCCTTATGCACGTTGTTCACCATTGAACACAAAATCCGGCTAGCTGAACGCTCCGGCTTGTTCAGGAGGTATGCGTTGGCACGGAAATAGACTCAAGTCGGCCCACAAGGAAGAACAGGGCAGCGAGGAAAAGCCCTGGGTAACGTTGCGGTTCACTGTTGAAGATGTTGATCGCGCATCTTCACTATCGCTTATCATCGACGTCGATATAGGGCGCTAACGATGGCGCCTACAAAGAATTTTACGTAAGACGTATGGGCGTCGCCATCTTGGGCTGTTAAGTCGATGTCTTCTTGTTTTTGTATTGATTGATGTGTGGGGTTTTACACCCCAGAACTACCATATGATTATGGAAGACGCCGTAGTGGCGGGCTCGGGAAACGTCGACCACCTGGGGCTCTTAGTGTGCACTGAAATTTGAGCACACGCGCCTACATCATTTCTGCCTCCATCGAAAATGCAGCTGCCGCAGCCGAGATTCAATCCCACGACCTGCGGGCCTGCAGCCGAGTACCTTAGCCACTAGACCACCGCGGCCGGGTCTTGTTTTTGTACCGCGGCGTGAATTAACAAGGCCATTCGGTATTATATGCACCAGCGAACACCTGTTTTTATGCGTATCCGTCTACCGCAACACTGTTGTTTGAGCTGTTAAAGATGCAAAACACAAAAGTTAACACCTGAAACACGTCAATAAAATAGTCTGTACATACTGAAAGGTTGGGGGTGGGTGCTGGAGGATGCATGCCATTTTTGAGACTTAACGTTACCGTGTTCGGGTTCTTACATAGTCTATAAAAACATGACGGCAGTTTCGGACGCCCGCTTCAAACTGAATTTGGCGTTGCTGTAAGGATTCCCCTCGTAAGCAGCAAATTCACTTTGTAAAATCACTTCACTTGCCTTCAGGTTTCATGACAGAGTATCACGCATAACTAGGTGGAGTTTTCGATGGCGCTTTCCGTTTCGAATGCTTCAAGGCCTAACAAGAGAACCACTGTAAAAAAAAAAATCACTGCATTTCAAGCTGCTTGATAATTATGAGGCGAAGCTCTCGGAGGTGATTATTGTGATTAAAGTTGAGATAGTACTGAAACTGATTGTGGTTGTGATACTTATATATTTTTTATTCAAATAGATAGTGCTGAGACTGATTGTGACATAGCGGTGATTCTTCTTTACAGCTGATATGAGGTTCCGAGTTCCGGGTTACGTTTTGACTTCATAATCACAGCTTCATTAGCTATCGTCTCTGGTGTAGAATTTTCTTGTCGGTATTGCCACCTTGCATCAGCTTCAAGTTGTCTCAACTGCGCGTCAGCTTGGCGTTTTTCCCGCTTAGCCTTTGCTTTCTTAGCCCTAGTCTGTGGTGTAGAACTTTGTTGTCGCCGTCGCCGCTTTGCATCCGCTTCCTTCCCTTTGTCTCCGTGGTAGCTTCCCGTCAACGGCGACGCTGATACTCAGCACGTCGCGCTTGCCTGCGTTCGTCTTCGTCCATATGAGAGAAGAGAATGTGTGGTATGGAACGTGGTTATATATATATATATATATATATATATATATATATATATATATATATATATATATATAGCGTTGACAGCAGCGCCATCACGTCTACAAGTAACCACAGCGCCCTCTGTTGCTTATAAGTTGAAGGTTACATGAAAAATGGTTCAGAAATGTTACGGACAGACAGGAGACGGGGGACATCGTGAGGTCTTAAGGAGCTTCGTCCCTAAAACTCTGCAACGTATTCATTTTTTGTTTTCGGTGCATGGCTCATGTTTACATAATTTTCGTTACTCCCAATGAGTCTCAATATCTCTGTAAGCGGTGCACATTTTCAGTTCTCCTTCTTTTCACTTCTTTTGAACGTGTTCGTCTTCCACTACGGGGACGCTGCATTCACAATTTGCGCGCTTTCTGCAACGAAGGTTTGCGGCATAGAGTTTCCTAAAATTAACTAGAGGGGACTGTGGCGCTGCGATCGTTCAGTGAACATGAAAATGATGGGTAGTACACAGGCTTGTCTAGTCTTCGTACTTGCAGGCGGCGAATCGCACTTGCGGCTTCGTTTATTGCTCATTTTGGTTTCATTTTGAAACAAAGAACAAATCATTTTCAATTTGGTGACCCGATTCGACATGGTAAGCCTAAAACAATAAGGTGGTGAGGCGCAACCGCTGAACATTTGCTCATTTTTGTTTCGCGAGAAAACAACTCCAAGCCACACGAACAAACACGGAGCCAGAAGCCGGCCAGAAGTACGAAAATTAGACAAATACGTGTACTACGCATCATTCCCAAGCTCGCTGAAGCGCCATGCGTCGCAGCTTCCATAGACACTAGCGCCAGAGTTCCCTCTAGTGTATATTAGGAAACTGTATGCTTTGTGGTATACGGCGCTGCAGTATCAACACTGTTCGCTTAAGGCCTCGCGGCAATGCTTCGCCCACTCACAGGAAGACCTAATATATATAGGAAGGCGACGAGACCGTCGCAGAGGCCGCTAATTTAGCAGCCTTTCCAACAAGCAAATTGTTTACAAGGCTCAAAAAGCTATACTTGCTGTGCATTAGTAGACCAAAGCTTGGTTATTCAATATAAACATGGCGATTCCTGGGTTTTATAATTAACATGCGGCCATTCCTGTCTTGCAAGTTTTGCCCGTGTAAGATGTCAGCAGCGAAGATGAAATTTTCAGGTGAGCACAAAATAAACCTGACTTTCTGGAGAGGGAGACCCAGAGATATAAATAAACCCATTAAAGCGGCTGCAAGGTGGAACACGTGTTTCTGAAGAAAAAAACTGTACTGCACCCCAAGTCGCAAAATTTAATTATAATCTCGACAAGTTTGTGTATAGGGTGATTTCATGGCTGTCATTGTGCTTTTTTGCAGGATATTAGACCTTTAGGAACGATCTTTGTCAACTACGGGCGTGTATAGGCCGCACCGGCCGTCACGCTTAGACTGCTTACAATAGCATAAAAAGCGCTCCATTTTTTTTTTTTTTACAACGTGAACAAACGGGACTGTCTAATTTTCGCCGCTCCGACAGCGCGCGATGACCGCCGGGCCCTACTTTCGCGGCCTAATTGGTTCGCGCTTTGTTTTTTTTTTCGCTGCTCCACGAGGATGGGCGGGAAAAAGAAACATTGGAATCTCGCGGGAGTGCTGGCCGTGTTTATCTTTGTGCAACAACCTCCATTGAGAACGCAATACATAATGGAGAGGATCCCGCGGGAGGCGAGAGAAATGCAACTGCACTTGTAAAAATAAACACGGCACGGAGCCGTTGACGAGGACACGGAGCCCGCGGTCTGTAAATATAGATGCGTGCGCGCGCTTTTTTCTCGAGAAACTTTGTCCCCGTCGGGAATTCCTATCCCGCGTTCGATTCCTCTTCTTGTTTTCCTTCCCCAAAGCTTTGTCCGGTTTCTCCGAGTCTCGTCTGATGCAGTGGAACATTTCTCTCCTTTTTTTTTTTTTCTTTCGGAGGGGGGGGGGGGAATGGTGCGCTGACATCTCGTGTTCTTGTTGTCTATCTTCGCGGCGGATCCGCGATCGCCCGCTTAGCCGCGAGCAAGCAGCCGGAAGGCAGAGTCTGCAGGACGCAACGTGCGCACTAGTATTCCGAGACAGTCGTGCACGCACGCTGTTCGGTTGTCGTGGCAACCGGTACTGCTGCTGCAGTGCAGTGTCCGCGACCTCCATTCCTTCGATCGCGCTTTTCTGGCTCTTGCGCGGCTCTGTCGACGGTGGTGTTTGGTGGGTCTATGGATATTGTTGCCGGCCCTTCTTGAGCATGTATTCTCGCGTGTCCGCGCTTGTTTGTTTTTTTGAGTGTGTGTGTGTGTTTTGTTTTGTTTGTTCCCGCGCGTACTCTGCAAGTCCCTGGCGCTGCGCCTTCCTTCCCCCTTTTTGGGCCGCGTTCCTCCCTGCGCTTACTCGGCCTTCTCTTTCTCACACCCATCCTCTTCGGTGGCGTGGCATTTCGCAACGAGTGAATGCGTGGCCCTGAAAATGTTTCAGCTTCGAATATCTTTATCCCCCAGCGCCCACGTGTCGGCGTCGGTTTGGCTCACTCCTCTGTGGCTCCCTGAAAAGAATTCCCTTCTTGTTCATTCCCTGTCGCTAACACGAGCTCTTTTATTTACCTATTTACTCTTCCGAATCGAGAGCCGCTTAAAAGTTTATACCCTGATGGCTCTGAGCCCCAAACATCGTCACATTTTCTGTTGAAGTTTATTTGGCATTAGGAGTTTGCGCAAGAAGTGACAAACAAAGTCTATCCTTCGCCAAGTTTCTGTTTGACGAGAAAGCATTAGCGTGCTCTTCTTGTTCGGCGTTTGTTTCTGCAGGTCTCGGGATTTCGGATGTGGGTGTGTGGCCTTCATGTTAGCTTTCTTTTTTACAATTTATTTCTGCACACATTTCCCGTTTTTAAAGCTGCGCCTAAACATTTTCTTTGCTGTTGCTCTTATTGTTCGAGGTAGACTTCCCCTTTCAATCTCGTTTTCTATAAAAGCATTTTGTTACCCATCCGTGCTTCTACCTCAAGCTCGTTTTCGTGGTGTGAATTGTGTGCCGGCGCAAGATGTATGGGTAGACCAGGAGTGTATACATAAGCGGGCCATGCCATCTCTGTTTTAGAACAATAACGGGTCACTTGGTGTGTTTCACCATGGCCTGGCCATCCGCACAGGGGTGAGCAGAGATTGCCGAAATAAATTTCACTCCGCAGGGTTCAACATTCTTATCAAGGTGTATATACGGTATAGCAACGTCACTTATTATATCCTATAGTTCACACAAGTCACCTGTAAGTACGCACTGCATACTTGACGAATTGTTTATACACTATTGGCATTTCATTATCTAAAGAGCACCGAATAGTTAGCTGCATAGTTAGTTAGTTAGTTAGTTAGTTAGTTAGTTAGTTAGTTAGTTAGTTAGTTAGTTAGTTAGTTAGTTAGTTAGTTAGTTAGTTAGTTAGTTAGTTAGTTACACCGTGAAATGTAGCTTTCAGTGTGCGTTTTAAGTTAAATGCGTTAACACGACCGAATAGGAAAAGGAGATGTTCTTTAGACCTAAATTCGAACCTCTGCCACGCTATGATGTTCTTTAGACCTAAGTTTTACAACTAAGCATAAACGCAAGTTCCAGCACTGTGGCAATGCAGTGTAGCGCCTACAACCCTGCGGTAAATAATTCACCTTCATGCACGTCAAAGCAACTGAAGTTCGGAATGCTACGTCACGCGTTTTAAAGGGGCCCTAAATGCAAACAATTTACGTCAGAGTGAAAGCTCAATGTACGACAACGTCTGAAACGACAATATCATCAACAGCAGTGCCCTACTTACCGACAGAATAAGGTAAATGCACGAGAACAAATGCGCCACAATAAGACGTACGCAAAATAATCCCGATGACGTCGGACAAACCACCTACAATTAATCAGTAGTGATTGATCTAGCTGCACTAAATAAAAAAAACTTCCGTGCATCAATAAAATGCTGCTTGTTCGTTTCTGTTCGATTCATTGAAAAAAGAACCGCCGGACGTTACTATGGGGAATGACACGAGTGGTTCAAAAATTCAATGAAACTTGGTTAAACTACACAGGTCGGGCCATCTAGCGGGGCCCAGTTAAACCAAGCACGCCTGCAATTTTGAAGGCCATAACTGAACATTGTTCAATGACCGTTGTTGCTGCTGTCTAGAAACGTTGGCTGTGGCTCCCGCTACTTTCTCTATGTCGGTGGCAGCGCATTAAGGCCGGGCAACATTGTTCATGGCAGCAGTGACGTCAAAGGTCCCGTTGAGGCGGGTAATTTGAAGTACGCTAACTCGATGCGGACCACTAAAACGTGGTCTTATTTCAATATTAGCCCTTCTTTGGAAGAAAAGTAACACTACAATGGTTTGTAGAAGGCTACTTTAACAATCAACATCGGCTTAATAGTTGTCTTTTGTGTGCCTTTAAGGTAAATGAAACAACCAATACCACGCACTCATTGTTCTCCGATTCATCCCGACTAGAGGCGACATTCCACGCTGTTTATTGGTGCACCGGTGACGCAGCGAGTGCCCGGGGCCCGAACTTGCGGCCCTAAACCACCACTCGCGCGGAAGGGGGGCGCCGGGAACGTGACGCGGGTGGTGCTCACGCGCGATGCCCAGGCACGTGAGTAGTCTCGCTCGGCCGCGGCGATCGATGCTCCTTTCTCGAAGAGTCTTTTCACCTTCCACTGCACATGCGTGCCTGGTCAGTCCTTTGCGTCTGCTCTTGCGGCCCTTACAACACTTAACGAATCCATTTGCTCTTATCTTCTTTCCGAAGATCCCCCTCGCCCTTTCATCTCTTTATTCCTCGACAGAGACCGGCTGACAGAGTCCACTCTTTGTTGACTTATGCAACACGCAAACGCGTACAGAGATAAGTATTAACGCGAAGGATTGCGAAGTGATAGTCCCTATTTTGGTCGGTCTCAAGCACAGGTGTAGCCAACGGATAATGGGGCTATAACATATATCGTAGCGGTTGTTATTTGTGGATAAAATCGAAGGGCAAAAAACTTAGCCTATTTTCTAATGGAAACGGAAGAGAAAAAAAAACGGAGCTGAGCTGAAATTTTAGGTTCCGTATTAATTACACTGCGAGTTGTGCTACACGCCGGTGTCCCACGTGCACGTTATTCAGTATCTATGCACTATGTGATAGCTCTCTTTTTAGGGAGCTATGTACAGTAAGTCTACAGGAAGCGAGGTAACAGCGCACAATATATACGCGCCCTGGTTCCACAATGACGTCGCACGTTGTTTGGCGAGATAACGATCACTTTCACGTGTCCTCCTGTTAGGTCTGAACGTGGAGAGGCGAAAAGAGGGACGAGCTGGGCGGAATCAAAAAAAAAAAGGGGACAGCGAACGCCTACTGCTTGGTGCAATGAAACAATGAAAATAAAGAAAAAAATGAGCGGCCAGCGCGCAGCCAATTTAAACAAAAGCGAACAAACGCGCACCCGATACTGGGCTAGGTCAACGAACTTTCGGGCTACCGTTTTTTTTTTCCTTCTTCCTCTTTTTTCCTCTCTCTAGCGCCAAATAGGGACGACGGGAGAAGACTCCCATTTCACGTCATTTACATTCCACACTCTCTCGTGTGCTTCTTTTTCGACCTCTGCCGCTTGGGGAGATTGCGGCGCGCGTTATTGACGCCTCCGGTCTTTTCGCTCCAATACACCGTGTGTAATGTGCCCCTTGCTGGGAGAATAATCGCGCGCCCAGTGCTAAAACAAAACGGAGCCTTGACGAGCGCGACCGACGCGTGCGTGGTGGCTCGCGGTTACGCGAGTCGCCGGCGCTGTGCTGGCGCCGGTTCATCGCGGAAGAGGCAAGCTGGTGCGCAGGGTGGCAATCGATCATGCCGCTCCTCCGGGTGGACTTCGCCAGGCGGCGGTTATTGTCTTCGGCTGGCGTCGCCGCAAGCACCGAGCTCCTCCGGCCCCCGTGTATTCGCAGCCGGTTGGCCGTAGAAGATCGCCGCCGCCGAAACGCCGTGTGTATAGTTCCAGCTGAAACAGGACGCGCCAGCTTAGCAACTTCTCCGCCGCGGTTGACCTCGCGCGGTTTCGGCTCGCTCGAGGAAGAAATCGTTTGCGCCCATTTTTTATACGCAAATCCCCTTTTTTTCGATGGTTCTGCATTGCGCGTCGGACGCCCCCGTTAATAAGTCTGCGGTAACGACCTACACGGCCAGCGGTTCATGAGCAATGCTTTATATCTTCTGCGGCCCCGCCGCGGTGGTCTAGTGGCTAAGGTACTCGGCTGCTGACCCGCAGGGCGCGGTTCAAATCCCGGCTGCGGCGGCTGCATTTCCGATGGAGGCGGAAATGTTGTAGGCCCGTGTGCTCAGATTTGGGTGCACGTTAAAGAACCCCAGGTGGTCTAAATTTCCGGAGCCCTCCACTACGGCGTTTCTCATAATCATATAGTGGTTTTGGGACGTTAAACCCCACATATCAATCAATCAATTATATCTTCTGCGTAATGCATGTTTTCATTTCCATTTATTTATTTATTTATTTATTTATTTATTTATTTATTTATTTATTTATTTGATGCTCGCGCTTCAGCTAGTTTTGTATTCTGCTTTTCATAGCTCAGGGGCGTACGAGACACTTCTATCCTTCACCTTGTGCAAAGGTATATATGCCGCGTGTTCACAAATCTATAAAATGTGTGTTCTCCTCAGATGTGACGTCACTATCCCACACTAGCGAATAAACGTCCATCCCGTGAAAATAGTCACTCCGTGTGCACCTGCACCCCGCATGCGCACTCATCATCCTTCAAACGGGGGTGGTTTCTTTTTTCCCGTTTTCGTACTTTATTCATTTTCTTGACCAGGAGAAGCCGAAATTCAGTCCTGCTTCCATTATAACAAACCAGATTGATTCTCTCTCGAACAGATGGTGGCAAATGTTACACTGCTGTGTAGACAAGACTCCAATATATCTGAGATTGCAGAGAGAACGTTGCAATCTACAGTTTCGCGAGAGGATATCTACAGCGCTAATTTGTATACAGTAATTCTAGAAGGCAATAACGTGTGGTGAGAAGTTCGTACACTCTGTTTGTCGACACGAAGTAAGCAAAACAAAAAAATGCGTAACACGTGCAAGTGTATGCTTTCGTGGCAAGTTTCTGAAAAAAAAAAAAGGGCAATATTCGTCAACTCGATTCGGTGCCACACAGCCACCCTGTTACGAAAACGTTTATAATCACGGATTATGATTGGTGGCTATAACTTTTGTGGAGCTACAATCTGTGCTTTCTGTCTATTCTGTAAAATGTGGCGTCTTTGCTGCGTGCACACGACTAGAAAAGGGGTCTATTTTCTATGCAGGTGTTTGCTAGACCAGACAGGCTACTGCTAATCCCTTTGCGTGGATGCGCAACGCCGGCGTTTGTTGTGGAGTTTGAAAAAGTCGATTCAATAGTGGTGGACGTCAAAGAATAACCTTTAAAAGAAATTCGCGCCTGTTCGATTGATTGAAAGCTTACTGACACTTTAGTGTATGGTTGCTCTTGTATCCAGACCCGAGTAAAGTGTGGCCACAAGCCCGCATACCAAGTCCTGAAAGTTCATTTACAATACAGAAGATAGGGTTTCTGTCAATTATAAGCGTGCGTTATGTGTCAGCACGTGTGATAAACACTACATTCGAGCAACACACTGAGGTGGGCCAGCTCCAAGAGTAGTCCCGGACGATTCGCCCTGACTTACTGGTACAAGGGTCTTCATCGAAATGTTTCGGTGATACTATAGTTCTGAACAATTCTATATAACAGTGGCATAATGTCATACTTAACTTTGAACACGTCATGAACCTTCGCACTGTGGCTACGGGTATTTGTTCCAACCAGCGATAGGACGGTTACGCTTGTCTAATTTTGTTCTTAATGCGAAGATTTTTTAGCAAACTTCGGAGGTGTTGAGCGTATACCTATCTATCCATCTAGCCGCTTACGCTTGGGTGCTCTCGTGGTGACACCCTTAATTTGGCGGGAACCAAAATTAGCATGAGAAGGGCGTGCTGGTCAAGACATGAATAATGTCACAATCCCGTCGCGTACGTCGTCAAACACTTCTCGGCAGACAGTGGCACATATCCACGGGCGGGTATGTGCCGCTGATAGGGGGGTTGACACTTAGTATCTACCCAGGAACGACGAGGACACCCATGAGCAATTTTAGCGCGCGAGCGTTCATAAATACCCGACTTCGGTAGCGTCGACCCGACGAATGCAAAGAATAAATGTCAAGGTCCCAGCTGGAATCAAACCGACGCATTCTGCGTGGCAATGAAGCATTTTAACACAGAGCTATGCCAGGTCTCAGAACTACTTTTCAAATAGACGCCAATCTTCGTGAAACGTCTATAGTAGTTGCAGGGCTGCCTACCCAATTTTACGAACATTACATATGTACTCCTTCGATACAGTCGTCACGTCGAGTTAACGTCAATTGTGGTTAGGTGCCGTGCGCTGAAGTTGACTTATGTAGCAGTATCTAGGGCCAGCATCTTCGCGAGCGCCAGTGCTTCATACCAGCTTCTGGTGTTGCTAATACGCATGTTCCAGTTGGCATGGCGTTGCGCAAGGGCAAACAACTGGTTATATGCAACTCTCCAACATTTGTTTGTGCGTGCAACATTTGTAGATATATTTAGCGTCATTTCAGGACGTGTCGCTCAATAAAAAAACTTACGACACGCTCACCTTTCCTCAGGATGCTTCGCATAACGTCGATTTCGAGGTACGTGCGATCTGCCGAATTTTTTTTTTGAGTGCACGTTTATTAGAGGCCACTAATTTTACATATAAGAAATTCGTTAAAAAAGATGTTTAAATACAGTCATCTAGTACAGTTCCCAAATCCTTTTACGTATGTGTACAGAAGTCTTACAGATATCAAGCGAAACAATAATTGGCAGCCGTTGCGCCAAGAGCACTCGTACTACATGAAGAGATCGCTGAGAGCAGCCTATATTTTCAGCAAAGAGCCGAACTTCACAAATTTCCCTCGGTATCGCCTGCGTGATTGCTCACGTCGTAAACTTCAAAACATCAACACGCTAAGAAACAACAGCAACTACTTCTAAATACTCTTCTCTTGTTCCTTCAAGATTGCTGCTTTGAAGGTCAAGTTTAAACAATGATCTTTCGCGTGATCTATATATAGCGTGGGACCGCGTGCCCTGCGCATTGGTACCCTTCTCAGAAATGTTCCCTTCCGCCGAGTGTTCATAAAATGGCCGCTATTCCGAAAACACCGCTCAACGTTACCATGGCGTGTAACGTCCCGCAAAGGAAAGAGGGGTCGTTGAGCCTTGGCCTTCGCCCTTTTGTAGAAGGGCGCGCAGGGAGCACGCAGAGTTGCGGTGACCGCGACCGAAAGCTCGAGGCGTGCGCCGTGGTGTGGCCTCTCCCACCGTTTTGATCGAACATGATTGTGCAAGGTCTCTTTTTTTTACAGCGAAAGCTGTTATGACATCACAACTTGGGTCTAGCGCAGCGCCGTAGTTGTCCGCTGCGGCCGCGGCCACCTCCGGTGTCCGTAACTACATCACGTGAAATTAGAAAAAAAAAAAGAAAACCTAGTGCCAAAGACACAGTGGGGTGTGAACCCGGGTCCGCTGGATGCCAGCCTGGTATTCTACCACTGAGCCACTTTTTTTTTCTTTATTGCCTTCTTGACTACAGGTCAAGCTAATATGACAATCACTATCACACGTGTTTCATGCGTGATAACGCGTCAAAGATATTACATCTTCAACACAGTCGGTGCTACCACTGAGCCACGCCGTTGTTTGGGACTCGTTGGCAAACTTGGCTTAGGCAATGAGGGTGGCGACTTGGGCTTGTTGGTATGGTTGCATGATGATAGATGGTAGCGCAGACAACGAACACGGACAAGAGAAGGCACATAGACACAACAGTGTCTATGTGCCTTCTCTTGTCCGTGTTCGTTGTCTGCGCTACCATCTATCATTGGCTTAGGCAGGCTTGATGTCTGGAAAGCGATCGCGTTAACACGACCTATAAAGTGTTTTAAAACAGCGAAAAAACAACCAGTTGTCGCACAATGCGAATAGCGTAACGAGTGGGTCGTCCAATGCTCCAGCTCATTACAAAAGCTTGTTCTTGTTCACCCATTAGCTGTGGCGCATGCCCACTTCAGGCATAATTCCTAATCATCCCCAGTCACTGCATGAGCAATCGGTACAAAATTCCTTGCAAGTGTTTAGTGGATACCACGCTCTTCAGAAGAATGACGAAAAATAGCATAGCGAATGCCAGCCTACTACACAAAAAAGATTTCCTATAAATGTCGTAGTGCGTATCAAGCGAATGTGCTTGCAGCAGTTATCCAATGAGAATTTAGAAAAGGCTCTGAAAGGCCGCTCTTCTAGCTTTCGCTGTGACTGTGCTGCGCCTTCCGCGCAGGCCTGGCGTTTTTATATTGTTCTTTTCCTGCGAAAGTATTATTCGTTCTTCGCATAATGCTGCCAGTATGCAAACTTGGGCCCTTTCTCTGACTGCTTTATCATTCGTATTAAATTCTGTCAAAAGCGCCGCTTCACTTTGGCGCGTGTCACATGGATCAGGCGAGGATCTATAAGGGGCGGAAGTATCTTAACAGCTTTCCTGTGGTGCCGAAATCAGTGTGCGCCAGTATGCTGGAATAGGGTTTTTTTTTTTTTTTTTTTTTTGGAACGCTCTCACTGACGTCTTCGTGGAGTATGCCATTCACGCTAGTCGATGGCATGGAAACCTCTGTAGATGAGGTAATGCACTCTGTTCCAATGCTATTTTTCTTCGTGTTCCGAGTGATGCTTCGTCTATGAAGTCACCACGACCGGTTGAGAGTCACGGTTGGACGATAATTTTATTTATTCATTACATATTGTGGACACAAGTTTCATGCATGGTAGGCAAAACACAATCAAAAAGTAAAAACAGTCTGGTTAGTTGAACTATACAGTCTTTAGCATGCATTTTTAAGTAACCGACATTATGCAACATAAGTGTGCAAAACATATGATTGTGTGTTATTTAGTTGTTCCAATCATTATTGAAGCGCGAAAAAAAATTTGAATTGGTCAATTCAGGCGAAATAGGGGCTTAGAGAATTCGGGTGATGTTGGCGAGTAGGCCTCGTGGATAGTGAACTGAAATATTCTGTTGGATCGAGTGCGAGTTTATTATTAAGCAGCTGTCACAGAAAGTCAAGCCGCAGTTATTTCGACTTTCAAGACTGCATCAGTTCAGTTCATCAAACAAGTAATAATAATAATAATAAACACAGTAGAAGTCCTTACATAATGCTCTCACTGCATGATTACCAACACCACTTCGCTCACGTGCGACAAAGCTTCGATGACTGCCTGCGACGTCATCCTTTTGACGTGCGCAGTCTCGCAGCGAATAAGCGCGCTGTTTGGTTAAGTGGACTTCGAGTGAAAGGTTTCGCGTTAATGTTGTGAAAGAGAGTGAACGAGATATCCACATCGGAATGGTTGCGTAAGGAGTGGGCCCCCGCAGTCCTTCCCATACGAGCGCCGAGAATGCCGGCTATTTCCAATAACGTGTCTCGCGTGTTTTTGCGTGCACATCGCTCACCTGGCCTATCATGCTTCTTTCGAATCAGGCTCTCGGGTTCTAAATATGAGTCTCTCGAGCACGAATGAAGGAGGGGTAGGTGGGACGCAATTTCTGTTGGAGAATCAATGACAAATATTAAACATCTCGAAATTCCCCCATAAGCGGGCCCGTAATTTCAGTCTTCAGCGCAGAGTCCTACTGGTTTCCCACCCATCACGCGGCCGTATAGTAGTTGATCATTCTCCTCTACCTTTTTATATAACAATAATTCGTGGGATTTTGCGTCCCAAGAACCATGAAATGAATGAGTGACGCCTTTGGGAGGGAATTTCGAACATCTGGTGCTCTTTAGCGTGCACTGATGTCGCGCAGTAGACGGGCCCCGACCATTTCGATTTGATTGAAATGCGACCGCCGCCGCCGGCATCGAACCCGTGACCTTCAGGTGAGTAGCCGAGCACCTTATCCACTGTGGGTGGGTGTGTGTGTGTGACAGAGAGAGAGAGAGACTCTTTATAATCTATGGTCAATAGAAATTGCAAAACACGAAGAAACCATTGTTATTGGAGCCTTTAGACGCTGCCGAAGTCAACACTGCCGATGTCGGCTTTTTCTTAATGCTCACTTGTTAAAATTACCCATGTCTCTTCTCGCCGTTCCTGGATAGAGCATGCCAACCTGCCCGTTACAGCCACCTAGCGGTGTCCACCTATATCATCGACCGCAGCGCCTAGCCAGAAACGGGTCTTCTTGTTATTCACGGGTGTACAACTACGCCCCGGATTACAGTTGTATAAATATTTATAGCCGCGCATCACATTGTTGGTTGGTTCATTTTTTTTTCACGCAAAGCGCGTACCTGTAGTACAGCAGAATCAAAGCTATCGCAGCGTTCTTCTGATGGTGTGCAGTTGGATAGATATCGCTTGGTGAGAAAGCATGCGAGGGATAACTGCTCTGCTGATAGACTGCTGTTGAGGTATAAGTTGCATGCATACATACATACATACATACATACATGCATACATACATACATACATACATACATACATACATACATACATACATACATACATACATACATACATACATACATACATACATACATACATACATACATACATACATACATACATACATACATACATACATACATACATACATACATACATACATACATACATACATACATACATACATACATACATACATACATACATACATACATACATACATACATACATACATACATACATACATACATACATACATACATACATACATACATCATGACCATCATCAGCCTGACTACGTCCACTGCAGGACAAAGGCCTCTCCCATTTTCCGCCAGTTAACCCGGTCCTGTGCTTGCTGCTGCCAATTTATACCCGCAAACTTCTTAATCTCATCTGCCCAGCTAACCTTCTGTCTCCCCCTAACCCGCTTCCCTTCTCTGGGAATCCAGTTAGTTACCCTTAATGACCAGCGGTTATCCTGTCTACGCGCTACATGCCCGGCCCATGTCCATTTCCTCTTCTTTATTTCAACTATGATATCCTTAACCCCCGTTTGTCCCCTAATCCACTCTGCTGTCTTCTTGTCTCTTATGGTTACACCTACCATTTTTCTTTCCATTGCTCGCTGCGTCGTCCTCAATTTAAGCTGAACCCTCTTGGTAAGTCTCCAGGTTTCTGCTCCGTAGCTAAGTACCCGCAAGATACAGCTGTTATATACTTTCCTCTTGAGGGATAGTGGCAATCTACCTGTCATAATTTGAGAGTGCTTGCCGAATGTGCTCCACCCCATTCTTATTCTTCTAGTTACTTCAATCTCGTGGTTAGGCTCAGCGGTTATTACCTGCCCTAAGTAGACATAGTCTTTTACAACTTCAAGTGCACTATTACCTATCTCGAAGCGCTGCTCCTTTCCGAGGTTGTTGTACATTACTTTCGTTTTCTGCAGATTAATTTTAAGACCTACCTTTCTGCTCTCCTTGTCTAACTCCGTAATCATGAGTTGCAATTCGTCCCCTGAGTTACTCAGCAATGCAATGTCATCGGCGAAGCGCAGGTTACTAAGGTATTCTCCATTAACTCTTATCCCTAACTGTTCCCATTCTAGGCTTCTGAAAACCTCCTGTAAGCATGCGGTAAATAGCATTGGGGAGATTGTGTCCCCCTGCCTTACACCCTTCTTCATTGGTATTCTGTTGCTTTCTTTATGAAGCACTATGGTAGCAGTTGATCCCCTGTAGATTTCTTCCAGAATGTTTATATATACTTCATCTACGCCCTGATTCCGCAGTGTCTGCATGACGGCTGATATTTCTACTGAATCAAACGCCTTCTCGTAATCTATGAAGGCTATGTATAGTGGTTGGTTATACTCTGAGCATTTCTCTATTACCTGATTGATAGTATGAATATGGTCAATTGTTGAGTAGCCTGTTCGAAATCCTGCTTGTTCCTTTGGTTGATTGAATTCTAATGTTTTCTTTACTCTTAGCAATTACCTTTGTAAATAGCTTGTATACTACAGAGAGCAAGCTGATCGGCCTGTAATTCTTCAAGTCCTTGTCATCTCCTTTCTTATGTATTAAGATGATGTTAGCGTTCTTCCAAGACTCTGGTACACTTCCCGTCAGGAGACACCTCGTAAACAGGGTGGCTAGTTTTTCTAACACAATCTGCCCTCCATCTTTCAGCAGATCTGATGTTACCTGATCTTCACCAGCAGCTTTGCCTCTTTGCATGCTCTCTAAAGCTTTTCTGACTTCTTCTATCATTACTGGTGGGGTGTCATCTGGGTTACTGCTAGTTCTTATAGTATTAAGGTTGTGGTTGTCTCGACTACTGTACAGATCTCTGTAAACCTCCTCCGCTATTTTAACTATCCTATCCATATTGGTAGTTATTTTGCCTTCTTTGTCCCTTAATGCATACATCCAACTTTTGCCTATCCCAAGTTTCCTCTTCACTGCTTTGACGCTTCTTCCGTTTTTCAGAGCATGTTCAATTCTCTCCATGTTATACCTTCTTACATCGCATACTTTACTTCTATTAATCAACTTCGAAAGCTCTGCCAGTTCTATTTTGTCTGTTGTACTTGACACTTTCATGATTTGACGCTTCTTAATTAGGTTCTTTGTTTCCTGGGAAAGCTTGCCAGTGTCCTGTCTAACTACCCTGCCTCCAACTTCCACTGTACACTCCGTAATGATACTCGTCAGATTATCATTCATTGTATCTACGCTAAGGTTGGTTTCCTCACTAAGAGCCGAGTACCTGTTCTGCAGCGACACTCTGAATTCCTGTACTTTCCCTCTCAGTGCTGGCTCATTGATTGGCTTCTTGCGTATCAGTTTCTGTCGTTCCTTCTTCAAGTCTAGGCGAATTCGACACCGCACCATTCTATGGTCACTGCATCGTACCTTGCCAACCACTTCCACATCCTGCACGATTCCTGGGTGTACAGTCATTATAAAATCTATTTCGTTCTTATTTTCGCCATTAGGGCTCCTCCATGTCCACTTGCGGTTTTCTCGTTTTCGGTAGAAGGTATTCAAAATCCGCAAACTATTGCGTTCTGCGAATTCTACTAGTAGCTCTCCTCTGGCGTTTCTAGTGCCGATGCCACAATCTCCTACTGCGTGGTCTCCAGCCTGCTTCTCCCCTACCTTTGCATTAAAGTCGCCCATCACTATAGTATACTGTGTTTTTACCTTACTCATTGCCGATTCCACGTCTTCATAGAAGCTTTCAACTGAAGCGTCGTCATGGCTGGATGGAGGCGCGTAAGCCTGTACTACCTTCATCTTGTATCTTTTATTCAGTTTAATTACAATACCAACCACCCTTTCATTAATGCTATAGTATTCCTCTATGTTGCCAGCTATGTTTCTGTGAATTAGGAACCCCACTCCCAGTTCTCTTCTGTCTGCCAAGCCCCGATAGCAAAGGACGTGCCCATTCTGTAGCACAGTATAGGCCTCATCTGTCCTCCTGACCTCACTGAGCCCTATTATATCCCATTTAACACCCTCTAGCTCCTCGAATAGTACAGCTAGACTTCCCTCACTAGATAAGGTTCTAGCGTTAAACGTTGCCAAGTTCAGGTTCCAATGGCGGCCTGTCCGGATCCAGAGATTCTTAGCACCCTCTGCTGCGTTGCAGATCTGACCGCCGCCGTGGTCAGTTGCTTCGCAGCTGCTGGGGACTGAGGGCCGTGAGTTATTTGACGTATGCATGTGGGAGGTAGTGTCCAGATACTGCACCAGGGTGGCCAATCCTTCTCTGGTGAGGGAGTGCGTTCCCGACGGTGGTTACCGGTGAGGCCGCACCCCAAGCCTCTTAATGCAGTTCCATCAACACGCGGATTTTTTTTTAAAGTCCGGTTGGGAACTGCGCGGCACCGGGATTTGAACCACGGACCCCTTGCATGCGAGGCGGATGCTCTAACCACTACGCCATCGCCGCCGCATACGTACATGCATACATACATGCATACATACATACATACATACATACATACATACATACATACATACATACATACATACATACATACATACATACATACATACATAC
The DNA here is from genome assembly GCF_013339725.1 of Rhipicephalus microplus. Taxonomy (NCBI): domain Eukaryota; kingdom Metazoa; phylum Arthropoda; class Arachnida; order Ixodida; family Ixodidae; genus Rhipicephalus; species Rhipicephalus microplus. The sequence continues at coordinate 58,698,052 of NC_051172.1, forward strand.
ATACATACATACATACATACATACATACATACATACATACATACATACATACATACATACATACATACATACATACATACATACATACATACATACATACATACATACATACATACATACATACATACATACATACATACATACATACATACATACATACATACATACATACATACATACATACATACATACATACATACATACATACATACATACATACATACATACATACATACATACATACATACATACATACATACATACATACATACATACATACATACATACATAGGAGAGGACGAATGCGCTTGTGCTTGCTTCGTTGTGCGAGCGATGTACTTTGAGTACATGTTTAATTAATGTACATGTTTACATGCACACGTTTATTTAAATGGCCTAAAATGAAAGCGATAAAACATGTTATTGATCTACTTAGTTAATGTCTGACACACATTTACAACGCTTTCTTAAAAAGATTCATTTTTCCACAGAATATGAAGGATGCTAAGGTGACAGTGATCCACAAAAATGGAGATGAAAACACTTTAACTAATTACAGACCAATTTCGATTTGCGCGCTTTTTCCAAAGCACTAGAAGAAATTATTCATGCCAGATTATTGAAATTTTTTGACAAACATTCTGTTATAAATCAATCACAATATGGTTTAGATCAGGCTTTCAACCGAAAGAGCTTTATTGTTTCAAAAGGAATTGATTCTCGAAGCTATCAAGGCCAAAAAGTTTACACCGGGGATATTTTACGTATGTAGAAAGCATTCGACAAAATAAAACACAAGACTATATTTGGAAAACTGCAGTGTTATAGAATTCCTGGTGTAGCCCTAAATCTAATCGAACGCTACCTAACAAACACCACTGTGTATCTATAAAGAGGGAAATTTCGTCTGGGCAAACTGTTAAAGATGGTGTTTTCCAAGGCAGCCTATTGGGTCCCCTTTTGTTCATCATATTTATGAACGATATTGCATATGCTCACCCTTCAGCTCAATATATAATCTACGCAGACGACACAAGCTTTTTTTTTCTGGTACGAATGCTAGTCATCTCGTAAATACAGCTAACTCGACATTACAAAAGATATACAGCTAGAGCCTTAAAAAATATTTACTTATAAATTGATCCAAAACATAAGCTCTTCTGTTTTACTACAAATTTCCCCTTAATGAAGTCACTGAATCCTACAATGTCATGTTAAATAACAGCATAATCGAATTCTCTTCCACCGTGAAGTCTTTGGGCGTTCTTTTCCATGAGCACATGTAATGCGATTATCAGAACTTTTATACAACAAGCTTTGCAATGTTTTAGGTGTCCTAAGAAAATTCCAGAGTCCATTGCCAGTTGCTCAAAAACTTCAAATATTTAATGCGCTTTTTACATCACATCTGAATTATTTTAACTTAATTTGGGGTAATGGAACAAATCAATTTGATAGTAATCCTATTATCTTACAGAAAAAAGCGCTACGTACGTTTTGTTGTTAACCTCCCTTTTAATACCCATATTTCACAAATATTCGATAAATATAAAATAATCAAATTAAACCTCCTCTATGAATATTCTTCAGTAATCTCTTTTAGATCTGATACCATAAAAGTTCGCGGCTATATACTTAGTTTAGCGAGCTTAGAATTAAATCTTTAGGCGCGCCTAAACCGACACTCTGAATATTGGCATGTACCGAGGCCGCACACAAATTGTGCTTTTGAGACATTGAGTTATTGCTTGCCGAATACACTAAATAAATTAAGAATTAATTGTGAACATTTTCGTACGCTTTAATACTTTTATTTTAAATATGCTTTATTAGTTCATGTGTGTAGTATTATTTTCTGTTTGTATACTTCTTCCTTTCGATGTAAATCATGTGCTTGGTGGTTTGTATAAGTTTGTATAACTTTTTTGTTCCGATGCAAAGCAGGTGCATTGCTGGCTTAAACTGTCTTGTGGTTTACTTTGCTTTTGCCGTTTTGTTGTCACAGTGAACATGTGGATGTGGGTTATTGTCAAGCTGTTTTTATACACCTTTTTTCCCCTGTCCCAGCCACTTACTGTACAACTGTGTGTGGTAAATAAATTCAACTGAACTCAACTTAAGGTCACTCTAACTAAACTTCCCTGCAGCATGAAAGGATGAACGTGTAACTGGGGTCATAGAATACTTCCACTGAATGACGTCATGTCTGGCAGTGTATATGGCACTCAGGGTGCGGTTTCTTAAAACGGTGTTACGCTACTAAGCTCGTAGGAATGATGTCCCCTACAGTGACAGCGAGCATATCATTGCCGAAGGCCACCAACCAGTCAGGAAACAGCCTTACCCGCAAAAAGCTTTTAGGATTCGTCCCAGTGGTATAGCGAGCGTTCTGCCACCATACTTTCTTGCTCAGTGTGCAGTAGCTCAAGCTTCTGCAACAGTGCAGGGCATTTGAGACACGGAGTGCGGGTGTGACGCAACACTGGCCGTCACAGACCCTTTCCTCGGGGCTGTCGCTGGAGCCGTAAGCGGACAGCCCGGCGGAAGCCCAGAGGGAAAAACTGTGCCGAGACAACAGGCTTTTTTCCCACTTTTTTCTTCGCCGACTTTGTGTTTATCTCCGTGTCCCGCTCCACTGAATGACAGCCGGCGTGTGCTGCTAATTCAATTTGGCACCAAGCTCCGTGGCTAGCCCTCCTTTTTTTTTTCTTTTTCAGTCTGGCTTCTGTGAAATCTATGCTTCGGCAGCAAGTTCAGGCACACTCCTTTAAGCCTCTCAGTGTCGCGTTTTAGTGCTTGCGCTAAACCTCCCCGCGCTGTGGGTCGTGGTGCCCCATTCTACGAGTGCGGATACCCAATACGTGCTATACCAAGCTATTCACCTCACGAATGGAATACGCTGTCGTCTGAGGTAACGTGTCAACCGTAAGAGCTCCATTTGTCTATGTCGCTTCGTGTACGGGTGCTGGCTGGGATCGTTTTCGCGTGCTTTTTTTGTTCGCCTGTCTTATTCATCGATTTGCGATTCGTCGATTTCAGTCATGCGACGTTTTGCACGCTTATATATGCCCATGTGCAACACCTTGACTCCAGAGCATAACCGCGAGGCTCTGCAGTGCGTGTGTAATGGATCAAGCAAGATTGAATCAATGAATGAATAAACTATATTTAATGTGCGGCAGTGTCTTTAAGATGACGTTAAAATTTAATTCATGACGTACAGATTCACGTTTGCTCTGTTTCATTCGATTCTCAATTATGTGTAAACTTTGTTGTTGTTGTTGTTGACTCGACACATATTTTTTGTGCTATTCCTACAGCCCTTCTTTTAACAGAAGCTTGTGTCAAAAGAGTGATGCCGCATTGCGTTAATACGCTCTTTTGTTAAAGTAGCATTTCGTGAAGTGTGTGCTCATGATCACCTGTGTCTGCATTTTTTTATTATATCACTCATTGCGCGAAATTTCATTCTCATTCTTTATTTTCATTGTAAAAAATTCTATTCAGTAATCGGAGCCAAGTAAAAGACTGTTCTAGGCAGCTTGAGGAGCTCTTGGCCCCCGTTCTCTATGGTGGCAGCAGGGGGTGGAGGTGGCAAAAATAGCGTGCATGGGTTAATATTCAGGATGACATCAACTATGAATAACAGTTGCACAATACAAGCAAAAAAGAAATAAAAAATACAATATAATGTGTAGTACACAAATGTTGGTGCGTGTGAGGAAACAATTTCTTTCAGACAATGCGAACTGATTACGTGCTCAAGCACTCTTAGCAAAGGCAGTGATGACTTCTAGAAGAAACAACAACAACAACAACAAAAACACTGAGAGGCAGAATAAGTGAAGCTAGTTGAGACCACGTTACGTTATTATAGATATATTAAAACTAGCATTTTCAGGTGAATTAAGCAAATGGGGTAGTTTGTTTTTTTAACGTCTGCGTGCCATTATTTGTTCGTCATTAGGGTATAGACCGTACTTCACTGTCACGGGTGGTACAAGTAGCTGTGTTTTTATGTAGACAAGATATTTCGTTAAATATGCTATTTGCTGAGTTTATATTGTAGTTTCATACACGAAGTAGGAAACGATTTTAGAAGGAAAAAATAGTGTGGATGTTGTACGACCCGAAGAGGTCTTCAGTGTGATCTTAGTATGTTACAGTTGCTAATATGCGTATTATGTTCTTTTGAAATAAGTGTATTTTTCCAAGATTGAATTCACTTGTAGAATACCCCATACGAGGTGAGCGTAATTGATGTGTGTTGCAAACAGCGAGTGATAGCTTAATAGTTTTACAGATGTTGGTTGACGATATCTATTGCCATCAAGCATTCCTGTGATACAGCTAAGTTTTTTTTTATAACAAAGTGCACGTGTTGTTCCCATTAATGTGCTGCAGAAATACGTTCCTAGTACTTTAATTTCATTAACTATTTCTATGTTCATGCTCTTTAACACCAAGGTGAGATTGTTTGGAACGACTGTTGGTTTGGCGTGAAAAATTACAGCTTTACAATTAAAATGACAAATTACAATTACAGCCAATGTTGTCTGGTTAAATCAATGACGGTTACATGAATGCATTCTAAAGTGAAAGATGAGGCTTCACGGTGTTCATACAGGCCCCGAATTTGAAAATAAGCCCTTATAGGTGCTTAAAGGCATTTGAGACAAACACCAAGAATGGGCATTTATAGACACCTTAAAGCACTATTAAAGCAATGTTTAATGCATGTTTGGAATGGGCAGCGCTAACAACGAGGACACCAGAAGAAGTGCAACACACCACACACTGCCATCTCACAACCATATTAGAAAGACCTCACACTATTTGAACCATGATTGGGTGCTCTTACATCATTGATAGCAAAAAAAAGGGGGGGGGGCGGACATGCGCTCCGTCAAATATTCGAAACACCTAGAAAAACAGCAATCACATTCGTGATTTTTTTTCACTCTGGGATGAAATGATTGATAAAAAAATTTCATTGCCATGCATAGTGCGATTGAGGACATGCTTACCCGTAGATTGCTTTTTTTTTGTTGTTGTTTGCTCACTAGACAAATTGTTAACAATTTGTCTAGTGACCCTATTTTTATGCCTAAAAATACATATGTTGTCACGAATGTTAGCGTGCATCGATGTTCTGCGCAGTGTCGGGCAACATGCAAGTATGCGCTGCCATCTAATGAACGCTTCTGTTCAGACAACCTTATACATTCGGGCAATGACCAGTTTGCCCAATGTAGATATGACCGCAGGAAAAAAAAAAGCCTGTATACAACTCCCATTGTGAAAGGTACAAGACCCTTAATAGCAGTGCATGACAATGAAATGTTCTAAAAGCGTGCACGTGATCAGTGTTTTTATAACTATTTAGAGTCTTTGCGGAAGCGTTTTTTTTTTTCTTTCTTTTTTCGGTTAATGATGTAAAAGCACGAGGAACTTGGTCATGGTTTGAATAGTGTGCGTTCTTTCTAACAAAATGTGAGAAAGCAGTGTGTGGTGTGTCGTACTTCTTTTTTAGGGGCGAAGCTCCTTATGGCGTGGCTTGTGCGTCCCCCATTGTCGTAGTGCGTGACCTGTAGCACATACCCGCATACCAGTGGCACATACCCACCCTCGGGCACACATCCGCACGTCCGTATGTTACGAAAAACGTAGCATGGCCTCGTTATCATGCTCTCGGTGTTAACAAAGCGCTGACAGCAAAAATGTGGTACATACTCTAGTTTAGTCCTTTGATTGTCCGCTGGATGGCGGTACATATATATGATGAATATAGGATAAAAATAAGCGAAATAGCGGTACTTGGTGTTCACTAGATGGACGGACAGACGCACGGATGGACGGATGGATGGACATACAGACACGTGGACAGACGGACTAATACACAGACGCACGCACAGACGGATGCACGAATGGGCGCACCTACGGACAAATGGACTGACGACGGAAGCACGGACGGATTGATGGACGCTTCGCCCCACTCATCATCATTCATTCCATCGTTAGGCTGTGATTTTTGTGTCCTCGTTGTAGCGCTGCCGATTCCAAAGCTTCATAAGCAATTCCAACTTCCTCGAATGTCGATTCTTTTGCCCTTCTCAACCTTTAATTCGTGGTCAAATTTCGAAGTAAGGCTATGGGATCGCAAGAAACAAAATAGGCATTTCGCTAAAGTCTGGTCTCTGGCTATCATAATCAACCAATAAATCACTTCGTTCACAAATCTCCGGCATTTTTTTTTTTTGTTAAGTGCCGAGCACTTCGAGGGACCGGTTTGTCGGCCAGCCGTACTCAAGAGGCATGAACGCGCTCACAGTCAAGCGCTCAATACAGGCATGACAAGGAAAGCAGTGCTGAAACCCGAGTTGACATGAACGAATCTGGTTTTGGGACGTTAAACCCCACATATCAATCAATCAATCAATGAACGAATCTGGTATAAAATGATATATTTAACAGCAGAGAACCAAGAATTAACCGCATTGAGTAAGCTGAAAGTCACTAAAACCTTTCGGAAACATGGGACTGTCTCGTGCGTCATGCAAGAGGGGGCGCCACTGAATCGCCGAACGACCCCCTCCGACACTCCTTTTGGTTGGTTGCGAACGACGCATATCTCGACCGCTGCAACAAGAATTAACGATTGAGCACATGTCGCACACCCATCTACATGTTTACCTCAAGCATTGGCGTCATTGACAGTGGGTACTCTACGATTGGGAATCGCCCCTGCTACGCACTTCCTCGTGTTTCACAGTAGTGCAGCTGCCATACATTTTTTTTTCCTCGGCAGTGCGTTCGCTCCGCAAAATACTCACGTGGTTTAGCCGGTGATCTACGTGTCACGCAGTCCGTCACAGCCATGACTTCAGGGATTGATTGATTGATATGTGGGGTTTAACGTCCCAAAACCACTATGTGATTATGAGAGACGCCGTAGTGGAGGGCTCCGGAAATTTCGACCACCTGGGGTTCTTTAACGTGCACCCAAATCTGAGCACACGGGCCTACAACATTTCCGCCTCCATCGGAAATGCAGCCGCCGCAACCGGGATTCGAACCCGCGCCCTGCGGGTCAGCAGGCGAGTACCTTAGCCACTAGACCACCGTGGCGGGGCATCACTTCAGGGAGACGAATGCGCTATGTTGATCGCACACACAAATGCGTACGCTTATATCTAGCTGCCCCTCAAAATGTCCTCAGTCTAGCTGCCCCTCAAAATGTGCGAGTAGCCGATGGTATCCGCATATTGCGGGCCTCACCTGGGCTGTACTTTTTTTTTTTCATTTTAAAGACGTTGACGTAAATTGTGCGTCGGTGCTTCTGCGTTATTAAACTGATTTTAATATAAGAGGCCCAAGTTAGGAGAGTGCTTCGAAAAGCCGACTGTTTTCTTTGCGCCTCGCGCTCTGCTATTTGTTCTCGTGATTCGGTTAAGTAGTATTTGCATTTCTATGACCTCGCTTGCGCTTAGCTGCTCTCGTAACTGTGTCTCGCACCCCCCCCCCCCTCCCCTCATCCCCTCACCGGTTAGCATACAGCACAGATATTTCCGCCCTGCGTGCACCCAAAGGGGACTCGCTTGCTTGTTTATTTATTTATTTTTAATTAGGCATGCCCCTCCTTAGGCGCGACGACTCTTTCTGCGGATTCAGCTGCTGTGCCTGGAGCGCTTGCAGCGCACGATAATTTCTTCATTAGAATTGTGAAAGAACGCCTCGACTCCAACTCCCCACCCCCTTGTCCTTGGCCGTGTTGTTTTCGTCTTTGCAGCAGCAACAGCCGCGCAAATGTGTATATATGCAAATGATGGCGTTCCTGGGGAGATGTTTTTTTCTCTCTCTCCGAGCGGTTTCAACTGTTTTTTTGTTTCGTCCGCGCGCTTGTCCGGGAGATGGAAATCACGGGAGCTGATTGAAATGAAATGAAAGCAATTTCCTTCCAGACGCGGCCCTTTCCTTGATTCATAATTTGCCCGCGGTACAGCGCGGTGGCGCGCCTATTTGTTCTTTGTTTGGACTCAATTTATGTAAGCGACATTCACTGCGGTACCCATGTTTTCCTTTCCTAGCGCGTTTGCGTCGTCGCGCACACATTCACTGTTGTCTTTTTTTTTCAATATTTTTTTCTGTCCGCTCCTCTGTCACAATTGGACAAAGGAATGCAACGGCGCTGCTGCGTTCCTATGCGTGGACTTCTTAAAAGGCACGCGGCCTCACTTTGCGCGTATACGGACGAAAAGGCGCAATTTACGCATCGCGTCGTCTTGTCCTCGAGCGAACGTTCATACCCGCAGCTTCCCTGGCGGCGTGCGTGTTTGTACGTTGTGTCTGACTGAAGAGAACGTGGCGACAACAAGTTCCCAGCGAATGGTCGCGTGTCCTACTCCCGGGACGCTAATTAGAGAGTTTTAGTACTGCGGAATGGTGCTACGTACGCATCACGCAAGCGCCTTGCGTTACGTGGCGTCATTTGCCACTAATCGGCTTTTAGTACGCCGTAGTACCCGTGTACGTAACGAGCGTGAAGCGTGTTGCGGCATCTGGTAGATGAAAATAGAAGTACGTGTTTTTGACAGCCAATGTGAGCCAATCCAAGTGTTATAGCCTGATTATGGCCATATTTTAAGCCACAGAACCAGTCGGTGCTTGCCTTCGATGCCGCCATTTGGCAAAACGAAGTCTCGCGCTGTCGCGAACTTGTTCGAGAGCGGCGCGATCACCTCATACGTACGCACGCACGCATCTCATGCGTGCGTACGTAGCGGCTGCGTACGTAACGCGATACGTGCGCGTTGTGGTCTGCGCATGCGCACTACGCAGAACGTGGCGTCCTTACGTACGCAACGCCGGCACGTACGCAGCGTACGCAGTACTAAAGCTCTCTATTATCGCAGCTCGCGTCGCCTTCCGAGTGCGTGCAAGCGCGTGTTGCGTATTCGCGAACGCTTTTTCATCCAGAAATCAAGATGACAGGTTGATGCGAATATCGCTTGCTACACATTTAGCTGTCGCATTCAGCTTTGACGACATGAAAGCACAGTTTTGGTCGTGTGCTTTTCATTTCTTTTTCCTTCTCCCTCTCTCTTCCCATTGAATTGTCGCTGCCGATCGAAATCACAACGTGGGGCTAACCTCCTGATACAAAAGCCAGTTTGGTTTAACTTTAAGCATCCTATGTTCATTCCTTCGACCCGGCGTGCATTGTTCGCGTTTTTGTGCGCCTGCCTGCGAGCGCTGTCCATCCTCCAGTAATAACACATATATTTTTTAAGAGCAGTTTGCTGGTATACCCTTCTATATTGGGAAATAACAAACCATTTACGGGAAAATTACGTATATTCCACGTGCATATTGGAGTTTCGGTGAAGTTGAACTTTGCCCAAGAAGTTAAATTTGTATGCGCTACTACAGGCAATGTGTGGAATCCTATGCACTGTCCGTCGGTGTAACATGTAATTTATGCAATGCATGACAAGGGTGGCAACATCAGTGTTCCCTGTATTACAATGACGCACCTGTATGAGTAACAAAATGATAATTGTTGGGATTAAGCGTTCCAAAACCACGACATGATTGAGGGAAGCCATTGTGGAGGTCTCAGAAGATTCCGACAGCGTGGGGTTTTTTGACGTGCACCTGAACCTAAGTCCTCAGGCATTTTCGCCTCCATCGTAAATGCTACCGCGACTATCGGGTCCCGTGGCAGACTGAAAGCAAGGCACGCGGTTGAAGGGGGTTGTTCAAGGACATGACGCGTCTGAAGAATAATTCTAGCTTTTCTCGCCCTCTTCACCCCTCCTCTGCGTGGCTTTCAGCACGCTTGCTAGTTAGTGCGAAAGGAGAGAGCAAGCGCTTGGAGGGTGCGACAAACCCCTGTAACTCGGCTACTACTTGGCGGATGCTAAAGAAACGTGTGGCGGTTGATTCTGAGATGATAAGCTCTCTTAATGAATCCATTCGACGATTACGCGGAGAATTGTTGCAGGGTCCCTTTGAGGAGAGTCGTAGTTAGTTTGTTTTTCCCGCTCTACTTGCTCAGCTTATCGCAACCAAAATCACAACATTACTTTTGAAAACATTGTGAATTGTACTTTGTTATTTTTGTGTATTCTCGTCAACGATGTGCTTTAAGGAGCCCGTAAACCACCTCCGATATTTTTTTTTTTTCAAGCATTTCAAGTAAACGCGAGCATCGCGTGCACAATGCCGTCGCGATCAACAATTCTGCACGTGGCAGCGCTGCGAACTGCCGGTGTGCCACAGATTCCGAGAAACAGTCCTTTCTCCTTTCGGTCCTCCACATGACACGCCGTGGCACATTTCTGACGCGCCGATCCAAATATGTTTGACTGGTCGAGCAAGAGCCTTCGACTTCCGGTCAACCTGCAAGCAGCTGCCCGCACTGCTCCTTGTTGTTCGTCGTGTTGCCCGTGTAACACGTGCGGGTCACGGCGTGTCTCCGTACGGGTCTATCGCCTTGGCGATCCTTTGAAGGCGTAGGCCTAACGCACGTTCCATACCGCCACGATTACGGCAGCCCGTTTCGCTAACAAGCGCACGCAACTGACGGAGTCGCGGCAACCGGAAGTAAATGGTGTTTCAAGCAGCGCGTCAGCGATGACGTATGCCACGTGAGATTGGGAGGGACGCTCGGCGAGAGGGCAAAGTGGCGTGGGAAAGGATGCCAGCGGAGGGAAGCGCAGGAGAGGGCGATAGGTGTGGTCGACACGGGTTTTATAAGCTAACGCGTCTAACTCCACCATAACTGCACCGTTTCGAAAAATTCTCACAGCTTCGTGTTCGTCGTACACTCGTGCACAATTTCCCCACCACAACCGAATTTCGACCTCTGGCTGGTGTATATGGGCCCTTTAAAAGACCACCTCGAGTGTCCTTTCGAAGCGCGTGTTTCGTGATCCTACTACAGCGAAATAAATGTGGAGCAAGTGACTCAGCAGGACTTTTTGGAGTGTTATCTTGTCATGAAGCACACAGCACTCGTTAGAACCCCCCCGCACGCAAATGAAGTAGTCCTTCAGGACCGTTTCATTTGCGCGTAGCAGTGACCTTACAACTGTACCGCATATGGTGGTCTATATGCGTGGGATATCATGCGGAGGAGGCCGTGTGTTGAGTGTTCAAGCGACCTCGTATAATGTGGTGTTTTCCGGTTCATTTCCCGCTTGTATGCACCTGGCAGAAGTCCCACGCCTGGCGAGCCAGTACGCAAGGTGGCGCAGTGATGGCGCCGGCGGCAGTGTAGCACTTCAGCTGACCTTTGGGGGCAGCACGGGCAGCCTAGAGTGGAGCACCAGCGGGAAACATTTCCCAGAAATGCTGATGGCGCGTTCTCGTGTTTGTCTTGCCGCGCCGGACCATCGAGTGCCTCGAGGGCGTGGCATGTCCGCACAAAGACCCCCCCCCTCCCCCTTTTCCCTAAGACATCGCTTTCACTCCCGTTTTTGCATGCGTAGTCAGCTACAGTGTTTGGAGACGCACGTTTGCTCGACCTTTTTTTTTTCTGTCTCTGACTGTCTGTCTGTGAGCCTTTGTACGTTTTGTGTGATCGTATGTCTCTCTCCTTCTCTCTCTCTCTCTCTCTCTCTCTCTCTCTCTGTATGTGTGTGCGTGCGCGCGTAAATACCAATAAAAAGTGAGTGGCATTACGTAATCTGCTTGGGCAGAAAGTGCGAGTTAATTATACGCGAAGCTTATATACATACGCATCACATGTTGGACATATAATGCGATGAACATAAATTAATAACTAAGCAATTCAGCAGACAGCACGGCCCGTAGAGTAGATTAATTGGCACAGAACACTTCTCTGAAATTTGGGATAAACATGATTATAATGGTGTTACTTGGCTCGTCAATCTATCTATATTCAGGAGCTTTATGTTTATTACATATGCCCTTTTCCTCGAGCGCTGATATCTTGAGTCTAAAGACGCCCTGATAAGTAAATTAGGAAGAGACCTACTTTTTCCGATATTATTACAAAAAAACTTGAATAATCAAGATGTGGAAAAATCAACTCTGCACATATTTTTATTTTATATAAACGATATCGGTCAACAGAATATTCGCTGCATTTATACATGTAAATATTTGTGAATGGCTTCGTACCCAGAGTGACACTGCCGAAGTACAAACAATTCCACTAGCTGTTTGTGGAAAAATAAACTTTTGCAGTTCTTGTGAAAAAACACAGCTTTGCTGCCGTCAAAAACAGTGGGTTCATCGGAATATGAACACTGATGCATGTCAATTTCATCACTATTGCAGTTGGGAAGCCCCGTCGTAGTGGTCTAGTGGCTAAGGTACTCGGCTGCTGACCCGCGGGTCGCGGCATCGAATCCCGGCTGCGGCTACTGCATTTTCGATGAAGGCGAAAATGCTGTAAGCCCGTGCGCTCAGATTTGAGTGCACCCCAGGTGGTCGAAATTTTCGGAGCCCTCCACTACGGCACCTCTCATAAACATGTGGTGGTTTTGGCACGTTAAACCTCACATATGAATCAATGAACTGCAGTTGGGACAACAATTAATGGTAAAATACTTTATTATATACGTTGTCGGAAATAACGTCCAACTATGCGAAGCGAGGCTCAAAAAGTCCAACCCACGTATCATCAATAAGACTCTTTTTTTTTTCGCAGTTATTCCACAATATAGGTAGACCCTCCTGCATGACAGCGCACTTATCCCTTCAATATGCTGCGACAAATAACGATTTTTTTTTTGTTGGGAGTCAAGCCAACTGTGCGTTCATGGTGCGGGTTGTAGAAACAGGAGGGGGGTCATTTTTGCCCCCTCCGTAAGCACTTCCTATTTGTTGCGCTCCAGTTCCTCGGGTCACCACGCAGGGCACCGTGCTTTTAGCTCTGCTTCCTGCGCGTGCCAGGGCGACGGCTGGTTACGCGCGAAACCCCGGTTTCCCGTACGAGCACTGCCGCATTAGGGCTTTCTAACGGTCGAAGACAGGTGCTCCACTCACACCAGCGGCTTATTGTTATGCGCCGCCCCTCACACCAAACATGTATACGTGACTCTTCGCGCACCGGCGGGTCGGGTATGGTGTCGTGCACAGCGTTCGGGCTGTTTAGTGTGTGTTACACACCGTCAACTCGGCGGAGAGAGGAAAGGCACACCGAAGTAAAAAGCGTCGACAGTTTTAGGTGCGCGACCCCGGGCGTGGTTTTGATGCGAGCAACGCGGGCCAGCAGGCGGCCCATTTTCGGCGTTCGAAATATTTAAAACCGCTCTCGGAGCGTGAGGCGCATAGTAAGTGCCACTTTAGCTCTCGACCAGAAACGACGACGCCGGCTGAACGCTTGTGCGGCAGGATATTTCCTCCTTTGGATTTGAGTTGCGCGCAGCGAATGTGTGGTCCTTAAAATGCTTCTGGCATGAAACCTGCAAACGGTTTTGTCGCCTAAAGCTTATACTCCACTGTAGCGCCATACGGTATTCCTGTTATTTATAGCGAATCGAGCACTTCGATTCCTTTTCGCCTCTGCTTTCTTTTTCGCTTTCGAATAAAAATTGAACATAGGGTATGGCCACTTATCGGGTATGGCCGTACAACTTTTCAAAGACGCTTACTACGACACCACGCTGTGTAAGCTCTACATTCTCTACAACAATGTTTAAAACGAGTGACCCGTAAGACATAACGTGCAATATATGCGCGCGTTAGTGATGCAGCTCGCGGGATCATATATTTTCTAGTATCGCATCTGCTACATTTGTTACGCACATCACATTCGGGCGCAAATTTACTTCAACTGAAGCGCAGATTGTACGTATGTTCTCGTATTTTTCGATTGTGCCATGGCATCACGAGTCGCTAGAACGTGGCTTTCCGAACATTTGTTATGTAAGCTTTCTTTTTTTTTCTTGTGTGAATGCTAATGTGGTCGGTATTATTGGAAACATTTCAAGGTGCACATAACAGACTAAAAACGAAATGCCATATCACCTTCTTCTTTTTTATTTTTATTTGTTTACTTGATACGTTTACGCACATACTCTCTTTAGCTACCCTGGGATATATATTTGGTGTACTTCCTTCAATAAACTGAATTGTTAGTTCGAGCCCGTTTGTCTTCTCGCTTTTCGTATTTCGTCTATTGTGTGGGTGCTGAAACGTTTCCAATAATGTCATCAAACGAACTCGCCCAGCTTTCCGTACTATTGCAGTAGTCGGTATACTTACATAGGTATACAAATTAAAGTTCTGTCCGTGCGTCCGTACGTCCGTTTCGCCCCACTCGCCATCATTCACCTCGTGGATATGCTGTGATTTGTTTTACCCCATGGCAGTGCACATTCGTTTTGGTTTTTAACAATACTGGTTTATAATGTGGAAAATACGACAACATTTTTTCGTCGTGGTTGATGCATAAGTAATGTAATTTTAAAGATGTGCGTCAACTATTATAATCATCTCACCATTGCATACCGTAAGCACCGTGTATGTTTATGGATCTTGATGCATATAACACGAAACGGTAATACCGTAGTGTACGAACAGTGCAATTTACCGGCACTACCAGAAACCTTTTTTATCAGGAAACCATCGGTAACTTTGCATATTCTTGATGCAATATTCTTTATGCAATATTCTCTTTGCATATTCTTGATGTACGTGTCTTCTAATCCCATCCCTATGGAAGCATTGGCTGTTTTTGTTTTGTGTTTTGTTTTATTTTGACAAAGGGGAACATACAATTATACTTTCACTGCAGCCCTATTAAACAATTCTCTGGCGAATGTGCAGACGCTCAACTGTATCAGGCAACAGGTTATGCGACATTGTAAATGGCATTGATATAAGATCACTGCAGAAAATCTATTCACCGAAGTATGCGCTTGGCGAATGACTAGGATTGGCTGAAATTCATTCCAGCTGCAGTATGCGAATGATAGCGCAAACCGTTTATCTTTTGCTACTTGAACGGAACATGAAACGACGGAAAACGCATGCAACCAGAAAATGAAGATGATATACGAAAGAAATTCGTGAACCTGAGGATGCTAGCCTTCTCATTATTATATTTTTCTAGGTGGGACATATAATAAATCTCCTCGCTCTAAAAGGGGGGGGCGGGGGGCGCCTAAGTTGACTCTCAGTAAATTGGCTCTTGAAGTACTTCTTTCCGACCAAAAAACATTTTCTATACGTGTAGGGCTTTCGGTACCCATATTCATGGGCCATATCGTATGGCCTTTTTGTAAGCTGCGTATCAAGAATTCTGACGTCTATTTCGTTTCGTGTGACAAAAAAGGGAGCATATGACGTTGTCTTTTTTTTTTTTTGGGGGGGGGGGGGGTGATAAAGATTGTCGTCCATGCTGCTTTATCGTAGGAAGCCGACTCTTTGCGAAATTAGTGATACTTTAAGAACTACCTGTAACCAGCGTGTACACATGCTTCTCTTTCTTCCACGCATTCTTTATGCGAAAAAAATGCGTTCTGGTGTACTTGCTTCGACATATCCGCGGCTTGTCATCCCTTTCGTTCATTGATCGCTTTGCGAGCCAGCCAGGAACCACCTTTTTCAGCCAAGTCTCACTCAACAGTGTCCCGCTCGTAAATCTAGCCGCTATAGCAGAAAAAAAAAGTAAATCAGATGAACAAGAAGACGTGATGCCTGGCAACATAGTGTACGGCCTAACCGTCACAAAAAAAAGAAAAGAAGAAAAAAAAAGACCAGGAAAACTTGCCATATACGTCTGTACTACCCTTGGTGCTGCGCGTGTCTCAAGCTGTTCGAGCGAGCTTCAATGCGGCAGTATAGTGTGAACGCGAATGCGTTGTTTGCAAAGCTCTCCATTCTTGTCGCCAAGCCTCTGCGTTTTTGTTCCGCTACAATGCTGCTTCCGTTGCACAAAAAAGAGGCCCCAAACTGCGCAGTATATTGAAGCTGTTAGCCCGCTGCTCTTTTGCTGAAGTCACGCCTCGTGTGCTGCCTTATAGCTGAGCAAAATCGACACCCGAAACGAGTTCGAAAAAGAGCGTTGTTTGGGGCGAAAACAGCGAAGTGAGTCGTTCTGTTGGGCAGCAGCAAGAACTTGATGAACTTCTTTTGTCTTTTAGTTGCCGCCGCGTTTATACTCTTGAACACAAATCGCGAGCTCGCCAGCCGTTGTTCTGGTTACTTATTTCTGTGCACCATATACGCTGACGACTTCCCCCGTTATAGACGTACGCAGCTCGAGATGCTTACGTCGTTTGCTTGTTCCTCTTATACTACTACGTGTACATGCTTGTTTTGTACGCTTCAGCGCGTTCGAAGCGGTAATCAGTGCTTGCGTGCACGGAAAACTGCTGCCGACGATCGCGATTACACGGAAAACGCTGCACCGCAAGGACGATGACGACGTCTCTATATAGCGTCGGTGTGATTTGACTGGTTGAGGTACAATAACAGCCATGGTAGCTCCACAATTCTCATTCTGCGTCTTGACTATAATTGTAATTTAATTGTCACCCTTATATTTCGCTGGGCGAATTCATGCGTGTAATGACTTTAATCCACTATTCCCGCACTATATACACATTAGCACGGTCTGTGTATTCGCCCGTCGTTATTTGCGCTGTTATTTTACGATCATAAATAACCAACTAGCCTATTTCAGCGCCATTGTAAAGTGTGACACGAAAAACTTAATGGATTGGTGGTTGTCCGGGCAGCTTCCCGTAGCTTCAGTATGCAAATTACGAGCACTGAGCATTCCTCGGCAAAGGCACATTGAGGAAAGAAGGAAGAATAGTATTTCAATTCGGAGTATTTCCTTAAAAGTGGACTCATCGTTGACTCCTCCATCGAACCGAATATACACAGTGAGAAGGTCACCCCGTTGCCTGATATTTGCTGCTTAAAGGTATGCAGAAAACCAGCGATTCTGCTTAATTCCTCTTCTCAGCAGGCATTCATCTTGGCTCGTCTCTTTTGGTTTGCTTTCAAGGGACAGCTCACTTAGGTGAACAAGCTCGACCTCGTCATATAACAGCCACGAAGGGTGTTTTCAGCACGCTGGTATGCTTTCTTTTTTTTTTTTCGTTTCTGTTCGCAGTGCTCAATTACTCTTCAGGGCACACCGTACTAACTGGGTGACAGACTAACCACAAATCAGCGCAAGCAACTGTGCTGACTATGCGAGGTCACTCCCTTTCTATTGCGTTTAAGTGCGAGTTCATGACTCTTCCAGCGATTCTTTCTTTCCTTTGCTTCTTTTTTTTATTCTGTCTTCGCGCAACCACACTATGGCAGCAGTCACAGAGTGCGCTCATAGAGGGCGCATACATGCTTTCCACAGCATCATTTGAGCGAGCTCTTTGAAGCTTCTCGTACGAGCACTGAGCGGCGCTGCAGAGTACCGATAGAGCAAGGGTCTTCTCTTGCTCTTGATCGAATATAAAGGTCGCGTCCTGCAGTGCCCGCAGGCTGTGTGCCGGCTAAGTTGGAGGCATCAGACTAATTTCGCTGCGAAGACACGCGCAGTTTCCTCCCTCTGGCTCGAGTAAGCAGCTAAGCAGCGCGGCTATTAGAGCGAAGAACAGAAATGAAACACAAGGAAGGGAAGGCCTTGAGGCTTCTCATTTTCGCCTTTCTTTCTCCTTCCTCGCTCAGGTTTCTCCTACTTCGAGCAAACAGCACAGAACGCCGCAAAGTACAAAAGCTCACCTGCGAACCTTCACTTTTTTTAGTTTCTTGTTTTGTTATTCGGTCTTTTTTTTTTTTTCAACGGACCAGCGCTTTGCTTATTGGCTCTAAGTCGAACTCATTTCGTGTCCGCGATGCGCAAACAAACTGTTGTCTTGCGAGTGGCAGTGGGTGGCGTCTCGCGAGGAAAAACACTTTGCCGATTGAAGTGCTGCTTGTGTGTAGACAGGGCGCGCTCTTGGGCAAACACGCGGAAGGCGCTCGACTCGCCGGAACCGCACCTATCCTCTTCGGATGCAGTTTCTCTAAGGTAAATAGGAACGAAGCTCGGTTTACGAACTCCGCCAGGGGCTCCGAGAAACACCATGGTGGCTATGCGTCAGCTACGTAGTGGATCAAGACTGCCACGGCGTTCCGCGGCCATGCGGACCGAATGGTAGTATATTGCGATTCCTCCTGGACGTCTATAGCCCAAAACATTGGCAACAATCTTGTGACGAGAACGCCCCCGTTACGAGCTACGAATCTTGTAGATGCCTGTCGAAGAGCTGTATCGCAATCGGGGATTGCAGATATCGAAACGACGAGCGAGCATTGAGGAGAACGAACATTGTTTTTTGATTTTACAAAGAACAAGTCACACAGCAGACCCCTTAAAAGATGACGCACTAGATAAAAAAGAAAGCATCCTGGACACGGTGGCCGTGAAATGAGGAACGAACGGGTGACTTTCACTGCAGTAGGCCGACGTGATACAGAAGCGGAGCCTATACATGCGTGGTAATGGAAAATTTTGTGCTGCACATTTAAGACATGCGAAGGCAAACATCTTGGGAAGCGCCTGTTTCAACAAAAAAAAACATGGCAAAATTACTTGGGGTATATACACTCTGGCGTGATTCGGTGAAATTGCGCGCAGCACCAACTCGTATACATGTAGAGTGGAGGAAGGTCATTTTTGGATGACCAGAGAGATGCGGGTAATCTGGTTATGCGCGAGGCTAGAGTGCACATTAAGCGCATTGGTTGAGTTCCTTCGCAAAAGAGACTGCGAAGGAGCATTCCAATCTCAGTCGGGGTTTTGTTACGCGGGGAGAGCGCAGTTCCTTTTATTCGGTTTGTCGAGCGCAGCTGATTCGCATTTCATCTGTGACGCAGAACTGCCTGCTGTAAATAACACGCCTGTGTTTCTGCATCAGGAACATTTTATGCAGCGTGATCTCTCTTTTGCGGTCGTCTCGAATGTGCGGTAGGGTTGCAGAGACATGCTCGAAGCGCTAAGAATTGCGCACCATATATGTAGTCGTGCGCGCTTTTATATAGAATGAACACTTAAGAATGGCTAGTCTGGTTATCAAGTACGCATATATAAGATCAGTGGAAGGTGGTGCTGTACATTCCTGCCTGAGTGAGGTGGTAATATTGATTCGTATAAACAAAGAAAGGCCGTATGCCACTCGGTTTTCCCTTCATGCATGAGCGTCATTTCAAATGCGAAGAATTTCTTTGCGCACTGCAGGCACTTGAGCGTCCATCTGCGTATCTTTATATCTATCTACGTCTGGGTTCTCTCTCAATCACCCCCTTAACTTGGAGTAAAGCAAAAGTAGTGTGGAAGGGTAAAAATATTTTACGAATATGGCTCGCTGGCCATGACGTGAATAATGTCACAATCCCGTCGCGTACGTCGTTGTCGTTAAACCGTGCGAAGGTCGCAGGTTTGGTTCCTGTCTATGGCAAGTTAACTTTTCACACACTTTTTTTCTTCATATTTACATTACAATTTGGTCTAATAACTTCCCCTGTACATTCCTTGGCATTACTGTCTGATAGATCTCATTAATATTGTGTTAAAAACACGGAAAAACGAGCCTTTAGGTATACACTTCTTTCCCTTATATATATATATATATATATATATATATAAATATATATATATATATATATATATATATATATATATATATATATATATATATATATATATATATATATATATATATATTCCATGACGAAGGCTGGACTCCGGCCGAAACGTAGGAGTAATAAAAGTTTTCGTACATTTGTCCGCTCAAGCCAATTTTATATATATATATATATATATATATATATATATACATGTGTGTGTGTGTGTGTTTCGAGGCTCACGGTGTTTAGTGCTTACAAACATATCGGCAGCACTTCGGAGCCTCACTTACAAGAAAGATGATTTGCTACCAGACGTAATAGGGAAGCAAATGGATAGACGGATGGACGAAAGAACTTTATTATTGTCCAATAGGTCACACTAGTGTCCTAGCCCGAGGCGGGCAGCGCACGTTGGGACCGACATCACCTAGCCGTTCAGCCGCTTCGCAACCCTGTTCGAGTGGTCATAATTGTCCTTCTTATTGTAGAACTGCGTAGATCTTCGTCCCACCGCTCTTCATTACTTTGCTTGTCGCCGGTGCGTAACAAGAAGCAAGGCCAGAGCATAAATGAGCGAGATGGGTTCGTGGAATTTATAGCATGTTTTAGGAATGGAGAACTCCGGATAAAAGGCTTGTTGCAATAGAGACAACTTTATTACAACAGAGTTCTTATGATCGAGGTTTGCAGTGTGTGGTAGGCAGAAAGTTATCATCATCATTAACTGGTGCCCAATCTCTTCTTCATTGCTTCGTTCCCAGAACTCGTTGTGTTAATTTCTCTGACGCGAAACCCAATTACTCTGATGGGCGAGAGAAGTAGTACAGAGGGAGAGAAAGAAAGATAAATATAGAGAGACTCTTGGCGAGAGCAAGCGTAGCCATGTATAGTATAGAATAGGAATGGGTGGCAAAGGCAGTGGTGCCAGGGTAAAATCTTATAGCCAAGCCAGAAGCAGACAAGTGTCCACTGTCTCTGTTGTGACCCATCCTTGCGTTACTCATTGCAAGTCCATGGCGCTATTGTTTCCCTAATTTCACATTTTGCTTTACCACTAACGTACCAAATGACTTCCAGCTGCATTTTTTTCGTTCCGCTGCATTGCAACGCAATAGGTTTCGAGAGCACGCCGTTGTAGCATTGAGAAACGACGGAGACGGGACAAGAAGAAAGGCTGGAGACGCTTCTGAGAGCGGGGTTTAATGGTCGTTCGCGATCATGCGCTGAGTGCGCTCACGTCGAAACAATCTGTGCCGCGATCACGTGGACTCGCCATTTAAGTGTAGTAAATCGAGAGTGCAACGTCCGGAAAGCGTCTTCTGTGCTTCAATGGCCGTATTATGCGGCTATATAGCGAGTCGACGCAAACAGCAGATTCAGTCAGTATGGGCTCATTCCTTGGAATAAATTTGTAAATATATGCACTGAAGTGCCTCCGTGACCAAGAGGGCCTCCTCTGGAGCCTAGTCCGAGCCCAATCACCGTACCTCGTGTTGCGTAACATTAATTCGAATTTCATGTTGAGATTTTACGCCACCAAGAAATATGAAGTAATATTAATGATGAGTAACGCGTGAGCAGCACTGCAAAGTTGTCCTTATCAGTATATGATATATCCGAATGCTCATAACTGGTCAGTTATGGCATCATCGCACATGAAATCAATAATTTTTTTTTCTTTACGTTGTGCTTTCTGAATAAAGAACTTTTTTTTTTGGCAAGATTACTGCGGATAACTCCTGTGTATGCTTCTGCGCTGAACGTATTCTGTTATGTGGAATATTAGTGCACATTAGTCATATATTCACGCGCAGAAGTGCGCTGATTCGGGGAGCCAACAAAAACTTGCTTGTGGCGATCTTGCAAAAGGGTTACAAAATTGGGCTCTGGTTCGCTATCATCATCAGTGCACTTATCTTATTTTTTTATCGGCACCAAACGCTAAAACAATGGTTTTGCAATAAGCAGTTTTTTTTTTCATTCTTAAATAGAATTCTTCAAGTTCTACTTTGGCTGAGTGCTGCCAATGTTCGAGAAACATGTGATAAACGACGCTAATCTTGACAGTTGTTTCTTTCAATGACATGCGAATCGTCACAGTTTCCCAGAGGTTAATAAACCGAAGAGATTGGGCCAGATTTCTGTTCAAAGTGTGGCGCTCTTGCTGCATCAGTCTCTTCAAATCCATTTCTCTATACTGACCTTCTTTACACGCCCCACATTACTGAGTTCACCACGAGAATCATCTTGCTGGGGCTGGCTCTCTATTGAGTGGGTCTTTCTATCAAGTGGTTTGCAGCTAACTCACAACCTATTAACACTATATTGTCATCACAATCACGCTACAATATGCTCTATTGGGACGTGTTTGATATGCACTGTACCTTGTCTATGTGTTCAAGGTTTAATCAAACTCATCAGAATAGTTATACTGTTATTTAAACACCGAATTTTACAGCGCTACGTACTATATTCGTACTACAAGGGTATAATAGTAAGATGGGCGAAGTTTCTTGTCGAACAAAAAATCAGGTATTT